>OX382269.1:16889790-18139790 GCA_947507595.1 Pyralis farinalis | reverse complement strand
CGCGGGCATAAGCTAGTTTGTTATAAATAACGAGACAGATAGGAAGACCTGCGAATATATTAGAAACTAGTTGAAGCCCGCGGCTTCGCACGCATGAGATTTGGCTTTTAGTAGCTTTTATTTCTCTATAGACCTCAAATTCTTTCTGTTAAAAAAAAACAAAGTGCAGAGACTTAGATGCAACCATAGAGCGATTCAATTTTCATATAGCGCCATCTATTAACCTTTACGGGTGGCAACGTATATTTATTTTTTTATTACTAAAAAAATGCGTAGTATTCTGTGAAAATAATAAAACTAAAAGTGCAAAATCCCCTGAAGGGGAAGATATTTCCCCCCTAATTTTAACAGTTTTTCATGTTTTACGCAGGAACCCTAAATATTTACGGGATAAAAAGTACCCTATATTGTGCTCTGAACAGTCGTCTACCTACCAGTGAAAGTCCCGTCAAAATCGGTCCAGCCGTTTCAGAGATTAGCCGGAACAAACAGACAGACAGACAAAAATTGTAAAAATATTCATTTTGGTATATGTACCGTGTATATATCCATATGCATTTAGTAAAAAGCGGTTATTTTAATATTACAAACAGACACTCCAATTTTATTTATCTGTATAGATATCGCATATGTTCACATATACCGACCAGGGTCGACCAGGACGATCATGCCAGTGCATGTCAGTGTCATGCTCTCCTCTAGCTTAGCCTCCGGAGTGAGAGAATATCAATTGGTTGGCCCAATATTTCTCTGGGCATAGGCATAAAGGCAAAAAGTTTGTAAGGTGTTATCTGGTAGGACGGAGGTCGAATTCACCGCGCCAAAAAGAGAAAAGCGCTGTTGAATTAACTCGCATCTTTGCACCTTAGTGATGTATGAGAGAAATGGAAAAATAAATTTACCGTTGACGCAAGCATGAAACCAAAAGTTTAGATTCGTAAAAAACAAAATCTGAGTGACGAAAGACGCTGACGAAAAACTTCGAGGCTAATTCTAAACTCTTTGGGTGGGAGGAAAGAAGGTCTGAAGTGGTTAATCAGTATCTAGAATGGTTAAGATAAAGCCTAAAACTGGTGACATTGTTGCTAACACTCAAGAAGCGTTGGAACGTTGAAGTGAATATTTTGAGGAAATGTATGATAATTTCCGAGACGCTAAAATTGTGAGTGAGCATATAAATCACTCTGCGGAGTCTGCGTTCGATAATAAGATTATTATGCATAAGATAGGCGAAAAATTGAATGTTAGCAGGAAGAGATATGGTAGCAGCTGATATAATGTAAGTGACATAGATATACTCGTAGATGCCGAGATCTGGTGTTATTAGAAGGTAGTGTCAGGAGCTCTAAGAACCGGCGAGGTAAAACAACTATAGATGTTAAGAAAGCCAGTGAGGTGTGTAAGAACCAAGTCATGTGGTGTTCAGCTCTCTTTATCTACTCTGCAAGGGTCTTGGTGTGAAGTTATTGGTTGTCAGATAGAGATTATTATAATTGACAAACAAATGAAAATATAAAATATAATATTAGTCTACCTAGGCTTTCAGCTTTTTCCTGAACCTGAAAAAAAATATGTAGATCTGTTAAATGCTCATATTATGCAAAAATGTTCCGGAGAAACGACACTGCTTATCTGAAACATTTTGCATAATTAGGAGGTTCAATAAGTCATAAATATATTTACTTATAACTAAAACTTACAATGGTACAACTCAACGATTATACGAATGAATATTAGTGCAAAACGATGTTTATTTATCAATAAATATTGTCACGTAACAACGCCTTACGGGGTGTAGTTGCCTGTGAACGAGTACGTTAACGGGGAAGATGCTATCTTAGGAGTGGCGATGTAAACTCACGAGTTATTGTTTTCTTTTACAAGTAAGATGTTAAACAAGGACGTTCAAGCTGTCTAATACGTAAGCAGTTATCGCAAGTTATTGACTCCAGCAACACCAGAGGCATCACTTGCATACTTGTGTTGCAAACATCTATTAGCTACAATAACGGATTATCATCAAGTGGCTGTATGGGTCTGTATAACCCGAATGTGATATACAGGGTGACTGGAACTGAACCCGCCATAGTAAATTTGCATATAGAGGAGGTCATTTGCTAATTATTGGACCTTACTTTCCCTAACTAAAGTTTTATAGTTTGGGAGATATGTCAATTTTTATATTTTATTGAGATTTTTCCAAAATCTTACCTTCAAGCATTTGTAATTTTTTTTTTATTCAGTATTTTAGTATTTTTTTATTATTTATTGGTAGGTATTATTTATAAGCATTTGCGATTAAAACACGTCGGAACTTCTCTAAAACTAGGGTTAAAAAATAAGATATTACCTACGCTTCAAAAAAAAAACTAAGAAAAACAAACTTTGCTAACAAATTTAACCTGAAATAAAAAAAAACCATGGTGTTTCAATAATTTATTCTACTCTAAGTTAGTTCCCTAATTAGTCACCTTTTCAACGGTATTAAATTCAGATTCGAAAAATTGCTAACTTTAAAAAAAAAACATAATTTGTAATTGTCGTACCGGCCAATTCAGTAAACGTTTGTTGCTACCTGACGCTGCTAACGGCGGCAACGGTCCCTTTGCTTGATGTCAGAAAATGTCATGTTTTGTCTCTTTCTTACGCTAAGGGAAGGGCCATGCTACTCTTCTTTACTTTTTATGAGTTAGGCGTAACTAAAGTTACTCGATTGAAATTCAATATTAAGTTGTTTCATTGAAAGTCATGATACCAAATGTAAAATATTTTTTTCTAAACTAACGAGTATAAAAGATTTTCGTTTTTACCTACATTATCGGATTCGAACCTGTCGAAACTCTTCTATCTAGCGGGCCGTGCGCGCACGGATGTGCCGCGGTCGACAAGTGGGCAATCCGAATGCAAAAAATATCTAACTATTTAAAATTTAAAACCTCCCCGACAGAAGATAAAAATGAATGTTTGTCTGTATGTCCTCTATGGACTCAAAAACGGCGGGGCAGATTTTCATGAAATTTTCAGTGAATCTTCAGGTTAGCCCAGCAGGTGATTCTGTGAAGTTTGGTAGCGATCATATCACCCGTGCGAAGCCGGGGCGGATAGCTAGTTCATTATAAAATAAGTGAATTACTTGTAGGAAAGTTGTGCGCGAGCCTAACGTCCCTAAGCTTCATTACTTATTAGTTTTCTTGTTTTGTAATAAGGACAACTTTCCATCATCTACTGAGGCGCATAGAATTGTATCATCATCATAATTAATATCAACCTGTATTTTCACGCTGACTATTATGCTGACACGCAGGAAGGCCTACACTCGATATAATTACATCTACCAGTTTGTTCACATTATCTTTCAATCCATATTCCTCTCGTAGTCTTGTACCTATTTTGTTTGTAATATGTCGTCAAAAAAGCCAGAAATTAAATTTCGGAAAAGAAAAGGCTTAATTAAAAGTTCTGTGCAGAATATGGATAGAGTTGCTGATGGCAAGTTGACTGAAATAAGGTGGCCTAAATCTTAAATCCACATTTAGAAATAATCAAAGCGTTTGTTGGATGTATGATGATAATAAATTAATAGTCCAATTATTGCACTAATTTCGGAAAGAACAGATGAAACTGAAAACAAAAGTTGGAAAAGAAGAGCTACTAATAGAGACCTTCATTAACTATATTTGTTTTGAATAACTTATTTTCAATGAATGAAATTGTTTCCAATTTTAGTGTTTTACTACTTGCCACTTTGCAAAATTTAAATCATACTGTCTTCAGTACCGTCAAATGTCTACGATTTATTAATAATAAAGAATAATTTTATGTCGTGCAGCTTTCCTAAAGTATGTACTGCATTAATGTTGTTTGTTACAATTCCTGTGACTACAGCTAGTACAGAAAAGTTATTTCCGAAATTGAAATTAATAAAAACCTATTTAAAAAATTCCACGGGACAAGACAGGCTACAACATGGCTATTCTGTCTATTGAAAGTTCTATGGACCGAACTTTAAACTTTGATGATGTTATTGATACGAACAAGAAGCTCTGAGAAAATAATTTTATTAATAAATATCTTGGTACTATTAAATTGTTATTACATTAAAATTTGTTTTGTAAATGCCATCGGTTTGATTAGCTTAGAGAATGAGGGTAAAATCTGATAAAATGCTGTGCGAGGCACAGGGAGTATTCCGAAATAGAAGGATATGTACGGATCAAGTTTTTTCGCTCCGCAATGGCGTGGAGAAGCATCTGACAATAGCTCCAGAAGATTTTCTGCAGTTTTGTAGATCTTGAGAAAACATTTGATAGGGTTGTGCAAAAGGAACTGTAGGGCATATTGCCGAGATATGGGATTGACGGTTCTCTGCTCCATCTGCCTACAAGAATTGCTCAGCATGTGTGCGAATAGATGGCAACATGTCACCCTGATTTGATATCAAAATTGGTGTCAAACAGGGTTGCATGTTGTTTGCTAGGCTGTTTATTCTGTATCTCGATAGTTGTCTACAGAGAATAAGATCGACAAATGTAGGTTTGCGCATGGATGACCTAGTAGTGAACTGTCTGCTAATTTCATCCTTTAACTCTTCAGAATTAGAACAATGTGTTAACTAATTAATTCTAAAGCCATATTGAATGGCCAGGTCCAGTACGACCTAAGACGTTGATTTTTACATCTTTCACAAAATTAAAAAGGCTCCCAATCAAAACGTAGCCTCTGCCAAGCCGGAACCTATCTGTCAAACCAAATCTACCAGTTGACGGCTAAGTGTTACCATCATGAATTCATCTTCTTCTCAACAGATGACGCTGGCAGTACCAGCATCCGCAAATAACATGAAAATGGGGTTTGCACTGTTACACGTATTCGCAATGATGACTGTTAGAAACAGAGATGGTCTGAAAGAACCCTCTTTCAGACCATCTCTGTTTCTAACATTTCTGTGTTAAAATGAGAAGAGGCATGTTCCGTTGCCGTTGGTTCCGACATGTTGAAAGAATTCGGGAATAAAGAATTACGAAACAGATATACAACGCGAAAGTAGAAAGATGTAGGAGCCGAGGAAGACCAAGACTTACTTACCACGACCAACTTGATCGTGTTTTATCAGAAGGTGATGTCAGGAGCATTAGACCGCGTCGCCGGTTTCTAATAATTTCTTTCTTCTATAAGAAGAGCAATGAATGTTAAAGAAGCGAGTGAAGTTTGTAAGGATCGAGTCACGTGGCGCCCGGTCCTCTCTGCCTACCCTGCAAGGGATTTGCAGTGAGGTTATAGATAGATAGGCATTAAAATTATAAAAGACCTATGCTTTTGAAAATAAAATTGATTATTTATATAACTAAAATGCACACAATATTAGTAATATTGATAGGTAACTTATGTGATTTATTAGAATTAAACTACAACGTGACAATATTTACTAGGAGGGTCCCATCCAACGAATTTACCACGGGCCTCTGATGGTATAGTTACGCCACTGGATAATAGAAAATTCACGTCAATCAAATCGTGTATTACTAAGGAATAGTTAAGGTGTTTCGAAGCTGTAAGCAGGGATAGCCTAGTGGATAAATAGTCCTATTAAGAGTCTGATCATGATTCGAATCCTAATATAGGTCTGTTACCCTTAAATTTGCGTTTTTGGATTTATGTACACAGCGCGACACCTTCGCCAAATCTTAGACTTGAGAAGTGGACCCTGCCAATCTTAATAGATTATGAAACGGAATAACGCTACAAAGAAGAAAAGGTTAAGATACTGGCACAGTTCTTTAGCAATCACCAAAATATGTTTTTGATGATTTCTAAAGATCAGTGTCTGTCAGAAATATCGATATTTTTCAAGTGTTAATTATTTCTGATATTTAGTTTTATAAATATCGAAGATAAGGTGGAGGCAAATGGTACTGTCTTTAAGTATTGATGATATGTTCATCATATCTAATCTTCAGTGTAAGTGAAACCGATAATCGTCGTAATAAAACAATAAAAACTGCGGAAGGGAAGGCGAGGTGGGACACCAAAATCCGATAGCAGTCTTTGATAGGCGTGACTGTGACGTGCTTGGTAATTCTATTTTTGTAAATTTAATTACTGTAGTGCTTCTTCAACTAAAGATAAATGAAATGGACGTCAAGTCCTTCCTTGCAAATGCCCGGAGAGGACTACAACTTAAGGTTCTACAAAGAGCTGTGAGGTTTTTACAGGGTCGACAGTGGAGAAATGGTGTTGCAAATACCCGTACTATTTTGTTGAGCCTGGTGGTCGGGTGGTTAACAGTGGCTATTTACTTACAACACCAAGGCTCGTGGGTTCGATTCCCACACATGCATGAACATTTCTGTTTTTATTGGTTGGGTGTTATTAGGAGTGGTAAGGCGCATCAAATCAGCACAACTGGGGACGTACCTTCACTTCACAGAAAACTGCAGCCAAATAACAGTTCCTACAAATGAGTGAGGTTACCAGTAAGCTCCTAAAGGAATTGCCGTATTAGCAGTAGGGGTAGCAACGCGCGCACAACAATTCCAATACAAGCGTTCAAAGCTACAAGAACCATTTTATATCAGATGGACCGATATTTTATCAAAAAATCACAAGCGGTGATATCGAACTGCATTCCATCACCTGTACACCTGTTTTTCAGTGTGTATCAGTGCTCTAACTCTTGCTTTGAGGATAATGAACAACCACATCCTTCGTACTGTTACATCCCTGTATAAGCATTATATTTAGCGTAGGTTGCTATGTTCAATATAACTATAACATTGGAAATAACAGATCAGCAATATTATGCCTATATAATCCATATCCATATCCATATTTTAACAGTCGCATCGCAATATATCTATGAAAATCTTTTGTATGTCCATAAAAACATAGACTCATTTTGTAAAAAGAGTGATACTCATAGCATAAATACTAGATATAAGCATAATCTTGTCTTACATGCAAGCCGTCTCCACAAAATAAGTAATTCTTTTATGGGGCAATGTATACGGTTCTATAACAAACTACCCAGCAATATAAGATAATTGTCAATTAACAAATTTAAAACTACTATTAAAGCCAAATTGTGTAGCAGGGCATATTATAAAGTATCTGACTATATTAATGATAAAAATGCCTGGGAGTGAGTCGATCCAATTATAATGTAATTAATAAAATATGTAAATTTGTTTGGATACCAAAAGAGGGATGCCTGAGTTTTTTGGCAGTATTTTTATCAGTGCTCACCTAGTCATAAACTGCACGGTAGGGAAAAAAATTGTGACGATTCCAAACAAATGTAGCCATTTTTACGGAATAAAAAGATTTTGACTTTGACTTTGACTTGACTTTGACTTTGACTATAATCTCCAAATCAAGTCGGTCGTTATTCTAACTAGCCAAACTGCTGCCCAGCTACGGACCTGGTTTCTGCCCCGCGCCGGTCTGGACAGTTAGCTAACAGAATAAAGCCATTTAACTCAGACCTCCCTAAATCCTTGAGTTGGAGTCGAGAAATAGTGCAACATACACTAAGTCTAAAACGTGTAAAAGTAGTGTGTAATAATCTGTGAAAATTAAATAACTTGAGTCTCTAAATAAAGTTGTTTTTTTTTATAACAACTTATTGGATCCCACTAACAGTACGTATATATATCGTTGTCAAATTACAATACCCGCTTGCGTCACCCCGTTCCCCTGGGGTGATCGCTTCAGATGAAGCCTTTGTAGCCTTCCCGGCTAGAGGCAGTCCCAGGGGGTGTTTTAGTCGGTGGAAATCCGACATAATCAGTTCGTTCGCACGAAATGGTATCTTTGAAAGATTTCACCTCCTCCCTCCCGTTTTCCGGAGGGTGCCCCTCACGGAGGAATGACCAATGCACACCCGGGTGTGGGTTGGTCCTTCCTTTGTGGGTCTTCAACTTTCTTGGGCGAAAATCAAAAAAAAAAAAAATACAATACCCGGTCAATGAGTGAGTCACCGAACTGGTGAAGAAATGTTGTGCAAGTTGCCATTTTATCACGTGGAAGCGCTATGCTTTTATAAAAACGCACACGTTTTTGACGAGCTCGGTGGCTCAGTGCTCAGTCGTGAATGACGCGACTTTGACACCGACGCTCGTGGTTGGGACGCCCACACAAGACGAAGGTGTGACAAAAGTGCATGGACATTGCTGTTTGTCTTGGTCTAAATGTTTTAAGAGAGATAGAGCTCATCAAAGCAGCCCGTCTGGGGAAGTACCTCCACCTCACAAAAAACCGCAGCCAATTAACAACTCCTTAGAGGGTTGTTGAGTTCCTGCATGTGAGTGAGGTCACCAGGAGGCTCCTATGGAATTGCTGTGTTAACAGCAGAGGAGGCATCACGCGAGTGATACTTAATGTATTACAAGCGTTCATAGGCAACGGTAACCGCTTTACATCAGGTGGGCCATATACTTGTATGCCTTTCGACGTTATATAAAAGAAATGTTGAATCATCATACTCGTAAAATATATCTACGAGTATATGGTGTTGGTAATTTACTGATATGAAATGATTATTCTTCTGACAACGTAATAGTTATTTACGGATGTAACTTTACAGTAGATAAAAACCTGCTAGTAGTTAATTGGAGCACCTGGCTCAAATGACAGCCAGGTGCTCCAGTCATCGCATCAATCTTAATAAATAGGTTCTAAACTAGACAATCAAGAGTTGCAAATTCCGTGCCCAAATATAGAAGACGCGGTGTAGGTACGCGGCAATCATACGATCATTGTTATCAAAAAAATCATTGTTAATTTCTTAATAAGACAACTAATTTCAAGACGTGGATATCATGTATAATCTATCAAACAATAAAAACAAGGAACAACAAGAGAGCGAAACATGGCACAATACAATGCTTAAATGGAAGTAAATTTTATCAGGAAGCTGGAGACAGTACTGTCCAACAACAGCCAGATTTTTTTTCTATAACAGCCATTTTAGCTTACATATATTTTTAAAACTTGTTATCGATTTGGATGTCTTAATAGGGGGGGCAAATCATTCCAACATTTTGCCGCTGCAGAACTAAATGCTCCCCGAAACAGTTTGAGCCGTGGCCGTGGCAGTACAATACGAGAGTTACGTTCGACTAACCATTCGCGGTGTTTAACCCACTTCAGCTTTTGGTACAAATAAGCAGATGTATGAGTATTTTTTAATTTAAATATAAGAGAGATTAATTTCAGTACACGGCGGTTTTTCATGCTCATCAGATTATAACTATTCAAGAAAGGGGTAATATGAGATGGTTTGGGAACATTATAGCAAAATCTGATACAGGAATTTTGTACGCGCTGAGTCTTCTTTTCAGTTTTTTTGAGTAGACAAGAGTCATATACTATGTCACCATAATCAAGATTAGATAAGACTAAGACGTCGCTCAACCTTAACCTTAATGAGGTGGTCAGGTACGGCCGTAACCTGTACAAAGTTTTGAGTGAGCCATAACATTTAGGTATTTTAATTTTTATATGCTCCTCGAACTTCAGTTTACTGTCTAACAAAACTCCAAGATTTTTAACTACTGCGATGTCGCTTTTCAGTACATTGTTAATTGTTATAGGTTGCATAAATTGCTTAACTATTTGAATTTGTAGCTTCGTACCGAATACAGCAAACGTAGACTTATTCTCATTTAACGAGAGCCCATGTTTATTCGACCAATCATAAACAGAGCCTAAGTCATGGTTAAGCTTTAAGATTGCGTCTTGTATACTATTAGACGTTGTACCCACTCGCATGAGATTTTGAGTATCGTCTGCGTACATATGGCCAAGTCCGTATTGCACAACCTCGAGTAAATCAGCAGTGTAAATCTAGTAAAGCGTTAGACCCAAAACCGAACCCTGTACCACACCCCTATCCACTGACAGAAGATCGGATTCAGACTCCTTTCCATCCCTATCAAGGCATTTGACAAATTGTTTTCGATCTTTAAAATAACTCGCGAACCAACCACAGACCATTTCATCACATCCGTAGTGTTTTAGTTTTCTTAAGAATATGTCTGAATTCAAACAATCAAAAGCGCGACTTTAGTCTAATAAAACCACAATGGTCGCCTGATTTTCATTACAATTTGTTAAAATTTCATCTACAACTTGCAATAATGCTGTAGTTGTACTGTGGTCTTTTTGAAAACCAGATTGATTTTGAGGGATAATTGCGTTTCGTTCAAGAAATGATGATAACTCATACTGTACTACCTTCTCCAGCACCTTAGACAAGCCAATAGGTCTTAGATCTTTGACGGTTTCAGCATTCGATCTTTGTTAAATGATGTCCAAGACATCAGAAAACTTCCAGTTCTTAGCGAATTATTAATGATAGCAGTTATCGCGTCCAGGGAATAAGGAAGTGTTAATTTTATCATTTTAACAGAAATCATATCGCTACCAACCGCATTAGATTTAATGGAATTAATAATTTTTAAGACTGCATTTGAAGATATCTCCTTAAATACGAATTTATTTTCATTTTTTTCCTTATTACTGTACGAATTTATCTCGAATTTATCTGCTCCCTTATTTACTTTTGGTAAAGAATCTATAAATTACTTATTGATAAAGTCTGGGTCACTAAGCTGTGGAGTTTGATTTGATTTTCCCAGAATCTTGTTAAATTCTTTCCATAATTTCTTTGGGTTTTTAGGGTTCCGTACCCAAAGGGTAAAACGGAACCCTATTACTGAGGCTCCGCTGTCCGTCCGTCCGTCCGTCCGTCCGTCCGTCCGTCCGTCTGTCACCAGGCTGTATCTCATGAACCGTGATAGTTAGACAGTTGAAATTTTCACAGATGATGTATTTCTGTTGCCGCTATAACAACAAATACTAAAAAATAGAAATAAATAAATATTTAAGGGGGCTCCCATACAACAAACGTGATTTTTTTGCTCAATTTTGCTCGATATTGATAACGGCAATAGGCAGACGCTTGAAATATTCACAGAATATTTAGTTATATATTCACTTTAAGAATAAATAATTAAATTAAAATAAAATAAATATTTAAGGGGGCTCCCATACAACAAACGTGATTTTCTTGCCGTTTTTATAGATAATGGTACGGAACCCTTCGTGCGCGAGTCCGACTCGCACTTGGCCGATTTTTAATATTACAATTAATTTTATTAGTTAATAGATTCAGGCGTTATTGCTTCCGCCACCAATTAGTTCATGCGGCCTAGCGCCGGCCGGCACCCATCCACTACTGTTAGTAAGTGCAACATGCCGGCGCTAGGCCGCATGAACTAAATGGTGGCGGAAGCACACAAAGCAGGTTAGATCAAATTGCAAATTAATTTTATTATTAAAATAATGTATTTTTTCCTTTCGAATCCTAGAATTAACAGCGTTTCGCAGTTATTTGTAGTGTTCGACATGATGGCTCTTTTTTGTTTTCTTTGACTTAATACAGGCACAATCTCTGTCTTTCAATAAGGTCTTTATGCTATCTGTAATCCATGGCGTTGGGTGTTTTTTTAATATTTTTTTCTGTATCGGTACGAAATGATCAAATAAATTAAGTATTAACCAGTTAAAACAGTTGACCATGTCGTCTGTTTTTTTCATATTGCATAACCCAGTACCAAGGTGTAGCAGATGAAGCTAATTGGTATGTGTCAGAATCGAATGGATTAAAAGGCCTGAATGTCACTTCTCGGGGTTCTGGCTTATTTGACTCAATAGGAAAATGTGCGACAACGAAACATGATCACTTAATGAGTCATTGTGCAGAACTGTAACGCTTTTGGGTTTCATGTCAGTATTACAACATATAACATCCAGCAAACTACTCGTCGTTGTAGTGACTCGTGTAGGTTCACTGACTATTTGACCAAGATTATAATCCAACAATAGGTTTTTGAAGAGTGACTGATTTTTATTATTTTCAATCAATAAATCCACATTTATATCACCTGTTAGAAATACGGGCTCGTGTTGTGCAGTAATGTTAGCTAAAGCTTCACTGAGCTGATCAACTAAATTAGATAAAACATTTTTTGGGGGCCGGTAAAATACTTCAAGTGCCGCTTTTACTTTCTTAATTTTAATCTCTAACCATAACATTTCTAGATTATGAGATGGTAGCATTTTTTTTTTATCTGAATACTATCGCGAATGTACAGTCCCTCCACCACGTTCATGACCGGTTTCTCCTACTTTGTGAAAGAAGTTATAACTATCGATTTTATAACTCTGTATATCCACAGATTCAGGTGTGTCTCAGTCACTGGTACTACATCTGGGTTGCTATTTTCTATAGTATGTACTATTTAATTCGTCTAAGTTTAAAATCCAGAGATTTTTTAGTTAACAATATACTGATATATTATACGTTTATGTAGTATAACTATTATTTTGAAGTGACCATAATCTCCAAGTCTTACATTTATATAAAAAAGGTGAAAAATGATTATGACAATATTAGCCTAGCAAATAACAATGATTTTGTGCGTTTTCAATACCGACTCTGAAACAAATAGTCAATAATGAATTTCTAAGACAATATACACTATGCCCATACAAATTGCTACTTATAAAAATAAAATATGACAAGCGTTGAACGCTTAATCATAAAATCTTGTACAAGTTCGCCAAAGTATTTATTTATATTGTGTATTTGTTTTGTGCTTTATCCAAACATATTTGTAACCTTTTTCACGAGCGGATCCTGCGGCTGATGCGCCAGTGAGCCATCGGAGCTTCGCAGCGGTGGCAGCGAGGGCTGGCAGAAGTTGGCCTGCACGGCTTTGGCCAGTCGCCAGTAGTTACGCGACCCGGTAGGGTGCGCCACTAGGTCCGTTCCGTGCCGACTCGTGTAACGCGCGGGGCGTCCGCTCTTATGTATGCTCTCTTGCAGACCTTGGTGGCAGTATTGTAGGCTGATTTCAGCGAGTTAATTTTCGGATCTTTAAGGGCGCGACCGCTATTCGAAGAGCGATACGCCACCTGTTTGTTACTAACAGCTTCAGCGCATTCGCGATCAAACCAAGGGCGTCTCCGGGTTTTGATGACGACATCGGAGTGAGGAATGTAGTATTCCATGCCAACGCCGATCTCGTCAACAATGACTGCAACACTCGCCATGAGATCCTTCTCACTGAAACAGCACTGCCCCCATGGGACGGAAGCAAAGTAGTCGCGCATGCCGTCCCAATCTGCTGACGAGTAGTGCCAAACACGACGCAACCTCCGTGGGTTGTGGTGAAATCGTGCTTGGCACTGTGCTGGATACTAGGCAGTGGTCAGATGTGCCCGGTATCCAGCAGGGTGGGTGGTCAGCAGTAGGTCTAGTAGAGAGGGCTCCTGACCAGCGACTATCTACGACTATCGATCTAGTAGATTTTAGAAGAGTTCTTGAAATTGCGCCAGAAGGAACTTTATCAAATATTCCCCTTATATGATGTAATATACAATGACTTGCAGTATACACTAAACCGATAAAAATCAATAAATTATTAAAACTAGATATGGATTTTCATACACAAAACTAAACATAGACAGCTTATGATATGAACATGAATATTAAACAATATTATTATAAAATGACAGGTAAAGATTAATTATTATTATTTAACTTCTATTTATCACTTATATCTATGTTCACGCCAGGTCCCTTGCGGGATAGGTAGTGAAAGCCGAAATATAATAAGTCAACCATAACTTTTACATTTATTTATAATACAAAACAAAAATTTATTCGTTCCATATTCTGCCGCCGGGTAAATATGACATAATTAAAATGGTGCCTAAGTAGAATGGCATTCGATTTGATAGCTATGGCTTTAACCATCTCTATTGCGACCTGCGAAATTCGCAGAATTTGTAACCGTTAAAAAATCTTAATTAGCTTTATATTAACAAAGTGACTACTTTCCTAACAGAAGAGTAATAAAATAATAACTTTAACGGGGATAAAATAGCAGAGACAGTAAACTAGAAGAGTAAATAACTGGAGATGGTTATATTTCAACATTTTCGCGGCACTCGCATGCTGGAACAACATGACACCCATTGGTTATTTAAAGGCGTATGTAAATTTAAACTTGTGATTTCCTTAATTTCTTTTGCAAATAATCGTATCTACCTAGTTATATGAATCATTGTATTAGTGCGTCCTCGCATCAGAACATCACGTGTGATAACACTATCTAAACGTTATCGGTGATTAGCCACGAAATCAATATTCAGTATAGATACATGTCGATAAAAACACAGGAAAACATTATCCTAAAATATATCATTGGTTAAAAACATATATTATTTATGCGCGAATGAATGAATCGTCATTTTAGTAGAAAAGTGAAGTACTCGTAAATACATACATGTAAGGTGTTATTTTTTTAAGTCGTGCAGTGTTAGTAGTTAGTAGTACATAGATCTAATTATTCGGAGTTCCACCAACGGTGAGTTGCCTTCTATTGTTGTGCATTTAAAGCAAAATCTATTATCTACATTAATATTATGAAGATTCAGAGTTTGGATGTCCCCAACATTATCTTTGGAGCTACTTAAGCAAATATGAAAAATAATTCACATAGAAGCTATAGTTATCATTATAATTTTACTACACGTCGTTTTACTAGACGCGGCTAATATAGGCTATTTATTACTAATTCAGGATTCGGGTTTAAAAGTAGTTTAAAATTTATTGAAAAACTGAAGGAAGTCGCGAGCGTGCTTTATATTTCAATCTAAATGCTTCTAACATTTATTTATTTTTATGCAAAGTAATCTTTTTATGTTTTTTTTTTATAAAAATTAGTTAGACCACAATTCAAACACTATCCACGCTAAGCAAGCATGTATCAAATCAATAATGATGGAATTCATGATATTTCAAAAATGAAACGTTCATTCTTTCATTTTCATCTCATGCTGTAGTCTTTTGAAAATCCCTCTGCATGGACTTCATTCTAAACCAGACATGCATTGTGCTTCCAGTATATAAGGCAGTGTTGTTGTAGAAGGAATAAAAATCTGAAAGTTTTTAGAAAATCTAAAACAGATTAATGTGGAAACCCTTTAATATTTTTATTGCATTTCGATACATTCGATTATATATAGATTATATACAGGTGTCCCTTAAATTACAAGTTTGATTTTTTGTACCCATAGGTACCTACTAAAAACTTTCGTTATAACCTAATATTTTGTGTAAAAAATATATCCATTTTAGGAATGGTAAACCGTGCCTGCGCAATAAGACGCGAAAAAGGTTTTTTTTTACACACTAAATTAGATTATTACGAAAGTTTTTAGTAGGTGCGGCTACAAAAATTCATATTTGATTAGAGTTATATGCATTTATAAAAAAATAGAGGGTGTTTTAAAAATGGTTTATAAGGACACTTCTATATATATATATATGCAATAAATATAGAACCTAACAAGCAAACATGTGATACTTACTACGAGTTTGAAGGAATTAATAGAGGAAGCCAATTTTACCTCTATCGAAAGTACATTCCAAAAATTTACTGTTTTTGCCGAAAAAAAATTGGTTTTCTGATTCGGTAAATCGACAATAAAGGTACCATAGGAGAGCAATCCATTATTCATGTTCGTGTAAGATTTTTAGCACTTAATTCATACCATTGCCTAAACTTGCCCAAATTTGTTGATATATTACTCTTTTATCAGTTCCGATGATGTCGATAGCTTCGGGCGAAGTATTAAAAGCCTTCCTGGCTAAAGGTAACTCCTATAGGTGATATTTTAGTACGACCTACCGTAAGAGTACTCACTGATTTTAGAAGAATTAGCCATTCGTCTGAGAGCAGCCAGTCTGACGAGGTCCTCTACCTCGCGAAAACCGCGGTCATAAAATAACTCGCTTGAGGCTTGTTCTGTTCCTGCGTGTAACCACTTTACATCAGGTGGGTCACTTGCTTGTATGCCTCCCGACGTTATAAAAAGAGATATAATATGAATGAACTGATAGATGTAATAAATGGTAGACGCTTAGATGTTTTATATATAACACGGACTAAGTAAAAGGGTATTGACACCGACAATCTTCTCGGTGGTATGATGGCCCTTTGGTCAGGGGTGGACCAGAATGATCATACCAGGGCACAGTGTAGGAGTCACGTTCTTCTCTTGCTTAGCCTTAGGTAGGTTAGAAAATATTATTTGGCTAAGGATTTACCTGCCTTCTTATAAAAATGACTGAAGAAGTTGGTAGCATGTAAGGGATATTCCGGATTTAGCTGAAGAGGGTTGCGACCAAACGCGACAGCTACAACAGTGTACTTAGTCCATATTATTATACAAGTATATTCATACGTATACCTCTCAGTATATTTTAGAATATAGAATAGATAATAGTATTTTAATTGCAAGAACATTGACTATGTTTTGTTACGTAGATACAAATGTTCGCCTTGTTTTCTTATTATTCAACTCTTATGTCACGGGTATCCCGCTACTTTTGATAGGCGTGCGCGGAGATATGGATCCGTCACGTAGACCACATGAGAAGCTTGATGTAATGTTGTATACCCGCAGTGACCCGTTCCAGGGGATATCAATGGGACAATATACCCGTGAACCAGGTCACGGCAGGTATTGGGACTATTGCGAATGTGTTGGAAATTATTGGGATATTGAAATGAGATTTGGAGGAATTATTGGTACTGGGCTATTACAGACGAGACGTCTGCCATAACTATCGTATCTGATTATACTTCTGGTAGGCGGTGGCTCGCCACTCACTGGATGGATCCCCGAAATGCCAGAGAAAGCCGGCCGGGGGCAACACCGGTGTGAGTGTCGAGAGGTGTGCCGCGCTTTCTCCGAAGTTACTCGCGGCTTTATTCCCTTTAACACTCCCACCCTTGGAACATATCACCTGATAAAACGATATGCAATATCGACTCCTCTCTCGACAGTCAATGAAGGCAAGCCAGAGCTGAAAGCCCTGCGGGCCTTCTTGAGTTTCTATTCCGACCGATGAAGACACGCCGGAGACGAAGACCTGGCCCTGGTGGACACTCGGGCACCTGAGTGTCCACCAGGGCCAGGGCCAGGGTGGTATCGTTACGCACCAACAGCTCGCCATAAGCAATAATAATAATTATTAAAGTGCATGTAATTAATATTTGTTCAATGATATTATAAAATTATAGTACATTACATTATATTCAATATGTAAAACAAAATTCATTAATTATAGGAATATTAAGTATAGGTCGCTATAGTCAAATTGATTACAACTACTCGTAATTAAAGTTCTAGGGAAATTCACAATTGTCAAAATTAATTCAAGTCATATCAACATTATAATTCGCTATTATGGTGTCAGTATCTTTTTTGATGCTCGAGTTCTTTTAAAGTGTAAAAACTAATTAACCACAAGCCATTTTTTAAATTCATTTGTTTTCGGTTCAATGGTAGCTCTCTGATTCCTTATGGAATGTTAAATATTTTTATGGAGCTCGTTAAACAGTTTTTTAAATAATGCGCTTCGACATAGTGGCGTTTCCAATCTGTTGGGTCTTCCAAGTTATATTTGCTGTTTGCGCTAAGTTTTTTAAATAATTGGGGATGTTTCTTAACAAATATACCTATTTCCAATATGTATAGTGATGTGACTGTTAAGATGTTCGGATTTTTAAAGAGTGGTCTGCAGGATGTCATTGGACCTACCCCGCATATAGCTCTCACACAGTTCTTTTGTGCTAAGAGGATCTTGTTGATGAATGTCGAGTTACCCCAAAGCGAAATTCCGTACCTGATAACTGAACGTACATAACCATGATACGCTGTTAAAGCAGCATTCTGGTTGACTATGGTACGCAGTCTTTTTATAGCATAGACAAATTTATTAATCTTTGAACAGGTGTTATCTACAATACAATATTCTTTATTGCACCACACAAAACAGTAAAATAAATGACATTAACTTATAATTAATGTACAAAAGGCGGTCTTATCGCATAACAATCTCTTCCAGACAACCTTAGGGTAGATGAAAACAAAGGAAAAATTCAGGCAGATAGGTGGCGCAGTATAAAGCAGAAAACAAAGAGGATTACTTGTTAATAATCAAAACAAAAATGACGATAGATACTTATATATTAATTCACTTAACAAAGTTATACAGCAGTGACAATCAGATTAACAAAAGAACGAAATTAAAACAGGATGAAGGAAAGATAGTGTGCACTAACTCGATCTTTAAAATGAATATACTTTCTGCATTTCGAATTGTTAATGGCAGAGCATTCCAGAGCTGCATAGCTGGCACCGAAAAAGATTTCGTGTAATACTGGGTTGAGTGTCTACGTGCGTTTTCCAATTACAGTTCTCGTCTAAAGTCCTAAAAAATTTATGGTACTATCCTTTTGAATAGTGTAGTTATTGTAGATTACAGTTATGGTTTTATTTATAGTATTATAATTAGAAAATTGCAGGTATTTCGTTTTATATACATAAACAGTTAAATAATTTAATTCCAACCAGTAAATTACATTTTTTTACCATTATGTTAACTCTTGTTTCATAGTATTCGTTTTGTTGTCTGGAACTATCACCGATATATCGTCAGCGAACACGACACATTGCTCACTAGTCACGTTTGGCAGATCGTTGATGTAGACATTAGCGTCGATAGAACGCTACCTTGTGCGACTCCAGTTTTAGTAGCTCCATAGTCTGATTGGTATGTTGTGTTAACCATATTATTGTCGAGACGTGATATTTCTGCACATTGTGTACGATTGGTAAGTAAGTAAAGGTAAAGGTAAGTTTTTTATCCAGTTTAGTGCAGGACCCCTGATGCCATATTTTTTACATTTGCTGTCTAGTATTTCGTGTGTGACCTTGTCGAAGGCTTTTCTCATATCGCCAAATATAACCGTCACTCGATTTTTTTTATCAATATTTTCTGTTTTCGTTTTTACAATAGAGAACGCATCTAGTGTTGTAGACTTATTTTTCTGAAAACGATTCTGCTCTTTCTTATTTACATTATATTTATAGAGGAATTCAAGTAAACGTTTGTACATATTTTTTTCTAGAACTTCAGATAGAATGGGAATCAGTGTTATGGGACGGTAATTATTCATTTTTTGTTTGCTATCATTTTTGTGTAAAGGTTTTACGACGAACTTTTTAATCTTTGCCGGGAATATGCCTTGCTGTAAGAATAGATTTGTAATACGGTTCAAGATCTTAACTTGTTTAGAGAATAGATACATTGTGCTATCTCATCGCCACTGCAGGGTCTAAGAACTATAATATTGTTTACGATCTTGGTTATATTTGAGATAGGTTTTCATTGATGTATAGTTTTCGTGTTTCCTATCTTTGAAGATGTTGTGGTGAAAAATTCATTGAATGCGCACGCTACATCAATAGGTTCGTAGATTGTGGTACCATGGTGGGTGATAGCATCTATTCCTATGTATGTTTTGGGATTATCAATTCTTGATTATTTACCAGGAAACCTTACATTTATTTTCCTAGTTATTTATAAAATTTTTGGTTGTTCAAATGTTTTTTGCAGCTGTTATAAATTACCTCAAAAGCTTACAGTAGCGTGTGTAGTGAGCTGAGCTTTGTTTTCGTTTGAATTACTCACATAAAGATTGTCCCTGAACTTTCTTTTTTGTACATGATAATTCAGACCTTTGATAAACCATTTCGGTGACGCGGTATTAGCATTAACTTTCGTTTTAATTTTCGGGAAGTAATGATCATCACATCAGAATGTGTCATAGAATATGTTCAAAGCTTTGTTTATGTTACTTTCGTTAAAAACCTCACACCAAGAGACGCTTATAACACATTCTCGAAACTTTTATCATGGTGATAATCTCTTTTTGTTTTTTCCGTGTCGGTTTGTCAACGTCTAATTTTAAATTATATTAATACTGTATATTTTGTTGAGATGTTATTTTCTTTCAAAATATCAATATTACTATCGCCTGCAATAATTAAATGTTTATTTTTGTTTATTATTGCAGGCGATAGTAATATTTAATTATATATTATAATATATTTAGTTAATTAATTCTAGCTTGGTCAAGAATATAATAGGATCTGAGTTTGAAATCCGGTATACACGGATAACAATACATTCAAAATCTGGTATTTTGACACAACATCATTCGAACACATTTACCTCTGCGAGGCCATGACAATATTTAATAACATTACATTCAACTGATTAAAGTAACAAAATACATGCCCCACCGCGTTTTATGTTTTTTCTAGAGAATGCACACACACATCTTATACTTCTAATTAAAGTTTTGAAAGGTTTAAAAGAATTAAAAGTGCGTGGACATGATATGTCCACGCACTTTTAATGATGGCCCTATGGTCTGGTGTAGACTGGGACGATCATGCCAGTACTGGTGTAGGTGTAGTACTCTTTAATAAATAAAAGGTTTAAGAAATATGTGCTGTGAACTGGAATTTTATGCGAGTTTTCAGAAAGGAATTAAAAGTTAATTCCTTTCTGAAAAGGTTCCTTTCAGTTCTTTCAGTTCCTTTCAGTTCAGAAAGGAATTAAAAGTTAATTCCTTTCTGAAAACTCGCATAAAATTCCAGTTCACAGCACATATTTCTTAAACCTTTTATTTATTAAAGAGTACTACACCTACACCAGCACTGGCATGATCGTCCCAGTCTACACCAGACCATAGGGCCATCATCCCACCGGGTAGGTCACCGGTGTCGCTGCCCTTGCGCTTAGTCTCTGCCACACAAAGCATCTAAACGTCTCTCATTGATTACGTCTATCAGTTCGTTCATCTTATCATTCAATCCACCTCTCACATTCCACGTGCCTATGCATCCCCTCGGCCCGCCGGAATTGGCGCTGCGTGATGGGTGGCCGCCCCCACCGCCGCATGCACCTATATCGCACCGACGAGGGCGGATTGGTGCGAAAGAGAAGGTGGATGATAGAACGGAGCCCTATGGGACACCGGCATTCACTGACATGAACCGCGAAGCGGACGGAAGCGGACGCGGATTCCACGCTCATGCAGGAAACTAGCAATCCAATTACAAAGCTGGAGGGGCAGACCGTATGTCGGAAGTTTGGAGAGAAGTGCTTGGTGCCAGACCCGATTGAACGCCTTGGTGATATCTAGGCTGACTGACATGGATTCGCCATATTTATCCATTGCCTCACCCCAGAGGTGTGTCACATATGCTAGAAGATCACCCGTTGATCGTTTCGGCCTAAAACCATACTGACGATCATTAATTATGATGGTCTTCTAGGTAACGGATCAATTGATTGTTGAGGATCCGTTCCATGACTTTGCACAACACTAAAGTTACGGCAATGGGGCGGTAATTTGATGGGTCAAAAAGGTCACCTTTTTGGGGACAGGCTGCGCATTGGCCTCTCTTCAAGCCTTCGGAACACAACCGGTCAAGTACGAGAGACGAAAGAGGCGCGTCAACACCGGAGACAACTCCGCTGCACATTATTCTAGAACAATCGCTGGGATACCATCAGGACCACTGGCTTTTCGGAGATCGAGTGACTGTAGTTCAAAACGCACATGGCGCTGCCTGATGTGGATATCAGGCATAACGAATCCACTGGAGCGTATTGCTGGTGGTTCTGTGCTACAGTCATCGATCCGGGAGTTAGCCGCAAAGAGGCTGGCCATACGATCGGCTTTCTCCTGCGGCTGATGCGCCAGTGACCCATCGGGGTATCACAGCGGTTGCAGCCAGGGCTGGCAGATGTTGGCGTGTACGGCTTTGGCCAGTCGCCAGTATTTACGCGACCCAGTAGGGTGCGCCACTAGTTCCGTGCCGACTCGCGTAACGTGCTGGGCGTCCGCTCTTATATATGCCCTCTTGCAGACCATGGTGGCAGTGTTGTAGGCTGATTTCAGCGATTTAATACTAGGATCTTAATAATAATTTATAATAATAACCCCGCAGGGCAGCTTGTGGTGAGCTGTTAGTGTGTAACGACACCACGGGTACCCGAGTACTTCAGAGAGTCGATCAGGGCCTTCGTCTCCGGCGTGTCTTCATCGGTCGGAGTGAAAAGTCAAGAAGGCCCGCAGGATTTTCAGCTCTGGCTTGCCTTCGTTGGTCGTCCAGAGGGGAGTCGATAGAGTATTGCTCTCACAGGTGATATGCTCCAGGGGTGGAAGTGTTAAAGGGCATAACGCCGCGAGTAACTTCGGAGAAAGCGCAGCACACCTCTCGACACCCCTGAGTCAATCAAATCGGTGTTGGCCCCGGCCAACTTTCTCTGGCATTTCGGGGGTCCATCTAGTGAGTGGCGAGCCACCGCCTGCCGAAAGTAACATCAGATATGATAGTTATGGCAGGTGTCCGTTTCTTTTCTGTAACAGCCCAGTACTAATAATCCCTCCAGGTCTCTTTTCAATAGCTCAATTATTTTCGACACATTTGCAAAAGTCCCAATACCTACCGTAATCTGTTCATAGATATATCCTCCTATTGATATCTCTTAGAACAGGTCACAGCGGCTATAATTCATTACATCAATCTTTTCTAAGGGGCCTCTACGCGCTGGATCCATATCCCCGCACACGTCTATCAAAAGACCGGGGTTAGCACCTGTGATTAAAGAAAAGCATTTATAATAATAATATATATAATTTATAATAATAATATAATTTACAATTTGATCAAAATAATTATATAATTTTTTGTTTCCATAGTCCGTTTTTGAGTCCATAGAGGACATACAGAAACATTCATGTTTATATACATAGATTTATTTAATTTTAGTTAAGTAATTTATATATTGTATTGTTCTAGAATTAAATAGTAACATTAAATTTTAAATCAATATATAAAGTGACATAGTCATCCGAGCGTTTTCCGGTTGAGTCCTTGAATTCGGAGCCCAGGGTCCACTAATAATAATAATATAAATGAATAATGTATATTTGGGTATGCATATGATATAAAATGGATTATTAAATATATATAAATTGTACTGGGTATTGTAGAGTATTGCCTTACGATGTGACGACATGAATTGTAAACTTTAGTCTTTTATTTAATGATGACAATTTTAATCTATAGGTATTATAAAAGTATAAGCCATAAGGATTTATTGAAGCTGCTAATCACCTTTTGTTACCTTATGAATGCAATAAAAGCATAAAGCATTTAGTATTAAAAATAAAAGCAGAATTTGACGAAGATGCAGATTTTTACACGGAGCGACTGCTGTCAAACGTCCACAACCAAGAGGGAAAAACAGATTTTTTTTCTCACGACATTTTCCTTAATCACCAAGCAGGTGATAATCACAAATATGTACATATATGCGAAACCACGAATTTAATAATATTAATAAATATACTTTATTGCACCAACAAAAAATTTACAATGTACGAGTATATTATTCTTACGGACTAAAGTACAACAAACGATCTTATCGCTAAGCGATCTCTTCCAAACAATCTTAAGCTGAGAGAGAACAATAAAAAAAGAAAATAAAACAGGTAGGTGACGCTCAGTAAATTGTGTCACATAAATGTGGAATAGTTACTGAATTTAGTGGAACATGTCGTCACCAGTACCTGAACCGATTTGGAGTAGGAAGGAGGAGGATTAGTCGGTAGGATTAGTTGATCAAGACAAAATCTCTTCTAGAAATAAGCTACTAACATAGTTTTTAAATGTTCACTAACCAAAATGGATTTCTGTTGTTGAAATTTTAATTTAATTTAATATGCCAGTTCTTTATCAACTGGACTATCGCTACTTACCTTCTGCCTATTTCCCCACCTCTTATGTAAAAAAAAAATGTTATAAGTATGAATATGAATATGCATCGTTTTGTGCCAACAGAAAATCAGCATGAGGGCGCAGAGAAAGGCCAGCGCTTGGGCTAAGTTCCGTCTGATGATGTGGAAGCATGTTCTGCATCAATGGCGCCATCCGATCCAAACCGCTGCCGAGTTGCTGTTACCCATTCTTACTATGTCTTTAGTTCTTCTAGTGAGGTGGCAGATTCCGCCGGATTCTAGGAATGCTAGGTTTTTCACTCCTTTTTCAGCAGAGATGACTACCTCAGGTTCACGTGGGATATTGTGAGTATTATACATATGCGGAAATTGAATATCCAAATATTAGCTAAAGACTTTGCTGATTTATACATTCTTTTGAAGCGGTTGCCGTAAGTTATCAACGCTTGCATTATGAGAAGCATCGCTAAAAAGTTGGCAACACGCGTTGTTAACTTTGTCTATTTACTAATATTATTACTAATATTCTGGACAATTAATTGTGGTATATAAATATTTAAATAAATAGATAAATAAAAGTCTAGGACTAAAGACGTCCATTAGGCTCTGCGAATTAGAAACAATGATGAATAAGAAACAAACGGAGGAGAACCGAATTGAGGTTAAGTAGGACTGATTTTAGGCCCAGAAATAATTACTTCTTTTTTTCCATAAATTTTAGAGTGAATATGAGCTTATCCGAAATATCAATCGCTTATTCACCAAAGAGCGATGTTTTGGAGGAAGTGATCCGAGATGCAATTAAAAATTTCATGCTAAGTAACGAATCAGATTTCATGAGGGTAATCTTGGAAATTTTCCCTGAGTTTGGAATTCCACCAGACATGAACAGTACAGATATAATTGAGATGTTGAGCTCGAGTATCGGTGTGGACGGATACAACAATGGTGCCGATTTGAATGGAATTTACTTCAGAGAAGAAACCATCCGTAAAGTCCTGTTAGCCGTTGAATTCAGTGACGAACTTTACGGTGCGTAAATACTTATCCTACATGTTTGTGCAGGAATGATTTTTATACAACATCTGACAATAGGCATACAAGCGTACGGCCCACCTGACGTAAAATGAAAAAAAGAAAGAAAGAAATTAATTTATTTTCACACGACATAACACTGCACAACAACAGCTTTTTGCTATAAAACCGAATAGAAAATAACATGCTTATGACAGTGAACATATATATATGTTCACTGTCATAAGCATGTTATTTTCTATTTGGTTTTATATTATACTAGCTTATACGCACGGCTTAGCAGGCGTAGTTTTTGGAATTTGGACAGTTTTACTTATTTTTATTTTACTTCTTATTTTTTGGTACAGTCCGCATTATGTACTCGTAGTTAGTAAAAGTACCAAATATTCGTATTTGTGTAGTAATGAAGATATGTCACGATCTGTTCGGTTTTCATTAACTATTTGATATTGACTGAATACACTCAAAGCACCTCTCTATTGAATACACAACATTGCCTATTTTAAACACATAACTGTACAAAGTCGCTAACTTCAAAAGATATTTCTACTTCATACAAAGTATCAACCCCCTTTTCAACCACCTAAGGGTTTGAAAAATGCTGAAATTACTTTTTTGGTGTTTTGGTTGCGAATATACCAAGCCTAAAGTAGCTCACTTTAAAAAAAACAATCCCTTAACAGTTCAACTTTTAATTCAAGAAATACTTTTGACCCCCATTATACACTTTAAGACGTGCAATTTTTGAAAACGCTGAAACCAATTTTTCTTTATTCTAATAGAGAGTATCTGTACAAAGTTTCAAGTCACGAACTTCAAAACATATTTCTACTCCATACAAACTGTCAACCCCCTTTTCAGCCCTCTAAGGGTGGAATTTTGAAAAACGCTGAAATCACTTTTTTGACGTCTTGATTGAAAGTATATTTACAAAGTCTAAAGCAGGTCACTTAAAAAAAAATCAATTTCCTAACAATTCAACTTTTAGTTCAAGAAATACTTTTGACCCCCCATTACAGACTTTAAGGGGTGGAATTTTTGAAAACGCTGAAATTACTTTTACATTTGGTTCATGACTTTCAATGATACACCTTAATATTGAATTTCAATCGAATAACTTCAAAAACGTAAAGTTTCATACTAACTTTGCATCCCCGTTTTACCGCCCTTAAGGGATGATTTTTGAGAAAAATATTTTACTCATGTTTCATGCCTTTCAATAAAGAACCTTCATGCTGAATTTCATTTGAATAACTTCAAAAACGGCACAGTTTCATACTAACTTTGCGCCCCCGTTTAACCCCCTAAGGGATGAATTTTGAAAAAAATATTTTTCTCATGTTTTATACCTTCCAATAAAGAACCTTCATGCTGAATTTCATTCGAATAACTTCAAAAACGGCAAAGTTTCATACTTCATTTGCACCCCCGTTTTACCCCCTTCGGGGATGAATTTTCAAAAATCCTTTCTTAGTGCTCCCCTACGTTATAAAAGGAACCCCTGTGCAAAATTTTAAGTTTCTAACCCTTATAGTTTAGGCCCTGCGTTGATATGTCAGTCAGTCAGCTTCTCCTTTTATATATATAGATAGTATATATATAGATAGTATATATATAACTTCGCATAAACCTAGGAGAGCTAGCGAACCCTTCGACTAACGGAAGTACCGTTCTGGCAGGCATCTCGCGGTTGCATCCTGATCCCTTAAATTTTTTAAAATGTAAAAAAAATGATTTTTATATCTTTTTCCACAAGGCTACAATTTTAACCGATAATGAAACATCATTTAATTTTTTTTTAACTTTATGGGAAAGGGGTTAGTCAGATGGTTCGCTAGCTCTTAGCCTAACAGTAAACAGCGTTGTGCGATGTAACAAAATGGTCTCGACTCAGTATGTTGTCGAAGCCTGTGTAGCAGACCTGACACTGAATTTCAGTCTGTTGTGACAAACTAGTTTCCAGACCAGTCTGTTGTGACAACTGATTACCCAAGCCTATGAACGCTTGCAATACATTCAGAAGTATTGCTCGCGACACGCCACCTCTGCTGCTGAACTCCTTAGCTTACTGCCATGCAATTCTGTAAGAGCAAAAACATCGGCTGTTACAGCCTTGAACACAAAATTGCAATTCTTTGGTGTCGCTTTTCATGGTTGTGCGACACTAGCGCCGCAAGGCTGCGTTTGGAATTGGAATTCTACAAGGCAAACAGCTTCGCGTACGCTTACAGCCTTATAGAATACCAAATAATTTAGCCGTGATCGCAGTAGACGATGTCAAAGCTGTGACATCTGTGATCACAGCGACGCACACAGCCATTACGAGTCGCTTAGAGAATTGCATGGCTGGTAACCTTACACCACTTGCAGGAACACAAAAATCCTCTAGGGAGTTATTTCGTTACGGTTTTCTGGAAGGTGGAGGTACTTCACCAAATGGGCTGCTTTGATACGCCCGACCTCTCTAATAGTTAATCAAGTTTCACAATTTTCTGGAACAATGAAAGATAGCATATGTCTTTGCCTAGAGAAGTAATTTGAGGTAATGGTTTGGTCTGTTAACCATGCTAAGGTTATTGGGCGACCGCTTGGCCATCTCCTCCAGGTGAATTCGATGCTGAACTTTGTTGGAGACTCGATGACGCCTATAGTTTTGGCGATAGCAAGAGATACGTTCTTAGGAGAACATCAAATGGTTTTTTTAACTGGTGCACATACAGACATGTTTTTATACTACGTTTGAAGGCATACGGCCCACCTGATGTAAAACGGTTACTTTAGCCTATGAACGCCAGCAATATATTAAGTATTACTCGCGCGATGCCACCTCTGCTGCTAACACAGCAACTCCTTAAGAGCTTACTAGTAACCTCACTCACTCAAAACTCTTCAGGGAGTAGTTATTTGGCTGTGGTTTTCTGTGTGGTGGAGGTACTTCCACAGACGGCTGTTTTGATGTGCTTGAGAGGCAGGGCTAAAAACATCCAGACTAAGACAAACGGACATGTTCAAGTACATAAATGTTTCTCTGTGGGAATCGAACCGACGAGGCGTCAAAGTTGCGTTATTAACCACTGGGCTGCCGAGTTCGTCAAAAATACTACTAACTCAGTGGAAGACAACTTCTTGATGACCTTGTAAGGCGCCACTCAAGTAAACGAGTTAAACAATTATATAGATTCAGATCTGTACTGGGAGGCATTTAACTAAGGGAGGAGCCAATTCACTGAGTGTGGTTTCACCGACTGTTCCTCATTGATGTAGTGCATCATTGTAGTGCGAACAAGTAACTAATTATAAATTAATCTTGTTTCTTTACAGGAGCAACAGAATTACCAGAAAAAATATCATACTCATTGAGATTTCCTGAACGGCCACGTATGTACTCATTTTACATGTCGGGAGGTAACTCGTGGCGGACCGATATGTTGTTTCCTGCATTTGAAATGCCTGGGCCCAGACAAGAGTTTATAAATATCGGAAGTAACGATCCAGGTAATGTGTGTTTTTTGAAATTATACTTCTTTACGCGCGTTATGAAAAAATTATGAGAGTGAAATTTTAAGATGCGCGCGCATCACTGTAACACAAAAGTAACAGGTTGAAGCTACTAAATGTTTCACGGTATTACCGGTAGATGGCGCTATAGTTAAAAATGTATAATACTTGTAATAGACATTTGACTTGTATGTAATACATTCCATAAACATCGCCGCTACTACTTGAAAGACGTTTTTTTTTTATTTTACTCCAATAACCCTTCTTTTAATTTAAAATATTATTATTTAATATAATTAATACTAAATATTATTAAATTATTAACGTTTTAACATTTTATTTAATGATGCCAAAGAAGTATAACTTCTCACGCGCGAACATAAGTACACGCAACGCACCCATTTTCTTAAAATCTATTTACACTTTGAGATAAATAGGAAGAAAAAAATATATAATTGTACACCTAAAATTATTTGTAAAAAGAAATGATGACATATATTGTCTACATATTGTCTTGATTCTATATGCCTACTCCGCAAAGGATCTGGTATGAAGATATACATAGAAAACAATGATTATTTATTACACTTTTGAAGAACATAAAAAATGACCGACATTACCTTACCTATATTAACATTAAAATATATTTAAAAAATAACTGTAACTAAATAAAAAAATTAGAACTAATTATTACCATATAACAAGAGCTCCTGTGACATTGACCCAAAGATGTTGCCTGTGTTACCTCGCGCAACGCATCCGCACGCAACGCAATGCAGCGTTGCGTGCGGATGCGTTGCGCAAGAAAGCTACCACACTTTTAATCACCAATAGACTCAACCAGACTCTTAGAAAATTCTCGCATAAACGAGAGTGCACTAAGACACCACGGATCCAAGGTTACAAAGAGAACCGAAATGTGTTCGGAGCAGCTTCAGCCCTCGCGACTGCATTGTTGGTAGTTCCTTGGAGATGAGACAGAGCCGGCATGTCCGTACACGTAGCGTCCCAAACCAGCTCCCGTCCCATCTTCCTAGAAATCAAAGTCATCCCATCCGGTATCTTGCCATCGTCTCTTGATATGCCGTTAGGTTCGAGTTTTTTTTTATACAACATCGGGAGGAATACAAGCATACGGCCGACCTGATGTAAAGCAGTTACCGTAGCCTATTACCGCTTGTAATATATTTAGTAAGAGAGCATCTATCTTGTGAAAAACTGTTTATGACATGTACTAACAGTACGCCGCCCTTAGATAAATACTTATACGTGTAGCATATATACAAGTTTACTTTAATCTCAAGGAACATAGAATCGCGTGCAGAATTATTAACAGTGATGTAGCTTCGTACAAACGTTTCACATCGCTCCTACATAAGTGCTTGGTCACACTATTGAATATCGTGAATTTAAGTATTCAATTCAATTTCAAAATTCAAAAAAGTAATTTAAGAATCGCAAATAATCCGTGTTCTATTGTATGTATGTTTATGCAACAGCCACAGTTGATAACATTCTACTTGTCAAACATAAAACGTACGTTACATTGTACTCTTCCATACCTATCTCAAGAACTTTCCATGATTGAATTTACTTACGTATTTACTTTTTAATGTATTTTTATTTTACCACAGGTTATGTCGACGAAATGTTTATGCAATTACAACACTTTATATCTACTGAATTAATTTCAAGAATCACGGGCAGGAGCGTTAATGACTTTAACCTAAATCTTCAAAGGTACCCTCATCCAGCGTATTTGGAGGATTTCGCTGTGGAAGTCTTACAGTCTCTTTTTCCATTCTTCGTACTAATCACGTTCATTTATACAGTTCAGAATATCAGCAGGGCTCTTTCACTGGAAAAAGAATTACAACTCAAGGTAATTTGCATTTTTTATTCCATTGATCAGTTTGGAAATAAGTATGTAGCCTATGTGATATAGCGCGGGTCTCGTAAGTTTTAGACGCTGGTAACCAAGGAAGTATTTTCCTTTTAGTCGAGTTACCTTAATTACAAAAAGCCAACGAAGTACCTCGCCGGAAATGCACTCGCTCGTTGTCACCTTTACGAACGGAGCAGAGATCCCACGAGATTTCTGTCGCCAGGAACACAACATAATGGAGTTTTCATTTTCATTCAGCTGCGGTTCATAAACACCTTTGTGTTTTGACAGTATCTCATTTTCATAGGCGGAGTACACCATGTACCTACATGTATTTATTGTTTATAAACTATGTAAAAAAAATATAACTCCCTACATTATTATTGGGTATATTAATACATATATTCTATGTAACACAAATGATGTGACAAAATAATTACCATCCACGATGTTGTTAGTGACGAGCACTCTTCTGTAACCACATTATTAATAACACAATAAGAGGTTTATATCATACTATATCTTTCATCAAAAAAGTTTACGGCCCTAGTTGTACAGAAATATCAGATTAGTTATTAAAATTACAAAACACTGCTTTCAGCATTTCGATATTCTATTGGAACCATTTAAAGCCAGATATTATTAAACTAAATTGGTAACATTTCAGGAAACTTTAAAAATAATGGGGCTTCCCTCGTGGATTCACTGGACTTCATGGTTCTGTAAACAGTTTATCTTCCTTATGTTTACATCCGTGTTTATAATAGTAATTATAAAGGTATGTACGTTTAATTTACTCATATATTATTTGATAGCAAAGTATCTAAACATTTTGTTTTAAATTTTAGGTCAACTGGTTTGCAACTGATCAGGGCTACAGTAATTACGCAGTATTCACAAACACGTCGTGGACTATTTTATTCTTCTTCATGGCGTTGTACTTGGCTTGTGCAATATTTTTCTGCTTTATGATTAGTGGATTTTTCTCAAAAGGTATATTTCTTAAAAAATATCAACTGTCTGTATTGTGCTATTTTCCTTACTTTTCAAATCAGAGGAGCTATATGAATATTCAAAATCAAAGTTGGTTCCTCTTTTTGCCCCAAGTTACAAGTGATTGAACCGAAATTACATTATTTAGAGCCTATAATTTATGTATCCTTTTTGCAGTTGTTTGCAAGGTGTGTATATCTGGTGACAAAGAAAGAATATAGTAGTCAAGTTCTAATGATGCATTCAGGATCTTCTCAGAAGATAACTCATTAAAGGCTTATCGAATAGAATGATATGTGATTTTTTGCACATCATTTGATAATTATGTAATTTCTTAATGCAAATGCCATTACCGTCGTGATTGGTTTTGTTTGTTAAATTATCTATTACACTAGTGACACATGATGATATAGGGAAACATCTTAAAAATATTTTATATAATTGTATGTATTCATGTATGTATGTATGTATATTTTCACGCCAAGTCCCTTGCGGGGTAGGCAGAGAGAACCGAGCGCCATAAGACGCGGTCCTTGCATACTTCACTCGCTTATAATTATTTAATATAATATATAATTATTATAATTATATAATTGCAGTCAGTAAATATCTCTGTGTTTGCTCTCTTCCTCAGGAAGTACATCAGCTTTGTTTTGTGGAGTTATTTGGTTTCTCACTTACATTCCTTCGGCTCTACTAATTTTGGATGTCAACATTTCGGTGCCTGTTCATATGATTATATGTCTCAGCATTAACACTGCAATGGCTAATGGTTTCTACTTACTCCTAGCTAAAGAGAGTACAGGAGGTATAATGATAACATTATTAAGTAGATAAATTTATTTATACATTAAAAAAATATTAAGAAACTTTTAATATTTTTAGGGATGCAGTGGGGTGAATTCTTTGCATCGCCGGCTGTCGACGATAATCAACTTACATTTGGCCATGTTGTTATAATGTTGATTGTGGATTGTGTATTGTATATGTTGATTGCATTGTATTTAGAACAAGTGCTCCCCGGACCTTTTGGTACACCCAAACGCTGGTACTTCCCCTTTCAGAAAAGCTTCTGGTGTTACAGTAAGAAAACTGAAGGTGAGCAATATTTTGGGAACGTCTCAATAATTTATTTTATCCGACAATCATAATTTATAAAACCATGTTTTTTGCAGATGTCGTTGTAGTAGAAACTCCTGAAATACCCATGGAAAAAGAACCTATTAATAATGCTATTGGAGTAAAAATGACGGTAAATGCAATATTTTTGTAGTTTATATTATGATAAAAACTTTTTAGTCTTTGGTTTCCATAATAAATGAAGTAATTATCGTACAAAAAATAGTGTTATGACGATGATATATTAACATTTAACAGACACCCCACTAGATTCAGTAGGTTTATATATTAAATATGTATAAGTACATAAATGTTAATAGTTATAATATTGTACTACCTACAAACATAATAATATTATTACATATTTTTATCGACGTTTACCTATTTCATTGTCTGAAATGCGTCATTATATGAAGCGATTAGATATCTGTTATATTTTTGTGCAAATGTTTCCGCCAACAAATTTTGATAATAAAAATTCTATTCGGTTTATGACGATCACCTATTCTAGAAACTGACAATCCAAAGACAACATATACGAGCAGAAATAAGTCGTTCAAGAGTTTTGAATTATCCTGTCTTGAGCATTTCTGTATGTCCAGCTTTCTTTAACATTTTTATAATTTCAGAATTTAACGAAAACATTCGGCAAGAACATTGCGGTAGATAATTTGTCGTTAAATATTTACGATGACCAAATCACAGTCTTACTTGGACATAATGGAGCCGGGAAATCGACGACTATATCTATGCTTACGGGTACGTTTTAACTACTACTCACTCGTTACAGTAGACAGTTCAAAATGTATCTAAGAACAAATTTTGTTTTTGCTGCGTATACTTATTTATGTAGAAGTAACATATTTTTTATTTTGCATCTACAGGTAATGTGCCGATAACTAGTGGCTCAATTACGTTAGCAGGCTACGACGTTAGTATGCAGATGAGTCAAGCACGCATGCATGTTGGTCTTTGTCCACAGCATAATGTCCTTTTTAATGAGTTAACTGTTAGGGAACATCTAGAATTCTTCTCTAGGCTGAAGGGATATACGGGACGAGAACTCTATGATGAAATTGATAGTCTTATTGTGAAACTAGAACTCCAAGATAAGGTTCGTACTAGCATTAAAAAAATTAATATTCATTTCAATATGACGCCAACAGTCTCGTTTTACAATCGAACCGCTCGCCGACGCCTGCGAATTCATCTTCATATACCGAAAACACAAAGGTCGTGTACTGTGCGGCTCCAAAGAAAGTTGTGGAATGAACTCACTGCCGAGCTTTCCCCTACGGACTGTAGCATAAGATTCTTCACAAAAGACGTGGTGTTGTCTGCTGCTTATCATCTGGCAATCCGTATGCGTGTTTGCCACCTAAGTAGTATAAAAAATTAAAAGACAAGTTCTGTACATTGTTGTTAACTAGTTAACTGTTAACTAGTTATATAAGATTGTATGGGCTAAGTGCTCATCTTTATTAGGACCTATTTCTTCAGGAACAGCTCCCACAACCGGCGGAAAGTGAAAGGCTAAGTAATTATTCTTTGACATCCGCAGCTGAACTTCACCGTTTCTGCCTCCTGAGAGACATACAAGACTGAAGTGAAAAGGATGACTGTCAGTTATTTGCTGCATTATAAATACTATGACCACTCTATTCCCACTTCCAAACACATCGATTGATCAGTCAGTAGAGTGCATAGAAAGATTTGAATAACCGACATGTTAAGATAAACATAAGGAATCTTGTAGTTTTCAAAATTTTTATTTATATAATGTTTTTCAAAATACAAAGTCCACTAATCGGCCAGCATGCTTTCCATGTGTTAATTGAACTTGTCATCAATAATTGGTTGCTGGAAAATTATAGAAATCACAGGATGCGACGTTTAGACTATGTACAGTTCGCCATATGCGAAGAAGCATTGTAATAGTGCACGAAAATGTATCTTCTCGGTCTTCTGTCTAGTAAATACACTGAGTAAATAAGCGGCGAACGAAGCGGTTAGTATAAAAAATAGGATTATGTAAAACGAGAGGGAGAAAAATGGCTATCATTTTTACTTGCGTTTCTCGCCTGCTTTACTTTGTTGACCTGTTCTCATTTTCTATAACACCAATTCGCCAAATTGCTGTTTTTTCTCCAGTTAAAAATAAGAAATCGACGTTTCGTCTTCTGTGATAAGAACGTAAACAGTATCGGAATGTCCACCGTTATACTTTAGCAACATCTTTGTGCACCAATCGGCGTTAGTTGTTTAGGAATCCAACGATAATCCTTTTTTACTTTTTCAATGTTAATGTATTTTACCTCATACAGATGCGCAACTATACACCAATCACATCATATGCGATGCATCAGTTTTCTTCAATTAACGGCGTAATCCTACTAATATTATAAATGCAAAAGTTTGTATGTATGGATGGATGTTTGTTTCTCTTTCACGCTTAAACGGCTGAACGGATTTGAATGAAATTTGGCACGTAGATAGATTATAATCTGGATTAACACATAGGCCACGTTATTTGACTCCACGCGGGCGGAGCCGCGGGCAGCAGCTAGTAATAACTATTTTCCTCACAGTTGACGGCCGACCTTTACGAATGTTGTAAAACCAAGTCCAAGCTCAAAGTCTATATACAAATGCATTACGGTAGGTAGATGAGGTACTTCCCTCCCATTTTGTAGATGAACAGACAATCTTAAGGAGAACGAGCAGTTTCAAAATTATAGTAAATCATTGCCGTGAAACCTTTAGTGGTATTTTCCGTTTTTACTAAGGAATAAACCTTATCTAACACATATTTCGAAATAAAATTTCTTGGACATGCTGTTTCGTCACGATGTTTTCCTTTACCGCCGGGCAAATGATAATTTTAAATGAGTACCATAAACCCGAAAACAAAAATTGTGTGGTACTTATGAACATGCCGACACCCAGATTCGCGTGTAGGTATATTGTTTTGTATTCTATCCACTTATTATTATAATACAGGTAAATGATTTAATATTTTACTATTTGCATATTCAACTACTCGTATTTTTTAATGTGACAATTGTTAATCTTTCTTTCCTTATACCCTGACTATTAGATGTAACTAAATATGAATTATTATCTTTTAAAATCACTATATTCGTCCCGGTGAATTGGCATGCCTAACGTGGTACACTACCAACAGCAATACAATATACCCAAGAGCAGATCATTGTACGTATTGGGACTATTACGAAATGTACTAAAAATGAAAGAGGTTCTGGACATAAAATCAGGGTGGCTTAGACTAGACATTACAGGAGTGGGAAGTGGCGTGGACGTTTGCAATCTCAACAACCACCAACAACCTCGGCAAGCGACTTGCCACTCACTTAATATCCCTGAGTGGATTCACGCCGGTGTGAGTAGACTCAACGTGTCGAAATGTGTGCTGCGCTTTTCCAAAGCAAACACTTTGAAAAAGCGCAGTACACATTTCTACCCTTGAATCATATAGCTTTAACTATACCTCTCTGCGTGGCCAATGAAGAGCTTGCTTTCATTAGCCGCGCAGAGAGGTATTGTTGGCAGCATAGAGTCAGGATTCCCCTACTACGACGACCCACCGAATTTTGTTCAAATCTCCGGGGTATAGTGTTGCTACTCACCAACGGCTCGCCATAAGTTGCCCTGGAAGCAAATGATTTCTATGCTGTTATCATTTATTAATTATTGTCTAATTTCCATTTAGCGTAACTACAAAGCAGAAGGTTTATCGGGTGGTCAAAAGCGTCGATTGAGTGTGGGCGTCGCGTTGTGCGGATCGGCTCGTGTGGTGTTATTGGATGAACCCACCTCTGGCATGGATCCGTCCGCACGACGCGCGCTCTGGGATCTGCTGCAGAAGGAGAAATATGGTAAGTTACTCCTACGCCAAATAATAAATAAATATTATATACCTATCTATATTTAAGAAACTATGAGGATTACTCATACTGGTAGCTATATAATGAATTAGAGATGTTGTTGAAGTCAAAATGTGCATATATTCTGCCTGCCTGCCACTTTTCTTTTACTTAGACACTAGCCTTCTATTTGTCATCAGTGATGGCCACTTTCAGATGCACGTGACATAACTTTCAATACATATAGTTTTTTAATATATATTTTACTAGTTTTAGCCCGTGGCTTCGCACGCGTGAGATATGGGCTTTTAGTAACCTTTGTTACTCTCCAGCCTTCAAATTCTTTCTGTTAAAAAAAATCAAAGTTCAGGGCCTTTCTTTGTAAGTAAGTACAATAGACTTCATCGCGTGGAATACATATTAACAAACATATATAAAATATTACATTAAAACAGATATTTTTTCAAGTTAGTGACTTGAAACTTTTATGTTTTTAAAATAGGCAATGTTGTGTATAAAGAGGTGCTTTGAGTGCATACAGTCAGTATCAAATAGTTAATGAAAACCGAACAGATCGTGATATATCTTCATTACTACACAAATAAGAACATTTGGTACTTTTACTAACTGTTTAATGCTGACTGTACTTAAAAATAAGAAGTAAAATAAAAATAAGTAAAATTGCCGAAATTCCAAAATCTACGCGGGTGAAGCCGCGGGCAAAAGCTAGTATGTTTGTATAAAACCGTGTTTTTTAAGAACGCGTAGACATCCACAATAGATAAACTTAAAAAGCAAAACCTTATCAAAATACAAAATTGAATCGAAATGTTTACAGCCGAAATATACGACATAAATTTATATACATATTATATATAGGTAGTACAAGAATTTTCAGGTTAGTAAATAATTTTTTTTGGACGCCTTGTCAACATTAGTGGTATACCTTCCTGTTCCTCTTAATTACGTTATGGACAATACCAATATTTATCAATTTAATATGAGAGTAGTCAGTAAGATGGCATTTGGCACACTTGAGGGGTAGGCATACTTAAAATGAGATCAGATTTGGCACGAAGTTATGGATAGTTATGAGAGATTAGATATGATAAGTGGTAGTGACCTAGTTTAGTAACGCTACTTTGACACCAACGCTCGTGGGTTTGATTCCCACACAGGACAAACATTTCTGTGCATGAACATGTCTGTTTGTCTTAGTCTGAGTTTTTATTATCTATCATAAGTATGTATTTACAAAAAAAAACATATATTTTCGTATCTTTGTCGGTTGTCTAGTATCCACAACACAAGTTTCGCTTACTTTGGGGCTAAATCGTGTTGTGTAAATTATCTGGCAATATTTATATTTATTTAGTTAAGTCAAAAAAAACTACAAGTAGGTAATTGATGTTTTAGGTCGATCAATGATTTTAACAACCCATTTCATGGACGAGGCCGACATTCTGGGCGACCGGGTCGGGATAATGGCACACGGTCGATTGCAATGCATGGGTTCGCCGTTTTTCCTGAAGCAGCACTATGGCGTCGGTTATACACTGATCGTGGTTAAGGACCAAGGATTCAGCCTCGATGCCTGCACCTCGCTTCTTAGCAATCATATTGCAAACATTGAACTCAAAGAGGATCGGGGTAAATATATTGTCAAACTAGCTCACTAGCTATTTATTGTTTTGTGGTGATCCTAAAGATGACAATGAGCCACTGTCATCTTTAGATTTAACCAATCTCACCTGCTGCTAGTGCGCTCTGCTAGTTAGAGAACGATGCTCTGACCAAAGAAAGCAACCCGACTGGAGGAGAAAAAGAGGTAGGGCGCAACAAAGCAGTAATGTATGTCTGGGGAAGTACCTTCACCTCACAAAAACCGCAGACAAATAACAAATCCGTAGAGGGTTGTTGTGTACCTGCGTGTGAGTGAGGTCACCAACCAAGTAAGCTCTTCAGGAGTTGCTGTGTGAGCAGCAGAGGAAGCATCGCGCGAGTAATATTTAATGTATTACAAGCGTTCATAGGCTATGGTTACCGCTTTACATCAGGTGGGCCGTATGCTTGTATGCCTTTCGAAGTTGTATAAAAAGAAAGAAGCGCCTCCACATCACAGAAGATTGCAGCAAAATAACAACTCCTTAAGTGTTGTTATGTTGGTGTTAGAAATTGAAGTTACTTGTAAGCTCCTGTAGGCCGATTCTACTAAAAACCTGCACTGCAGCGCGGCGTGTGTCAAAATGCGTACATTTTGAGGTTTGGTTATTCTGTTAAGCGATCATGTTAAGCGACAGCAGCGACATTGCAGGAATACTGCAGTAAACGACTCGCTATTCTGTTAAAAAACCTACACTACACCTGCACGTTTCCTGCAATATAATCGTATTCTGATAAATTGGACATTTGTATAGCGGTGACAGAAGTTTCGGAGGAGTTTATTTGCAATTTTGTTAACGTTAATCTTAAGCAACTTTTGCGAAGTGAAATTAATATTCAGAAGCGGTGAATTATATTACAAAACATTTATTGTGTTTTGGGAGATGTTTGTGGGAATGTATGATTAAGTAAAGTTTCATTTCAGTTACAAATACCTCCACGCCGGCAAGCAAGGGTAATGGGGCTTGAAACTACAGTAGTCAATATTAAGAAAAAAATTATTAGATTGAAATATGGTAACATGACAGGTGTTAAGTAGTTCATTTGCAGGATACGCACAATTTCAGCGTAGTTGCAGTGCCGTTGCAGTGCAGGAAATTTGAATAGAATACACGTATTGACACTGCACTACTCCTGCACGACTCGAATGATAAACGTAAACGTGCAGCTGCAGGATTTTAGTAGAATTGGCCTACTGATAAATCCTGTATCTATTAGCATCGGGATGCAACGTGTGAGCGATACTTCTTATATTCCATGCTATCAAAGGTTCCGGGAAATACTCGTAAAGTGCTAATGAATTTCCTACAACTACGACCTATTACTATAAATATATGCATATTCAGTTCGATATTATGTCGCAACTCTATGAACTATGTATCCATGACTATACGTTATGTATCCGTTTTACCCAAATACTTCTGCATGTTTAAACAGCGACTGTACGAGTAAACAAGGCTAAGTCAGATTCTCGCTCCGAGGGTTTAGTATCTACGTATAATATATTTGTTGGTGCATGATATTTGATGCCTTCTGAAATATCGTGCTAGTCAGGCACTTAATTCATTCTATTTTTTTTCTTTACCCAAATCTCAACGAAACCTGAGGCAAACCGGACCCAATCTGACTCATAGGTGACTTGACCTTGAATCAAACTTGACGTAAATCGGACTCAAATGTAACCCAAATTGGGCTCAAGCCTGACCTTAGCCTGAGGAAAAGAAAAGCCAAATCTCAAGGTCAAGGCGAGTGCGACCTTAAAAATTAAGAAAATTGACTCATCCACTTTTGACACATATAATGAACATAAAGAATGATATAAGATAAAAACAATTTATAATTAAATATGTAATAACATGTACATTCGCATTCTTTATAAGATTTTTTCTCTTATCATGATCGTATGTATTGCTGCTATATTCAGCTAAGTGCACCTCAAGCTTGACACTTTGATCTTCACCGTTCTTTCATCATACGCAATAAGAATTATAATTGCACTATGAGTGTCAAGCGTGATCTACTCTTAGCTGTACCTAATGACATTTAATTTCAGGCGCTGAAGTATCGTATATTTTGGCAAGTGATTACTCGGATAAGTTCGAAAATATGTTAAACGATTTGGAGAGGAACATACACAATATTAAATTCAAAGACTACGGTCTGGAGCCGACAACGTTAGAAGATGTCTTTTTGTCGTAAGTATTAGATAGATATTGTTATTGATTACCTACTAGTATATACATTGCTAAGCTTCGATTATTTTCAGAGTGGGTTCAGATGTAGCCCATGTTGGATCAGATCATAGTGATGCAGGAACCACAGTCTCTGCCGACGAAACCTTGAACGAGGATTATGAAACATCGTCTACGGAACACTGTAAGTAGAAAACGCGCCCAGCTTGAGCCTTAAATGTCACAATAATGCCATAAATTTTAAACGTTGCGAAGGAGCAATTCTTGTGAGAACAGTGTAACTACTTATATGGCAATATCAAACTTGTATATGATTTTGGTAGGACGTAGCTATATGGATTCATCTGTTACAAATCTTACAATGTACAATTCATCCGCTTTAAAATTCATTGCTTTAAATTATACCTACCTATATATGCTAGGCGAAGTTTGACTTTGATGGCTTAAGACGTTAAGATGAAAAGTCATTATATTTTAAAGGGCGTGAAAATGATGTATAATCGACGAAATACAACTTGTCCAATTAGACCAAAAACCTAATGAAGACATAGTTACAGCAAAATACACCCACTAAAAACCCTAAATTGTTTCAACCATTAGGGAGGACAGCACATTATCTCACTCGAGTGAACGCAACAATAACAGACACACACATACACGTTTTATTTTTTAACTTGTAAACCACCAAGGTGGTAAACAAGCATACATCCTGCCTGATGATAAACAGTCACCGTAGCCTATGGACATTTGCAACACCAGGGGACTCACTCATGGTATGCGAGCAACATAATAGCAACCCGACAAGGGCACTTCCCGTTAACACGCTCGTACGATCGAAGTTACCTGCAGGTCATAATTTATCCACTGCACTCCATTCCGCGGGACCGTTAGCAACTTATAATTCTCTTGTCTCTGATGAAGGTTTATTTAGCCGGGAAAATGCATAATCCCTCATTGTGGTACATATTCTATTTTATCATTACGTTAAAATCAATTATATTTACGTTACAGTATACGGAAACGAGAAAATGGTGACAGGAGGCCGCTTACTAATGCAGCACGTGGTGGCAATATTGATAAAGCTGTCGCTCGTGAAGATTCGGTCATGGGGCATACTGATATTGCAAGTGCTCGTCCCAGTTTTGCAGATAAATCTCACGCTAGGACTTCTTCAGTACATTATGTCCATGACGCCTACAATACAATCGCGAGCCTTGTCTTTCGCTGAAGGGTAATAATTTTCACGATATTCAGTTACAATACACTATGATTATGACGATGTTATAACGACTAAAATGTCTACCAAAAAGGTCCGATTTCTGTATAGTTACCAAGGGAGTGCCTTTCGTAAAATTTAACGATCTCCCATTATAGACTTTGGTACAACATTTACAAGATAAATGGTATTTTGTCTGCTATTCTAATCTTTAGTTCTCATTGACTATAATAATTATTAATGATATTGTATTTCTTGAAATTACAATAGACTCTAAACTGCAGTGGATCCACATAAACAAACTTGTCAGTAAGTTAACAGATTCAGGCGTTATTTTGCGAAAGTCAAATTTACATGCAATTTGATCTAACCTGCTTTGTGTGCTTCCGCCACCAATTAGTTCTTGCGGTTACTTTCCCACCATATCTTATGGTTACAGTTGTGGATTAAAACGGGAGATACTGAAACAATTCTTAGCTTATAAAAGAAAGTCGTTCGAAGAAATAAATATCCTCATCTCACACCTCTCAGTATATTCATGAAAAACAATGTATGCTCGTAAAAATATAAACTGGTTTTAAACATCGGCTTATTAAGACAATTAGATCATTTGTTATACATGGGGCACACTAAAAGTTTTGCACTTCTAGCTAATCGGAACTATTTGAATTTCGAATGTTATATTTTTTGAAACGTTGCAACCTACTTAGTAATAAAAAAAAACAATTGGCGGGAAATCATTTGTCAATTGTTTTTTATCACACATCAAAGTTCTACGTACCTACGCAACGAAAATGGAATTGAGTCGAAAAGATTTTAGAGCGATGATTTTTTATGATTTTAAAAGTTCTCTCTCTCCGCAAGACTGTGCTGCTCGTCTTCAAAATGCTTTTGGGAGAGAAGCACCTTCTTTGAGCACCGTGAGGCGATGGTTTGCTGAATTTGAGAGAGGTCGAGTTTCTTTACATGACGAATTTCGTGAAGGACGGCCTTCAACTGCCGTCAACGTAAATAATGCTACTGTTAAGCGGCTAATTGAAGAAAACCCGCGGATTACCTATGAGACAATTCGAGAACTATTGGGGATTGGTATGAGCCAAATTCAGAAAATTTTACACGAAGAACTGAAAGTTAGGAAACTTTGTTATGAACTTATGAACGAATGATCCAACAATGATCCAACGTTGGATCCCTCATGAACTGACAGCGGAGCAGAAGCGGGCTCGCGTGGAATGGTGCTCACAGATGCTACTGAAGTACGACGAAGGACATTCTAATGCTGTTTATGACATTGTCACAGGATACGAAAAGTGGATTTATTGTTTTGAACCCGAAAAAAAACAGCAATCTTGTGAATGGGTGTTTGAAAATAAGAACAGGCCAACAAAAGTGAGGCAGGCGAGAAACGTTGGAAAAAAATCGGCCAAGTGCGAGTCGAACTCGCGCACGAAGGGTTCCGTACCATTATCTATAAAAACAGCAAAAAAAAAAAACACGTTTGTTGTATGGGGGCCCCCTTAAATATTTATTTTATTCTATTTTTTAGTATTTGTTGTTATAGCGGCAACAGAAATACATACATCATCTGTGAAAATTTCAACTGTCTAACTATCACGGTTCAAGAGATACAGCCTGGTGACAGACGGACGGACAGACGGACGGACGGACAGCGGAGCCTCAGTAATAGGGTTCCGTTTTACCCTTTGGGTACGGAACCCTAAAAAATGATCGCGTTTTTTTCTCAGCTACGGGTCCCATCTGCACAATTCCACTTGAACATCAAAAGAGTGTTAATGCCGAGTGGTATTCTACCATTTGTTTAGCCAGGGTGTTAGAAAAAGTTCGCGAAAGACGACCAAAAAGCCGCGTTCTCCTACATCATGACAACGCTTCTTCACACACGGCCAACAAAACAAAGTCATTTTTAGCTTCCGAAAAATTACAACTCGTTACCCATCCTGCGCATAGCCCCGACCTAGCACCCTGTGATTTCTGTATTTTCCCCAAAATCAAAGATTTGATGAGAGGTTTCACTTTTACCAACTCCGAAGAGGCAGTGATAGCGTTCAATCAGCACGTAGAAAACATGCCTTCAGATCTGTGGTCCTCCAGTTTTAAAAAATGGTTCGATCGCATGAAATAATGTTTAAAATGTAAAGGAGAGTGTTTTGAAAAGCAATAAACATAATATTTTGGTGATAACATGTTGTTTTTTTAAGTTACGCAAAACTTATAGTGTGACCTACGTATTCGATTCTAATATAAATTGCCTAAAACAGTTCTGTCCCATTCTGACAAAATCTTCAAAAGGAATCAAAAAAGGTCCTTGTAAAAAGGATTATTGATAATGAATATCTGAACCGTAAATAATAACTGGGAATGTTTCAACACCTGCCTTTTTAAATTTTTACCACAATATTATTGTACCATTATACAGACTTAAATTTATTATACTCGTAATATCAATTGATAAATGATTTGAGAACCTGTATTTGCGAGTTTTTGGACATTTCTTCTTCGCCGTTTGTCATTTCAGAAATGCAACATCTACTTTCTGTATTACAATATAAAAAATAATAAATACGATAATACGACGAAATAATATATACGAGAGAGAGATTTTTCCTTTTACCTTACTCACTTCATTAACATTAATAATAATAATGAGCTTAACTACATATTTAACGATTATTTACAGTTACGTCCGTACAGAAAGTCTACTGAACTTCAACGGAACTAATTTGTCTTCTTTGGGAGCATTAGCAAAGGCAGCATATGAACGAATGATCCAAGCATCAGGCATCGAATCCATGCAAGTTACAGTCATCGAAAACCAGCCCATTGACGAATATTACATACAAAGAGTAAGGGATTTTTTGTACCATTCTTAATCTAATTTTATTGTGCGGTTTGTGATTAAGCCCTATTTATTTATGTTAACATTGTACCTTGCCCGCAAATTAGTGATACCGGCAAACTATTATTTTAATTTGACGCAAAGAACATAAATTATGTTTATTATACAATAAATTTTTTTTAAATTTATTGTATAATAAACATAAATATTTTATCACCCGATTGGCCTATGTTCAGCAGGGGAAGTTCTGTAGCTGAAATAAGATTTCCGTATTCAAGAAATCAGAAAGAATTTATTCTAACAAGAAAGCAAATACATTAGCTTTCCAGCCGTTTGTAATGTTATTTTTTTTCCTTTTCTTTCTGTATCTAATTTATGTACGGGCCCCTTCGATACGACCCGTACACTTTCGTAAACGAATTTGTAAAATAATAATAACGTAGGAACTGGCGGGCTTGTTCTTCCACCTCCGGTTGTAAATCGCAGGTCTTGGTTGGTGCAGAATGAAACGCCCGATGCTCTCTTGAGAAGTATGGAGCCGCACAAGAAAGCCAGACAAGTCCCGACCTGGAAGAATTACCTTCCAGGTCGGGACTTGTCTGGCTTCCAAGTAACTTGGCTGGCTACTGGCTAGTTCTCTCTTGTGTGAGCGCTGAGTGTAGCGGACGACTGGTATCGATCGAGTGTGGGTCATCTCACAACCTCCTCACGGTGGCTGGGGAGTCAGTTCCGAGATATATATAAATAAATAAATAAATATTGTCGGACAAATTACACAGCGCCACCTAGCCCCAAAGTAAGCGAAGCTTGTGTTATGGGTACTAGATAACTGATAAACATACGTAAATACATTTTTTTTTTGTAAATACATACTTATTATACATAGAAAATACCCAGACCAATACAAACATACATGTTCATGCACACAAATGTTTGTACTGTGTGGGAATCGAACCCACGAGCGTTAGTGTCAAAGTCGCGTAACAGCGCGTTCCACCACTGAGCCACCGAGCTCGTCACTACTGAGGTGTCAATCGCAGTATGTGAATACATACCGGGCGTTGTGTTGGCCGTATAGACCTAGATGCGATCTATGTTTCTAGTTCGTTAGAATCATCGCGGCTTGCGTTGTTCGCGAGTAACTCACGAGCGTAAGGGCGTCTGTTCGGTGGCCGAGTATGTAGAGGCGCCAGACTGCGTATATGACGCAGATCCGACGCGTCCGCACGCAAACAGGCTTACAGCGAGTCGGCGTATAAATGCGTCCGTGCTCTCCATGGGTAGATCCCTCTCTATAGTGGCGTTCTTTACATAGCGCAGAGCGCCTGTAATCTGCCTGAGGGAGATGTGCTGTTGCTGTTGGATTCTCTCAGCGTTTTCTTTGCTCAGTAGGGCGTACCAAGCCGGCGCTGCGTGTGTTAAACATGGCCGTAGGTAGGTCTTGTATATGCTGAGTTTTATATTCAGCGGAAGCTTCGAGCACCGGTCGCAGTAAAGCGCGCGATGATCGGGTCCTAGCGATGACTTTGTTCGCGCGTTTTTTCATAGTGAGCCGCCGGTCGATTTCCTAGCCTAGGTAGGTCGCCGATTCGCGCCAAGCTAGCTGCTCACCGTGAAGGTACAGGGTGGAAGGCTTCTTAACGGAAAGATTCACCAGCATTGCTTGTGTTTTTCGCACGTTGACCGAGAGCCTCCATTTGTCAAGCCACTCGGGGAGCAGATTATGGTACGCGTTGCATTTTTTTGGTATCGATCCCGCACCGGGCCCCATATTTATACCCCCGGTGTGGGAGCGAGAGGCACTATTGTGTGAAAGAGATAACGATAGCCAAAATCGCCCAGAGCTGGAGGAATTACCTTAACGAGCTTCCTTTATTTGCATCAAAAATATTTCCAAGTTGTTCTATTTTTACATACTTTTGACCCTTTTTCATACAAACTCATAAAACTTTTGATAAAAGTTATTGCTAAAACCTATGGGTCAGTGAAGTTTTACACATGAAATGTTTTATTACAGACTTAAAATTATGATGATAGGTACTTTATAGCATTTACCATTAAGCTGTTGCCACCACTAATCCAATATCTATATGCTTTATTATATATTTGGCTTGCAACAGCTCGTACCTATAACTAATGTAAAAACGTGTAAACTTATATCTAGTAAACTAAGTATGTAAACTGTGTAAAATGCTTATTCCATGTATCTATATAAAACAACTATAACTATAAATGTGCCTTACTAACTACGCGCGACGGTTATTTATTTATTAACATAGTTGTCGCGAACAATTTAAGATAGCGAACCGTTAAAAATGACAATAATCCTAATATAATGCTTTTTTAAAGGGCACGGATCCAGAACAAATGAATATGATGCGACACAGTGTGCTGGCCGGCGCAACATTCAACGACGACTCCGTAACAGCCTGGTTCAGCAACTTTGCTTACCACGACCTGCCCAGCTCACTGGCGGCAGTCCACAACGCACTTCTTAAAGCTTTTAATTCCACCGCCGAGATCAACGTTTTCAATCATCCGTTGACAGTTAATTACGAAGATCAGGCAAGTAATCACCAGTTTATGATCTAAGTAGCTCACCATAACTCTGCTGTTATCAAATGATCAATGTAACTAATTTGTGGCAAGACGCGCGTGCTTCCAGAATTGCAAGCTTTCATAGACTACTATAGCCACTTTACATCAGGTGGGCCGTATGCTTGCTTCTATGGCTTCCGACGTTATGAAAAAAAAAGAATGTACTCGATTACAAACATTAACACCTTGTACATATTCATGTTCACTCTTAAACTGATCCCATACTTTGATAATAATATATATATAAATATAATTTACACACTTTTGAAGTATTTTAGAGCATGATGTATCAGTTTTTCATATTCTAAGTAAATTTTCAGGGTAACATAGAAATGATGGCGTCATTTATCTCCCTTCAGCTGTCGTCAGCGATCGCTAATAGTTTGTGCGTCATTAGCTCCGTTTTCATCATGTTCTATATTAAGGTAAGTACGTACATTTTTTTTAAGAACAACGTAAACTATGACCCACCAAGAACTACTGAAATTGTACATTAATCATTCTTCTGAGATGGGCACCCTCTGGGACCCGACGGGGATGAGGTGAAGAACTCTCATGACTACCCTTCGGCCTTACGGGTTATGTCAGACTTCTAGTAATTGAGCACCACCTATAGGAATTGTTTGGAAAGCTTCAGGCTATATCTGCAGTGATCGTCACAGTGGTTACGGAAGTGCTTACTTATTTCATTTATCTACATATTCATATACAGTTAGGTACCATCATGCTTGTTCAAAAGATAAAGTCAAACAGCTACAGATAGAGAGTTATACCAGGAATTCCTTAGGTAAACCTCGTACTTCTCGACATGACTCTCTGATTAATTAAGGTTAAATATCAGTGGTCTGGAGACATCCGTCTCAACAGCGATGGCAAAAGATGAGAGGAGATGATGCAATGAGACGATTCTACCGATTGTATAATGGGTTATGTTCCGAGTCAATCCAGTTTAATATGATGTCAGCATTAAGTTTTGGACTACGTGCCAACACAAACCCAGTGGTTGAGTGATTAGCAATGCTTCTTTAATAACGGGGCGTGTGGGTCGATTCCCACACAGTACGAGCATTTGTGTGCATGAACATGTCTATTTGTATCGGTTTAGGTATTATTAGGGAAGGTAGGGTGGGTCAAAGCAGCTTGACTGGGTAAGTACCTCCACCTCCCTTGATGGTTGTTGTATTCCTGCAAGTAAGCGGGGTTAGCAGTGAGCTAGTAAGGAGTTGCTGTATTAGCAGCAGAAGTGACAACGCACGACAATACTTTCTGTATTGCAAGCCTTTATAAGCCACTGTAACTACTTTACCTAAGGTATGCATGTATGCCTCCCGACGTTGTATAAAAAAAATTACAGCTTCTCTACTCGTGTACAACTTTCTAAGGCTGTGATTATCCATGCGAGTGAGTGAGGTTACCAGTACGCTCCTGGGAAGTAGCGGAGCTAGTAGCAAGGGTAGAAACGTTCGAGCGGTACTCATTACGTTGCAAGCGTTCATAGGCTATGGTAACCACTGTATCTCAGGTTTTCTGTATGCTTGTATGACACTTGATAGTCCCAACGTTGTATAAAAAAATATCCTTTTGACCGATAGAATGGAATAGACAGAATTTATTTATTTCATGTCCCCCAATTATTATCTACTTCCTGTTTACGTAGTTTTATGTGCCTCTAAAGTAACCAACAACATACAGCCTGTCTAATATTACTCCCATAGGTACTTAGGCCCGTTGTATAAACTCTCTTATTATATCATCACCACTTGTGCAAACTTTCATACGCAAACTTACACTAAACTACAAGAAAGCATATTCTGCAGTCACGTTTAGTAGGATTTTAGTAAACTATGATGACTGTTACAGGAGCGCGCATCTCGTGCTAAACTGCTCCAAAAGTCGGCGGGCATTCAACCGATCGTCATGTGGGGCACTGCGGCAGTGTTCGACTGGCTCTGGCTAATGATTATAAGTATTACGATCATCTTATCCTGCCTGGCATTTGGCGTCGTCGGCATGTCCTCTTCCGCTGAGTTGGGTAAATAAAAATAAGAAAATAATACTTAATAAAAATAAATATGTGATTGTCATTTTGTGTAGGGTAATCCACCCAATTATTGGCACTTTAAAAAGCAATATTATTTTTCAGCATAGTCAGACTCGCCTGATGGTAAGCGAAAAGAGGAGCCCATGCTGCTCGCAAGTTGCTTCTTCGTGCTAGTTGTAGAAATAATTAGATATATTTACGTCGAGTGGAATCTAATACTGTTAAAGTTATCTTTATTTAATGTGAATCAAACTATTTATCAATTCATTACTATCAGTATTAATACCTAGTTGAAATCGTAAAAAAGATTTAAGTTATCCACGCACTAAAACTCGACTACAATCCAATACTGTGGATAGAATGTGGCAATGCATATTCTATTTGGAGTCTTATTATTCGTCTATAAATGTAATGAATGAATGCCAATAATTGGGTGGATGCCAACACTTGGGCGGATTGCGGTATTATTATTATTATTATTGAGTAGTTAAAAGTAAGTCAATGGTCTGAGCTGGTTTGACAGTCCTATCGTACGGTATCGAAAACGTACGTAGATGTAGCCTAACATATGCACACCAGCTTCACGTGACTATGATATTTTTCCAATAAATCAAGTCGATATTTTTGTAACCAATCCAAATAAATCAATATATTCGTCTTTGTTATTGCAGTAAACGTGGAGTAAACAAACTGGAAGACATTTGTTTATTCGTGAAATCTCAGTTGTCACTCATTTTCCGCTATTACTTGTTAGAGCTTGATTTGTTCTTAAAAATTTAATTGATATACCTAAGGTTACAAAAACATAACAGTTACAAGGAATACGTTACTGTATATATAACAACACAATAACTTATGTTTAAATAAAGGTATCGCATTATGTAGCAACTATTGCTCTATGTTATTCGTAGAAGCGACACGATCGACTAGTTTCATATTCATTGTCGTTATATTATTGTATTCACCATCTTAGGCATTACAATGTTTTATCTAATATGTGCAGGTCGCATGTACTTATGTATCATGATATACGGAGCTGCTATGCTGCCTTTCCACTACTTGGCATCGTACCTCTTTAATACACCAGCACTCGGCTTTGTCGTCATATACTTCGTGAATGTAATTTTTGGTGAGTAGTCATTATTATTCGAAAGAAGAAGTTTCACAAGCTCCCTATCACCAATTTTTTGTAGGAACTTATAATAAACGAGTGCAAAGCGACTGCGAGGACTCGATTCGACTCCAATATTTCCATTGGTCTTTTTAATTAAAAATGCTTATACACATGAACCAATTCTCCATATAATAAGTTGTGTCTGTATTTCGACAGGTATGATGGGATCACAAATAGTGGAAGTTCTATCGTCACCGATGTTAAGCACAGAAACTGCGGCAAGAATCATGGACACAATTCTGCAGTTCTTCCCGCTCTACAGCTTCACTGCAGCATTGAGGTATGCTCGAGTAATTTTTGACTTGAGTAAATATAGATTACAGATACATGTACTACGCAATTTCAATATAATGAAACTAGTAGCCCCAGGCGAAGTACGAAGCTTCGTACACTAGTTACCCAAGTCGCATACTCTTTTACTATACCACTAAAGACATAAAAAGGGGCCTGATGGTAAGCATTTACCGTCCGCTATGAACGTAACAGCTGAGATGGCATTCGTACATTGATGACCCTATAAAAACCTCTACGCCTATTTAAGAGACCTCGGGCTATAACCTATTTTTGACGAGCTCGGTGGCACAGTGGTTGGTACCGCTACTTTGACACGCTCGTATGTTCGATTCCCACACAGGACAAACATTTGTGTTTGCATGTACATGTCTTGGGAGTTTTGATTGTGTCGACCATCGGACATTATTGCTCAAGCTGTGCAAGCATTATGCAGTTAGAGGTAAAGCCCATAATTTGATCGCAACTAACACTTACAACAGAATATAAACTGTTGACATAAATGGGGTCAAATATAAAAGCAGTAATATTAATATTGGGGTGCTCCAGGGCTTTATATTCGGACCCTTTTTATTTTTAGTACATGTAAATGATCTGTCCAACATGTGATACTGTATGTATTTCTTGGAATTACGATAGACTTAAAATTGCCGTGGGGCTTCCACATATATAAACTGGCCTGTAAGCTCAGCACTGCCGCATATGCAGTTAAGAGAATTAGACAATTGACGGATGTGGCTGCTGCTCGCTTAGTCTATTTCAGTTACTTTCACATCGTTATGTCATATGGTACACTGTTGTGGGGAACAGGGGCTGATATTGAAGCTATTTTTATATTACAAAAGAGAGTCGTCCGCTCTATTTATAATATGGGCTCCAGATAATCACTTAGAGAACTACGCCAAGAAAAAATATCCTCACGGTTACCTCTCAGTACGTTTATGAGAACACAATGTATGCTCGTAAAAGTATAAGGTCGTTTTCAAAATTTAGTGAAAATCTTAGAAGCAGAAATTAATTAGAAGATTGCGTATCCCAGTACATCGGCTTGCTAAGACGAGTAGATTTTTTGTTGTAAATTGTATTTGATTCTATAATAAATTACCTGAAATAATTCTGTCCTTGCCTGACAATATGTTCACAAAGCACATCAAAAATACTCTTATACTGTACAACTTGTCATCATTATACAATGTTATAAATTTATTGTAATATAAATTGACGATTTGAGAAGATACCTATATTGGCATTTCTTCTTCGCCAATGGTCATTTGAAATGCTGGTAGATCAAAAAAGAGAAATCAAAACTGTGAAAAATTAATAAGATACTATATTAAAAATGTAAGACGTGTCTAAGTGCCCGTGAAGGCAAATAAAGATTTTTTATCTTTTATGCCGGTACATCGGCTTGCTAAGACTAATAGATCTTTTGTTGTAAATTGTATTCGATTCTATAATAAATTACCTGAAACAGTTCTGTCCTTGCCTGACAATATGTTCAAAAGGCACATCAAAAATACTCTATGTGAGAAGGGTTATTACAGAATCGATGAATATCTGATTTACAGAGATGTTTTACTTTAAGTTTTGATTAATACATCTTTAATTGCACCATTTGATATCACTATACACATGAAAAGAGACGTATATTGGCAAGTTTATTTTGGCATTTTTTCTTCGCCAATAATAATTTTCGAAATGCTGGTAGATTAAAAAAGAGAGATTAAAGCTATAAAAAATTAATAAGATACAATATGATCGAATTTAAAGACTATAAGACAATTGTAAGTGCCCGTCAGGGCCTAATGGCAAATAAATATTTTTTGTCTTTGTCTTGGTCTGGGTGTTTTTAAGAGAAATAGAGCGTATCAAAGCTGCTCGTCTGGGGAAGTAATTCCACTTCACAGAAAACCACAACCAAATAACAACTCTAGGGGGGTTCTTGTGTGCCTGCGAGTGAGCAAGGTCACCAGTAAGCTCCTAAGGAGTAGCTGCGTTAGCAGCAGATGTGGCATCTAGTAATTTTGACAGGCCTCTATTGATGTTAACCTAACAAATTCTGAACAGGCTGAGAGAATTTAACCTATTCACTGATAGGTGAAAATCTGAGAGTGCAAGATCAGGGCTATATGGTAAATGCATTAACACTTCCCAACCAAACTCTCTCAACTTTGTTCTGTGTGTGTGTGTTCTGGCGTTATCATAATGAAAAACCACACCCTTTCTGTTAACGAATTTCGGCTGATTTTCTCCTATTTCTTGGTTGTATCTCACCAGCTATTGGCAGGAAAGATACGAATCGATGGTTTTGCCCGGCAGCGAAAGCTCATAATGTACGATGCCCTTCCAATCCCATCATACACACAAGATCACCTTATTGCGAGTTAATTCGGGTTTCGCTATAATCTATGAAGCTTGACTGCCATGTGACCATGATCTTTTTCGCACATTTTTGTCGTAGTTAATCTTTTCATCACCAGTGATCAATCTTTTCGAAAACGGTTTGGCTTCATTATGTTTCAATAAAGTACACGATTCGTAAGATTTCTTTCAGTGAGCTCATGTGGCACCCAAATAACGAGCTTTTTTGTTATCCAGACTTTTTCAAGTGGGTCAAAACTGTTTTGTGGTAATGAATGAATGAATTAAATTCAATTAATTACTCCTCGCTCTTCAGCTATGTCGTAACTACTATTATGGCGATCTTGATGCACTTTCTTAAAAATTGCACCGATTTTTCTTTGACATCAAAATTCCCACAAAATTGGTTCAAGTGTTTACAGTGTAAACACTTGAACCAATTTTGTGTTGCTCTTACTGACACTGCGTTAAGTCTATAAACATCACAAATACTTTTCGCGGCGTGTGTCACAATTTTCGCTGTTTTGTAATAAAACTTCAAATAAATACCTAATTGTGTCAAATTTCTACGTTAGATTCACTCATTTTGGCAGACAGGATAACAATATAGAAATGGTGGGCAACCGAGTTTACTGCAACTTTTTACTTATAAAATACGAACAAAAGTTTCCCCCGACCTTATAATAGTAGATAGTAGTGTAATTATGAAGTATGTAATAAATGTCCGTAGGCTAAAGTGACGGTTTACCATCTGGCAGACCGTATGCTTGTTTGCCACCTTAGTGGTATAAAAAAATATAATTAACAATAGACTAGTTTTTAGAATTCTATGCTTAATGATCTACCGTGATGTCAAATTTAAAGTATCCAAGTCATTTAGATGTGGTCTAGGTTTGATAAGTGATTCAGTGATAAAAAATCCTTTTTTCAGAACTTGATACTTATTTCCATAAAATATAAAAGATAACTTAAGGAAGCTTGGGATTCTAGTTGCGCATAAGAGCTTTATTAGACATACGGAATTTCAGTATGTAAGTCTAATAGTTTTTGAGTCACGAGGGCACAGAAACTAATTCAAAGTGTTCCATGTATTACCTATAAAAACCCTAACCGGTTTGTAGCTTTTTCTTTCCTAAACTTGGCTGATTCACTGTCGTGTGTCCAAATCGTTATCACGACTAACGTACTAACTAATAGACTACGTATTGCACCCGCCCATTAACAAACGAAGAGGAAAGAGGGTTGGGGATACAGCTAAATTGTGACCTTAGTGGTGTTTATAAGGGTTGAAAATGTCAACATTATCTCATTAGAAAACGGAAGGGTATATTCTAATCCAGTAGATAACGGCACGTGTTGGAACATCCGATACCTCTTAGTAATGCGCGTTTTTTACGCAACGCTGGGGCGCATACAATCTCACCCGAACTGGTTACCATACCATAGCTTTCAGCAACCTAATGGTAACCTGAGTGACTTGCAGGATAACAGTAACCCTTCAGGTAGTTGTTATTTGGCTGCGGTTTTCTCTTGCTTCTAAACCAACAAATCTGTAAACCTGTTGAAACTGGTTGGGTATATAAATATAAAAATATAATAAAAGCTCTTGAGAATGTGTTGCGTCTTTTTGTATTACAATCGGCTATCGGTAATGGTACGGTAATTACCGCTTCACATTAGACGTGCCGTATGCCTATATTCCACGCGTCGCATTATAAAATACCACCACCATAACAACTAATAATATATGAGAGCGATAACGAGACTGGGACCCCAGTTACCCCAGAGACCATTGCAATACAAAAATACGCTACACATTCTCAAGAGCTTTTATTATATTTTTATATTTATATAACCAACCAGTTTCAAAGTTTACAGATTTGTTGGTGATGCACGTCCTAGTGGAATAGGTTAGCTTTTTTATTTGCACAACACTGTTGTATCTGTTGGTTCAAGACCATAAGCTAGTATTATGAGTAGTTTGTTGACTCTATTATTGTTTTTGTAGCTCGATGAGTCAAGTAGGACTGACGAAATTCTCGTGCTGCGAGTACATGTCTACAGTGCTGAATATGCAAGAGTGTAACTTAGACTTCTTGTGTCAGATGGAAGGAAATCCTATGCCCGCCTGCTGCAGTAAGTATTTATAAAAATGAAACAAATTTTTACTGTGATCTTTATCCTTTGTTATTAAAAACGTAAAGAGTAAATACCGAATTCTTCTTAGCGGTTGTTTTTTTAAACAACGTCGGAAGGCAAACAAGCATACGGCACTCCTGATGTAAACCGGTTACCGCTTGTACATTAAGTATCACTCGCGCGATGTCTCCTCTACTGGCCATACACCAACTCCTTAGGAGCTTACTGGAGACCTCACGCAGGAACACAACAACCCTCTCGGGAATTGTTCTTTGCTTGCGGTTTTCTGTGATATGGGGATACTTCCCAGACGTGGTGCTTTGATGTGCACTGGCTCTCTTTCAGCTACTTATGAATAGAGGGCGAAATTTACCTATATTTTAATTTAATTTAGTGCTGACTTTATCGTTTTAGAATCGAATACCTACTCAACTGTTTGTTTCAGTACGCGACAACCCCTACTTCGAGTGGGAGGAGCCGGGCGTTCTCCGCTACATAGTGGCGATGCTAGGCACTGGCGTAGTGCTGTGGGGCTTGTTTATGATGATTGAATATCGTATTTTCCAGAAGGTATCACGACTTCGTATTTACATACATACATGGATATCGTCACGCCTGTCTCCCATTGGGGTAGGAAAAGACTATGGAACGCCAGGTGCACCGATTCAAACATACCTCTCTCGGGTGCACATCAACTATTTGATCCATATCCGTGCGTCTATGGCCGCCGCTGCCGACATATACGAGTATAATCAAATAATAAACTTTATAGTAAGGTTTATTATATATGTCGGCAGAGACTATGTGAATTCAACGAAAATAATTCATACACAGTTATTACCCTTTTTGTATACTATGTCGGGAGGCATACAAGTACACGGCCCGTCTGATGTAATGCAGGTACTGCAGCCTATTAACACTTGCGATATATTAAGTACTCTGCTGCTTATACAGCAACTCCTTAGGAGCTTACTGGTGACCTCACTCACACGCAGGAACACAACAACCCTCTAGGGAGTTATTATTTGGCTGCGGTTTTCTGTGAGGCGGAGGTACTTTCCCAGACGGGTTGCTTTGATGCGCCCTACCTTTCTTACCCTGTTTATAGGTATCCTTATTTGTCATCACATCCAATAAACCATTTGACTAACATAGTCAAATGCGCCTAAATATCTCAGTGATTGGAGGCTACTGACCAATGGAAGGACATTAACCAATAAGCGGGTAAGTGCCGCGATGTTGATCTAGTGAACTAACCAATAAGTGCTGCGCACTTTACCCCCCGATCAGTAGTGGTAAATTGAGTTACTATACAGAATCAGTCTCATTGCATATTAGGTTATTTCTTTCATGTTGACGCCAATATTGGACCGAACTTTGAACTCTTCTGTATCACGGTTTTCTATTACCATTTATTAATTACATATTTCTGTTAATGTTTGAGCGATTACGACTAATTTTCTCCTTAGAACTTAGAGTTTTTCTTCTGAATTAATTGAAACTGTACTGTAAGCTTGAAGCCTCTTATGAGTATAAGAGATGTACAACGTCGCAAGTCACAACTGTAAATCGTATGTATTCTATCATCTTATCTCTAAGATTGTTTTCTTGCCACGAGACGTCACTAAATTTCTAAGGTGAGATTCGGCAACGGAATCTCAGACTATCTGGAGGTAAATAAACAGAATATACGTGCAATGTATATATATATATATATGTCACAAATATAATAAAAATAAAATATGTAACAATTCAATTTTTTTCATTTGTCGGCCATTTTGACCATGTTCCTTAAGAGATAGGAACGGTGTTCCTGAACATTCCTATTCTACTTTTTTATGCTGAATCCGAATCTGAAGTCAAAATTCGAATATTCGAAAAAAACCAACAGACTAACGCACAGACAAACGCACGGACAAACGCACAGACAAACATATAGAATTCATATAGGAACGGTGTTCCTGAACACGTAAGCAGTTAAAATATCCTTTTGATAATTACAATAGTAGGGTTGTCACTCGTGCGATAGGAAAATTGAGAATTGTACTGTATTTGTCCGAAATACCCTCTTTTTCTATATAACATAAAGCATCTCCCTAGATACAAGATACGCTAAAAATCAACATTTTAGTTATGAGATGATAGCGTAAAGTGCGAAATACTTAGTTGATATTAATGTGCATTCAAATAGTCAATAAATAGTTTCTACTTTCAGATATTTACCCCCAAGCGGCAGCCACCATCATTGGACTTCAGCCAATTAGACGAAGACGTAGCTGATGAGATAATGCACGTGCGACAATCGACCAACAACAGTCATAATCTCATCTCTAGATCGCTCTCCAAGTACTATGGCAACTTCCTTGCTGTGGACCAGGTTTCATTCAGTAAGTATGCTTCTCATACAAAATGTTCTAAGGAAACGTCCAAATTTGCGAAGCCACTGCACCGGAGTTGTTTTTCTCAACTCATTAATTATTTTGAATTTGAACGCGTTTATTATGTTAAAAACTTATTTCGATTTCCCGCCGTTTTACGTAGGTTTTTCGTGTTTATTATCAAATTACAATATGGAATAGGGTGTTAAAGAAAATAAGATTACAGTGATTGCCTTGCATAAAGTGGGTGTGGAGCTGCCGGCCATATTCAAGACACTTCGAAAGCTTGGTATCAGCCGTATGTTCGTATATCGTACTATTAACAGATATACCAACACTTCCTCTGTTGAAGACAATAAAAGATCGGGGCGACCGCGTACTGTTAGAACTACAAAGGCTGTTAATGCTGTTGAAGCCAGAATTCGCCGAAACCTCATTAGGAAACAAAAAATCTTATCGTAAGAAATGAAGATTGCCGCTAGGACTCTGTCGTGTATAATAAAACAAGAAGCTAGACGCGTATCGTCGATATACAGGACATGCCCTAAATCAATCCCTACAGTTGAAGAGAGTGGATCAATCAAAACGCCTTTTGTGAAAGGCACAGAAATATCCTCTTTACGGATGGCAAAAATTCACAATTGAAGAGCACTACAACAAGTAAAATAACAAAGTGTATGCACACAATTCTAAAGAAGCTACCGTAGTGGTCGGAAAGGCACAACGTGGTCATCATCCTGCCTCTATAATAGTTTGGTGGGGGGTGTCTTATCAAGGAGTTACAAAGCTTAATTTTTGTGAAAAAGGAATGTAGACTTCAACCAAAGTGTATCTAGAGATTGTTTCGGAACGTCATGTGAAACCTCTCAGCAATACACTTTTTTAAAATGTACCGTGGACTTTCCAGCAGGCCTCTGCTCTGGTCACAAGGCACGAACTACCCAAGCATCGCTCGAAACCAACGTTCCGGACTTTATAAGAGCTGAAGACTGGCCGTCGTCTAGCCCAGATCTGAACCCCTTGCAAATTATAATCAGCTTTAGAGGTCATGGCCTGCTCGAAATGACACACCTCCATTGTGTGTCTTAAAAAATCTGTTAAGCAAGTAGTGGCTAAATTTCCCATGGAAACAGTGCGTAAGTCCAAAGATTTGTGGCCAGACAGATTAAATCAAAGCCAAAGGTGACTATTTCGAATATAACACTATTTTTATTTTTTGCCGAGACTTCCATAATATGTACATGTAACTTACATGTACATATTATGGAAGTCTTATTAAGATCACATTACTTCATAAAAAATAAATGCACATTTGTAACATAACTTATGGCCGGACTAGGTATACATATATATATATATATATATATATAAATGGAGTTCCTGACTCATTCACTGACTCATCAACGCCGAGGCCAAACCCTTGAACCTAGAAAGCTGAAATTTTGCAAAGACGTTACGCTAAGGGGGTGAAATGGGAATTGACAGTTTGTATGGAGCAGAAATATTGTTTCAAGTTAGTGACTTGAAACTTTGATACTCTCTATCAGAATCCAAGAAAAGCAGTTTCAGCGTTTTCAAAAATTCCACCGCTTAAAGTGTATAATGGGGGTCAGAAGTATTTCTTGACCTAATTTTTTCTTCTTTTTCAACCCAGACAAATATTTTTTGAAGGTAGTGACTTGAAACTTTTATGTTTTTAAAATAGGCAATGTTGTGTATAAAGAAGTGCTTTGAGTGTATACCACACAAATAAGGATATTTGGTACTTTTACTAAATATTTAATGCTGACTGTAAATCTACGCGGGCGAAGCCGCGGGCAAAAACTAGTATATATATATATATATATATATATATATATATATATATATACTTCTACAACGTCAAGAAGCATACAAGCATACGGCCCACGTGATGTAAAGCGGTTACTGTAGCCTAACGCTGGTAACACATTAAGTATCATTCGCGCGATGCCACCTCTGTTGCTAACACAGCAACTCCTTAGGAGCTTGCTGGTGACCTCACTCACACGCAAGAACACAGCATAGGGAGTTATTTGGCAGGGGTTTCCTGTGAGGTGCAGTAACTTCCCGTCGGGCTATTTTGATACACCCTACTTCTCTTAGGTAAACCACTGCCATCTAACGAAACAGCCAGGGACGACGGTTTACGTACCTCCAAAACGTGGAAAAATTTGAGGTGTCTAAACCGGATAAGTTTAGACGCTAATTTTTCCACGATAAACTACTGTCGATACTACTTAACTTGTGTGTTCAATTAAGGTGATGACAGAACGCGCAACGACGCCAACCATCTTCTCCAATATTTCTATAATAAAGTTCTACCACGAGTCTACAAGTCGAATTCTTCAATAAGACGTGAAGAGGTTTTACAAGATCGGCAAGATATAGATTTAAACATCATTGTTGTCATTAAATTACAGCGGATCATGAGAGTGATACATACCACTAATATGTTACAGGTGCAATTTACATGTACGTGTGTATTCATGTTTGAAAAATGTTTCAGCCGTAAGTGAATCGGAGTGCTTCGGGCTGCTTGGAGTAAATGGAGCTGGAAAAACGACCACGTTTAAGATGCTGATGGGAGACGAAAGTATCTCGAGTGGAGAGGCGTTCGTCGGCGGACATTCCGTCAAAAAGGATATCACGAATGTTCACAAAAATATTGGTATGTGTTTAACGCATGATCGTTCCTAACTTTAAATGTCAATATTTCTTTTAATCTGAAATGATGATGATACTGACTTTGATGATTCAATGGCTTAACGTCATCGAAAAAGCTAAAGCTAAATACAATATAAACCTGTCGATTAACATCCGTGACTCTGTAAATATAAGTAGGGCACATTTATAGCAGGGTCAAGTTTGTATAAGGAGTTTTTTAGGGTTCCGTACCCAAAGGGTAAAACGGAACCCTATTACTGAGGCTCCGCTGTCCGTCCGTCCGTCCGTCCGTCTGTCACCAGGCTGTATCTCATAAACCGTGATAGTTAGACAGTTGAAATTTTCACAGATGATGTATTTCTGTTGCTGCTATAACAACAAAAAATCAAAAAGCAGCTTGATTCTAATATCGATATAGAAGCCAAAGTAGCGTTTTTTAAAATTACTGTCATTTGTCCAAAACCACTTATTACACAAAAACTAATAAACGAATGTAATTTAAACGGTAATAGGATTGATCCTAAGTCATTATTTAGGTCGATTTTTATCCTAGACATGTTTAAGATTTCTATGAAAAATTAATAGAACCTAACTCTATGCAGATGAAACCGACGGCATCCGATTGAATTAAATAAAAAGATGCCCGAATGGGAATCTCTGCTTTACAGCTGACTGTATCCAAGTAACAGTAAATTACTAAATGGCAGGGGTCACGTAGTATTTGTACGCAATAACTGCTATTGCTGTTTCCAGTATAACTGCTGCTATACTGGAAAGGCACAAGTCTGCCATCAAGGATTGATTGAGTAGTTCGTACTAAATTGTTTAATACATAGGAAATTGTCATTTCTGCCAGGATATTGCCCGCAGTTCGACGCGGTGTTCCCCGAATTGACAGGACGCGAGACTCTACTTGTGTTCGGGCTACTGCGCGGCTTGGACTTCCAAAACATCTCGATGCGCACTATGGCACTCGCACAAGCTCTTGGCTTCATGCAACATCTCAACAAAAAGGTACGTTTTAAATATTATGTACACTTTTATAGATATCTTTTGATTTCGAGTAGCAACAGTATATCACCTGATACCACATGCCTATATTCAATATGAAGTCCGGGTATAGGCTATAGGGACACACAAACCAATTCGAGTCAGATGAGTTCATAGTAACAAATTTTTGATTTACAAAATTATGTTTACAAGTGTTAACCACAATGCTTGAAAATTTACCATAACTGTTTTATCGTTTTGAATTTTGAACTTGAGGCAATAATATACGAATTAGCATGCAACATCTCAAAGTTAAAACTGTTTGACCTTCAACCGTTATTATGGTGCACGCAATAACAGTAAAAATGGTGTTGCAAGTGATTGTCGCTGTGTGTACCTACATACATACTAAAGCTCGTCAATAGCTACTAATAAAAAAAGAAAACAGTTAAAAAGAAGAAAACAGAGGAGAAAATGATATTGAATTTTGTCTTTGTCTATTCCTATACCTACCTATAGACAAAGATATTTGAGATTTTCGGATTAATACCAATACCTAATCAATTGCGAGGATGAATCATTACGTGTGTCAAACCGCGATTTTAGCATTTTTTATTGTGGGTATACAAGATCGGGAGGCATCAAATATATGGCCGACCTAATGTAAAGTTGTAAAGTTTACCTTAGTTTACCTTACAATATATTACGTATAGCTCGCGCGATGCTAACACAGCAACTCCTTATAAGCTTATCGATAACCTCTCTCTCTCACTCGCAGGAACACAACAACCCTCCAAGGAGTTGTTCTTTAGTTGCGATTTTCTGTGAAGTGGATGTACTTCGTCAGAGAGGCTGCTTTCATGCGCCCTACCTATCTTTAAATTTTAACCATACTCTGTCTATAGAGGGTTTTATTTATATCGAGCTCCAAGGTTCAGTGGGCACGCCGTCATCAGGGTTTTCGATGATAATATTTAGTAAGTGGCTTTCAGGAGGGTTGGTAACATTATAATTTGGCAATAGAGTGCCTATTTGGGCTCTAAACACTTTCGGTTAAAAGCAGAGATCCATATCCCAGGGATGTATAGGTCGATAGGGATGACTAAAAACAAGAATGACATTGGTAATGCTAAGCTGCTGTCACATTGCGAAATCTAAGGCATGTGTACAGATAACTACTTGATAATACCTACGTGAGATTATGATATGATTGCAATGCAAATTATCCTCGTCATCATGACAATTAGATATCCATTTATTGTCGTTATGCAAATATTTGACTATTCGAATAAAGTTTGAAAGCATTGTTTATTACATACATAGAAAGTATTAGTAGCACAGCAGATCTCCTAGAAATATCAATGCACTACAAATCAACTGTATTATTAATAAAAATCAATGTTAAAGATTACATTTTAGAAATGTAATCTACAGAACTAAAAATTTTTTGTCTGTAATGGAGCTGGTCATAAGACACGTGTGACGTCACACGCAACTAAACAAGATAATAACTTGATAAAACAGTACCAGCTGCTGAAATAAAATTTGTAATTTTGTTCAAATTTATTGGATACATAGTGTATAAATGGTGTATACTGCCACATTGTACAAATACGTCTATTAATAATCCTCGCAAACTGTTTGTATCTGGTCCGCCGAATTCTAAATGTCAAAAAATGTAGGTATAATTAGCTCGAATATACCAAAGTGTATTTTATCACTATATAATGTTTTTTTGTGTAAAGATCAGGTACTTAAGTAATATTTAATGTACTAAATAGTAAATAAAATATTGCTTTTTAAAAACTAAATAATATTTAACCTCCTAATATGGGTTAATTTTATAACATAAGTAAAAAGGACATACTCGTACATAACAACGTAAATACTTTTCCACTTTTCGCTGCAGCACATCTCACTCTGTAGTATTTATCAACAAAATCTAAAATGAGATTTTATAAAACTTCTAAACGATGATACGTAAAGTTTTGTAAATAAATGACTACAATTTCAGATTCAAAACGAATATTACGTAGTAGCGTAATAAGATTTATCAAAAATTATCAGGAAACCGCTTCAGAAACAGCGCAAAAATACACATAAAACGTGAATTACAATCAGTTGAGAAACCCATGGTACTTGCAAATAACGTCACCAGAGTTGTACAGACGTTCCCATAACAGATAATATTTCGAAAATTATTATATTTATTTTCGTGTTTTTTGCAAAAAAATACACAATTAATTTACAATTAAGTAAAATATTTATTGTTTTTTTTTGCTATTAGGATGACCACAGTATATTTTCAATGTCGACTATTGAACAACAGGGCCACTGGTAAAATGTACCACTAAATTCATGTTTTCGGATTTATGTACATACTCGAATTTGTAATTATCGCTTGCTCGGCGGTGAAGGAAAACATCGCGAGGAAACCGCATGTCCAAGAAATTTTATTTCAAAGATGTGTGACTTAATCTAAGAAAGGTCTGGTTTTCCCTCGGGGTTGTGGAGGTCATCAATATCTTCACCAAATCCTTAGGGTTAGGTAGTTGATCCCACTAATCCTGATAGATTAGGAAACGGGATAACGTGAACAAGAAGAATCGTTTTTTGAAGCCTAAACTGAAAATTCGAGATTTATTTAAGTAGATGGATTGATGTTTTGTTAATTTTGTACTTTTAACGATTGTATTAGATTAGTAAAGTAAAATATCAAGTACCAATGTATAACTTCAGGCAAAATCACTTGCAGGGTAGGCAGAGAGAACCGAGCGCCACGTGACTCGATCCTTACAAACCTCACTCGCTTCTTTAACATTCATTACTCTTCTTGTGCACGCTCACCGGTTTCTAAGGCTCCCGACATCACCTTCTGATAAAACACGATCGATTTGGTCATGACCAATACCATGGTAGGTAAGTCTTGGCATTCCTCGGCTCCTACGTCCTTCTATTTTCACGTTGTATATCTTTTTCGTAATTCTTTCTTCCTGCATTCTTTCTACATGTCCGAACCGACGGAGCATGCCTCTTCTTATTTTAACACCGCACTTTACTCCAGACCAGCTCTGTTTCTAACATTGCGAATACGATCTATAAGCGTTAGATACGCCACAAATTTTGCACAAAACTTGCATTCCGACCGCGTTTATACTACTTTCATGCTCTCTCTCTGCTATACCCACCTCTCGCTTCTATAAGTAAGCGTTGCGACCAGCACTGTGTATAGCGAGCTGTGTCTTAAAGTTCTGGTTTCTTCTCTTTCAAATACATTATCTTATTATCATTATCTTTGTCTTTTTCGCATTCAATAATAAATCTTTCTCCATACAATCGTCTTTCATTATTGTGACCAGTTCTTGCAGTTCAGATGGTGTTTCTGCTGTATAGTATGGCATCATCTGCATAAAGCAGACAGTTCACCACTAGGTCAGCCATGCGTAATCCTACATTCGTCGATCTTATTCTCTGTAGACATCTATCGAGATACAGAAAAAACAGCCTAGCAGACAACATGCAACCCTGTTTGACACCAATTTTGATATCAAACCAAGGTGATATGTAGCCAGCTACAAGGATTGGTTGGCACACGTGCCGACCAATCCTTGTAGCTGGACTGCACAGCACGGAACAGTGCGCCGTCAAGCCCATATCTCGGCAACCTACCTACGAAATTAAGTTAGAATGAAACCTATTAAATATGTACTTTTTTTTCATTTTAAACTACCTACATGTCAAATTCTGGTTAAATATCATAAAACCTTTAAATTGAAATCTCTCGAAAACTGCAAAATTTCAGTCATAAATATCGGGTGTTAAATTTGTTGCTTTTGCCCGCCCTATCAGCTCTTGCAATATACGTCGAATTCCTATAAACGCTGTCTACTAAGTAAATTGATGATTATTAGGCGTGTACTTATGTATAAATATTACATTTCAATTTTAATAAAAACCGCAATCGTGTTTTTCTCCACTCGCAATGGTTGGCTGGTAGAGAATGTAATTAGTATTAAACCTGGCTTTTGTATATGTCAATAAATAAATGTTGTCAATTAGCCTAGAATAGGCTACTTATTTTCTTTGTAGCTCTATGTTTCTGTTTAGGTACTGGTGGTTTAAGAACATATTGTTCACGGATTTTTAATGTGACAGGTGAAAGCATATTCGGGAGGCAATAAACGGAAGCTGAGCACAGCAATAGCGCTGATGGGCCGCACGAGGATGGTGTTCGTTGACGAGCCCACCACCGGAGTGGATCCCGCCGCCAAGAGACAGGTGAGAGTGTATTTCTTCAGGAAACATCTTGAACAAAATCGTATACGAGTGGTAACAAAGCTAGATGAGCGCTAATGTACCGCACGAGAATGACGTTGCTGCACGAGCCTTCCATCTAAGTAGACCTCGCCGTCAAGCGATAGACCACAGCGCATTACTTCACGAAAGAAATTGAACAAAATTGTGACCAAGTAATTGGTAGATAATGTACACTGATCATTAACTAACTTTGCTCTCACCACTATATCACTCTTTTAAAGAACGTGAGGCTGATTAAGCTAATAGTGAAATATATCGTATAAATGTCTATCGTGAAACTGTCAGGTGTGGCGTGCTATCCGCGGCGTAAAGCGGTCGGGGCGTGGTGTGGTGATGACATCTCACAGCATGGAGGAGTGCGAAGCTCTGTGCACGCGACTCACCATCATGGTCGGCGGCCGCTTCCAGTGCATCGGCACGCCGCAGCATCTCAAGAATAGATTCTCAGAAGGTAACAAAAACATTTTTTTTAAACAACGTTGGTAGGCATATAAGCATACGGCCCACATGATGTAAAGCGGTTACCGTAGTCTACGAACGCTTGTAATACATCGTGCGATGCCACCTCTGCTGCTAACACAGCCACTCCTTAGGAGCTAACTGGTGACCCCTTCTCAAACCTCTAGGTAGTTATTATTTGGCTGCGGTTTTCTGTAAGATGGAGGTCTTGGATGGAGTAAGAGGAGGACTTCCCCAGACGGGCTGCTATAAAACTGTGTGAATAGAGGCGTGATTTATCTCTTTGAATCTGGTCGGGGCGTGGTGCTGATGAAACACATCATGTCGTGTGTCTTCAGCACAACGCCAACAACTCTGTGCCCATAGCTCACTATCAATACAAATCTCAGGTTATATTTTTTCCAAGTTAATGGTAGGATTGACCATTTGATTATATAAATTAATATAAATAAATCAAAGGGTTAAGGTAAGTTTTAACCGCATAATACAATACTATATATTTTTACCCCAAATGTAAGCAGGTACTGCGTTTCACGCATATATGTAGTTTTAGATATGAATAGAAACTTCAACTTACGTATATTACTTTACCTACCTCTAGGGTTGCCTGAGAAGACTAAAATATTTGTACAAAATTCCAAATTTTTTAGATTTAGGATTGTTGTTGCGACACATAAATATTATAAATCAAAATGTTTGCTTATCATTTAATTGGTACGTTGGAAACCAATCATAATTTATTTTTCTTTGCAATATTATTATGTAGGTACTTGGCATTAGATTTAACAGAATCCACCAATTTGGATCCTTGCAAATGCTTACAAAAGTTTTAAAATTTAAACGTTCCGTTCACAAGCCAATACTTATATTCCATTCAATCACAGTGCCGTGATTGTGAACGTGTATGGTAATTTTAATTCCTGTTGAGGTAAAGAACATTATGATGTGCTGTGTGTCGAGACATTTTATATTTTATCGGGAATCTGGACATCGTATTAAATGTCAGGGCAATCCAGACGAATCCCGACCATCTGGCAACTCTACCTACCACAGAGACGCAAATCCTATCTGCGTATTATATACCTAGTCTTGCCATAAATAATGAAACAAAGAAAAAAAAATCTATTGCAAATAACATTTATTACTTTTACAGTGTGTTAGTTTAATACATAAATATAAAACAATTTAAAATATAAAAAGCTCATTCGAATTCCATTGGCTGCCATAGTCCTTTAAACGTTGAGGCCAGTTATCAATAGAAGCATGCACTCTTTCCATGGGAAAATTCTTCACTGCCAATCATACGGATTGTTTTAGGGACTCCAAATTATCATCGCGTTTAGAGCAAGCCGTACTCTCTAAAACTAACCATAAATCATAATCCAGTGGATTAAGATCGGAACTAGACGACGCGGCCAGTCTTCAGCTCTGATGAAGTCCGAAACGTTCGTTTCCAACCAAGACTGCGTAGACCGAGCTTTATGACCCAGCGCCGAGTCTTGCTGGAAGGACCATTCTTGGTTATTGAACATGGTGTTGTTAAGGGGCTTCACTACCTTCTCAAGAATGGTATCTTGATACACTTATGCCGATGTTTTGATACCTTTCTCACAAAAGTATGGCTCAGTCACCCCTTCATAGCTAATACCCCACCAAACCATCACTGAAGTCGGATAGTGCCCACGTTGCACTCTGTCGACTAATTAGGAAGCTTCCTTAGAGCTTTGAGCATAAATACGGTCATTTTGTTTGTTAAAATGTTGCTCAATTGTAAAAATTTTCTCATCCGTAAACAATTTTTTTCTGTGGCCTCCTTTTGCGTACCGCTTTAGTATGTAGTTGTTTCGATTTTACCACTCTATTCTTTTTTTAATTATCAGTTAAGAAATGACCAGTACGTCTCTTATAGGCTGCAAGTACTAAGTCATCTTTTAAAATACGCGACATGGTTCTAGGTGCTATCTTCATCTCCCGAGATAAAATCTTTTGCTTTCGGACAGGATTTCTTCGAATTCTTTCCCTTACTGCTTTGACCACCTTTTTCGTACGAACACTACGTGGACGGCTCGATCTTTTTCTGTCACAAACAGAGGAGGTCTCATTGTACTTACTTTGTGTAATGCAATCACAGCGATTCGGTACTCTTTATCACCCCACTCCATTTTAATATCGCAAAATATTGTACAATGTATTGGCGCCAAAATGAGAAAACTCAATGAACAATCATATAAAAATGACAGATTCCAAATTCAAATGTAATATTTTGTTTATTTTTAATTGTAACAGTATTTATGGCCAGACTAAATATATATGTACATAAAAAGTTGTTGTTATAGCAGCAGGGGTGTGAATGCACAAGCGATATTTCCTGTACCGCAAGCGTTCTATGGCTATGGGCCATATGCTTGTATGCGTCCCGACGTTGCATATTCACGGGGCACACTTAGTCTTGCACTGCTAGTTGCTTATAATTTTTTGAGTTTGAATATGTACGATTATATTTTTTATATAACAAAATCGTACATTTAATTTAATAAATATGATAGATTCCAAATTCAAATATAATATTTTGTTTATTTTTAATTGTAACAGTATTTATGGCCAGACTAAGTACACTAACTTATGCATATTATTAAGACAGTTTTCCAAACATTAATCAAACTTCTATCTATAACTTCACGCCAAATCCCTTGCGAGATAGGCAGAGATCCGAGCGTCATATGACTCGATCCTTACAAAGCTCACTCGCTTCTCTAACATTCATTGCTCTTCTTATGCACGCTCGCCGGTTCCTGAGCGTCGTGACATGATCAATTTAGTCATAGTAGGTAGGTATGTCTTGGCCCTCCTGGGCTCCTACATCCTTCTACTTTTGCGTTGTAAGTATATCTGTTTCGTAATTAATTCTTTCTTGCTGCATTCTTTCTACATGTCCGAACAACGGAGCATGCCTCTTCTTATTTTAACATCGACACCCCCTTTCAGACCAGCTCTGTTTCTTTTGCGCAAACCTCGCATTCCGACCGCGTTTATTCTACTTTCATGCTCTCTCTCTGCCATACCCAGCTCTCGCTTCCATAAGTAAACTTTGGGACCAGAACTGCACTGTGTATAGCGAGCTGTACCTTCTGGCTCAAGCTTTTACTGCCAAGAAGACAACAAAATAGAAACGCGCAGCCCGCGTTTCTATTTTGTTTTAGATAATGTCGGCCTCTGGAGACTAGACCTAGATCATCTAAGAAAATTAAACGCTACCTATACGTTATATTCTAATCACTGGAAAATGAGGGAAGTAGTGGTTTAGTATTGTCTTAGGTTTTCGCGATTGTTACATATTTAGTTAAACAATTTTTAACAGAACTTCCTGCGACCACGGACGCTACAAAGCATTCGAAACGTCAGGTTCAACAAAATATATAAAACACGCGATACTTCCGTTAAAAATGGTTTAATTCAAAGTAGTGGTTTAAGTAAACAAAACTAACCAAAAGACACGATAAACTCGTCACAGGAAATACTTATTAGGTAATCTTTTGGTAAAGAAGCATAGCTATATAGAAGATGACATCTCAAAACCTGAACTAATGTGTGTATTTTACAACGCAAGTTTCAATATTCTCGATTGCCAGATAAAACTAGATCCTGCTGTATATGCTAATAGCGAAACTGCTGCCAAAATGTCTTACGGATGCACAAAACCTACAGAAATAGCACGGAATGTACTCGCTCCATATGCACAAGAACAAATCGTTACTGAACTTAAGGACGCAGAGTATTTTTCAATTGGAATATTCTAATGATGGAAACTTCAAAACCTTTATGTATACTGTGCAATACAGAGGTATATCTAAAAAGCTATTAGATTTTAATGAGGATCCGTTTGAATCATCTAATTACAGACTGAGGTCACTGATTACAGTTCGGATGAAGCAAAGGGGTCTACAAATGGTCATTATGGCACATTGTCAAGAAAAAGTTTTGGATAAACATAGATATTACTAACATTAGTGAATATTAGGTATATATTATATTTTCTGGGAATGTATTCCTCGAGAAACCTGTAGAGAAATTGGCATTTGGTTGCAAAGCTGTAACCGATAACCTAGGGTACCCAACCAAGTAGGTACTAATTGTCTACATACTTACAACGTATCTAAATAGGTATGTATACCTACTAGCAAAGTATTGTAAGCTTTTATGAATTTTATTAGATAATTGGAATAGTAATAACCGTTGATTTATGTTCGATCGATGTTAATCGTTGGGTTCGTCGCATTAAGTAGGCTTTATTGATTTACAATAATATAAAGCGCCTCTCCCATTGCAGCACCCCTCTGGGTCCTTGATTGTTACTTAACACATAAGCAAACACCTTTGTACACATTAACGATGCAATAAATGATTGAGTATTGAGTATAAGTAATCCAAGCATGTCATCATGTAAAAACACTAAACATGGTAGGTAGGTAGGAGGACACACACAATACGAAAATTTGGTGCTAACGCAGTAACTCCTTTTGCTTACATCAGTTCTTCTTGCTATTTCTAACTTTAAAATACCTAATATCTACCTAATAACCTTCGAATTCTAACTTTATTTAGAAGACATTAAGTTGGGTTAGAATTTGCGGGCTGCGGCACATTGCCCGGGCTGTCTTTGGCAGCAAACCGCTGCTGCTGAGTAATTTATAATTAGGTATATTTTAATTAGACTAATATAAACCAATACAAACTATAGTAATTTATAATTAATGACGCTTTACAATTATATCGGAACACATAAACACAAACAAAGTTGTGTTGCCAAAGACAATACAACATCGACGCGCATAACATATTTTTGACTGCTTTCAAACGAATGAATCCATGGATTAATCACGTCTAAAAGCAGCAGTCACCTGCCAGATGGAAACACTTCCATTGAGGATGACCGTAGCACCGCGCTGCTAAATATGTAAAGCACCTCCTCGGACCATAGGTAGGACCTACTGTTTACCGGTACTCATGCAGAACTACAAGCATGCCATTTGTTTATTAAACCTGCTTATTAAATATGACCTCTCTTTGCAACGGCCTCGTAAACTATCCAATACCCATTTTAGTAAAATTATGTAATCAACTGTATACCAGCACTAATACTAACATTATATATATTTTATTAATAACACTGGCGAAAACACTCCATTTGATTTCAGGTTTCACATTAGCTATCAAGTTGAAAGCTGACGCGGTGGCTGATCCTCTTAAGCAATATGTGGAGAATAATTTCAGCAGTCCCAAGTTAATGTAAGTAAAGTTACGAGTAGCAGCTTAATATTTATGTACGGTCAAGTTTTGAAACAGATCCGTTTCGGAATTCAATTTCGAACTTATTGCAATATAAAGAAGTATATATTTATCTACACCTACCTGTCGTCGTTCCAAGTCACAAATATAGAGATAATAAATTACAAACATATGATACCTTCATCTGTGAAACGTTAAAAAACTACTAACAAAAAACATTAGGTATAAGCGTGGACTTATTATTACTAACGGAACTGAGAATAGCTTAAAACATGTCGTGTATGGACTATTTGTACTGGTCTGAAATAAATATTATTTTATTATTAAAACGAACTGAACGGGATTACTCATCTTTCGTTCAGTTCCTTTTAATCATTTCATTAGCAGACACTATTGGTCTCATTCCAATAGGGTGACTACAACATATACACATATTAAGGGGGACAAATATAATCATCAAATAAAAATAACAAAACACTATTTTATTTTGAATCTAGGTGTAAGAAAGATGAGGTAATTCAAACGCTATTTATTATTTAAAAACCGCTAAATTACTTCTCCAGCCATGCTCTGATTCGCTTTCACTAGCCTCTTTCACTAATTAACAGGGTGCATTACATGCAAATAAGATTACCTTTGACTCTAAAGATGACAGTGCGCCACTTACACGCTAAAAACAGATATGATTACCGAGATCTTTAATACTTTATATGTTTAGGACAGTTTGTACCCAACAATCCTAAATATTTCCCGGGTAGAAAGTGAGTACTATCAGTGTAAAACTTAGAAAAAACCTTTCAGTACTTCCCAAGTGTCAGCGTTGATGGGATTTTCTCAAGGGAGACTTGTGAGACCTTCGGACGTCTTCTTTATGCACTCAAGTATGGAATTTTTAAAACAAACATATAAGGGTTTTTAGCAGGGTTGACTAATATCAACTTCAAACTTGATAGTATTTACTCTCAAACCCATGCCGCATGGTCACTATTATTAAGATATCTACTTCTTCTTTCGATTTATCTACGAAAGGTGGTGAATCATAAGTAGTATATATTACTTATGATTCACCACCTATGACTCATTTTTCACAATAGTATCTACCTATTTATATAACTTTTAATAAGGGACGAAGGCATCTATATAATCTTGCTCTCTCTCTCTCTCTAAATTGAAGTGTAATTCAATGTAATATGACATGTTTTAATATTTGTTATTTTGACCGACTTTATAATAAGTCCATGGTTATACTGCGTATATGGCAAGAATAGTGTTGGGATGTTGGTTATAAAAGTTTTTTTTTTCCCTTGCCTGTACAAAATCAGTTTTAACACGAATCTGTCCATAACCGAATAAAGGCTCTGAAAGCCGGGACATAATTCCAAAGAGAGGTAATCCTGATATATTATAAAATAATATCATAACATATAAAACGTGTTCAGCCCACGTTGTACTTTATAGTATTTTTAGAACATGAACTTGTATAATTTTCTTTATTAACTGCGGCGCACGAACATGGCTTGATAGCATGCCCCGTATATGCTTATTGGAGGTTTAAATTTCAGCACTAATTGTTTTCACAAATCAACTATTTGGTCTAAATATTATGTACGAGTCGATACAGTCATATATTTTCTAAATTACAATACAAATTAATGACATCATATACAGGGGAAGGCACAACTACTCATGGAATACGACTTACGATTCGTACTATTAATTTCGCTAAGTTAAAAGTATTTTTAGTACACCTTAATACACTTAAAGGCTCATTACACTAGTATATTATAGACGCGTTTTTAACGTTCACACGTTATTTTAAAAACCTCTTTAATATAACAGTATCATATTTACTATTTGATATATCTATCGTCATGCCAAGTTTCTAAAAGAGAACTACTAATCTAATTGGCATATTCAATATTAACTTCTGATAGAAAACTATATCTGCAACCGAAACTGACCAAACCTTTTATATTCAATTCCATTGTCACCTGGTAGATAGTAGTCCAATCGCAATAAAATTCACATTATTTTTCAGGGAGGAATACCAAGGCATGTTGACTTACTACCTGCCAGATCCCAGCATCTCTTGGTCAAGAATGTTTGGGATTATGGAGGGCGCCAAGCGGAACCTAGGCGTTGAAGATTACAACATCTCACAGACGACTCTAGAACAAATATTCCTGCAGTTCACAAAATATCAGAATCAGAATATCAGAATGATAGCGCCAACAACTGAAGTTGTGAGACTCTAGTACCTACTAAGATTGTACAAATCGTTAAATTATCAAAATTTTTTAACGATAGGTGATTTTAGATAATTTAAGGTAATTAGTACGTTCCTCACTTCACACGTAACTATTTACGATTCGAATCATATATGTGAAAAAGTTGGTGTAAAGTCATGCCTTCGCATGAACACGTTTATCGAAACACAGTAGAGATATACAAGCAGTAGGATAACTTCATAGAAACAAGCGAAACTGCCGCACTCACACAGATGCGCACTGTTACACGATTTTAAAGGAAGTTTACAGTCAAACGAATAATTAGTTTGTCAATAGGAGTGATCACGTTTTAAGACTTCAAAATGCGACGACCCTCATAATGCGAGCACCCATAATTTTCTCAAAGCATGCGTAACCTAGTTGATCTACTGATTGTATCTCTACTGTGAGCCAAATCAGAGTTCATAGGCAATGATTAATTTATATATTTAGGCAATATTGCATATGACGACCATTCTTGTTCAGTGGCTAGCTAACTATATAGCTAAAGTAGATATAAATAGATTCTCGGTTCAGACATTTAATTTCCAAGAAATTTCTTCATTGCATCATACCATGTCATACATGTACCTATGTATTTGTCATCGTCCTTAGGTCTAATATATCTCCTAGTTTGAACATGTTCAAAGGTACCAAGCTATTACTAGAACCGTGTAAATAGCCATTTTTAGGAGAACTCAGTATAGAAGACTAAATTGGAGAATGAGGGGGGAAAAGCTATTATGAGTAAAACTAGCGCAAATATTCATATATCGTATACGAGAAAATAGTAATTTTTGTTTACGCGAATAGGTTAAGTAATTAGATTCAAATGTAATATATCGAATCACCCTTTGAAGTTAATTTATTTCGTAAAAAGTACAACAATTGCAGTTATAATTTTTTTTTAGAAATTAAGTCTAGTATGTCGCGATTAAGTGACTCAAGTTTGTTTTTTTTTAGAATTAAGCTCTTCAACCGTACATTAAAGAAATACACCGTTGGCTGGAGATCGGTTTTAAAAGCAGCTGACAGGAATTAAGTTTCAAGTATAATTTCACATCCATATTTAGGTCTAGTTATCTCACCTATTCCCGTTGTTCTACGATGTCGGGTCCCGCGAAATGTAGACACACAGAAAATGTCATGTATGCTATGCTAGGTAGTCATGATAAGCTTTACATGTTTTGCTTAGTTCAAAACAATGTTTAAACATTAATCAAATTGGAAACTTTTGAGGTGGCTCACCTTTACGGAAACTTAGATGTGCGCAGCTATGTAACATTTTATACTATAAGTATATTATGTATAATATAGCAAGTACCCGCTGTAATTTTTAGGGTTATCCGTCTATTCACCCCAAACCAGCCACCTTAGAGTGGATACCCGGAAACGCATGTTCGTCTATTTGTATATTATTTTTCTTCCAATTTTCTCCCTCACGTATGTTATAGTCATTAGAAGAAGATAGAAATACTGGTTCAAGATATTTACTGCACATTGGCATACCGATAAAATATACTTCGTGTTTAAAAAGTCAAAGATGAAATAGTTTTAAATTACAAATAATTTCAATTATATTTTTATCGAATTAGATATTTAAATAATCACAAAACGGTTTCCGGGTCCACCCTAGGGTGACTTTTTCAGGGTGGATAAACGGAATAGCCTAATTTTTATTATATATCAATTTTGGCTCGGCTCAACTTTACAGAAACAGCTGTTGTTTCCGAAGTTGAGCCGAATCAAAATTAGGTTATTCCGTTTATTCACCCTAAAAAAGTGTAATAGATTTCATGCTATTTATTATATTATATTAAATGGTACCATATATTTGATTAGAATAAAATATATTTGTGGATATATCCAGAATGAAAATCAACATGCTTTCTAGACCAATCTATGTTTATACTAATATAACATAATTTTAGTAAGCACTGTAAATGTACTAGACTATGAATATTATTTTGTACCATTTTTCTATATACCTATTTTAACTGTATATGTGCGAAATGAAATAAATGTACCAAAGTATGTTAATCTCGATTTATTTTTAAAACAGTACACAATATAAACACTATACTTAAACACATATTATGCATGTCATGAATGAATTAAGTAACAATAAAATACTGTAAGATAATATTTAATTATTAAAGACTCTATGTTACACAATGGTGGCACTTGTGTACTTGTGACCAAATTGTTCACGTAACGTTACACACATTACAGTATACGTGGCATGCATGAAACATAATAATACTATTTATATGACTGGGGCAAACTTGCTTAAAGATCTCTTGACGTGGCGACTACTGTAGCTTGCAAAACAAAGAAAATCACTCATAAGCGTTATAGTAGGTGACCTAATAAAGTACATGTTAAGAAATAACAAAAAAAAAATTGTATTAACACATATAAAATTCATCAAATCAAAAACCACGACGAAAAATAAGAAAATATTAACTCTATCAATTGTATTTTAAAAATATATCTTAACTAGCTAATAGATATATAAACATAAACTTGAAATGAAATAAAAAAACAGTCCGCTTAACACTTCAATTATTGTGTGCAGTGTGTACTTCGGTTACTTTATTTTTTAATAGTACCTTAAATAAGGACGAACTACAAGAGGTGTTCATTTATAATGTTAACCTCAGATTTCGTTCCTTTAACGTAGATATATTAACACCAGCTAATACCGCTTGTGGGCAACAAAGAATGTTATAGAAAAAGGGATGATTTACAATATCTGGTCGACTACTTGAGCATTTCGCGCCTCGCAGTCGCGCTGATTAGGCTATCGTCGAGATCAAACTACCCCATTCAGCTCGAGCAACGGTACCGAGACTACGCCAGCATGCCGAAGAATCCAGTGTAATATTTGGATTATACACAGCCGACAAATGTGGGTGCATCCGTTCCGATGTGATCCGCTAAACTCCGACGCGCACCATTCAGAATTTAATCGTATTTAAATCTAATTTTTCACTTGCTAATAAATAAATTCTCTTTGCGCTTGCACAGATGTAACTATGTTACTTATATGTTATTTTTTATTTAGTTTTATTCTTGATACTATTTGCAACAATATCAAGTGACATATTTGCGCAATTACGCGAATGTACTACAGGATGAAAACTGACTGGGCGTGAGAAAGCCTTCGTATTGTAGGAGTTTAATGCTCCTCACATCGCATTTTGACGTAATATAGCATTGTTTGTGTACAGAAGTTGTAAGTCGCGTAAATTCCGCCAGTGTCACTTGTTAGGTCGATTTCAGCGGAGACAAACCTCTTTACAGTGTATTGAATAATAGTAAATAATGAATATATTAAAGAAATACATTAAAATTAATAAATATAAGTTATAACAAAACAAAGTTAAAACATTTAATACTCTGCTGAGTTCCCTTTACAGACCCGTACTTTATTGAAGATCAAGAGAAATGTTTTTTTTTTTATTAGTACAAGCTCTAAAAATTACTAAAAATTAATCAGATACTAAGCGTACATAATCCTAAAAGTAAGCAATATATTGTAGTTAACGTTTAGGTAATTATACAATGGCAAGGCGCATATATCATATCACAAATACACATATTTTAACCTAATCAAAATACTTTATGCTTCTTACACAACAGCCGATAAAGAAATTATACGTGCTTAGGAATAAAATTTTGAGAATTTTCTGTGTTTGTTACATTAGGTTACATTCAAGAATATATCTTGTCCACCAGAATATTCGTATTTTAACAGATCATCATATATTTAGTATTTATAACATACGCAACATTTAATAGACAGATGCCCTTCTTTAACTCATTAATAACACATTTTACCACATTGAAGAATGTAATATACAACGTCAAAAATTTTATTCGAAAACCAGTCCGTAATACTTACGAAATATTGTAAAACGTTGTTATATGATTTAATCACGTTGGACACTAAAAGAGGAGAATATAAACTTATGAATTAACCAGTTACAACTTTTATTAAAGGACCTAAATTCATAGAAATTGGAAAAATATCATGTTGCAGGGCAATCTGCACAACTCTCTCGCGGAGTACCTTTCACATTGTATAAAATCTATCACATTTGTCGGAGAAGATATATAAAAAATAACTTCAAAAATATATACAAGGGATTCAAACCGGTGATAACCGTGATTAAGACCGCTTGTATTTTCGTGATACCGTGCCAAAACGGTATTGATTCAGTTGAAATTTCAGTATTTTCACATGTAAACTTTTAGTAAAATTCACATTAAAAAAACAACAAAAAAGAAACCTTCTAATAAGTATATATTAGATAAGTCTTAATATTCAAATAAGAGATAATATTGATAATATGCTGTGTATGCAAAGTTTCTCTGCAAAAGCCCGGCGGTAGAAGCACACTAAGTAGTAAATTAAATTGCCTGTAAATCTGACTTTCGCAAAATAACATTTTGTAAAATTAAGTATTGTACTACCTCATATAACACATTACCATATTCTTTATATATGTATCACTATCTATAACCGAAAGTATATCTTCAAATAAATCTAATATAATACATTGATTTGAACAATGTATACATAACACAGATATTTATCACTACATTATAAAATAATATAAAAAATAAGATCAAATACTAAAGCTTTAAGCATTTTGTAACAAATTCACTAAACATTATAAAGATAATATAACAAACATATATATAATAATGATAATTTGGTAACACAGCACAGCAATCGACATGATAGTCGTTAGTGAATCGGTAATTATAATGTGCAACGTATACGGTAGAGTTGTTCATGTCAAACATAAATAAAATAGACTTACAATTAAACATGAAGCAAAGTTCACGTTCTTATAAAGAAATAGTAATTTTTAGAAAGTAGGTGACTTAATTGGAAACTGTTCCCTAAAAATACAAGTGCTAATTTATTTAATATCCTTTCGACTTAGTTAATAAATAAAGAGTGCAGGGAAGAAATGTCAATTGCCCATTTTAAGTTGCAAAACATTTTTTTTAACAATAGTCAATAAAAATCAAAAATAGAGTTAGCTTTGAGTGTATAGATTGAACAAAGAGGGCATAGTAATAGCTCAATCAGGATTTATAGTGTGTAATCAATCATGGTGAAATATTTTCAACATAAATTTTTCACTTATTTTAACTATTTGCATTTTTATCAATGGTATTTCTTTACCTGTAGCACAAACCCTATAAATAACACTCAATTACTCGTAGTAGAGTAGAAGAATTACACATATACAAAGCACCATTTTGCATAAACAAACTTCTAACATAAATAATATTAAAGAGAAGTATTTCTCGAGCACACTCTATATAACACATTTCTACTAATAACGGAATCGAAAATCAATGTAATCTTATATGTAATACAATCCAACACGTTAACTTTTTTATGTATTGCATGTCCTCTGGAATAGGATGTTCGAAAATATTTGTGGAATTCCAATTTATTCATACATTTTCTAAATTAAACGGGCACAATAATTTCTAAGAAAATCTTTACCCAAAATGTAAAAAAAAAATGTTATTTTAATGTACTTTTACGTACGTAATCTCACGAATTCCTTTGCATACTTAAATTCCATTCGAAATACCAAACTAAATAAAATATGTTTGTATGGAGTGCGCTTGAGAGGACACTGTTATGAGATAGTTGTATAAATAACCAAAAAAAGTAAGTACTTTTTAATTAAGTTTGTGTTTGGAGACAAAACACCGAACGAAGGTTGTATTCTATTATTATCAGATCCGAATACATTTAAATATTTCGAAAATGCTATTCGATTAATTTAACAATGCTATAAAATAGTAAGTAAACTTTCAGTCTTAGAAAGTTATTTTAGCTACATATATATATATATATATATATATATATATATGCGATTTGTAGTTATTATATATATATATATATATAATAACTACAAATCGCACCTCCCACAGTCTGATTTATAAGAAAACTATTAGTTATCATGTGTTAAAACAAGTTACATTAAGATCAGTTCCGAGATTCTGAAACTAAGTACGTTATAACCCGTTTATTTATGTATAATAACAATGCAACACGTATAAATATTGTATACTGAAAAGTGAACTATGTTCTCCTAAACTTATATCTTATTATAACGTGCAGCAACCGTGAATATTTGTACGAAGATGACAACTGTCAGAATTGCACTTCCTTACACATCCGTACCCTGAATGAAAACAAACCGTGTACACAACTCGACAAAACATGGATATATAAAATCTAAGAGACTGATTCGTCAAATACAATACAATACAATACAATACAATATTCTTTATTGCACCACACGAAACAGTAAAATACATGAAATTAACTTATAATTAATGTACAAAAGGCGGTCTTATCGCATAGCAATCTCTTCCAGACAACCTTAGGGTAGAGGAAAACAAAAGAAAAATACAGGCAGATAGGTGGCGCAGTATAAAGTAGAAAACATAAAAGAGGATTAATTGTTAATAATCAAAACAATAATGACGATAGATACTTATATATTAATTCACTTAACAAAGTTATACAGCAGTGACAACCAGATTAACAAAAGAACGAAATTAAAATAGGATGAAGGAAAGATAGTGTGCACTAACTCGATCTTTAAAACTGAATATACTTTCTGCATTTCGAATTGTTAATGGCAGAGCATTCCAGAGCTGCATAGCTCGCACCGAAAAGGATTTCGTGTAATACTGGGTTGAGTGTGATGGCGTTTTAAGACGGAAGGCAAGAGCATTGCGAATAGTACGTCCCTGAGTTCCACTGTGGAATGAGAAACGTTCCTTCAAATATACAGGAGAAGAGGGACTAAAAAGAATAGAGTAAAGGAGAGACAGGATATGTAGATTACGGCGAAGTCGAATGGGAAGCCACTTGAGGCGAGAGCGAAATTCAGAGACATGGTCATATTTGCGGAGTCCAAATATGAACCGAATACAAAGATTTTGAAGACGCTCAAGCTTATCTAATTGCTGTTCGGTAATATTAATATAACAGGAGTCAGCGTAATCGAGAATGGGAAGGAGCAAGGATTGTGCGAGCGTAATTTTAGTATCAATTGGAAGAAAATTTTGCAATCTTCTGAGGGAACTAACAGAAGCAAACAGCTTCCTACTAACACTTGCCATTTGTGGTGACCAAGATAAAGTTTTATCAAATATGACCCCAAGATTTTTTACAGTATCCGTAAAAGGTATATCGATACCATTAAAGTTTACTGACTGCAAATTAGACCAGTCAAGTTTAGTAATTTGGCGAGGACTACCAATTACGATCGCCTGCGACTTGGTTGGATTTACAACGAGACCATGAGAATTGCTCCATTCCAGTATACGAGAAAGATCATCGTTGACTGTAGAAATGACGTCTGAAATTGATGTAAATGGACCATGCGTATAAATTTGTAAGTCGTCTGCATACAGATGGTAGGAGGAGCGAAGGTTGGAAGTGATGGAGTTAATAAATAACGCGAATAATAGTGGAGATAAAACGCCACCTTGCGGAACGCCAGCCGTTAGCGCACTCCAAGAGGAGTATGAATCATCAATACGCACACGCTGCCGACGCCCGAACAGGTAAGATCGAAACCACTCAATTACTGTTGGAGATATGTTGAGAGAACACAGCTGCATCAGCAGTATGTCAAAATCAACAGTGTTAAAAGCATTGCTGAAATCAAGAAGAACTAAAACCGTTAGATGCGAATGATCCATGGCAAAACGAATGTCATCTGAGACTTTCAAAAGGGCAGTAGTCGTGCTATGACCGGGACGGAAACCAGATTGTAAAGGATTAAGGATATTGTTATTGTGAAGGAAAGTACTTAGTTGTTGTTGAATTAAGCGTTCAAGGACTTTAGAAAGAAATGGGAGGATGGAAATGGGTCGATAGTCAGAGAATGAACGCGGATGGGAATTTTTAGGTAGAGGAATAACAAAGGCATTTTTCCACGCAGATGGAAAAATGCCGGAGGCTATGGAATTGTTAAGAATGGAAGTGACAGTAGGAAGAATAATGTCAAGGATGGGTAAGATCATAGAACGACTAATGCCGTCATGCCCCACAGCACTCGAAGCCACAGAGCGTATGTTCTTCTCAACATCACAATCAGTGAATTGATTAAAGATAAATGGCGGAAAATCAGGAGTTGGGAGCGATGAAAGATTATTAAGGGTATTGGTTTTAATGCTGCTATCCAATACAGCAGAAGTAGAGAAGTGCCTATTAAGGTTATCTAAGTCAATATTAATGGGATTACGATTCGGCTGCTTCCCAACTCCGAGCGATTTTAGAAATTTCCATACTTTTGCAGGATTTTCATTATCGACGGATTTATGAATATGGCGTCTTTGAGCATCTCTACACATTCTGTTGCAGACGTTTCGCGCTCGAATATAAAATTCTCTATATCTGTCCGGATCAGATTTGTATTTAGCTTTGGCCCTATTTTTCTTGGCAATAAAACTTTTAATTTCATCAGTCAACCAAGGCGCAGGGAGATGTTTCACTCTGACAGGACGAACAGGAGCATGATGATCGAAAAGATTTAACAATAATGTATTGAACATTTCTACTTGGTCATCAACTGTAGCAGCCAAATCAATGGCTGACCAGTCGGCATTGAGAGCATCCTCGCGCAAACTATTAATATCCATGTTACTAAAATTACGCTGCAACAGGATTTTGGGGTTAGGTTTAGGAGGGCGCACCTTATAGGACAAGAATATGAGGTCGTGGAATGAAAATGCTTCGGCAGGGCATTGCCCGTGCTTGGCAACATGATCAGGAGAAGAAACTAAGATTAGATCAAGAAGTGAGGGCTGACAACTGGGGAAAAAGTGTGTGGCATCGAGAGGTAAAATGGTTAAATTGCAAGCATGAGTAAGGGTTTTTAGTGCAATTGAGCGATGGTCGTTTTTAAGGAGGCAGGTATTGAAGTCGCCCATAATTATGGTGTGATTGAAAGGGGGCATTGAGTCTTCAAGGAGTTTTTCCAAAGCGGAGAAATAATTAAAAGTGGGTGAAGGGCTATACAACACCCCAAGAAGAATGCGAGTATGGAAAAGGGTAATTTCAAGAAAAAGATGCTCAGCGCAATCATTAGGAGGATCAGACATCTGAGAAGAAGAAATAATATTGAATGGAATGTGAGCCCGTAAGTAAATGGCAACACCACCACCGCCTCTCCCAACGCGGTCATTGCGAATCAACTGAAATCCTGGTAGCGAGTAAGAAGTAGAAGGTAGACACGGTTTAAGCCAAGATTCGGATACAAGAATTGCATGAATGTCCCTTACATCGAACGAGTGAAGCATGTCAACGAAATGGGCTGGAATGCTTTGTGCATTAATATGGACTACATTAAAATTCTTTGGAACATCAGAAAATTTATGTTGTAGAGTTTCATTAAGTGATATTTGGGCACTTTGGAAACTATCGGAACTGGAAGATGAAGAGGAAAAAGAAAGATAATGTTCACCTGATTCGTCACTCATTACAACTTATAAACAGAAATATGTATATATATAAAAATAAATGTAATAAATATATATAAAAATAAATAGAAATACAGTGTAAATATCCACCCGCCAGCAGAAAGAAAGATGTAAATATCGTAAGTTGCAAGAAAATGGAGACTTAATTAAAAGTTAAATATAGATTATAATGTTAAGTAATTGAAAACAGGATATCGTAACAGCATTGCACAATAGTAACAAGTACATTACAGTATTACTAAGAGACAATTCCTTACAATGACAATTGGTTGCCAACAATTAAAAAAAGATAATTAATGAAATTATATCAACACTCATATTGTCAAACGTCAAATAAACGTCAAATACCTCGAACACTCTAGATTTCTCTCATGATGAAGATTAGGAAATTTCGTCACACGTTATTATAAATATATAATTAAGTCCCAAAGAAGCTATCAGCATAATACGAACAGCCCGCTCAACGACTGCAATCACGCAACAAACCGAACAAAATTAAAAATACTTTAGGGACAGCCTGTACAAGAATTAACTTATTCAACTGAACGCAGTACCTACTTATTTCACATAAAATCCATCACGTTGTTGAACACAACGGGGACCTAAAATTACACGCGAATTAAGTCTAAATTATTTTTTATTTTAATAATTCTGTAATTACCTGCATGTTGCACTAATAATTAATTGCGGGGAAATGCAATTTAGACAGCACCATTCCCTTACATTGATTCTTGAACGTTACTTTCGATCAGAGTATCAGATTCGAAAACGTCACGCCATACCAGAATTCAATCTAAAGTAATCAAACTATACTTGCATATATAATTTACTGCGCATTAGCTTGTATTCGAGTGAACCTTAGAAACACTTGCTCGAGCGTGGTTTGCGAGACGGAGTAATCCTCTATAGGAAAATTCTTACGAGCATTCTCCATCACTTGGAAGATGCGCCACCACGGCACGCCGGCGTCGTCCAAGTAGTACGTACTGATACCGAGGTAGGATTCACTAAAACAATAAAAAAACGATCAAGTTCGAGTCGGACTCGCGCACGAAGGGTTCCGTACCACTATCTATAAAAACGGCAAAAAAATCACATTTGTTGTATGGGAGCCCCCCTTAAATATTTGTTTTATTTTAATTTAATTATTTATTCTTAAAGTGAATATATAACTAAATACTCTGTGAATATTTCAAGCGTCTACCTGTTGCCGTTATCAATATCGAGCAAAAAATCACGCTTGTTGTATGGGAGCCCCCTTAAATATTTATGTTATTCTATTTTTTAGTATTTGTTGTTATAGCGGCAACAGAAATACATCATCTGTGAAAAGTTCAACTGTCTAACTATCACGGTTCGTGAGATACAGCCTGGTGACAGACGGACGGACGGACAGCGAAGTCTCAATAATAGTGTTCCGTTTTACCCTTTGGGTATGGAACCCTAAAAAGCGTTGCAGCGATAAATCCACCTTCAAAAATCTTCGCTTTATTCTTTCATGATACTAGCTACTCGCCCCGGCTTCGCACGAGTGATCTGATCCCTACCAAACTTCACAGGATCACCCGCTGGACTGATCTGAAGATTCCCTAAAAATTTCATCAAAATCTGCCCAGCCGTTTTTGAGTCCATAGAGGACATGCAGACAAACATTCATTTCTATATATATACGAGTATATAGAACATATAAGCTACAATAAACACAGATCACCCAAAACTGCACAAAATATTATTATACTTATGTATATCTTCACGCCAGGTCCCTTGCGGGGTAGGCAGAGAGGACCAAGCACCATAAGACGCGGTACTTACATACTTCACTCGCTTCTCTAATATTTATAGCTCTTTTCATGCACGCTCGCCCGTTCCTGAGGCTGGGGCTGACACGCGCAAGATTTAAATAAAAAATATCATAAGATGACATGAATTACTCACATAAGTCTCGTGTTCGTAAAGTGTTCCATAATGTATCGTTTAATATTTTCCATATCGACGTCCCTGTTTGGTCCCGCTTTGCATTTCGTAACAAGAGTATAACCTGAAAAGAAAATAATTTGTGTTTTTGTTGATTGTTCTGTGGGCCATATTAATAACGTGATATTAGCATAAAATATTGATCAAGTTTTGGACCCGTTTGGTGAGTTTACATAGAAAGTGATATAATAATAATACATCGTATAATGCGACACTTGCAGCGCCGAGGGTGTTGCCGACCCTGTGAAACCTTTTGACAATCTTTTTAAAGAAGGTTTTGTAATGTGATGGAATATTTACACTTTTGATGTGACAAACATCTGAAGCAACGACTGGAACCGATATCGATATGAATGATATATAGTTTGAAAACCTGTTTTTTTTTTTTTTAATATTAACTTTGAGTTAATATGTGGAAAAAATATCTTAAATTAATTTCGCATCACTTTGTAATTTAAGCTCATATCATATAGGTAGTGTGCGACAGAGATAACGCTCTACGAAGCAGAAATTAGCCGATTGTCTCTTTCCAAAGGTCGAAATGCAATATTTACCGCCGGGCCCTGTAGTTGTTCATCTGTGTACCATACGAGCCCACTGAATATCAACAAAAAAATGCGTCGAAACTAACTTCTTGAATAGACAGAATTTCTGAATCGGATTGCCACTTGTGATGAAAAGCAAACCAATTCAAAAGAGCTGCTGGTGAATGTAGAGTCTGAAGTATAGTGGGCCTGTGCTGACAGGTTCATTACAATTTCTGAGATCTGACACAAGATAGTGTTGTGAAGAATTGCATATGATGATTAAGTAGCGCGCAGTTAATCAACTGAATCTACACAATTGCACTATGGCAGGCCGTAATAAAACTGGTGTTACAACTGGAAACTCTCCATCACCCATCAAACCATACTCAGTAGTCCTCGTTCCAAGAATTTTTTTTGGAATGTGTTTAATTTTTTACACTGGAAAAAAAACCAATTAGGTGGGTAAAACGACTCTAAAGATTTCGTGAATGCTCGTTCCCAGGATTTCTATATAGGCATCCATAAACATTCATTAAATTTCTCAAATGTTGTTTGAGAATTTTAATGAAGTTAAAACGCCAGGCAAAAATACTCAAAATATTTTTCTCGCATTCCTAGAAGCGTAACCTCGAAAGGGTTTTCAATTATCCTTACAACGCAAAGTACTACCAATAAGCTCCCTCTTGTATGATATTATGCAAAAGGCCGTGGAACCCTTCAATGTTGTCAAAAGCTGACGTTTCAGAAAGAGACTCAATGCGAAGTAGATCGTTTGCTAAATATGCTAGGTATGAAGTAGTCGCTTCGGTAAGTAGTCAGAACAGAGAAAGAAACATTTGATAAGTAGACAATTGGCGATAGAAAGTCTATTTTTAACATCCTGTATATTTAAGCATTCTCCGAGTATTTTATTTAACGTAATCCGTAGAATGTACTACGTACCTTGCGAGAATTTATTCTTAAGATGCTGTAATGGGCCGAGGCAGTGTAGACGGCCATTGGCCATAATAGCCAGCCGTGAGCACAGAGCCTCGCACTCCTCCATGCTATGCGACGTCAGAACCACGCCGCGTCCGGCCATCACCGCTGAACTGATCGCAGACCATACCAGTCGCTTCGATGCTGGATCCATTCCTGGTAAATATGTAAATATATCATACACTTATACATGTTCTAATGTTACACTTTTGTTTTTAAACAAAGTCGGGAGGCAAACAAGCATCACCACAACGTGAAAATTGTCTGTGCGTAACAGTAGTGATGCGTTAGCAGTAGAGATGGCATCACGCGAGTGGTACTAGGTAGCCGCTTCACATTAGGTGAACCGTATGTTTGTACGCCACCCGACGATATGTAAAAAATACGTACCAGTAGTAGGCTCGTCTAAGAACACCAGCGGAGCATCTCCCAAGAATGCCACGGCTGTACTAAGTTTCCTCTTGGTCCCACCACTGCATTCGTATACCTGTTAATATCATGAAAAAACGCATTAATAATAAAACGACCATTTATTCTTATTTAGGTACATAATATGTTGAAATGGCGTCGTTGCGCGTCATTCTCACCTAATTACGCAGGTTAAGCAACATCGACCGCAGACCTGTCTATGGATGGGTTTATCTACCTCGAGTTTCTCCGTGCTTCGGAAGGCACGTTAAGCCGTCGGTCCCGGCTGTTGTCCACAGATAACAGTCGTTAAGCTAAGTCAGTGGCCCTGTGGCATTTGAGCAGCGCGGTGGAGTATGCTCTAAACCCCTTCGGTTGAAGGGAGACCCGTATCCCTGCAGTGGGATGTGGGATGAGTAAGTGTTGATGTGGTATGGTATGGTACATAATATGTATAACATTAAAAAGTATCCAATGTATATTATATTGCTTACCATTAAAAGGTAAGCAATATAATATAATTTTACGAACTATGTCACGCGAAGTATTCGGATAAAATCTTCTTTTTCTTAGCATAATCCCGTTTCCTAATCCGTTAGGATTGGCGAGGTCCGCTACCTAAGCTTAAGGAATTAGCGGAGATACTGATACTGATTTTTACATGAAGCAACTGCCGTCAGACTCCACAAGCCAGAGGGTTTACAAATATGTACATAAATCCGAAAATACGAGTTGAGTGGTAGTACTTGAAAGTACTTCCTCAGTCAGCCTGCTTTTTCAATGTCGTTCTTCTCTCTCACTTTTGCCAGACCCCCATGCGCTAGTTGCTAGGATGCTTTATGTTTCTTAAATAGTTAAGAGATTCAGGCGTTATTTTTCGAAAGTCTTTACAGGCAATTTGATCGAAACTACTTTGTGTGCTTCCGCTCCCGATTAGTTCATGCGAATGTTCATAAAAAATCGTGTCGTAGCATGTTATTGTAACGACTAACATCTACAGCGCCTGAGGATGCCTCGTAGTGGCGAAACACGTGTCGCTGAGACGACCGGAGCAGTCAGTGCAGCATCGGTGGCGGGTGCATACGGTTCACATTTCAGATGGCGAACACTCGCAGCAGTCGAGGCAGATACGACCGGAGCAGCCGTGGCAGCGGCGGCTTGCATGTACTAACGGTAGTGGATGGGTGACAGCCGGCAGTAGTTCGCATGAACTAATCGGGAGCGAAAGAGCACAAAGTAGTTTAGATCAAATTGCCCGCTTTATGTTTCGATAAAGTTGGCCTTGGATCTGAAGGTGATAAGTCACTTACACCCAATAACAAAACTATCAACCAACTACGCAATCCACTTTCGGTCAATGCGCGTGCTATTCAGCCTGCAGTCGATGTGCAGTCATTAGAACTCTCAACAACAGCCAAAATGTTACCAAACTTTACGATGATTGCAAGCGGACTGCGCAGTCGGTTGGAAGTTTCGTTACGCCAACTGCACAATGAGCACATATAATAGCACATTTGCAGCTAGCGTACAATTCAAACATTAGTTTTAAAGCTGAAAAGTGTGAACGTACCTTTTTATCGTAGTGTCTAATGAATCCTAGGGCGTTGGCAAGTTGTATAGCTCTCGCTTTCCCCACCTGCGCCGGTATCCCGCGCAGCAAACAAAATATACGCAGCGTTTCACGAGCCGTCAGGTTGTCTAGGAGCGCGTCGAATTGCGGACAGTATCCTGACATTTACACATTATATACTTAGAAAGAAAATAATGCAATAAGAATTTAAATAAAAAAATCCACCGCCCGGGCGGGACTGGAACCATCGTCTAATTTTATTGTGATTTTACAACCGTAAAAAGAATGTTTATTATCAACACACTTTCCGGGTAAATTGGTAATGGCCCCTCCATTGATAAGAGATGGAGGTGTATTCGGTTCATTGAAAAAAAAAGGAGTTGCCAGCCGAGGTTTTTCCAAGGAACTACAGCATGGGATTCTTCACGTAATGCGTGAAGAGGATTTTAGAGTGTTGCAAATGTCTATAGGCTACGGTGACGGTTTACCAACAGGTATGCTTGATAGTGGTATAAAAAAAAATCTGGTAAGATAGCGAAAATCAACCGTCGGCGGAAAATTCGAACTATAAGAGATTCAGAAAAACTGTCCTAAGAATCTTTGTGTAAAATATTTTGGCATAGCCAATGAATAAAATTTACATAATATTTTTTTATTACACTGATCAACTCTTCTTCTTTCTCGCATTATCCAGTTTCCTAATCCACTAGGATAAGCGGGGTCCGCTACCTAAGCCTAATGATTTGGCGAAGATACTGATTTTGACATGGAGCGATATAGAGGTTACGTCACATGTCTAACGAAATGTAATTTAATTGAACGTACGGGTTTCCTCACGATGTTTTCCGTCACCGCCGAGAAAGTGATTTATAAATATGTACATAAATCCGAAAACACGAATTTAGTGGTACATGCCCGGCTTCGAACCCGGAACCATTTAGTCAATGGGGCCGATCATGATCCTCTGGGCTATCACTGCTCACCAATCGACTCCGTTTCACTTAAAAGATCCGTTTCCGATCCGAGTTAGCACAGGAAGAAAACTTCGGTTCTGCCAAACTGGCCAAAAATAATTAAAGATTTGTCAGGTATACCTATGTGGTTGTGCACGTCTCGCAGGCGCGACTTGATGGAGAGGCCGTGCACGTACGCGTCGCCAGCAGAGATCGGTGCGTCGCCAGTCAGCATTCGGAACGTACTCGTCTTGCCCGCGCCGTTCACGCCGAGCAGGCCGAAACACTCGCTCTTGTTCACCGCTGGACAACAAGTATTATTTTACATATATAAGGATAATTTGTGCGCATTCATATAATTGTTTAGTGTAAGTACTAGAAGTTAACACTTCCTTATTCAGCTGTGCAAGTTTATTTTAAATTAGTTTATAAGGTAGTTTGTAAATAGTGCATAGTATAATTCATACATTTCATTTTTAGTCTTATTCATCATTAACTTCATTCCATGAAGCACCATCTTGGATCCGCCATTTTGATTTTTTTTAGGCTGCTCGTGAAATGTTTTGGGATCCTCTAAGACTTGCAGTAATCACCATCCGCCTACCTGTCATACTCTCGGAGAACCGTTCATCAACTTTTTCCATAGTCCACATTCAGGATAGTTTTCAGCTGCTCGTGAAATATTTTGAGATCCTCTAAGACTTGCAGTAATCACCATCCGCCTACCCATCATACTCTCGGAGAACCGTTCATCAACTTTTTCCATAGTCCACATTCAGGATAATTTTCATCTGCTCGTGAAATGTTTTGGGATCCTCTAAGACTTGCAGTAACCACCATCCGCCTACCTATCATACTCTCGGAGAACCGTTCATCCACTTTTTCCATAGTCCACATTCAGGATAGTTTTCAGCTGCTCGTGAAATGTTTAGGGATCCTCTAAGACTTGCAGTAATCACCATCCGCCTACCTATCATACTCTCGGAGAACCGTTCATCAACTTTTTCCATAGTCCACATTCAGGATAGTTTTCAGCTGCTCGAGAAATGTTTTGGGATCCTCTAAGACTTGCAGTAATCACCATCCGCCTACCTATCATACTCTCGGAGAACCGTTCATCAACTTTTTCCATAGTCTGCATTCAGGATAGTTTTCAGCTGCTCGTGAATGTTTTGGGATCCTCTAAGACTTGCAGTAATCACCATCCGCCTACCCATCATACTCTCGGAGAACCGTTGATCAACTTTTTTCATAGTCCACATTCAGGATAGTTTTCAGCTGCTCGTGAAATATTTTGGGATCCTCTAAGACTTGCAGTAATCCCCATCCGCCTACCTATCATACTCTCGGAGAACCGTTCATCAACTTTTTACATAGTCCACATTCAGGATAGTTTTCAGCTGCTCGTGAAATGTTTTGAGATCCTCTAAGACTTGCAGTAATCACTATTCGCCTACCTATTATACTCTCGGAGAACCGTTCACCAACTTTTTCCGTGGTCCAGTTTCAGGATGTTCATCTCCTCGTGAAATATTTGGGATCTTCTACGACTTGCAGTCTAATTACTTATAAAGTCAGTGAAAATTACATTGCGATTCTATTACATACATAGTTACAAGGGAAGCTAATAAAAGCGTGTTAATAATAATAGAGCCGTTTCGTATTACAACGGGTCTACGATTAGCCATAATGCATTTTTTATGGTTAGTTTTCTTTGTGGTCACAAAAAATAGACCTAACAAGGACATTCACTCCCAGTACTTAGTACAATGCAACGTAGATCAACAAACGTGGCATTGTACTATTGTAGAACCTATGGCAATGATATTGCGGCTAATCATTGACTCGCCGTAATACGAAAACCTATCAACACTACAATCGAAACAAATGCCGGCCGTGTCAGCGAATAGGGATGACGACCAAAATATATTTTTGTTAATCTTATAGCTAACCTAGCCCATTGAAAAATAATGCATACCTATCTATTTTTTTCTTTTTTACGTGATCAAACTTTAATATGTTTTATATAAATATTTTGTTATTAATTTCATTAAAGCAAGAATAGGTAAGAACGTGCATTACTAACCAATTGACGGACTAAGTATATTTTTATTTTAACCACGTTCCATCATTCCTATTCATTAATCCACGTTTAATCATTCCTGTTCAGGTAGGTAGGATAAAGTAGGTAGGTACGTTTAACAAAAAAGTTTTCTAAACGCAATAACGAATTAATGCCAAGGTATTACTTTTATAATAAACTAGCTACTCGACCCAGCTTCGCACTGGTGATCCAATCGTTACCAAACTTCACAGGATCACCTGCTGGGCTAACCTGAAGATGCACTGAAAATTTAATCAAAATCTGCCCCGCCGTTTTCGAGTCCATAGAGGACATACAGACAAACATTCATTTATATATATGTCGGAACGTGGATATAATCGTCGTCAGGTGGCTCGTTGTTCATGGTGAATAAAGCGAAATACCAGCGTAGTTAATCTTCTCAATATTTAATCAGCCAGTTACAAAAATAATTGTAACAAAAGTTATCTTCAGATCGCAGATTACAACGGATTCAAAATGCGGTGGACGCGACACGTGCGATTGGCTCCATTGCTCGATTCGTAATGCCCCTTCCATTGACGGTATCTCATCTTGACGTTTTTGACAACTGACCACAACCGACATTTCGAGCAAACCATAACAAACACAACCGGTGTTGCCAATCCAACGATGTCGATTCCACCCAAGCGCCGACTTGACATTTTGATCCGTTATTATTAAAACTAGCATCACGGGGAGTGATTTCTTCCGGGCTTCTCAATATGGTGTTGCTACCTCTGCGACATATATATTTATTATTTATTTAATTTTATTTTATTTATTTCATATTACAACAATTAGACTTAAGATTCTATCTAGAACGATATGCTAAAAAGCCAACTAGTTTTATGCGCATACCGGGCCGTCTAATATCTGTGTGATGTTTACATTGCGCATGACAGGAGCTCTTAGAATTAAGGCTACAATACAAACAGTTACAATTGCATATATATATATATGATACCATCATGTTTTGTAATATTTTTTATGTTATGTTGAATATATATATATATATAGATGTAACTGGTAATTTGGTTCTAATAATTCAACATAACATAAAAAATATTACAAAACATGATGGTATCATAATAATCCGCAAGTATAAGAAGGTCAAGTGCCCTTGGATCAACGTTGGTTAAGAAGACGTAGCAGCACGCGCAAAACGGATATACACATTTGACTACCTATGCAGGTATAATTTTTGCAACCGTTTTAGCCAATTGATGGTTAAATGGGGTATATCACTCGCTGTATATAAAAGGTTGTATTTATAAATGTTTATGGTACTTAGCTGCGGTAGGTAGGCGGTGAAATGATAAGTCCAGCACGTAACAGACACAGTGTTTTCTAGGTACACATACACAGAAGACAGAAGGAGTACAGAGTACAGCAGAGAGTTCAACAAGCAGAGCGATAGTTCACAAGCACAGGAAGATATAGCACAAGCATATAACATTAATAGCAAGCGAGAATTTAGCGCGTATCAGTTACAGAGCGGGGAGCAAACAAGCGTGCGTCCGCGTCGAGTGTAGATTCCGACTGCTTGCGCGTGCGCCGGGTTTCGACACGTTACCCGAGAACAATAGGCTGCGTTCGGTGTGGGCGCAACTCCATTCCATACGGACGGCAATCAGCTGATACACGATTAATGCCGGATGAGTTTTATGTATGGTATAAATGTAATGGTGGATAATTGTGTACTTGTAATAAATGAAATTAAATGTCATAAATATAATATTGTAAATAGTATATGATACATTATGTAAATATATTTCGGGTTCATATTAAATAATACAGATGTAAATACGAGTTATATAACATTTTATGTTTTACACAATACTTATATAAAATGTATGGATATAATGTGGGAGCAGCCCACATCACTCCCCCCCAGAGACCTGGTTAGGGTCGATAATAATCCGGGAACTTGACATGTCTCCCTGAGCGAGTAGTTTTATGAGGTTGAAGTGATTCAGGAGAAGGAATGTCAGTGCGTGTGCCAGTGGTCTTTGGAGGTGTGTAGGTGTGTATGTCAGTGGTTTTTGGAGGTGTGTAAGTTTGTGTGTTACGAAGCAGGTCCTCCTCGTCTGAAAGTATAAACGCAGGTTTTAGGCGGTCTATACTGACTGTTACAGGTTTTCCCTTGACAAGAATTTTAAAAACTTTGTTACTCCTTTCTATCACCTTGTGTGGACCAGAATAGGCTGGTCGGAAAGTCGCACGCGAAGCGTCCTCACGAAGGAAGACGTGTTCGGTGGTGGCTAGTTCCTTAAACACGAATACACTGTGTTTGCTGTGGCGAGAGGCAGGGACTGGCTTAAGGGTCTCGGCGAACGAGCGTAAGCGCGTTGTAAAATCTGACAAGTCTGTAGTACCGGGTGTGCTCGGATTGAAAAATTCGCCGGGGAGCCTTAAGGGCTCGCCATACAGTAATTCAGCCGAAGAAGACTGTAAATCGTCCTTAAAAGCGCTGCGGATGCCAAGCAGCACAAAAGGAAGCACCTCGATCCAGTTTTGTTGGACGTGGCAGGTGATGCGAGGCCTTGAGCTGTCTGTGAAAGCGCTCCACGAGTCCGTTGCACGCCGGGTGGTAGGCGGTAGTGCGCTTGTGGTGAAAACCAATCGTTTTTGCCAGATATTGGAACAGTGCGGACTCAAACTGTGCGCCGCGATCTGTTACAATATCTGTAGGGCAACCATAACGCGAAATCCATCCAGCGATTAACGCCTTCGCGACCGTCTCCGCGGATATGTCGGGCAGTGGCATGACCTCTGGCCATCTTGTGAACCGGTCTATGGCCGTCAGGCAGTATTTATAGCCTTGGCAGACTGGCAAGGGGCCGATAAGGTCGATGTGCACCTGCTTGAATCGCGCGCGGGGCAGGTCGAAAGTACCCAAAGGTGCAGATACATGACGACTGACCTTTGCGCGTTGGCACGACGAGCAGGTTCGAGCCCACTCGCGGCAGTTCTTTCGCATTCCAGGCCAAACAAACCTTTCAGCAACTAGTTGTGCAGTGGCTGCGGCACCGGGGTGGCTGAGTGAATGCAGGCTTTGACACACCTGCCTGCGGAAATCCTTAGTGACGAATGGCCTGGGAGTTGGTGTGCTGACGTCGCAGTATATGGGTGTCCTACTTCCAGGAAATTCCATTTTTCTGAGACGGAGTGATAAGCCGTCAGACAGATATTGGGCCAGTTCGGCGTCCGATTCTTGGGCTTGGGCAAGGCTGGTGAGATCAACTGGAGCACTCAGTTCATCGACGCGAGACAAGGTGTCGGCGACGACATTGTTCTTGCCGGAAATATGTCTTATATCAGTCGTGAACTGAGATATGTAGTCCAGATGTCGGAACTGTCTAGGCGAGCAGTTATGCTTCCGTTCACAGAAGGCAAAACTGATCGGCTTGTGGTCCGTGTAGATGATAAAATGCCTCGCCTCAAGCATATGCCGAAAGTACTTAATGGCCTCGTAGATCGCCAAAAGCTCACGATCGTACGGTGAGTACTTTTGTTGGGATGGGCTGAGTTTTCGGGAGAAAAACGCTAGTGGTTCCCATACGTCGTCCTTTAGCTGTTGGAGGACGGCTCCGATAGCCAGATCTGATGCGTCTGTAACCAACGCCAGCTTGGCTTGGCAATTTGGATGTGCTAAAAGAGCTGCGTTGGAGAGGCTTTCTTTGGTTTCAGAGAAAGCCTTCAGAGCATCGCCGGCTAGGGTAATGGGTGTGGACCCTTTTACTGCCCCCATGAGCAAGGCGTTCAAAGGTGCTTGGGTAAGGGCGGCGTTAGGCAAAAATCGCCTATAAAAATTAGCCATGCCCAGGAATCGCCTGAGTGACCTAACGTCCTTTGGTGGAGCGAAGTCACGGATGGCTTGAACTTTTTGGTCCAGTGGTTTGGTTCCGCTCTCCGAAATACGGTAACCCAGAAAGGTTACCTCGGGAGCCCCGAAAACACACTTGGACACGTTGACGACCATGCCGTAGTCCCGGAGCCTGGTAAATACCTGTTTTAGGTTGTTTTCGTGCTGTAGGTGGTTCCTACTGAAGATAAGTATGTCATCACAATAACAATACACGAAATCCAACCCGCGCGTCACCTCATCAATGAAACGCTGAAAAGTTTGGCCAGCGTTGCGCAGACCAAACGTCATAAACGGGAATTCGAACATACCGAATGGCGTGGTGATGGCGGTTTTCGGTATGTCCTCTGCACAGACAGGTATCTGATTATACGCCTTCTCAAGGTCAACCGTGCTGAAAACCTTGCAACCCGAGATGCTGTGGGTGAAATCATGGACATGACGAATTGGGTACCTGTCTGGTACGGTCCGTGCATTGAGCTGCCTGTAGTCGCCGCAGGGACGCCAGCCATTGTCCTTCTTCGGCGCCAGGTGTAATGGAGATGACCACGAGCTCTCGGAAGGCCTAGCTGTGCCATTTGCTAACATGGCATCGAACTCTGCCTTTGCTATTTTGAGTTTGTCCGGAGCCAGACGTCTGGGAGCAGACGAAACTGGGGGACCTGGTGTAGTGCGGATGTGATGTAGTGTGTTGTGAGGTGTAGTGCGTTGTGTACCAGCTGGTCGCGTGATTTCCGGGAATTCCATTGAAAGTAAACGATGGTATCGCGATTCGCCAGTTAGAACCTTCACAGAAAGAACGTCCTTACAGTCGTGAGCAAGTGAAGCTGGAGCAGATACAGTAGTGGTATTATCTGTTACTTTTTTTAGTTTACAATCTACTATTAAATTATAGTGACACAAAAAATCTACCCCTATTATAGGCTTAGTAACGTCCGCAACTACAAAACGCCAGGGATAGGTACGACGTAAACCAAAGTCCAGGTTAAAGTGCGCGAAACCGTAGGTGGAGATGGAAGTCCCGTTGGCTGCGGTGAGCTGGTAGCTCGTTGCTGCGCGGCGTTCTCGTAGCTGGCTGCGAGGGAAAACACAGAGGTCGCTGCCAGTGTCGACCAAAAACTGTGTTTTCGTGGTGCAGTCCGTAACGAAAAGGCGACCCGGAGAGGTGAGGCAATCGTCAGTCGCCATTACCGACTGCCTGTGGCGTTTCCCGACGTCGTCTTCCCAAAATCGCAAGGCTTTTGGCATTTCTTGGCGTCCGCACCGAATTTTGCATGGTACCAGCACATGGAGTACCGCCGGTAGCTAGAAGCTGATCTTGACCCTGAACGCGAAGTGGCGCCGCGCTGAGGAGGCCTCGCACGATTGGAGTAGCGTGAAGGCCTGGATTGCTGATCCAGTTTCGCCTCAAGGCGTTTCACCATCTGGCGAAGCTCGTGTATCTCGCCTGCGATACTACTGCTGCTGGGTCCCGGGTCATGGAATGCTGTTTCTGCGACTTGTCCAGGTGCAGTGATCTCCTGGATGCGATCCGCTAAATCGGCAAGCTGCTGCAGGGAGTGTGTGGGCTGAGACGCGAGCACCGTCTGGATATTCTGGGGGAGGCGACTCGTCCAGATTGATATTATAACGAAACGAAAATAATACGGTATCATCATTTTCTTCCGAATTTAAATTGAACAAATTTGGTGTCCCACAGGGAACCGTTATTGGTCCAGTGTTATTTCTGCTCTACGTTAACGATATCCCTTCAATTACCTCACACAAATGCACCTTGTTTGCTGATGATATTTCAATTGTCGTCACGTGTAACAAAAATACAAGTATAAATGAGTATGAGGCTGATGTAAACCAAACAATCAAATCTCTTATAAGTTGGTTGGAAATAAATAATTTACATATAAATTTATCGAAAACTAATTATATACAATTCTTAAACAGAGGTAATGCAAAACTAAAATGAAAAATACATCACAACAATAAATGAAATAGATAATGGGAATTTCTTAGGTATTGCAATTGATAGTAATCTTAATTGGAAATGTCAAACTAATAAAATTTGTAATAAAATAAATCGATTTGTATATGTACTTAGGCGATTGCGAAATGTGACAAATCAGAGTACTGCGTTAACAGTTTACCATACTCATGTAGCCTCGATTTTAAGATATGGACTGCCCTTGTGGGGTAATGGTGTTCTTATGAACAAAGTATTCATATCACAAAAAAGGTGCATACGGGCATTGTGTGGGGTTTCGCCGTGGACTTCATGTAAAACACTCTTTCAGAAACTTGGCTTGTTGACAGTTCCATGTCTATACATATTTGAGGTATGCGTCTTTGTCAAAGAGCATCCAGAACTATACCTTAAAGCTTCTCAGACATACCCTCGAAATACTAGGAATCCAGATAGATTGGTGTTGGACTGTGTACCGCGGACGACCCAGTTTCAAAGTAATTGTTTAGCTATGCATGTTAAAATATTTAATAAAATCCCATATGACATAAAAATATTAAATGTGAAATCTTTTAAGTTAAAATTATTCCAATGGCTAAATAATAAAGTATTTTATAATGTTACCGAGTTTCTAAATTACAGATGATATATTCAATTAATATCAATTTTGTATGTAAATAAGTTCATTGTGTTAGAGTAAAGATACATTGCATGTCATGTTTGACGAAGCATGTTTGATCACATATTATACGAGTATTGTAACAACTATCTTACACCATGTTTCTGCAATGAATAAATGAATTATGAAAAAATGAAATGAATTATGAATTATAAACTCCTTCGGTACGTTTGGTCCAGCTAGGTCTTGCAAATGCCGAAGAAATTGCGATGCCTTCCGGTCTCCAAGTTCCTCATGGGTAAGCAGCTGCCTGATCTTTTTCTCGTGGGAGGCAGTAAGACGCTTGATTATCTCGCCTTTGATCATCGCATACCGGTTTTGAGGCGGAGGATTGATGATAACATCCTTTACGGCTTTAGCGTGGGTCATGTCCAGGTTGGTGATGACGTTGGTAAATTTGACCGCATCGTCCTTTATGCCGTAAGCCTCAAATTGCCCTTCTAAAAGTGCGAACCAAATTTCTGGGTCGTCCGGTGAAAATGACGGAACCTTCAGTTGGTACGGTTTAAAGTCGGATGACTCGGTAGTGGAAACGCGATCCGGTTTTTTCGTGCGGTGAGTGACATTTTCGTCTCCGCTTTTTTGTGGCTCAACGGTTTTGTCAAAATCATTGCTGTCTTTCATTTTAAATGTTCGTATCGGGGTCACCAATTTAGCCCATTGATGGTTAAATGGGGTATATCACTCGCTGTATATAAAAGGTTGTATTTATAAATGTTTATGGTACTTAGCTGCGGTAGGTAGGCGGTGAAATGATAAGTCCAGCACGTAACAGACACAGTGTTTACTAGGTACACATACACAGAAGACAGAAGGAGTACAGAGTACAGCAGAGAGTTCAACAAGCAGAGCGATAGTTCACAAGCACAGGAAGATATAGCACAAGCATATAACATTAATAGCAAGCGAGAATTTAGCGCGTATCAGTTACAGAGCGGGGAGCAAACAAGCGTGCGTCCGCGTCGAGTATAGATTCCGACTGCTTGCGCGTGCGCCGGGTTTCAACACGTTACCCGAGAACAATAGGCTGCGTTCGGTGTGGGCGCAACTCCATTCCATACGGACGGCAATCAGCTGATACACGATTAATGCCGGATGAGTTTTATGTATGGTATAAATGTAATGGTGGATAATTGTGTACTTGTAATAAATGAAATTAAATGTCATAAATATAATATTGTAAATAGTATATGATACATTATGTAAATATATTTCGGGTTCATATTAAATAATACAGATGTAAATACGAGTTATATAACATTTTATGTTTTACACAATACTTATATAAAATGTATGGATATAATGTGGGAGCAGCCCACACCGTTACAGATCAACAAAAATCTTTTGTCAATATATTTTTCGATGGCGAGTATGTTAGAAAGAGACGCATGCCTATCAACGGACAACCCTTCTGTATCATCTCCGGATCACAGTATATCGGTTGTTGTTGTAGGGAGCCAATTATACACAGTGAAAAGTTGGATCAACATTTGTTCTAAAATCGTACTGGATCAACCATTACATAGAATAGTTTATTATATGCATATATATGCAAACAATAACACACGTAAGCTCAATTCGACGAGGCTGCACTTGTTTAGTCGCCATTTAAAGGAACACACAGTCTGCGATACCCTTGAAGCTAAAACTCACAGGAGAGGGAAAAGCAGGAACACGTTAGCGATTAAGGACGGATTTTTCTGTAACATTCGAGTTTGTATGCAACCTTTCATATAAAAAGCGATCGCGCAGGAAACGCGAATGTTCCAGAGATTAGCGCGTTCAAACAAACGCTTTCGCTTTATATATTAGTATAGATAGTATTAAGAATATTTGAATATATTGATGCGCCCGCTGAGGGAGTGCTCAGCAATACTAGTTTAACACCAAGACTCGTGGGTTCGATTCCCACACAGGACTAATTTTTGTGTGCATGTATGTGTCTGTTCGTCTTGGGCTGGGTGTTTTTAAGAGAGGTAGAACGCACCAAACGTCACAGACAACCGTGGCCAAGGCCAAATAACTCTCTGGAGAGTTGTTGTGTTTCTATAAGTGAGTGTGGTTATCAGTAAGCTACTAAGCAGCTGCTGTGATAGCAGCAGAGGTGGCATCGGCGCGGGCGATACCTCGGGAATTGTAAGCATTCATAAGTTACGGTATCCACTTCAGATCACGGGAGCTTTATGTTTGTATGCCGATGTTGTATAAAATCGTCGTTACTTACCAAAAGTAAGTCTATTAACCGCAAGGAAGTTCTTGTAATATTTGGTGAGGTCCTTGCAGGCAAGACTGCGTTGCGCCAGTTCTGATCGAGAGAGGGCGTATACGTTGCCCCGTTCTGCAGCCACGTCACTGTCCTCTGCCTCTGACTCTGCACCCTCGGCGTTTGTCAGTCGTCTTAGCGATGTCTAAACATAGGACGACGAATGCATTCGAAAACGATAATAGTTGGCGACAACAATGGAAGATAATTAAGTGGCCAACCCAAGATAAATGGAGACATGAAAGGCTTACGGAATATATATAATTGTATGAACTTTTAAGTCTCTGTTATCGCCGACTACTAGTATTAATCCGACCAATGAAGAATCGCTCTTGCTTAAAACATCTTGTCGGTATATACGAGGGTCATTTGAAAAGTTCTTAGCCTAACATACTTAATGAAACCACACGATTTTGAGTTTATTTTTCAATATACTCTCCTCCGAGCTCAAAACACTTTTTCCATCAACCTTCGGCTTCGATACCCGTTTTAAAAAAATCTTCGTCTAACTCCTCAAAATAAGCGTCCACGGCGGCTATGACCTCTTCATTTGTAAAAAAATGTTTACCACCTAAAATTTTTTTCAGCTTTGGGAACAGATAAACGTCGGACGGGGCTAAATCCGGTGAATATGGCGGATGACGTAACAATTCGAAGCCACATTGATGGATTTCTGCCATGGATTGCACAGAGGTGTGAACGCGCGCATTGTCCTGATGAAACAAGACTTTTCTTCTCAATAAACCTGGACGCTTTTCTTTGATTTCTTCTCTCAAACGACGAAACAGGTTGCAATAGTAATTGGAGTTTATTGTTTCACCCTTTTTTAAATAATCCACGAGAATTATACCCTTTGCATCCCAAAAAACGGATGCCATGATTTTGCCCGCCGATAAAACCACCTTTGCCTTCTTTGGGGTGGGCAATCCTGCTCTTTTCCATTGTTTCGACTGTTCTTTTGTCTCGGGTGTATTGTGGTGAACCCAGGTTTCATCCATGGTTATAAATCTTTAACAAATTCTATTGGGTCAGCTTCGTATAACTCTAAACAGTCGCGAGAAGTTGTGAGTCGGTTGCGTTTTTGTTCCACTGAAAGCAGTCGCGGTACCCACCGCGCAGACACCTTAGAGAGTCCAAGTTCAGTAGTAATAATATGATGTGTTCGCTCAGATGAGATACCTACAGTCTTAGCTATCTCCTCGACAGTCAATCTTCGATCAGATAAAATTAAATCACAGATTTTTTCTTGTTTTGATCCGTGGAAGCAGTCGAAGGCCGGCCAATACGGGGCTCATCTTGAATGGTCTCACGACCACGTTTAAACTCTGCCACCCACTTTTTAACAGTCGCATACGAAGGAGCGGACTCACCCAAAGTAGCAGACATGTCTTCATGCATAGCTTTTGCAGTTAAACCTTTCAAATTCAGGTATTTTATCACTGCACGATGTTCAATTTTATCCATTTTCAAAAATAGCTCTGACTTGACTTACGGTATCACGTGTAAACGAACAATGAGTTACTGTGAATAAACTAAACTGTGCATACTTGTTGCTAAATAATGTAACTACAAAATGAGGGTAGTTATAAAAAAACCAATGACTTTAACCATGTTAGGCTAAGAACTTTTCAAATGACCCTCGTACCACCAGTAGTATGCAAAATATACACTTCCAATATCAAGTTTGTAGTTTTATCAAGGCACACAGTATGTGGTGTTCCCTGCCGATAGAAAACGAGTTACTGACGAAAGAGGGATAAAATAAAGCGTTACAAACGTAAGAAAGTAACAATTCGCTGAAGAGTAGTTGTGTTTATTCGAGTGAGTAAAGTGCCACGTGGAAGAACGTATTTGTTCCACGAGGGTGTTCACCAAAGTTCGTAAGAAGCATGACTGCATAGTGACTTGTGAGTGGCTCTAAAAATCACATCCAGTAAGCCGACGTTTCTTTGCCATTCGACGTAGTATACAGAAAGCGGTTGAGTATACGAATAACTTACCTTACAAAAAAGTTCGTATTCCTTGATTAGAAGGATAGCATACGACACCACGCCCACTAAAGTCATCATGAACAGATAGCGTCCGATGCCTGGCTCACTCCACTTCAAAAACGGGTTGTCCTCGACTGGAAATAAACGTAACCATTACATATTAGTGATTAGTATAAATCGCGACGGTAGCGCCAGGTTGAGTGAACCTCGTAGATCTAAACACTAATGTTGGCATAGTTATAATCGATTCAGCAAGATGTTACTCCATACTTTGACGTTGGAATGAGATTGTTATTGAATTTAGCATCGAAAGTAGCTACACAGGTCCAGTGTAACTCATCAGAATAACTTAGGATAGGTATTAAGTCAAAATTTGGTCGGGTTTTTGTAGAGTTTAGGTTAAATCTCTAATAGCGAACGAAGATTATATTTTTAATTGGTATATACATATTATTGATCGTATAGATTGAAATTAACATGCCTAGACTTTAGCACTATCTATCGCCATATTACAGAAATTTATGTTATTATTATACAATTTTGGGTATTAAAACAATCCAGTCAAAATAAAACCAATATCGTATAATTGGGATTTCGTACTATGTGTCATAAACCATGGATTGTCAATCTCAAGTCTCTACGATAGTAACAAGCAGACGGAGATGCGAGTGTACTTATTTTGGATTCTGTTTTTCCTCTATTAAAATACTGGATGTTTAAACTGTCGTTAAAAATTCACAAGTGTATGAACGTCTGAATTGCGCGGCGCTGCTAAGTTGTTATTGACGAAAGAAAAATCGCTATTCGCTACTAACTAACCGCTGGTTTTATATATTTGAATAAATACTGTTTTCTTTTTACATGTGTACATACGATACATACGAAATTACTTGATTTAGTACGTCTACCTTGAATATAGAAAGTTTGCGAAACGCTTATCCAATAACTACACGTTCGTATAGAGCGATGCAGCGGGAGGTGATACATAAACAAGACTCACTACAACAGACACAAATGTCAAGAGGTTATTATTACACACCGTATTATACGCGCTGCAATTCAATTTTCACGAACTCATCACATAGATAATAATATAATGACGTTTTACTTCATTCTAATTACAAAGTCTCTACACAAAAGTATCTGTTTATTAATTGAGAAATTTAATTGAGTCTATAATATGTATTAAGCAATTTTTTTTAATGGGACTAATTAGAATGGAGTTGAATATCGTCTGCATGATGAAATGAACGTGACCAAATACATAAACAAAACTACAACAGACGCAAATATTGAGGGTAATTAACATCGTGATTTTCACACACTGACTCTAGACATTAGAACATGAGGTTTGAATGGAGTGAGCATGTGACAAAACATATAAACATACAACGCACTCAAATGTTAAGGCAAATAACATCCTAATCTTGGCGCAGTGTTCAGTTTTCATACACTGGTCATAGGCATCAGAACGTGACGGTCAACGAACGTTGTATACTGAGGGTGTGACAAAACATAGATATAAACAAGTTTTACAACATACATAAATATTGAGGGTAATTTTTTTTCGCACATTGACTATAGGTATTAGAAATGACTTTTGAATTGTGTGAGAGTGTAACAAAACACTAGCAAGTGTCACTACAACGTAAACAAATGTTAAGGATAATAAACACGGTCATCCTGGCTCATCGTTCAATTTTCACACACTGGTCATAGGCATTGGAACATGATGTTTGAATGGAGTGAGAGTGCCAAAAAATATAAACAAGTCTCCATACAACAGACGCAAATGTTGAAGGTAATTAATATCTTAATCCTAGTGCGTGTTCAATTTTCAAACACTGGTCATAGGCATTGGAACAAAACGCTCGGATGGAATGAGTGTGTAACAAAACATATAAACAAGTCTCACTACAACAGCCAACACTACACAAATGTTAAGGTATTCTACAGTAGGCGAAAATACCACGGATTAAGTGCAAAGTGCGACGTTCACAAACTGATCACATGGTGTCAGGTGCCGTTTGTATAAAATGGGGGGTGAGAAAACACATATAAATAAGACTCACTTACTACAACACACGGAGATGTTGAGATCATTGCACACCGTGAATCGCGTGCAGTTGTCAATGTTCACGAACTGGTCGCATAGCCCGTCGCACGCCATCATTGAGAATGATGATACACTCATGTCTCTGTTCATATTAGAAGAAGAAATTAAGGTAATTTGATAAACGAATCCGTTAAGATAGCGTGTTCTCCAAGGAGATGTCCATTACATTTAATAAATTCATTTCCAAAAAAGCTATCAGTTTCATTTCATACTTTAATCGACAAATTTAATTGACTAATACCTGAAACACCGGCTTATACAATAAATCGGCAGCGGTGAAAATATCCAATCAAATACATGGGCCCAGTAGGGACTGCCGACTTCCGGCAATCTCAATACTTCTGTTATCAAAAATGGCATGCAACCTGAAAGTAAGATTTTATTCTCAGTGAAAATTGAGAAAAAAAAAGTCCAAGGAAATTAAAAAATTGTTTGATTCAATGTATAACAATCGCGAAAACCTATGAAAAAAAGACTATTATTTTTTCCAGAGAACCATTAAAATACATTTGACCGCTATAGAGTTACTGTAAAATATGCATTAAAATACAAAATTATGACTTTTCCCTCTGATTTTTGATATTTTACTCAAAAGAAGCCAGCTATATGTTTGCTATTTGCTAAGTTCATTCATTTGACACATGAAAAATAAAAACAAAAAATATATATTGCATACATAAATTTTCACTTTTTATATTTAATTATGCAACGTTCACGTTTATGTGTCTAAAACCTTCTGAGATAAATGCTTGTGACAGATAGACAGAAAGTGAGTGAGATCTCATGAGAGGTCTATTTTTACATTTTTAAACCCTAATAACTTAAGAATATTACAAGGTAATCTAATTATGATAATGAAATTATCATATCAAAAAATAACGATTATAAACAGAATCTTTTTGCAACAAGCATAGAACATTCGTCAGCGCAGGCTGTAAGGATTAGGGTTCTTTCCACGTTCTACGTAATATATTACATTTATTTCTTAACTTTAGTTTTTTTATTTTTTTATTTGTTCGTCAAAATAATATCACTTACCACAAAATATGTTCATAAAACACATTTTCGAAAAGCCTGTGGCAGCTGCTTCGAAGTAAAATGATGCCAGGTAATGCAATGGTATTGTCGCCAATGAAAACACCATAAGTACCAATAATACTCTACCTAAAACACAATAAACAATTAAAATAAAGAACTATATAAAAAGGAACGTTTATTTCGTATACAGTATATTGATTCATGTTTATGAGTTACATTTAGTTAAAATTAAATAATTGATTTGCTGATCAGGAACAAACTTAGATCGATGTAAATTGAAAAGAAAAACATTGTTTTTGATTAGGTTTCTTTACAACGTATTTCTCTCCTTATTATCTCTCCTTATAAATATTTTTTAAACATATTGCAATACCGCCAGCACGTTATTTATAATGAAGTTACACTATTGATAGTGTAACTTCATTATATATATACACCCAGTTGAAAAACGAAGTATTGCCTACACGTATCGTAATCGGTGAATTGATAGCGTGTTTTTTCTTTTGTTACGATACGTTACAAACTGTGTCATTTTGGAACAAGCAGATTGGATGCTACATTTGTAGTGTAAAATTGTGAATTACAGAACGTTATACTTAGGCCTTATCCTCTCCATAATGAAATTGACATAATACGATTCTGATTATGCATGGGCACGTTTTCAGCATGTTACGGCTTTTGATATAAAAACATTTTTAGATAGGCAGAGTGCGTAAAAGCAGGACCGGGCATGGCTGGGGTAGTACCCCTAGATCACACAATAACACGCAGCCTAATAACAAGTCCCTGGAGGGTTGTTGCGTTTTTTTTTTATTATACAACGTCGGAAGGCATACAAGCATACGGCTCACCTGACGTAAAGCAGTTACCGTAGCCTATTAACGTCTGTAATACATTAAGCATCACTCGCACGATGCCTCCTCTGCTGCTAATAAACAACTCCGTAGGACCTTATTGGTAACCTCACTCACACGCAGGAACACAATAACCCTCTAGGGAGTTATTATTTGGCTACGGTTTTCTGTGAGGTGGAGGTACTTCCCCAGACGGGCTGCTTTGATGCGCCCTACCTCTCATAAAACATCCAGACCAAGGCAAACAAACATGTTCATGCACACAAATATTTGTCTTGTGTGGGAATCGAACCCATGAGCGTTGGTGTCAAAGTCGCGTCAGTCACGACTGAGCCACCGAGCTTGTCGTTTGCGTTCCTGCGATTGACTGAGGTCACAAGTAACCTCGGAGTTGCTTTGCTGCTGTGTTCTCCTCCTGTTCACGATGTTTTCGTTCACCGCAATAATTAAAAATGATAAAATAAAAATTAAATAATTACAAATATGTATGTAAATACGAAAACATGAATTTAGTGGTATATGCCCATATACATACTTCTACATAGAGGTAGGGCGCATAAACAGAAACCGCAGTCAAATAACAACTCCCTACAGGGTTGTTGTGTGCCTGCGTGTGAGTGAGGTCACCAGTTAGCTCCCAAGGAGTTGCTGTGTAAGCAGCGGAGGAAGCATCGTGCGAGTGATACATAGCAAGCGTTAATAGGCTACGGTACCCGCTTTACATCAGGTGGGCCTTATGCTTGTATGGCTTCCGACGTAGTATAAAAAAAGATACCAGGATCCCAACCAGGGGTCGTCGGATAATAGGCCGGTTCTTTATCCACTGGGCTTAACTTGGACATTTACTTATTCCTTTACCTTCCTTCCTTATACTTATTTATTATTACTATGATAGTGACGATAATAATCATCAAAATATAAAAACCCTAAGAATATTGCAACATTGATATTCAAAACATACTTGCCTAGTTCCGCAGGAGTCGACAAAGTGTTTTCTTGAAAGCATGCGAGCGTAAATATAATGCATAAGTACACCATGAACAGCCAGGTCCAATCCCAGATAAGAGCTGAACCCCACATCACTGCCGGCCGTACCCCCGATATTCTCTGTAGAAGCTTCGCGCCACTTATGCGCTCCTGGTACCCAATATTTATTCAGTAAATTTCACATACATAACAAAATAAACAAAATATTTAACAACCTCAGACATTTTTAGTCATCTCATAGCAAACTCAAAAATACTGAAACTAAATTTGTTTTACAACATTCTAAATTAATATGTGAAACCGATGTGAAATTGGAAAGAACTAAAAAGCCATAAAAACTTTTAAATGAGAACAGAAAATGTCATCATGACAGTTAACCTCTCCGGCATGACTATTTTCATGCATTTACAAATGAATATTAAATTTTCAAAACCATGAAACCGTTAATCTTAAAAAGGCGGAGCTATGAGATATAAAAAACGTTTATAAACAAACCTTGATCACAAAAAGGACAAGAAACGACGTGACAAACGCCATGCAGAAACCAATGTTGAATGCAAATTGAAATCCCATACTGCTCCCGGAAGCCATTACCCTAACCTAAGACATGTAAAATACAAAAAATTAGCCCAAAACATAAATAAATAGGGTAAATTCGGAGTTATCTTTGATTATTTCTTCTGACCGCAACATCGCTCGCATGGAGATCGCAATTAATATCCTTTCTCCATGTACCAGGACAAACTCATTACGATCAGTTCAGACTCCGCTTAGCAACAAAAAGTCACTTTCACATATTTTACAATTAACTCCTACTGGCTGTTTTGCCCGCGTGAGTATCTCGTTATCGCGGGAATATGTAGGCCATGTTTTCCAAGTTACCTCATTAGCTCTCATAGCAAGATCTCAGGAAGGCTCACGGGTTTAGTGGCAAAAATGTTACATACATAGACAAGAGTTGTTTATGCATAATTTATAACTATTATTTTTTGCAGATTCGTCCGCGTCCCTAGAAATCTACCCTTTTCTGAACCTAAACCCTCCTTTTCCCAAAATGTCATTACGATCAGTTCCAATTTCAACCGTGTTAACAAAGCAAGACATATAGTTACTGTCGCATTTATCATCTTTACAAATATAATTATTCTGTACGTCGTGCGTACGTCACTAAACTTCTATAAAACTGAACCAATTTTAATGAAACTTTGTGTATGTATTTGAGTGGTTTCGTGGATGGTTTAGATTCACAATTGGACCCGTGGTGGTAATAGGTGGTGGCACTACGATCGGGTTCTCGGATTTTTTGTATTTCATTTTTGGGCAGAACAACGTCTGTCAGATCCGCTAGTATTAATGTAAATTTCAAATATATGGTACGACTAGTGTACTTCGTACAATCCCAATCTAGCTGGCCACTTTACTGCTTTGTACAGTATAATAGAAAAGTAACAACTAACGGAGTCGCATTAATCTTTTATGATAAAACTATTACTTACCAAATTTTCAATGGAATACGGAAGCGGGCGATTGACGATAGTAAGAGAGCTGTTAGGTGAATGCGCTCGCAATATAGCATCGTTGACGAGTGCGAGGGAGATAGCCGAATCATGATATCCATAATTACTGAACCAACCAGTGGTGGAGTTTGGCGCGAACGTTGCTCCCACTAGGGTTTCGTACCGGACTCTCGCGAAATCTTGTTCAGTCTGAAATAAGCAAATAACTCAAGCTTTAACACCAAATCTCGTGTCATGCCACGCAAAACAAATATCGGTGTGCATGAATATATATATATATCATACATACATATCTGTCCGTCCTGGTCTGGATGTTAAAGAGGTAGAGCGCATCAAAGCAACCCGACTGGGGAAGTACCTCAACCTCACAGAAAACCGCAGTCAAATAAATAGCGTTCTTAGTGCGATTAATAGCGGTTCCCACCCACGATGCCCCAATTAACCTGTCAATTATAAAAACAAAAAGTGACACAGGAGTGTCAATAACTATTTTAAAATACTTACTAATTTCAAGTAAAATTTTCCTAAATTCATATTCCCAATGTCAGTGATCTTCATTCCTGGGTAGGTAGACGTTTTAAAATAGTCTTTATATGCTCTCATTGCTTTTGCTTCGAAGCTGCTGTCACTGAGATTGCCATGTTGAGATAAGAGCGTCTGTGTGTCTCGAAATCCGCTCTCCAAACTTAGTTTCAAAGGCGGTAGTTGTGACATGAACTTCCATGACCGAGCGATCACCACAGATATAGCTATGTTGATTATAGGTGTGACGAACTGTATGACGGCAGCCAACTTGTTCCTCGTTGAATTGTAGGCTAGTTTGAGAAACATCGCTTTAATGTGATTCTTGAGTAGTTTCCATCCTCTCACTTTCTGTATGGGATCCATGTCCACTATAAATTTATAAATATTTATATTAGATTATAGTTTATTTTTGTACTACATAATCTGTTTAGTTACTAACATAAATCAGTTTTTGAGAAATCTTATATTGTTATTGTATGTGGACTACATAGTTACAATATACAATATATATCATATGTTAAAATCTTTCTTTATTAATTAAGATTATATGATGAAAGACTTCAGAGTTAGTTAAATAGACTACCTGTTGAAGTATTTTTTAATTTTTCTATTTTATATCATAATCAAAATCTTATCTGAATATAAAATTTAATCCAAATCGAAAAATCCCTTTTTCGAGACATACGAACTATACTTATATACATATCACCTGCTTCCTTCCGGCTTATCGTTGACTTTTGGGACACCCTGTGTATATGTATGTACATGTAAAGATTGCTCGTTAAAAGTAACAGGATAACAATTTTTGTGATTAACATAATAAAAAATGGGTGGCATTAATGGAATGTACATTAGTTTCAGAAAAAGGCAGTAAAAGTATAATGTTCATATTCTTTTTGGTTCTCAATTCTTCCTTTTCTCAAAGTTCAAATTTGAAAGTGATTTAGAAAGACCTACTTGTACTATCCCTGAACGCGTCCACTGGAACTGCGACAGCATCGATGGGAGAATTTGTATAATTATTTTTTTTAGCCGACGAAATTGTAGTCAGATCTTCCGCTCCCGCTCTAAAAATAATAAAAATAAAATAAAGAGTCAAATGTCAAAAATTTATGGGGAAATAAATATTAATTAATTATTACTTATTTTATGTAACAACTCTAAGTACCGCCATTAATACGCAACGGCGGTATTATTTGTCTATAATAAATACAATCATACCCATCATAATTCTAATTATCTTTTATCCAAATTACAGTTTTTTAGCCTATGCAATACGCTAAGATCCTCCAAGCGACTTCTGTTGGTCGGGCAGATCCATAGAATACCCCAGCATTTGCTGCCATCTTTCACTATCAAACCACCAAGTGCTAGAACAATATCCCCCTACTTCCTAGACAAAAGACTTCTTGAAGAAAAGTATTTTTTGTGCTATATTGCTATTGCCACGTTATTACGTGAAATTTCAGTGTCGTTCACACTGAAATTTTTATTAAATGACAATATTTGCGAAGGACGGCCTTCAACTGTGGAAAATGCAAAAATAAATACTGTTAAGCGGTTAATTGAAGTAAAGCAACCGTCACCTAAATTGAAGTTGTTCTTTTAATGTTCAGGATGCCTGAACCGGAAACCTAATACATTAAAATATAGCTTACTTCATAAATACTTCTTCGAGACTCGTAACCGACAGGCCGTAACTGGATATGTGAAATGACTCTTTATTCTGTTCGAACACCTTCAGCATATCAGGAAATTGACTTACAGAGTCATTTGGCAAGATATACGTCAATTCGGAACCTGAAAATTATTCAATTTTTATTAGAAAAAAAAGCGGTCACTCTCTTGCTAAAATATATATTCAACTTTTTTACGATTGTCCCAAAAAAGGAGTGCAATGTTTTTAGGGTTCATGTAGGTATGTTTGTGAATTTCTTTTAACTGTTAAACCTACTAACCAATTCAGGTGAGGTATAGTCAGTGTCCTTACGTTATCGCGGGTAACATAGGCTTGTGACGTCACAGTAAAAACAATATGGCAGATTACGTGCCTATTATTACGCAAACTGCAATGTTTTTGAAATTCTCAATAAATTGACTTGTTACTACAAATCACGAATCACACACAGATATATTGTGTTATTGATGTACGCGATCACTACGAGCGCATTAAACAAAAGAATACAAAAGTATAGAAAAATAGATAGACAAGAGACGAATATAAAAAAAATTCTATTATGTCGGGGCATTCCCTATCACAAAAAAAATATTCAAATTAAAAACTCAATACCACTCACTGTTTTCTTATACCTATATACAGATTTGTATAATAGTCGCTTTCTCACCTATATTAGTATTTTCCTTAACTTCGGGTACATAGGACCTGAAGAACTGAGTTATAGCGCTTACATCGCAATGGTTCGCTTTCACTATAGTAAGCTTGTAGCCAATGCCATAATGTTTTTTCAGGAAATATGGAGTACCAAGACACTGGAGCTTCCCCCCGGCCATTATAGCGATCCGATCACCCAGCACATCAGCTTCGTCCATAAAGTGTGTAGTTAGTATCATAGTTCGTCCTGGAAGAATAAACGGAGGTACTTGACTAGAGACCGAGAAATTAGCGAAAGATGGACGAGTATAATGTCTGCAAGTCCAGCAATCACAATTTTCAGGGCTTGCATTTATAAATAGAAAAACAAAAGTGTCATACATAAGCTTGATTCAATGCAACCGAAGATTCACGATCGCTCGTCGCTCTTGCGACTTGCTCATTATCCAGCAACAGATTAATTAACAATTACTATGACTCAGAGATAAAACTATATTAACATATCCTCCTCTTCCATACTTTTCTTCCGCTCTAGATCCATGCCGCCATACATATCCACTTTACACCAGGCGGGCCATATGCTTGTTACGCTCACGACGTGGTCTAAAAAACCTGCCATCCATAAGACAGATTCCAAAATTGGTCAGGTAAAAGTAAACGTGATTAACTGTAAGCGTAGTCTTTGAGGGACTTCAAGTATATTAATGAACGTTATGTGAAAGGTCGTACCTTTCTTCTCCTTTTGCAGAAGGTCCCATAGGGCGCGACGTGCAGCAGGATCGAGTCCAGAAGTGGGCTCATCGAGTAATACAACGCGCGATGAGCCACACATCGCCGCGCCTACTGACAACCGGCGTTTCTGCCCGCCGGACAAATTTTCTGACATCACATTACGCTGGAAAAGATACATTTTGAGATTATACCTATTTACCCCGTTACCTCCTTTTTTACCAGTGGAGTGGCTCAGGAAGTGCCTTATCTTATATTACCGGGCCTATTTATTTTTACCCTTCTAGTATTGCCGGTTGAAAGTCTAAGGAAATGAAAAAATTATCGACACATACTGGGTTCTGTATGCACTAGAAATACATAAAAGGCCATGTTCATCACTAATCCTACCAGCGACGTTAAAGCTTAGTGAATGGCTTGTTAATTTGATACCCATCGTTACAAAAGTGGACATGGTACATGGACCGTGGCAGTTATAAAGAGTTTATAAAAGAAAACGAAAAGAAGATTCATTAAAGGTTTTTTATTATTACATGATAAAGTAAATTTTATAACCTAAGTTATTTTATTGATAAAGTTTACCGTGTAGTAAATCAAGTAAATTAATTGAAAACTGTAACGATAACAAACGTATAGCATTGTTTTACCAGCCAAAAAAAATGACAGGACAAGGGAATTACGACTGTACTTCTCCAGTCATAGAAGTCCTCATGAAATTCTCTGGTGGGTTGTTGTGTTCCTGCGAATTAGAGAGGTTGGCACACATGTAAACCAGACTACAACTCTTATAAAGACTTGTCTTAAACATGTGGGTTGCGCTCTCGAATCCTTTTAAAACAAAATCAGGCATAATAGTGGACATGACTGTAAATTTTTATCATGCTTATTGCAAAAAGAAGATGGAGTAAGCTGAAAACCTCTTACTAGAATCGAGGTAAAAGAATACCGCTCCTGTCTGATCGAACACACAAGTTAAGCAGCGGCGACCCCAAGTTGTCCGAGCCCAGCCAGTATGCTTGTTTACAAAGCAACTATCTATCTATATTTTTATTGCTCACTACTTCACCAGCTCTTACAGAGAAGGTTGTGACAGTTCATAGCGTATTTCATACACGTTTGCCGGTACGAGCAAAAATGTTACCTTGTCCTCCAGTTCCAGAAGATTCACAAAATGATTAACTTCACCATCAATTTTTGACGAAGGCACTCCTTTAAGTCTCGAATAAAATATAATATGCTCGGCGACTGTCAAATCCGGGAACAGAACGTTGTGTTGCGGGCAAATTCCAATAGACTTTCTAGCAAGCTCCGTTTCATTTACTATACTGTACCCATTTATAACCGCGGACCCCGAAGTCGGAGGTACCATACCTTTAAAAAAAAATCTTAATCAAAATATTACAAGATTATTCCAGTGTAAGTAACTGTAATGAGTCAGTGAGAGCACCAAAAAACTCATAAGCACACGATTCCTTAACAGCTGGTACCTCAGCATGTATGAAGACAACTGGTAAATCACTCCAGCGATTGTACAAAAGGTTGTGTTCCGAATTGTTCGATATAATGCCAAATCCTTCCTTCGTCAAATGCATCGCTCGCCGCCTGCAGAGAAATCATCCTCACAGAGAAGTTATCTCTTGAAAAGTCTTCAGTCGTCGAATGAATTTCCTAACAAGGTTTTACTAACAGAGATTTTTCAAAAAAGCGTGAAGAAGTTATTTTAGGGTCAAAGTAGTGGTACAAGTTTTAATAAATAAATGCTTAGCATTTTGCAGGCCGTATGCTTGGTTGTCACCTTAGAATAAACATATAGTAAATATGTTGACGATTATTATGTTGGCAGGACTCGCTAGACGGCTCGTCCTGCCAACATATACTCGACCATCAACGACCATCAATCACTAATTTGCCGGCATCTGCAGTAAAGTATATTACCTACAATTCTGTAGTGGCTGGAATGTTAGTAATCATTCAGGAATTATCTTTTTTTTATACAACAAACAAGCATGCGGCCCGCATTAGATGGTAAGCGGTCACCGCAGGCTATTGACGCTCGCAACACCACGGGGATGTTACTCGCGCGCTGCTAATCTTGTGACATAAAGCTGTTTCGTCACAGTACCCAGTAATTTCTCTGCCATATCTCACCCTTCAAACCGGAACACAGCTATGTAAATATAGATGCTTGGCGGTAGAAATAGGTGAGACAGAGGTACCCACGCAGACGACTTTTGTACAAAGTCTCCCCCTGGTACACGACTCTGATGCTTCCTCTCTGCTGATATTCAGCATACTTAGGCAAGTGCTACTTTACATTCTGGATATCGTTACCTGTGAGCATCGATATAGTAGTGGTCTTGCCCGCGCCATTATGTCCTAGTAATACTGTTATTTCATTTTCATACATTCTGAGGGTTAGATTATCCACGGCCTTTTTTCGACCTTTATATATTTTTGTGAGATTCTGAAATAAACATTGTGGATATTAATAAACCCGTTTGATAATCAATTTATAATGGATACACGTCGCTGTGCATGTCAGTCTATTCACGTAAGCATTTCGCGCATTTCCATATGGGAACCGTGGATCCAGTTACAGTATTTTCTTTTTAGTGTTATGAGGCCTCGGATTCGGCGTGCGTGCGCGAGTTGCCCTTACTTTATTTTGAAAACTTTATAATTCCCCATATTGATATTATATAAAACCACTTGTTTACAATACATGTCCATATCTGCGTCACATAAATTCATTATGTGTATCAAGTTTCAACTTAATCGATCGATCGATTTGGAATAACAGACAGACGTACGAGTGATAGGCATAAGATTATACGTGTGTCTGTTTGTTACTCCAAATCCAATATAACAAGTGACCTTATAAGCAGAGTGATAATATTCAGATCACGGAAACCTAAAAATGGAGACGAGCATAATAAAATATTACTTTTTATCTTAGGAATTAGCTGGGGTTTGCTAAGTCGGTACAATGTGATATTTAGAGATGACTCGCCTGTATATTGACGCCCATAGTGACGCCCTTAGGTTCTTCGTCATGGACGACCTTCAATAACGCATCGTTGTACTCTAAATCCGTGTCGTGTTTTGTTGTAGCTGGAACAAAAAACAATAATTTCCAACCTCTGCCGTCACTATAATTCACATGTCCGTATAATTCCTATCTTGACCTTGTAGTGAGCAATTGATTATTAAAAAGGTACGTTAATAACGCGTATGCAATAGATCCTACAAAATTAATTAACAGGTTGGCAGTCCGCCTCATTGAACTGCGAACCTGTTAAAATATGCCTACGTATATATATATATATATATATATATATATATAACATGTGCCTCACTCATGAATTGTTTCACTAGTACATATGCCTCATGGCCAGTGATGTAAATAATGCAGTTAATTTTTCGATTAATAATAGATTTTATGTATATTATTTACTTTTAGTACTAGTAAAATATACAAGAACCACATTTTAACCAATCAAATTCTTAATTAACTTATTCAAACAAAAAACCAGTTGAGAATGCGCAAGCTTGCATTGCCAGAGGAACACCTAGCTCGTCAATTATATAACAATTATTTTTTTTATTTTTTATTGTCGGCCATTTGGACCCTGTTCCTTAAGAGATAGGAACGGTGTTCCTGAACATTCCTATACTACTTTTTTATGCTGAATCCGAATCTGAAGTCAAAATTCGAATATTCGAAAAAAGCGCACACACAAACATATAGGAACGGTGTTCCTGATAAAGTTGACTTAGATACGGTCCTAAATCATGAAAACATTGTACACAATATGCAATTTTACATACTGTACATTCACTTTAAAGACACCATTAAAGCCTTTTTTCCAGCTTCTTTTGCCGTCAAATTTTCATTGCGTTTCTTTAATCTATCTTTCAAAATAAAATAAAAAAACTTACTAACAATAAACACGTAAGTAAATATTTCATTTCCTTTGAAAGTAATCGATATAATAAATTTCAATCACTATGACACATAAATATTTGAAGGCACTCAATTAATTAACTCAATGACGTAACTCAATACGAACCAGAGAATCATGAGTGTGTATTATTTTATTCAAATAAGGGGTTGTCGAAAGGTTTCAAATAGCTTCGGAACTGCGAATCTGTTAAGATGATTTATGGTTTTCACACACGACGACAGATCAAGCTATTCAAATTCGTTTAAATTTCACCCTTACTGCAACCTCATAAGATGCATGAATGTATAGCTTGATCTGGCCTTGTCGTCTGTCGTCTTTCGTACACCATTGTTAGAGATATTTTGGACTTACGTCAAATAGTAAGCAAAAAAATTAAATTCTTGTACTAGTCCTCTTTTTTATTTAATGATTTATCGGTTAATGACAAAAAAACAATTAGCTTAGTAATATTTATATTTTATACTAGCTGTGCCCGCGACTTCGTCCGCGCGGAATAGTTTTTTTTTATTATTTTTTTATATTAATAATAATAAAAATAAATAAAATTTCTAAAATAAAAGTAGCCTAAGTTACTCCTTATTACATCAGCTATCGGCCAGTGAAAGTCCCGTCAAAATCGGTCCAGCCGTTTCAGAGATTAGGCGGAACAAACAGACAGACAGACAGACAGGCAAAAATTGTAAAAAAATGCATTTAGTAAAAAGCGGTTATTTTAATATTACAAACAGACACTCCAATTTTATTTATCAGTATAGAAGATTATCATTATATTATTACATATTATGTTATTATATATATAAAAAAATGCGTAGTTATTTTATGTCACAAAAAATACGTATTCTATGAAAATAATAATAAAAATAAAAGTGCAAAGTCCCCCGAAGGGGAAGATATTTCCTTTTAATCCAATTTTAACAGTTTTTCATATTTTACGCAGGAACTCTAAATATTTACGGGATAAAAAGTACCCTATACTGTGCTATGAACAGTCGTCTACCTACCAGTGAAGTCCCGTCAAAATCGGTCCAGCCGTTTCAGAGATTAGCCGGAACGAACAGACAGACAGACAAAAATTGTAAAAATATTCATTTTGGTATATGTACCGTGTATATATCCATATACATTTAGTAAAAAGCGGTTATTTTAATATTACAAACAGACACTCCAATTTTATTTATCTGTATAGATGTATAGGTTATTTTAAACTCGTGCCTCCCAAAGTGGTCGACCCCATGAGGTCGATAGCAACAAGTACGGGGTCCATCAGATTCAAACATTAGTTAGGCAGGGGTCTACGGGGCAAAAATGATTGGAAATCTCTGTTTCAAACTATATTAATATATTTTATTGTTTACTGTTACAAATAGTGTCGATTTAATTGGATACATAATGCATCAAGTAAGCGTCCTTGGCCTTTCCATAATTTAAAAAAGATTGTAATGTAGATAAGTAATAGTGTAGATTACCATATTTAAGCGGGACGAGAAATGAAAAAGAGTATTATAGAACTTGTCAAATGCGTATATGATCCGGCACTTCTTCATTCTTAAATTGCAGCAACCCGTAAAAGAAACTTTTTTAATTACCAAGGTATATGCATAATCAAGGATACGCCCTACTTGATGTTAAGCAATGTAGCATCTTATAGAGTGTGCAATACCAGGGGCATCACGTGAATGTTGCAGACCATGTAGAAACCCTCTTTACACTTTGTTAGAAAAAGCCCATGCTGTAGCATCTTGGGAAAACATCGACAGGCAGCCACATAGTACGCACACATTTTGGCTCCAGTGTACTTCTTCGAGCTCGATGGCGTCGTTGCGCATGCCATTCTAATTGAACACGCAGGTTAAGCAACGTCGACCGCAGCCTGTCTATGGAGGAGTTTATCAATCTCGAGTTTCTCCGTGCTTTGGAGGGCACATTAAGCCGTCGGTCCCGGTTGTTGTTAGATGACAGTCAGTAAGCTAAGTCAGTGGCCCTCAGGCGGTTTGAAAACACTGGCCTCTGCCAATCTGCATTTGAGCAGCGTGTTGGAGTATACTCTAAACCCGTTCGGTTGAAGGGAGACCTGTATCCCTGCAGTGAGATGAGTAAGGGTTGATGTGGTACTTCTTCACGCCAAATCCCTCGTAGGGTAGGCATAGAGAACCAAGTGCCATATGACGCGGTACTTACACACCTCATTCGCTTCTTCCGATAACACATGACCAAGCAATGGTTCGTTCGTGTGTGATCATAACTTCCACGTCGATTAGCAGCGGTGAGATTGTACTCGTAGGAATCTCGATTTCAATTTAGTTAGTTTGTCGACCTATGTTCACATCACCATCACTACATATTATAATCACTACATATTATAAAACAAAGTCCTTCGTCGCGTCTGTCTGTCTGTCTGTCTGATCGCGATAAACTCAAAAACTACTGCACCGATTTTCATGATGTTTTCACCAATGGATAGAGTGGTTGTCGAGGAAGGTTTTAGTATATAATTTGTTAAGTTTTTGTATACATTAACGACATTTGTTGGAGGTGTCGGAAAAAAATAAGCCGTCTGGGACATTTCAACGAAAACGCTACCTAAACCCTTTGAGATATAACAAAATAATGTATAGTGGAATTATGTATCTTATATAGGTCTACAGAAAAGTCCGCGATGGCATATGTCTATCACTTAAGTATAACGTACTATATCCATTTTAATACTTTAATAAATGGGCAATAATAAAGCGGTAATTGGAAAGCTATTTACACAAATACGGAAGTAATCCTTATCATTTTAAATACGTTAGTTAGCTTGAGCATTTCATGAAGATTATTTTTCCCCTGTACACCATGCAAATTAAATTAATACATTAGGAGATATAGCAAAATCAAAATAATGCGGAAGGAAATTAATTTCGTGTTGCCGTGATTCGAGCGGGCCGCGTGGGCGCTCCGTGACCCCGCGCCTCGCGTCCGAGCCGGTGGGGTCCGAAAGTTTATGTAGTGTTTCAATGTATGGTGGAATTGTGTATCTTATATATATATACCCTATGCATTACTTTATATACCCACAGAAAAGTCCGCGATGGCATATGTCTATATGTTAAAGATAACATACATAAAAAATTGGCAATTATAAAGCGGTAATGTAAAAGCCATTTGATTTTTTGTTTGTTACGATTTAACTCAAAAACTACTCAACCAATTTTACCGAAAGTTACATCTCCTCCGAGTAACATAGGCTCCTTTATATTTTCTGTAAAGTATCCGTGCGAAGCCGGGGCGGGTTGCTAGTGTAATATAATTTGTAATAGATAGATAAGTAATACTCTACGTGCCGCCAATGGGCTTACAAAATTCATTAAAATACCTACTAAGTTAATTTTAACAAGAATAATATAAATTATATAAACAATAACTACAAATATCGTACTACTATACTATACTATATATGTCCTATAATAATACAGGACCGCGACTTGTCGCGCTCGATTCTCTCTACCTACTCTGAAAATGACCTGTCGTAAAGATATAGATAAATATATAATGTCTATAATTGTATAATATCTATTTAATGTATGTATATCTTCACGCCAGGTCCCTAGCGGGGTAGACATAGAACCGAGCATCAAAGATACGGTTCTTACACACCTCACTCACTTCTTTAACATTCGTAGGTCTTTTCTTCTGACAACTATGTATGTATGTATATCTGCAACTATGTATGTATGTATATCTGCACGCCAGATCTCTTGCGGGGTACGCAGAAAGAACCGAGCGCCATAAGACGCGATCCTTACACACTTCACTTGCTTCTTTAACGTTCATAGCTCTTTTTATGGCAATGTATTCATAATATAACCATTTTAACATTATGCTTGTGTCCCTTCAGACGTTGTACGAAAATAGGCTTCGGGATTTGTAATCCGGACACAGAATTCAAGTATGCGTATTGATCTCATACATAAAAATAGCGACGAAAAATGTATTTGCTTGAACAAACTAAATCAGTTTTGAAAAAGAGCATAAGTTTAAAAGCTAGGTATAAACTAAAGTTTTCCAACACGAATAGGCGACAAAAAAGGATTTGTTAAACTTTTACGAACATTACGTAAGATTTGTACTAATAGATGACAAAAAAGAACTAACATAGTACTTTACTGAAGCGTTTTTTATTTTTATTTAAATTTAGAGTTTTTTGTTACATACAGTGCCCGGCGGTAAATATTGCACTTCGGCAATTTTCGCATTTCTGAGTACAAACGAATGCTAATTTCCATCTCCATCAATTATTAGATTTATCGTTTATTAAAATTTGAATTCAGAACAAAGTACTTTATTATGTTTATTATGTTTTGATTCCCGCGTGAACTATATAGACCGGTAAAACTACTTCCCTTTTAAATAATATTCACTCAATTTCAACATGTATAATATACCAACGAAATTAATAAAATATAAACAAAATAAAATACTTCTTCAATCGACTTCCAAAAAAGAGGAGGTTCTTACGTTTGACAATTGGTATGCAACTAAAATGAATATTTATCCGACGACTGACGAAATACGAAGTTTGCCGAGAGACATTAAGAAAATAGAAGCACTGTAATATAATTTCTAAATATAATTATTTTTATGTTTTTAGGTTGGGAATAAATAAAATATGCGAAAAGAATAAAAAATATGTTTATATTATGTTTAAATCAGAAAAAAACTCAATTTCTTCCATTTCACTATCTGTGCTCTCATTGAGGTCATTATCACTGGCACTATCATCCGTATTTATCACTAGTCTATCAATATAAATCTACGCCGTGTTGAATTCTTCGATATTCATTCTCACATTTGATTGCATGATCGCAAACCTTTTTCCACTCTTCAGCCCCGAAGTTTTTCAGTCAATATTTTTTTTATTGAAGTTAAATTCATATTCAAGTCTCTAGAGGCTACATAGCCTTTCAGTTGAGACCATATATTTTCAATTGGATTAAAATCCGGATGGTATGGTGGCAATCGCAACACAGTGTGCCCATGTTCGGCAAGTACCTTGTCCACGGAAAAATCTGTAAACATTTCCTTGTGCTGACATATAATATTGTATGGGATTTCGTCAATTTTGGATTTACTGGAATTTCGTGTATTTCTAACCAGTTGATCATTTCCTGTTTAATGGTGTTTGAATTGAGGGGTCTTTTAACATAATTATTGTGATAGGGTGCGTTGTCGATAACCAGAACAGAATCACTGGGTATATTTGGGATTAATTGATTAACTAGCCATTTCTCGTAGTTATCGTTATTCATTTCCTTGTGATTAGTCCTGTAGTGCCCGTGGATTTATTGGTTAAAAACAATTTATACACACATCAAAAGTGTCTAGGGATCAACATATATTTTTGCAATAACTTTTCTCCTGATTGATATTAATTAAAATTTTCTTTAAGGATTCATCAAATAAAGTGTTTTCGTTTGTCTACAGTAACGATAAACCAAGTCACCTTTGCATTAATAAAGAAATTTGCCATTTTCATAATAAAGGGATTTTTGACATTTGAACCACTAACATTAAAGTTCGAAAAAAAGACTGAAATAACAGTTTTCTTTAAAATTTTATTGGGTAACTTAAACAATTAATAATCCGTGTTTCTACCGCGAACACTAACAACACAAGAACATCGGTTTGGCATACTCAAAATGAGTTCATCCAAATCACGCTGTGGAATGGCCGCCCATGTTCGTTGCAACAACAAAAAAAGGTCTTCTTGCGACTGGATACCCTCCATATTCGGCAGAGTTCTTCTCTGTAGCATATCCCATGCATGCTCAATCGGGTTCAAGTCTAGCGACTGAGCAGGCCAGGGCATGACATTGATGTTAGCTGCGGCGAGAGTCTGTCTTACAACTCTTGCGGTGTGCGGTCGTGCATTATCATGCATTAACTGAAATAAGGGACTGATTTGCACTTGTAGAGGAACGATGACGTCTGATACAATCGTCTCAGCATAAATTTGAGCGTTGAGGTTGCCTCTGATCCAAATCAACTCAGTTCTTCCGCCGATCCAAATACCCGCCCATACCATGATGGTTCCACCACTATAAGGATGGACTTCCTGGCAGGATTTTAATCGCTGTTGGCGTCCAGGGGTTCTCCAGTGTCGTATACGTCTTGTATCCGGTCTCATACCAAAACGAGACTCATCAGAAAAGCACACGAAACGCCATTGTTCTTCTGCCCAATTTCTGTGTTCAAGAGCCCATTGATATCGAATCCTACGGTTGTGCATTGCTATAGGTGGTACCCTTAGCGGTCTTCGGGAATGAAGGTTCACTTCATGCAAGCGGTTTCTGAGTGTTTGGTCGCTAATTAAGTTCCCTGAAGAGTGATGAAGCGTCACGGCTAACATCATGGCGGTTATTGTTGGAGCTCTTCGAGTTGTGATTTGAATGTATCGGTCTTGTCTCCGTGTGGTGCAGCGATACCGTCCTCCATGGCGCTCAGCCACGGTACCAGTGCTTCGGTAACGTGTCCAAAGTCGACTGATAACACTCTGACTTGTATTCAGAGCTAAAGCCACAGTACGTTGCCGGGAACCAGCTTCTATCATTCCCACGGCTCTGAGCATTTCTTCCCTGCTTAAATGACGTCGCCGCTCCATAATAACGTTGGTTTTAATCAGTAGTAGGGAAACAGTAGCACTAATAATGTCTTCAATGCGTTGTATGTTTTTATAGGGAAAATATTGACAGCTGATTTTCATCTTTTTTTTGAATTTGATTGACAGTTCCTGTTTCAAATTATGAAATGCACCAAAAAGGATCCATATAAATTTATAAAATCATAAATTTATTACAAAGCCTCATCTCAATCTCAAGAAATCCGCATAAAAATGCTTGATCCCTAGACACTTTTGATGTGTGTAGGTACAAAGCCTTTTTCGTTTCCTGCATGAATAATTATCAAACGTTGACCTTTTGAAATCGGCTTTTTTACTCCTTTTTGCTTATCATCACTCCAAGTTTTTCCTATAGTGTGGGATGTATGTATTTAGGACTCATCCATTTTTTCCATTCCATTATTTTTCCTTTTTCGCGAAATTTGCCTATTTTATCTGGGTATTCAATTCGTTTGAGACTTACATCGTGCTTTTCCATAAGAACTTCTTTCATTTTAGTGAACTTAAATCCCATCTCATGAAGTATTTTTCTCACGTCTTTTCAGATCCATTACAAATAATAGCCTTAGATACTTTAGCTTTTAATGATTTTATTGTCGGCAGTTCATTAAAACGCAAATGATCAAAATCAAAATCGTCCATATCTAAACGAAAATATATTTTTTTATCTCCCTTTTTTCGGAGAGCTGCGCTTAATTGCACTGGAATGTATTTCAGTACTGACTTCGCCTTCTTAAAATAATTACTTACATTGCCATCCTTATTATTTTTTTTAATCTGTCGGCTTCGGTTACTACATATTTATAAACATTGTAGTTAGTTTCGCGTAACTGGCCTCCTAATGGTTTCCTTTTTTTCCTATAGATGCCATCGTACAACTTTAAGTGATTTCAAGTTTGGGGTTTTAACAACTCTATATTATATTGAACTAGACGCGACCGCACTCTATCGCACTAGAACCACGACTAGCAAACGTAATATTATAGGTAGTATGCGACAGACATAATTCTCTACGAAGCCGAAATTAGCCGATAGTCTCTTTACAAAGGTCGAAATGCAATATTTACCGCCGGGCACTGTATTTTTATTTCCTTAATTGTCATAAGTATGTTTTTGAATGTATTCTTCAAATGACCGTCAGTCACTAGGCGACGATTACTAATTCAATAACTGCTCTAACATGAGCATCATAACTATTAACAATTATTATTTACGTTTTTTCATACAATATTATTACATTGTTTTGTTTATTTCCTTGCACTCTCTAGTAATATAAGTCTCGGCGAAAATGGCAATTGCTTGTCTCGTGGTTCAGGCCTCAAATGCCTACTTTTCCGCTCTTGACAATAATCTTCTTCTTCACAGGGTTATCCCGTTTCCTAATCCATTACGATTGATGTGATCCGCTACATAAGCCTAAGGATTTGATAAAGATACTGATTTATACATGAAGCGGCTGCCAGTGAAGGTCTGACTCCCTAACCTAGAGGGAAACCCGGGCCATTCTTAGGTTAGGTCACACGTCGTTCGAAATAACATTTCTGAGACGTGCGAGTTTCCTCACGATGTTTTTCTTCATCGCCGAGCAAGTGACTATTACAAAAATGTACATAAATCCGAAAATACGATTTTAGTGGTACGTACCCCACTCGAATTCGAACCAGCTACTAATCGGTAATAGGCCGTTTTTTTACCCACTGAACTAACTATCACTGCTCTCTCGGCAATAATGCTAACGTTATATTTTATTCTGACGTTCGTAGTGAGTCATATTCTTTTTTTCATTTGTATCATTATTTTTATTTGTTCTGCTAATAGAAAGCCGTAGAAAATTAACAAACAAAGAAACTTTCACGTTTATAAAATAAGTAGGGATAGCACACGACTAATATTTCTTCGTACTAATTTTTCAGTGGCCTATAATTACAAATATCAGCATAAAGCCCTAAGACAATACATTGATACGAGTATTTTAACCTGTAACCGTATGTACAGATGACAAATACATTAGTCACGCTTGACGCATGCCTTAGATCAAAGGTTATTTTGTCACCGCAAGTTGACATGACAACAATAGCTATTACAAACATTGCGTATCATAAACGAATATAATCTCATATAACATCTGTATGACAGGACAGTATTAAAATGAGCTGTTAGTTGAATTGGTTGGTTCTCAAGCGCTACCTACCAATTAAATACATAGAACACAGTTCAAGGGTATCAACTAACCGAGTACATGTTAGATGCTTGTTAGAAATAATTACGTGTAAGTAGATACAGGTCGATGAGTTACGATGAACTCGTTACGTTATGATTAATTGCTTCGTCGTTCAAACTTTTAAATAATAAAAAAATGAAGTCTCCGTGGCTTCCACCACATCAACCCTTACTCAACACACTGCAGGGATATGGATCTCCCTTCAACTGAAAGGGTTTAGCATACTCCGCCACGCTGCTCAAATGCAGATTGGCGGAGGCCAGTGCTTTCGTGCCGCCCGAGGGCCACTGACTTAGCGTAGCGACTGTTATCTATCGACAATAGCCGGGACCGACGGCTTAACGTGCCCTCCGCACGGAGAAACTCGAAATAGATAAACCCATCCATAGACAGGCTGCCATCGATGTTACTTAACCTGCGTGTTCGGTTAGAATGACACGCGCAACGACGCCATCGAGCTCTCACGCCATCGACATCCGTAACTTCACCAAAGCCTACTCATATAGTTGCTCCATCTTTACTAGCGTCGACTTCAATGAAGTAGGTTTTCCTTTTTTTACAAAAGGTATTATTTTTAATCTATTTTGGTTTATTATTAAATATTCTTGTAATTTTCACCATAATACATGGTGTCAGAAAAGGATTGCACAATGAAAGAAATATAAAAATCTGGTCATAAACAAATAACTTCCTAACTAATAGCAAAATGTATTCGTCTTCGTACTTCAGAAACTTTACTTTTGAATTACTAACGCTTTGAACTGACCGTCTCCTTGGATTTAACAAATATTGAACTGGGGCAACATTTGAAATTTTTAGGGTTCCGTATCCAAATAATGCTAACGGGACCCTATTACAAACGCTGCGCTGTGTGTCTGTCACATAGCGGTATATTCTGAACTGTACCAGGTAGACACTTAAATTCTTCCCAGAGTATGCGACTATAGCAACAGATAATAAAAATAAAGTTAAAAATTACCGGGGGTCGTCATTCAAGAAACGTATTATTTTCAGCGTTTTTTACAAAATAACTTAAAAAACGTACGTAGCGTTAAAAATTATACGGTGGTACGGGACTCTTAGTCTGTCAGTCCACCTCGCAATGAGTCGCATTTTTAAAACTAGATATAATTTGATACGCTTTTTAGACACAAAAATAGAAAAGCGCCCTAAGGTGTTGCAGGGGGGACGCCCGAGTAAGAGTTTCTTGTGTTGCATTGCAACCACTCATATTCTGCGGTAACTGCTTCACATCTGGCTGGACGCATGGTTGTTTGTCTGCCGACGTAGTATAAACAATAAAAAGAAGAGTTGTACTTCAGACTATATCTCGTCTGTGTATTTCTTAACTTTATATTCATGTATCAATCGATCGAAGCCTGAGTTTTGAAACATGTGTTTCAGCCTTGGAGCTCCATAGAATTATAAAACAGGCCATGGTTTCTTTCCCACAACTATAACATGAGTGAGCTGTTATAATATGAAGGGGCGGTATAAGTGCTTTGTCATAGTTTCAACATAGCATCAGAACGATAAGTTTTATAATTAAAAGCACAACCACCCCGCAGGTATTTATATGCTACTCCGATGACAAACATACGATCCATCGATATATTTAGACGCTTGCGATCATAAACGAAATAACCTACGGAGAATTAAAGACACAGATTTTGCTTAGTAACTCAATTCACCGCTACGGGTCAGGGGGCAAAGTAGAACGCGCAGCTCTCATTGGCTGGTTCACTGACATTGACCTACAACCAATTTGGTGGTATGTCAATGTTCACTGATCAACATCGCGGCACATATCGGCTTATTGATTAAAATATTCTGAAATTAGCCAGCATGCTTGAATCGCTAAGAGATTTAGGCGTTAAAACACAACGTTTTTGTGAGCGCGGAGTGCCTTAATGGTTTGCGCTAGCGATACAATAAATTAGATGTTAATTATGTAACATCAACATTATTTTGTAAGTTACAACTTTGTTTTCGGTATTTCTTTTCCGACGTAATTCAATATTGTTCTTTTTTATATGAATTTAATGAATAGCTATCTAGTAGCATAATAAGCAGTAAAACATCATATACCAGATATATGGTGTTTTACTATTATACTAGACATAAAACTATGGATTATGATGTATATCTGTACCGGCTGCATGCTATTACAAAAGTGAAAATATTGGTTGTAATGTTTCTTACGTGCTAATAAATAAATACAAAAAATATTTTGGGGAGTCTAAAAGGTTTATTACCGTTGATAGAGCCAAAACCAACCTCACTTGCCCGTGGTGAATCATGTACTGTACAAGATTATGACGAAATAGATGTAAGATACAATCACGTTTAGTATAATACTGCTGCCCAAGTGCAGGTACTTTACAGAAGACCACATCCAATTTAAAAGAGGAAGGGCGCATGAAAACACCCCGACTGGGGTAGTAACTACCTACCTCACAGAAAACCGCAGTCAAATAACATCTCCCTGGGGGTTGTTGGATTCCCGTGAGTGAGAGGGGTTACTAATAAACTCCTAAGAAGTGGCATTAGCAGCAGGGGTCACATTGCGTGAGCAACACTTCTCGTGTTGCAAGCGTTAATAGGCTACGGCAATGAATTTTCTTTTTTTTTGCATTAATTTTTCCATGTTTTAATAGTTATTTTGTTATTCGGGGCGGAGACAAATACAACAAAATAAAGATCATAAAAATCGGTCCAGCCGTTCTCGAGTTATAAATAGTGTAACTAACCCGACTTTGTTTTATATAAAAAGGTCTATCAATTTGATTTGTTGGAAAGAAATTTGAATTATTTAAACATTGCCTAATTGGATACCCTGATCAGGATTGTACATCTTATACAATTTATTATCTCATCTTTAAACGAGTATATTTCTAATATAGCATAGTCAATATATTTCGTGTACTTATCTCGGTAACGGTTCTAACGATTTGGACCAAATTATTCAGATGAAACTTGTTTTTAAGTTTATCTATGTGTCGTGAAAACACGTGATTCTACACAGAAAAAAGGAACTTAAAAACACAACATAGTTATATCTTGTTTTAGGTACTATACATTTTCTGAATGTAATATTAACAACTACAGTGCTTCTATTGTCTTAATGTCCTTCTCCAAACATCGAATATTGAACACGCGACGGACGAATATTAATTCCCATGCCCATTCATTAGTAGATTTTACATCTATAATCATTTGAATTGTGTACTACATACTTTATTGTTGATTTGTTTTGATTTCCCTGTTACCTACATAGAGCTGCAAAAGTATTTTCCCATTTTTAATAACTCACAGTCAATGGCCAAGTTTATCAATATAAAGTAAGAAAGGTGTGCTTCTTATATAAAACAACAATTATATTTTTCTGGATGTTAATCATTACAATTCAGTCCCATAACCGGGTTAAATACCGTAATTAGAGAGAAAATTAATATAAAATAATAAAAGAAAATCTTTTGAAAATAACTATTATTATATCTTTCTTGAATGTTTCAGGTTCTTGTAAAATATACAAGTACATATTGTAAATTATATGTAATGCCTGTGATAACAGCAGCTTTCTACATATCCTGAATAAAAAAGCAGCAGCAACTCTACACACTTCCAAGCCGAGTAAATGCATCCATAGACACGACTGCGGTGTGTAAATCGGTCTGTGCAAGCAAAGTGCAACTGAACTGATAGAAACCAGACTACATGACGGCCGAAATACGAAGTTGGTCGAGCGACTTTTGGAAAAACAAAAGCTTTGTATATAAAAGAAATAAATTACTTAATAAAGGGGTATTTACAGGGGTCGACTTTTGGCAATGCGGCTACTCGTTTACCAAATCAATGCGATTAAGCAGCATATCTACTCCATTTACATAGTTGACTGAAACCGCGAGTGACTAGGTAATTTTCTTCGGAAATGTTGAATAGAACAGGTGTATAACGTGCCGGCATGGACATAGTTTGTAAATCAATTATTGAAGAATTGCTTGAAGAATAAAAGAGAGAACATAAAAATGAAGATAAAAAAGAAGAAAACGTAGATTTTGGGTACGCGGATGGATTTCTCGACTCGTACTTCGGATACACATGTTAAGAAGATCCTGATTACTTTAAAAAATATTAAGAATGACTATAGACTATAGATTTTAGTCACCAACCGCATGCAGGTGATCGCTCCACGGCTAAAAGTTGGATGCTAGTCTATTTTGGAACTTGCGACTTTAATCACCTGCGGCCTAGCCGAATCGCAATTTAAATGGTCGATTTTCATCATGCGGCAATAATCGTGCGGCAATAGTCACTCGTGTAAATCACCCATAAGACAACAATCTTACCTGCGACCTTAGTCCTGTTGGGCATCCAAAAAGATTTTGTGAGGGGAAAATACCACGGCAGTGGTACCCCGTATAATCCAGGTCGTATCTTCTCGACGTACATGGCGATCAACATATATAATATGGAATCGAGAACGAGCATAAAAGCCACATGCCCTGGTTGGTACTGGTCATGATAGGAGATCGGCTTGAAAAAATCACCCCATTGTAATCCTGAGTAGGAGACAAATATGTGTTAATGTTATACTATAACTGTACTATACAAAACCTACAGGGACGGCAAAAGCAGGAAAGTGGCAGTGATATTTGGGATATTTTTGTATCATTCGTGTTTGTATGCAATCTGTTACACAAAAAAGCTCCCTGTGGGTTTTAGCTATATTTTACAATAGGTAACGTGTTTTATCCGTTACTTAAAATGAGAGCCTATTTTATGAGATATTTTTCTACAATAGTTAACTTCCATTTGCATTTACATAGTGTTGAATCAATATACACTCTTTATCTATATTGCAAACAGATTAGAACAAGTTATCAAATCTATACTACTCGCCTTTGCTATTGAAGTATCGGCTTTAACGTTACGAAATTAAGTGTAATTTACATTTACCACATTTCAGAATATACACGGATAATATAATGTACAATAAATCACTCTTACCTTTGGATGTCCCTTCGCACATGATGATCATCTGAAATGCGTAACCCATTGCTGTATTTGATATGAGGCTCAACGCCACCTTGGTACTCAGGCTGATATCTTCATAAAGAACTTGTGTCAGCAAATACACAGAGTAGGCAGAAAACCAGGCCAAACCCATAAAAGACGCTGCGGTGTTTGCTGTAATCAATAACAATGAGTAAGTTCAACACACTAGAGGCAAAAGCGCGGGATATACATTCGGTGTAGTGCCCATAAACAATCCTAAGTTGATACATATATTTATTTTATAATACCAAGGCGTCAATAAGCATACCAGGGCGTAATTCGTCGTCGACCCTGTAAAAACCTCTTCACGCTTTTTTTGAACAACGTCATGCTGTAGTCCCTTGGGAAAACATCGACAGGGAGTTCATTCAACACATTATGAATTCTCGGAAGAATACTTCCCCGGATACGCAACCAGCGGTCCCAGTGTGGACGAAGGATGAATTTGATGAGTGAGAATGAATTCCCTGTCGCTGGCGAGCGGTGCGATTGTAGACAAAAGCTGTTGGCATAACGAACAACTCCTAAGGTGTAAAGTTTACAAATGTACGTTACAATCAATCCTTTAATTAACATTTATCGATTATTCGAATCATTGGTATTGAAAGAATAGCGAACGGTGAGTCTACGAATACGGACATTCGGGATTGATCGCTTGTGTCGTCGTCGCACAGAGAGTTGAATACATTATATTTAGACCAGAACAGTGTTTTACTACACTCTGAACACAATCCTGTTGTATAATCGGTAGAACACACAAAGGGAGGCAGAACACACAAAGGGGAAAACGAGCTCAAACGTGTGTGAGTTCAGGATCGTCGACAATTCTCTCAACTCGCCGCTGAACCGAATCACACGGTTCTAGCTGGCAACCAGTTGCTCCCGCCTGTCGCGTCAATTAATGTGCAATCTGACTTGAGACTTATATAACCTAATTGTTTAAAATAAAGCCTTCTTCTTTTCTGGGTCAGCTACAAACACCCGTCAAAGCCTTCGTCACATTAATTTTGGCATTATTTTTTTATGAAACAAAAAATGAAAAACAAACGCAGTTTAACATTTATATATTAGCTATAACAATTGGAATAACGAGGATGTAGACGCACATATATGGCGATCCTACCTTGTTATGGTTTCTAAAGACAAATCGACATGTACAAGAAAAGCAACATATACAGGAGGTAAATAAGGGTATGGCAGAAGAAGCATGAAAGAAGTGTGAACGCTGTAGAAAGTCATCGAGTGTCGAGTTAGAATGATTGATAAAGTAAGAAATAGTACGATACGAGAACAATATGGAATGAAAGATATTTAGTGACAAAATTTTTAAATTTTTATATTATTTTTTTTGAAGTGTGTAAGGACCGCGTCTTATGGCGCTCGGTTCTCTCTGCCTACCCCGCAAGGGACCTGGCGTGAAGATATACATACATACATACAAAATTTTTAAATGGTATGTTAAATGATTTGGATATTTGGAGAGAATGGTAGATAAGAGTTACGAAACAAGTGTATCGAGCAAGAGTGAGTGAAGATATCGGTAAGGATCGCTCTGGACGCACGCATATAGATCAAATAGTATCCCCAATGAGGGATGGGCGTAATAGTATGTATGTATGTAAAAACCAACATTACAAACGCTGTAACAAAACTGTATTTAATTTAACTGCGGGGTTCAAAGAGCACAAAGGGAAAAGGTAAACTGATATTTCCCACTTTACTATAACAAGTACAATGTCGATCTATTTTAGTAGTGTAAATCGCACTTAACCAGCCGTGGGCCAGATCAAAGGGCTAGTCAGCCAATAAAAATATATCAATCAAGATCATCCAGCCGACTTGGCAAGGTAATTAAAAGCCGCCTTTAAAAAAAAAATAGTCTTGGAATATTGCGCAAAATTTCTTCTTTAAGTTATTAAATATTCTACTAAATAATTCTACACAATATAACTTTTTGTACCGCCTTCCTTAGTACAGCTAAGGGCACGTCAAACTTACTTGGATTTTTATAACTTTATTTTTCCGTGAGCAGTAATAGCCCAGTGGATCTGGTCCCCGGTTCGAATCCTGGCATGTACCACTAAATTCGTGTTTTCGGATTTATTGTACATATTTGTAATTATCGCTTGCTCGGCGGTGAAGGAAAACGTCATGAGGAAATCAACGTATGCAACGCATGTCCAAGAAATCAAAGAAAAAAACTCAGTATCTCCACCAAATCCTTAGGCTTAGGTAGCGGACCCCGCCAATCCTAATGGATTAGGAAACGGGATAACGTTAAAAAGAAGAATAAGAGTTACAATCAATATGGCACTTAGGGTGTCAAGCATGATCTTCTCTTAGCTGTCTACGCATTCATTCATTTTATTCATTCATTCATTATATAACAATTTTTTTGACTTCCGTAATGAAAAAAACACTTGAATGTACTTAATATTTTTAACCAAACGGCCGCACAGTCGGACGGTACAGGCGAAAATATACGCTGTTTCTATAAAGTTATAGGTGTTGTATTTCAGATGCGATTTTGTAGTAAAGCAATTAATGTTTTGCACTATGCGTAATTCTCACTGAAAATAATTAAATCGAAACTTTCTGTTGCTTGTTACACTCCCTCTGTACTTCATCAAATAAGCAAGAATAATAAGTAGTCCTTGCCGGGACATTGGCTTACTAAGACTGGTCGATCTTTTGTTGTATTCGATTCAATAAATCAATTGTTTTAACAATACCGTCCTTTCCCTACAATACCTTCACAAGGCACATCGAAAATATTTTTTGTAGAAAACCTTAAATTCAGGAATGTAATATAAATTGACGAAATATCTACATTGACAAGATTCATTCGACATTTCTTCTCCGCCAATGATCATTTCCAAAAACTAGAGATGCGCCGAGTACAAAGTTTACTGAGTAACCGAGTACCGAGTGTACTCGGTTTTGTCTTTACCGAACCGAGTACTCGTCCGAGTTACTCGGTACAATTTAAATAGGTTTAGGCGCGAAAACGCGTTTATACATGATCACAGAGTACTACCGGCGAGCGAGCCGTATCTCGCCGCCCCCTGCCATTTTGTCATTTCTCTGTATCAGTCATCAGTCATTTGTTTACAAATTATGATCGTGCAATGTTATAGTGTAATAATAAAAAAATAAATAGTGATTTCTAAAATTATTTCATGGTGTCAAAGTAGTTTTTTTTTTGGTTAAAACTTTAAAAGTCTTGTTATCTAAATCATTGTTTAGCAGCGTTGTTTAGTTGTATACGTAGTTTTAAGGATGAGTGGCAGAAAAAGATCACGATTCTGGACATTTTATGAAGAACTTGAAGAAGACAAATCTAAAGTGAAATATACTTTATGTAATTCTTTAAATTCGCGTAGTGGAGTTGGACGTAATGCTTCTACAACAGCGATGTCAAACCATATTAAAATGAAAAATCAAGAAGATTTTCAATCTTTAGAAAACGAAATGCAATGAAGATCTCTAGATCGCGACCCAATTGCATCTACTTCGTCATCTGTACCTAGTGCAAATCGCGTTCAAGCAACAAAAGTCCAACAAACGCTTCAAGACTCATTTCTTACAAAATAGGAAATAAACGATTCGCGTGCACAAGAAATACATAAGACTATAGCGGAAATGATTCTAACTGATAACCAACCAATATCAATCTTGCTTAGTGTTCCTTCATCATAACTTACCTGTGTTAAATTACCAATATTTATTAATGTTTTTGTCTGTTTCTTTCTAGTATTGTATTGCTAATTTTTCATAATATTATTCAAATTAATAAACGTTACTTGCTTATTTTATATCTATTATTTACCTGGCAAAAAAAAACTTTTACTATATTACACTCGGTATATAAAACGAGTTACTCGGCTGAATACGAGTACTATAAAACTCGCCGAGTACGCCGAATACCGAGTAATAACCGAGTACTCGGCGCATCTCTACCAAAAACCATAAGAAAAACAAATAAAATTAGATTTTATTAAAAAAAACGTAAGACATTTCGATGCGAAAGACTACTACAACGACGTTGCTATGTTCTACATGAAAACAGCTATGAATGTTAAAGGAGCGAGTGCGGTGTGTAAGGACAGACACATGGCGCTCGGAACTGTTAGCGTATCCCGAAAGGAATAAAAACATGATATCGTTTTTCATCATATTAGGGCCGCAACGCACAAGTGATGCAGTCGGTGCTACACGCATATAACAAAACCGGGGATATGACTTGGATGTTACAGTAGACCACAGTAGTGCTAGCTATCAGGCGGGCTTGCGCCTTTTTTTCATCTTAGTCTTATAACATAAACTGGTTGCCTTTATTTTATACAACGTCTGGACCGTACGCCCACCTGATGTAAAGCGGTTACCATAGCATATGAGCGCTTGCAAAACATTAAGGATCACTTGCACGATGCCACCTCTGCTGCTATGTTATGCTACAAATTTCTGTGAGGTGGAGGTACTTTCCCAGACGGGCTGCTTTGATGCGCCCAAATCTCTTAAAACACTAAGACAAACATGACATGTTCAAAACAAACGATTGTCCTGTGTGGGAATCAAACCCTCGAACGTTGGTGTCAAAGTAGTTTTATTAACCTCTGCGCCAACGTCGCTCGTAGCAATTGCCTCATTGAGTGTTAGCTGCATTATCTAAATTAATTTTGTATTGCCCTAAAAATGATATGTTACTAAAGAACATCAAGTTTAATGATTTTAAAGCCACTGTGGTAGTCACGCGCGCCCGCCTAATATGATTAATTTATCGATTCATACATCAACCAATTAAATTTAGTTACCCACATTTCTATCAACGAATTAGACATAGACAAACGAAATGTATATAATTATGAAAGTAAGATATTCACTCGCTCCGTATTTCCAGGGGCGATCGCTTTCGATGAAGCCTTAAGCCTTCCCGCCTAAAGGCAAAGTTAGTATGTATATATGCACGCCAGGTTCCTTGCGGGGTAGGCAAAGAGAACCGAGCGCCATAAGACGCGATCCTTACACACTTCACTCGCTTCTTTAACATTCATGGCTCTCTTCGTATAACTCTGATAAAACAACTAATTTGGTCATGGTAGGTTAGTTTAGATCTTCTTCGTCAATATATCTATATAGATATAGAATATCTGTTTCATCAATCTTTCATCGTGTATTCTTTCTATATGTCCGAACTAACGGAGCATGCCTTTTCTTATCTTAATGCCGACACTCTCTTTCAGACCAACTTACGTCATCATTACGAACGCACGCCTTATGCCACAATTTTTGCCTAATGGTCTCATCTCCACCGCATTTATTCTACTTTCATGCTCTCTCTGCCATACTCAGATTTCGCTTCCATAAGTTAGCATTGGGATTAGCACCACGTTGTGTACAGGGAGCTCTGCCTTCTGGCTTAGATTTCGGCTGCCAAGAAATTTACCCAACGCTCCATTCACGCTGTTCCCTGCACTCACTCGTCTCTCCACATTAGCGGTGTACGTTCCATCGCTGCTAAAAGCTCTTCCAAGATATACAATCTCATCCACTTGCTCCAACACTACATCATTAACCGTAATCCTAGTGTTCGCTTTGGTTGTCTGTCTTTCAAATACCATTTTCTTGGTTTTCTTCGCATTAAATTGTAAGCTTTTCCTCATACAATCAATCATCTTTCATTGTTGTAACTAGTGTTTGCAGTTCGAATGGTAATTCTGTTATTAATATCGCGTCGTCTGCATAAAACAGGCAGTTGACCACTGAGTCACCGATTCGCATTCCCACCATACATATTTCGTATTCTCTGAAGACAACTGTCCAGATACAAGATGAATAGCCGAGCCGACAGCACGCATCCCTGTCTGACACCAATGTTTGTATCAAACCAGGGCGACAAGCTGCCGTCCACCCGCACACATGCTGTACAATCCTCATAAGTGTATTACACCGCACGGAGTAGGTCACCGTCAATCCCATATCTGGGCAAAATGTTTCAGAGATTCTTTAGACAGTTATAATCTGACATATTCATAAGAGTTAACCGCCTCCCTCCCTCGAATAGTCCGGAGGTCCCTTCTCTGAAGTATGACACAAAATCTCTAAAACTACTTAACCTATAAAGCCAGAATTTTGCAAAAAGACAGTTCACTGACGGGATACGTCAGCTAAGAACAAATTCTTGAAAATATACCTTCAAAAAGGATTATAAATATTTTGTTAGGACGGAATACTGCGAGGCTGCAAAATTGAGTTTAAATGACTCTTTTCGTGTATATTTGGGTATAATATACACGAAAAGAGAAAAAAAATAGATACAGGAAGTTAGTTCGTTTCGCGTCCCACGTTACATCATCACATCATCATGGTTACTACGGAACCCTAAAAATTATCGGAATCACCAAACTGTGATTGATGTTTTATTTTCAATATTTTTTGTAAAATATAAAAAACATTTTTTAGTCATTTACCATTTACCCAGGTGTGTTGGGATCTCCTTTCAAATAATAAATATCAGGAATTCCCTCTCGTCTAAGATAAGCAATATCTAAATTATTAATGAGAAGTAAGTTTACTTCAATAGTACAGCGAAGAGCAGATCACGTTTAACACTAAAGTGATATTTAACCATTATTGAGCATATTTTTTTATTTGCGCCAAGCCTTTTTTGGCCCGGGTATGACTGTCCCCCAGATTTGAGTAAATGTTTCTCCTACAAGAAAAAATATATTTGAGATTACTGTCATAAAATGCAATTCACATATGTTTTATTTTGTAATTAAAAAGTTTCTTTACCATTTTAATCAAATAGAATTAAATTATTGACAATTAAAGTGATCGATATAGGACTGATTTCTTATGTCCCCTCAGCAGTGTATGCTTTACTATTATGAAAAAACAAATGTTTTTGTTAGAAACCACGTTATTGTGTTTGGCTCATTTTATGCTTCAATATCGGCGGCAGTTATATATGTTCAAGTTTCTCCAGTTGTTTAGAGATATTTTATTTAAATTAAAAAGTTTAATGACTTTAAAATTCTGTATAATCCGGAACTTTCAGTTTTGTTACCGTATTTGATTTACAAAAACTCCCTGAATAGGAATATTTCTATTTCAAATGGCAATATTTAACACATTTTTACTCAAAGAAGCTATTTTGAATTTAGTGCCAAATAAAGTCTAGTTGGAACAACACAAGTTTAAAGTGAGTTTACGGAGGAACGGATTTTTAATTCAGGTTTGTGTCTTCATTTCATTATTTTTAAATTGTTCTTTACATTGCTAGTAATTACGCGTTGTTACAAATTCAATTTAGTATTCGGTAGTTATAAATTTTAAAGGCCAGGCATGATGGATATTTTTTAATTTAATGTTTAATTCATGTGGGCAAAGAAATGTGACTTCCGTTTTGTGACTTCATCACTGGTCACATACGGGCTGAACCAAAGGTCACTACATGACTGACCTCATAAAGGTTCGTTCACAAAGACATTTTTGTTCATGTCAAATGAAGTGGGAACTGCCCACGACTCCATTTGATCGCAAACGACGAATAGTAGCAGTAATGACGGTAAAGATTAGCGCTGGCAAATATAAAATCTCTACAAATTATAAAATAAAGTCGCTTTTCGCGTCTGTCTGTCTGTTTATCTGCTAAATCCTCCTAAACTACGCAGAGGATTATAATGCAGTTGTTTATCATTATTTAGATATTTTTTCACGCAAAATTTATATGTATATAATAAAACATAATTAAGGTTTATGTAAGTAAATTAGTAGTAGGTACTTGTTCACGAAATCGTTTTTGCCGCTGCGTATGTTTACTGTAATTCATTAGTATCGACCACAAATAAAGTTGGCAAGCAGTTTCAGACAGAGTTATGTGTGGGAAACAGTTTGCACAAGAGGTTATCTTATAGGATGTAAGAGTTAGACTGATTTACTACGCTAAATTTAATTATTACCATTGTTCATTTGAGTTCTCTTGAGTATTGTATATTAAGAGAAATGCCAATAGCCGATTTATTTTGTATGTCTGTTTGATAGTTCTAAGATATTAAGATGCATCTATAGGCCAATTGATCAAGAAAAAAAATATCTCTGAACATAGTACCATGTAGACAAGCCTTTACCGTTTTCAGGCGTTCAGTTTTGTCACTGTCCCTCAATTTCAATGAGAGAAAAACTAAAATTATTAAATTTATACTAATTTAAGGTTACAGTATTAAGTGTTAATTAGTGCAAATATTAATTTTATTTAAATAAGTGACCTCACAATGGCAAATAACTTGATATTTTTATTAAGTATTAAAAAACTATCCAAATAAAGTACCATTAATCACAAAACTGATAAACAAAGTACATTTTGATAAGAATTTTTGAAAATAAGAGTCCTGTTTTTGAGTTTTTCTGTTTAATTAGCTCATAGATTTTAATGGAAATAAATCTCTTTGTAATAACAGTTAGTAGGTTTTTTTTTATTTTGCTTCAAAAATAGTCACATAAAGGATAGTACAATACGACTTGTTCCATTTTGTTTAGGTATATCTTTAAATAAAGCTTATATTTTAGCGTTTCTACTATATTTCCATTATTAAATAGTATTAGCCGTTATGAATATATGATAAACTGTACCTTTAATATAAAAAATATCAAAACATGAGTAAAACACGAGTTCGCGCAAAAAAGAAAATATGCTCTATTACGAAAGGCATAAGAACGGTACAAAGACCAAAGTGTCAAGCTTGACGTGCACTTAACTGTACTCAATGTAATTCATAAAAGTATTGCTACTATGCTCTATGTGAAATATGGTTGCGTAGGTACGTAATGTATGTAAGGCAGTGTTAATTAGTGATTAAATTTATGTATATTTCTGTAAACTTACTTATATTCTATACCTGTATATATGCACATTTTAACATAAATTTAAATATATCTATTAACATGTTATGTTAATAAGTAATTGTCGCCTTTTATTACGTAAGTAATGCAAATGATATTATCATATGTAATATGAGTGTAAATGGAAAAACAAAAAAATAACTGTGCAATTGAAGGGGTGTTTATGGTTTAACACCCAACAGTTATCGTTATATGGACAAGTGAATGAGCGAATACATATTTGTATAGATTTTAATCGTAAGATAACTCCAGACACATTTATGCAGGCATGGGAAGTTATGATATAAATTTTTGCATTGGCCGCGCTATACAATTTGGTTGATCCGTTAACATACTGCGTACGGACAAATTCTGTTCTAGTTGGGATTTTAGAAAGACGGCGTCATTTCTTTTCTAAGTTTGTAATAGGTCACATCTCAGAGATCTATCATCTAAGATTTAAGTTTAAGGAGCGTGCTTAGTTTATAATGCTTAACCATAACCAATGATGATAGATAGAGCTTTTAAAACAGGTTAAGACAAAAATAAATTACTTATCGTATTTCAAAATAACCTCTTTTACATTTTAAATACGAGGACCACAACCGCGTACCCAAGGTTTCCTCAGTAGCCATAGTTGAAGGCGAAATTCGTTCGAATTCAGAGAACGTCTACGATCAAATTTCGCGTACCAACCTCAGCACCCTGTACTCAGATAACTTCCTTCCCTCTCAAAAGCATATTGAAACCGAACGGAGCAATCTTAAAGATTACTATTAATATCATAAAAAATCGTAGCTCTGATAAAGCTTTTCTCGTTACATTATTTTCACTACAAAAGAACAATTGACAAACGATTTTCGGGCAATCTAAAAAAACCCAAAACGATTTTGTTATATAAAAAATATATTCGTACATATTCAAACTAAAAAATTATAAGCAACTAGCAGTGCAAGACTAAGTGTGCCCCATGAATATACAACGTCGGAACGCATACAAGCATATGGCCCATAGCCATAGAACGCTTGCGGTACAGGAAATATCGCTTGTGCATTCACACACCTGCTGCTATAACAGCAACTTCTTAGGTACATATATACATATTATTTAGGCCTTCAAATACATTGCTATCACAAGTTCTAAAATGTTATTTACGATTAAAAATACATAAAATATATCATTTATGCCTTTATATACCAAGCCACCAAGCGGCTTGGAAAATATTTCAGTCCTATTAAATTCATATGGTTTAAAAATGGCTTTTGAATTTTTGTGTCATTTATTGTAAGTTAACTACGGCCATATCATGGATTATTTTTAGTAATATAACACAATTGTACATTTCACAGTTCCTTGATCGTTCAGTACTTTGTGTAATTACAATAGAATCGATTGAAGTACATAAACGCTATGAAAATGATGCAACATTCATTAATGGTACAAGTATATCATATAAAACCGAACTAGATATTTACTGCACTCCTAAAATCTATATATTAGGTCAGAGCAAAAGTTGTCTGGTCCCAACGCTAACTCATGGAAGCGAGAGCTGGGTATGGCAGAGAGAGCATGAAAGTAGGATAAACGCGATCGAAATGCGAGCGCTGCGCAAAATTTGTAGCGTAAGGCTTGTAGACCGTAGTCGCAATGATGATGTTAGAAACAGAGTTGGTCTGAAAGAGAGCGTCGGTGTTAAAATAAGAAGAGGCATGCGCCGTTGATTCGGAAATGTAGAAAGAATGCAGGATGAAAGAATGACGAAGCAGATATACAATGCAAAAGTGGAAGGATGTAGGAGCCGAGGAATGCCAAGACTTATCTACCATGACCAAATTGGTCGCGTTCTATCAGAAGGTGATGTCAGGAGACTTGGAACCGGCGAGCGTGCATGAGAAGAGCAATGAGTGTTAAAGAAGCGAGTGAGATATGTAAATATCGAGTCACGTGGCGCTCGGTTCTCTCTGCCTACCCCGCAAGCGATTTGGCGTGCAGTTATAGATAGATTATAGATAGCAAAAGTTGTTTAGTACTTTATATACAAATTTAAGACAGTTTAAATCATAGTTTATTTAAGTTTCATTATACTTGTTGCCATTTTGAAGGTATTTATATAATCCCATTGTTGTAGAAATGTTGGAACTTCTGATCAAAAAACTGTGACAAGTCGTCAGCTCTCTCCAAAATACTGAAACAGGTGGAATTCTGAGGTTGCAAGGTCAGGGCTATATGATGCATTAACACTTCCCAATCAAGCCTCAATATTTACTGAGTGGCTAAAGATGTGTGTGGTCTGACGTTATCAAGATGAAAAACACCAACGTATCTGTTGATCAATTCCGGTCGTTGGTCTCTTATTTCTTGCTCGAGTCTCATGAGCCCTTGGCAGTAGAGATGTAGAGATCCAAATCGATAGTTTTACCAGGCGGTAAAAGCTTATAATGAACTTCCCTTTGCCCTTCTAATCCCATTATAAACATAATATCACATTATTGCGGTTTAATCCGGGTTTCGCTATAATCTGTAGAGCTTGCGAAAAAGATCATGGTCAGAGAGCAGTTCCATTTGACCATGATCTTTTTCGCACGTTCTTGTCGTAGTTAATCCACTTTACATAACCTGTGGTCAATCTTTTCAAAAACGGTTCGGTTTCATTACGTTTCAATAGAGAATCGCAAACGATTACACGATTCGTTAATATTCTTTCAGTGATCTTGTGTGGCACCCAAATATCGAGCTTTTTTGTATATACAGACTTTTTCAAATGATTACTTCACTTTTTCAAAAATGGCATCGACTTTATCCGTAATATGTCGACCAGAGTGAGCTCCATATTTGACTCTTACTGACACTGCATTAAGGCCATAAACGTTCCAATTTTTTCGCGGCATGCGTTGCATTTTCCCTCTTTTTGTCGGTATATTCACTCATTTTGGGTGACATAAAAACAATAAAAAAATGGCGGGAAACAGTTTTTTTTTAATTTTATGTTTTTAAAATGTCAAGTAGTCAATGGTATAAAAACCAGCCAGATACCAAAAGTACAAATTTGCGTCACCCCGTTCCCTGGTGTGATCGCTTCAGATGAAGCCTTTGACGCCTTCCCGGATAAAGGCAGTCCCAGGGGGTTACCTACCATGTCAATGAAGACTCTGATCAACTCTATGGAGCACTCGGGTACCCGTGGTGTCGTTACGCACCAACAGTTCGCCACAAGCTGCCCTACATATATATTTCAGTATACAATAAACAAGTGTTTCAATAAGCATGGCCACGAGCACATTGCGCCCGAGACTCACTGTACGACTGAAACAGCTATTACGACGTAAGAACCATACAAGTATCTAGCTCGACGCGCGCAGCCGCAGATTGATACAATTTATTATTTTTAAATCTTTACATGATGATGATTAACATAGTATGTGGAGGAGCTGGTGTGTGAAGTAGGATTAGATCCTGTATCACAGATCACCAGGGGAACTGCATAGAGAAATAAAAAATATTTGAATCAAATTCGCTTTGTTTTTCATACTGACACCAAGTATACATTGAACGCCCCTCGTATCTATCTTTATACCAAGTGCCTTGAGGGTTAACCATAGAGAACTGAGCATCATATGAGCCGGTCTAAAACACCTCACACGTTTCTTTAATATTCATATTTTTTTCATTATCCGCCGATTCCTGAGACTCCTGACACCACCTTCTGACAAACACGACCAATATGGCCGTAATAGGTGAGTCTTGTTCTTACTCGGCTCCTACATCCTTTAATTTCCGTTTTGTAAATCTGTTTCGTCACTCTATTCTCTTTCATTGTTTTACATATCGAATCAAAAGAGCATGCATCTTCTTATCTTAACACCTTCTTTCAAACCAACTCTCTTTCTTACATCTTTATTTCGAACTCGGACACAAACGAAATTTTTTAATAGTCGTGAATACCACATTAAAACCTATTAATTAGTATAGTAGCTCATAGGGGAACGTACGCAAACACGTGACGTTGACTACTATCTAGGCAAATAGCAGTGACCTAGTTAGTAGTATTCCAGGTTTGTTTGTGCAATCTAGATATGATTTTTTTAATATCTAAGTACGTTTAAAAATGATGATATCAGCTAATTTGCATCAATCAACTAATAAGGTAAAATTCGGTAAAGTGTACCGCGGAGTTCGCTTTATCGAACATCTATCCCACAATGAAGAATGCCGAAAACCGCGTGAATTGGAGAAGTAAAAGTCGAAAAGTGGATAATGGCCTTCGAAGCGAAAGCTTAGGTCGCGATCAGGATTAACGCTCGGATGATGATTAATTTAATAATTTGTATTGTGATTAGACCTCTCAGGATTAACGCTGGGATGATGATTAATTTAATAATTTGTATTGTGATTAGACCTCTTCAAAACTAATTTCAAAATTATATTTCACGTACAAAACGCATTGAACAAATTTTTAGTCTAGTACCGAAAGTATCGAATTTCCCTGTCTTTTAGTACTGGAGTAGTTCCAGTACCGGGAAATACAAATTTGATTTCAGTAGCGGTACTGCAGTCCCTAGCTTCAAATAACGCAGTGTTGGATAAAGTGTGTGCTGCAGCACACCGCTAAGCTGATGTGTCACAGTAAATGGCGAGTTTTACAAAACGAGAGCTTATCAACGATTACTCCATTCTAACCGCTTATGCTTAGTTATGCAGGCTCACATTTATTATTATACATCTTTTCATGTAACATTGACTATAAAAATAAATAAACCTATCTATAATATATGCGTTACATTACATGATTCGATTAGACAAACAATTTAAAAAATAGCGCAATTGGGCCAGTCTTACTTTCAGCTAAAGAACACTCTCTCCTTAACGTACCTAGTTCTAATCTTAGCCCGTCACAACATAGATATAAATACCTACTCTTATACCAATATTATTTTGCTGTCAAAATCTGACATTTCGACGTCGAGTTCGAGAATCATCCGGCCACTCCCATACAAACATCGTGTTATAGGTGACTACATTGTTTCATAAGCAGACGACGTTAGTGTTGAAGATAGCTAACATCACCACCAGCCCCACTTTCTGCTTTCGGAACCTAAGAACGGTTATTGTATGAACTGACATAAACTAGACCAATTGACTCGTTATTCCCATACATTTGAGGCTCTATACTATGTACTATAGTTGCGATATTTGAACGTTTGCTATTTGAATGCAACTGAGGAACTACTCAACAAGCATGAAAGATTGCAAAATAAAACGTATAGCTAGTATACGTTTTATTTTCGGTCTTCGTAAGTACGACCATGTTTCGGAGTTTCGTGTACAGTTGAAGTGGCTCCCTATTCGATTTCGCAGAAATGTGCACATACTATCCCTACTTTTCAAACTAATTACCAATCCCTATTCGCCTCAATATCTCTGTTCTCGTTTTCCACTTCTTCCACCGTCAACTCTATAATACATTAAGTATCCCTTGCAATACATTAAGTATCATTCGCGCGATGCCATCCCCGCTGCTAACACAGGGACTCCTTAGGAGCTTACTGGTGACCTCACTCACACGCAGGAACACAATAACTATATAGGGAGTTTTTATTTGACTGCAGTTTCTTGTGAGGTGTAGATACTTCCCCAGAATGGCTAATTTTAATTAAATTTCGCCCGCCGAAAATACGAGTAGATCCTCTTAATCAGTTCCACAATTATGCACTGTAAACCCAAGAGCTGGATGTAGGACTAAGGAGTGCCACAAAGACAACATAAGGTGTACACCAGAATAGGCAAGAAACAACACATTCCTCCAATACTATCGAGGGAGATGTGCTGATGATATGATGTGGATGGCTGCTAGGAAGTGCTTAGGCAGACCCACACTGCATTCAACTTTGAGCATCTACTACATAAAGTTTTATTGATTATAAGTTTTGTAATCCAGTGCATTAAATTAGAAAATAATTCCAATTCGGTTTGAATTAGTTAGACCTAGATTAATGATCAACATCAAGGACTCACCTCTCGTGAAGAAGACGCTGACCATAAAACAGAACGTCAACGAGGCTATGACGAATAGCATCAAGAAGAAGAATAACACGGACCACGGTGTGAATGTTAGCACTGAGTAGCTGTCCCCCGTTTTCGTCCAATTAAAAGGTATCTAAAAAAAGCATATAATAAGAAAACAAGTTTTAATATTATTGACGCACTAGTAAACGGGTTTACTATACAAGGTGTAAGAACCCGGTTTTTTTATACCACTAAGGTGGCAAACAAGCATACGGTAATCCTGCCTGATGGTAAGCAGTTACCGTAGCCTATGAATATTTACAACACCAGGGGTGTCACTCTTGCGTTGCCGGTTGAACAGGTAGCAATGGTTTTTAACCAATATTCTGAACTTAAAATCAGTAGAAAAATTTCTGGTAAACCTTTAATTTTATAATGACATTAAACCACCTACGTGACTGTAAAATGAGATTACTTCTACTTATTTTTCTAATTAATAATGTATAATCATTTGTACGTTTTTTAAAATAAGTAAATACATTTTAAAACAACAAAAAATGAGCGCCCGCCAATAGCGGAGCGAAAACCGAAGCTACCGATGGTCATTGCTCCAGAATGAGGATACTCCAATGAAAGCCTTATCCAGAGGAATCGCCTTCTGTGTCTAGTTCTTGCCTCTCAAGGTAACTAAGTTCTTCGTTATACATTTTATTTAAAAATGCATTTTCGCACCGGGTAAACGGAAGTGAGTTACACTAAAAGGAAATTATATGATGCAGTGAAATGATTACACAATGGCGGCGCTTTCCCCCCACCGCGCACGATGCTTCACAGTCCTCACTCAACGTAACGATTTATTTGATTCTCAAGATTCTAAATGTAAACGATAGCTATATAGCTACAACACTATACTGTACCCCCAATTTTGTTATCACCACTTGCTATTTGATTATAGACTAGCTACTTCCTGCAGAAACCTCAGTCCCACTTTCTTTTTTTAGAATCGACAAACAGAACACAATCCACAAGAAAATAAAATAGTCTCCGCAGCAACACACAGCAACTCGTCAGAATGTTACTGGTAACCTCACTCATTCGCAGGAACCCAAAAATCCTCGAGGGAGTTGTTTTTTGGCTGCAGTTTTCTATGAGGTGCTTCCCCAGACGGGCTTTGATGCACCCTACCTCTCTTAAAGATACCCAGATCAAGATTACTTCACTACATAAAATTGTCATTTTCAAAATGTAAAAAGCTTACCTTAATCAGTATAACCATAAGGAGCACTGATAGTAGCAAAAATGAAAACTGTTTAATGAACCACGCTAGCCAGTGTAACCAGGACGGTAGACCCATTATTGTCATAGTTTCCTAAAACAAAATAATTTTATGTGAGATATCGTCTAGCGGGGCTAATGTGTTGACATTACTTGGTTGAAGATGTAGTAAGTCGCCAAAACGCAATCGATGAACTTTGAAAATGCATATTTACAACCGTCTAACGTTGTCAACCGAGATATGCAATAGTTCACTCTTATTGGCTTTTCTTAGGCCTCGTCCAAGGAGAGACACAGCGCAGACTAAAAAACCGATGTAGATGTGTGATCCATGCAATAGTCGCAGTCATGTGCTCCGTAGGGACGTTCACCGCGTTCCTAGCTCACCCAGCGTGAGGAGTGTGCTCCCTGAAACCGGGCAGCACCGCTTTGCGCAAAGCTTCAAGCGCTGTTTCTCGTAACGCGAGCATCGACTTGCATATAAGTAAAAAAGGCCACAATTCTTTTAATTTCCTATTTGTGCTTTGTCAGAATTGGATCTCAGGAGCTCTTGAAAAACCGGCGAGCACGCATGAAGAGAGAGCTATGAATGTGAAAAAGCAGGGTGTGTAACGAATGCTGATGGCCCTCGGGCTCTCGGCCTTTCTCGCTAGGAACCTGTCGCGAAGATGTAATACCTAGTAGTTCTCTATTAACAACATATTTCGTGTCAACATTTGCACGATATCAAGGTCAGACCAAAAATACCACTATTCATAGCCTAAATTACTATATAGGCCTAGAGTGATTATACAGGTGCTACTATAAACACCACCATAAACTTAGAAGTAATACGAGAGTGGACCTTACGCCATGCCGCAGCTACTTGCGACACCCGCTTCTCCATGAATGGAGAATAAAGAGGCGCCATGCCACGCTAGACACTGCCTCCTTCTGACCTTAATGTTACTGGTTGTTTTTTGTTGAAAATAATAATCAACCCTATAATAAATTGACTGAAACAGGACTTTTCTTGACACAGAGAGGATCTTCTAAAATACTAGGACGCCAGCACGCAACTAATTTAATATTATAACCAGGCATCGTTAACGGACACTGAATGTGCGCTTTTATAATTCTCACATCACGTTAACGTGGCCGCCGACGTCCACAGTAACGAGCCGCGATATTCGCTTTTATAATTTGCATCCCGTGGATGTTCATAGCATCAATTGTACAGAATATTGAAAAGCGCGGACGACATGATCCGCACTTTACAATATTAGACAATAACAGACTTCGACTTCTTCTATATTTACCGTATTTAAGTTATGTTACTTCCAGAAACGTATATAATGATTAAATTTATACGTCGTTCAATGTATTCGACCTTTGAGCCCTTCTATATGAAAACACATTTGCCTAGTATTCTTAAACATATAGAGTAGAATATACCTATGACTAAAAGACCAAGACTAACCTACCATGACCAAATTGGTCATGTTTTATCAGAAGGTGCTGTCAGGAGCCCCAGGAACCGGCAAGCGTGCATGAAAAGAGCTATGAATGGTAGAGAAGCGAGGGAAGTATGTAAGGACCGCGTCTTATGGCGCTCGATTTTATATTTTATTACCTACCCCGCAAGGGACCTGGCGTGAAAATACATACATACTAAAACTACATACTAGTAGTGTACTTTGACGAAAACAGTGTTCTGAAGTTTGTGTTTAAAATCTTCCATCCGCTCCCCTCATACCACAGACAAGATCGTATCTTCACATGTGATTAAAGTAACAACATCATATTCAAATGCCATTTTCAATAACAAAAAAGAAAATAATAAAGGCGTGTCGCCAGGCGGGCGGGAGGCGGCCGAGCGGAGAAACGTGGGCTGACACTCACACATTAATATGAATCCTTGTAGTTACGTACTATATAGCAAAAAGCCGGACTCTTATGATATCGTCACGTTCTAAGTAAAGGTGACATGGATGTGCACGGCTAAATGTAAACGTCCTTGTTACTGTCGACGGAAACTTAAAAGCGTGTTCCCATATATGTACCCTGTATAGTCCTTGTACCGTGGATTGTCCTTGTACCGTGGACGGCCACGGTAATATCGTTACGGCAGATTTATAAAAGCGCACAATGTAACGGAGTCTCAAATCGTGTCAAATGATTCAGCACAAGTACACTCTTGGACTTCTTCCCGCGCTTTTGACGAGTGACATCGTTGTTATACTTGAAATTTTTAAAATTCAATATAAAATTAGTTTTATTTGACAATTTTGATAGTATTTTGTAACATAAGTGCTAGTGAAATTATACAGTAATAAAAAAACTCAAATATAACACGTTTATGCACTATTTGGAAGACGTGAATAAGTTCATCAAGAACACCTTGTAAAAATCACTATCGTGTTACGGGTGGTATTTAAACTGGGTTGATTGGGTCTAGGTACTCTTCCCAAGTATTTTTTCAGCACAGTTCCTGAAAAAGCTGGAACATAGAATTAAGATTTTCAAATGGTTCTATGTAAACTGAAGACTTTGGACACTGGCATAAAGTAGCAACACTATTGCCATATATTATTAAAAAAAAAGTACACTCTTTCGCTCCACCGCCATACCTATTCTAAATCTTATTGACACCAAAGATATGCACTGCAATGATAATGATCCATAAATACTAGTGTCCTTTTTCAGTTGATATATTAAACTACCTGCAGCCCACTTCGTTCACGCGTATCCCGGTATCCCGTAGGAGCCTCTTACTTTCTTTACGCGGGTTCTAAAGGTCGTATCGTTATATTATACTAATAGAGGAAGGTTATAGGCTATTAAACATCACAAAATGACTCTTAAAAGCCGAGGAAATAGAAAGAAAGTAGAAATAGTTGTTCTCACGGGGTACTGGGTATAGCCGCGCATGAAATCGCGGGGTGCATATATTTTAGTATATAGATATACGAAACAAGTACATACCTTCAATTGTAGTTCTTTCTCAGATGTAACAGCCCTGACCGTGTTGACAACCGTGTAGGCGAAACATAACATGATGATCATTGATATGAACCTCTCCAAAGCTACCAACAACTGATCGTCCCTGTATGCAGGCTGGGGTAAACGTCGAAGGTACACCTTGGTAGGAACTGGCTTACCCGTTTTATTCTGTATTATTTCTTTAGATACTGCATGTTGAACGGCTAGGAACATTTCATGTGAATAACCTAAAACATACAATACGATGATACTCGTAATTCCACTTAGATTTCGTTTTTTAAGATACCTCTCTGCATTTGCGCATCAATGTAGCCCGGGGAAGTACCTTCGTCTCACGCAAAACCACAGCCAAATAACAACCCCCTGGAGGTTTGTTGTGTTCCTGCGAGTGAGAGAAGTTTCAGTAAGCTCCTGAGGAGTTGCAGTGTTAGCGGTAGGGGCATCAACCCGCTTATTGTAAGCGTTCATAGGCAACGGTCGCCACTTTACATAAGGTGGGCCGTATGCTTGCATAAAAAATGCATATTCATTTCCAAATCCAACATATACGTAAAGCTTTCTAAAATCCTGTTCCAAATATTATACACCATAACACATAAAAGTTACAATTTTCACCTGGGGTTTTTCCTCCATACATATCGTCAGGATCCCTTGGCCCAGGTCTTGGGAACAAAGGGAATAGCAAGTTCGTTCTCCAACTAGCTCTTAGAGGATGCTCCACCATAGGAGTTCTCATCACCGCCGGGAATCTTAATGTCACGACAATATCATCCGGCCACTCTGTCGCATCTGAAAATGTCTAATGTAAATCTAACTTCTAATAAAAACAAACGTAATTATGACATGTTAAACATATAAATCAGTATAATAACCGATCAACAATGACAGCACTTAACATGTAATTTATAGATAAACCTAAAATAATATATGATAAAGCATATCAGATACAGAAGTTGCAGATGGTACATTTCTCACAACTGAACTTGAATCGGAGTGCCGAATACACGAAACTATTAAACTACTTAATTAATGAAGTTTTTTTTTTAATTATGTTTTGGACCAACGTCCGCGGCCCCATATGCCACATTCCGTTTTACTAACTGATGTTGTGTAACAAATAAAGAAAATAAAGAGCCGTCAAGTGTGAGACCGACTCGCGCACGAGGATGCCGTAAAAAAATATATTTAAAAAAATTGTCCTATAATAACTACAAATTTCTTGATTGTAGGTCAACGGGAAGTAGGTACCCTATAGGTTTTGATTCCCTTACGAGTGTTAAAATATGACTTTTTCAGGGATTGCAGACCTCAGTATTTGATATTAATTTCAGCTAGATAGCTCCACCCGTCCCTGAGGGAAAAGGCCGTGACGGACGGACAGACAGTCAGACAGACGGACAACAAAGTGATCCTATAAGAGTTCCGTTTTTCTTTTTGCGTTACGGAACTCTAAAAACCAATTCGACTACAATAGATTCCTTCAATTGTCCCAATTTACTATTTAAAATCACGAAGTAAAACGTAAGGAAGAATTGATAATTATCAGTTTGAAGAGAGGTAGGGCGCATCAAAGCCCGTCTGGGGAACAACCTCCACCTCATAGAAAACCGGCGCCAAATAACAACTCCCTAGAGGGCTTTTGTGTTACTGCGTGTGAGCGAGGTCACCAGTAAGCTTCTATGGAGTTGCTGTGTTAGCAGAGGTGGCATCGCGCGAACGTATTGTGAGCGTTTATAGGCTCCAGTAATCGCTTTACTTCAGGTGGGCCGTATGCTTGTATGCCTCCTGACGTAGTATAAAAAAAACAATTAAAAGCTGACTCACTAGCCATCATGTCATCGTACTGGATTCCAACAAGAATTTCATTCATAGCATTCGGCTGGATTAAAGCTTTCTCCATTTCTCTAGAATTCTTGAATCCTTTAGGTTCTGGCAACATAGTTGTATCAAAGAATAATACAAGTATCCCCTTCAGGTTGTCTAGAGCTACTGTGGCCATCGCGTTTTGTGTTGCATTCCTAGTCAATGGATTTTCAGGAGAAAATGCTAAAGTGCCGTCTCTTCTAGAGCTTGTTATGTTTTTCCTGAATAAAATGATCTTAGTTAGATATTTGAGCATCGCGCATTATGCTAACTTATTTGGTATGAACTTTTGAACTACATTTTACTATCGCTGTATTGCTGTAGTAAAATGTATTTCTACGTAAGTGAGTAAAATATATTCATTCAATAAAATTTTGATATCAATAAAAATATGTGGCGTTAATGTATGCAAATCAAATGTAAAAATAATGTTTTTACAAACTTTGGTTTTAATTTATTTTTATTAAATTGCACTGCAAGATATATATTCAAACGAAATAAACATCGTTTCCCTTGTTAGTTAGTCAGACTCAAAAGAAAGAAATTTCCAAATAAAGTTCTGCAATCTATGTTTTACTTGTTAATTTGAAATTTAACTTGAAAATTGGGAAGTGTTCGATGTTAACTGTTTCTTATTGGTTGAATAATATTCATTGCATCTTATTAAGAGGGTGCACACAGCTAAGTGGCGCCCTCATTTTGTTTTTATTAATAACGCTGTATTTAAGACCAATTCCAAAAAAAAACGCTCTATAGGGCACTGAAGAACCATATTTACGTTTTTTTTAAACATATCTTGTATTTATTATCTATGACAAGTAACCAAAATTTTAATTATTGCTTATTATGGCCACTTATAGCAATAATCAAAAGTATGACTAATTCTACATAAATAATAAAAACAGAATATGTCTCAAAAAACATAAATATGGTTCTTCAGTGCCCTATAGAGCGTTTTTTTTTTTGAATTGGTCTTAAATACAGCGTTATTAATAAAAACAAAATGAGGGCGCCACTTAGCTGTGTGCACCCTCTTAACAAAACGTCATCAGCAGAGATATAAACAATACAAATTTGTCTTCGCAGGGGTATATTACAGTATACGAGTATGTATTATTTTACTTACAAGTGCTGTCCGCTCATATTGAAGTATGTTGGTAGGAACGCAGGATATGATATATCTGGTTTTGATACTGGATCCACCAAACACCGTACCAGTATCAGGAACAATGAAAATATCACAGGTGAAGCTATTTCGAAAACTGTCTGCCATTTGTGTCTTCTTTGTAGAAGGAAATTTTTCCATATAAGTAGTTTTAATTTTTCATATGCAGACATATTTGTATACCTACAATATAAATATATTTAATATAACAATATATATTTTGATAAAGATATTGGTGGAAAGAACAAGTAGGTAAAATATATAAACGGTTAAAGTGCAAATCGACTCTTGTCTTATAAGATTTCATAATACTTTTTTTTCGTCTTACTTTTATACTGCAACTGCACGTGAAAAACGAAAAATATGGTTATTTTGTTTAGAATTTATAACCTAGGATATGAATATCTTTTTTCACTTGTTTTGTTATTTAAATACAGACTCTGGCTTAAATGAGAGATTTCAATATTCTACAAAAATTTAAAATAACACTACGGTTTATTTATCGCACTATCAAACGATATACTAAAAATTCAAGCTTCGAAGATCGTAAGAGGAGCGGCCGACCTCGCACAGTTAGGACACCAGGGGTCATCAAAGTAGAGAAAGGCGCGAATCCAAAGTAAACAAAAAATCTAGGCTCTTCAGATGGGATTAAGCAGAACCACTATCAAAAGAGTGTTAAATGAAGACCTGGGACTACGAGCTTATCGTAAATAAACCGGTCATTTTATGAACGAGCGTTTGAAACAAGTTGGGATGGAAAGATCCCGTGCTTTGTTACGGCGGTACGCGGGGAAAACAACGCGAAATTTTGTTTTCGGATGAAAAGTTTTTACCATCGAAGAAAGTTACAACAAACAAAATGATAAGGTGTATGCCCACAGTTGTGAAGAAGCGAGCGCGCGTATTCCGAGGGTCCAGCGAGGGCATTATCCTTCATCAATCATGGTCTGGCTTGGAGTCTCATATTCAGGCTTAACTGAGGTGTACTTCTGTGAAAAAGGTGTGAAAACCAGTGCCGTGGTTTACCAAAATACTGTCCTAACATAGTAGAACCTCTTTGTCAAACAATGTTCAAAAACAGACACTGGATATTCCAACAGGACTCTGCACCAGCTCATAAGGCACGAAGCATTCAAAACTGGTTGACCGCCCGTGGAATTGACTTCATCGGGCATGAAGACTAAACCTGTTCTAGTCCAGATTTAAACCCACTGGACTACAAGATATGGCAACATTTGGAGGGGAAATTCAGCGCTAAACCTCATCAGAATTTGGCGTCTCTCCGAGCATCTCTGGTTACAGCAGCGGCAGAAATAGATATAAAAGTGGTGCGTGCTGCGATCGATGACTGGCCGCGTCGATTAAGGGCATGTATTTAAAATGGAGGAGGGCATTTCGAGTAATGCAAATAAAATTTTATTGTACATTTAATTACCTTTCATTTCATATACAACTTTTACATAATTATCAAAAAGTGTATCATTAATTACATCAAAAGTTTTTGACAGAACTTATGACCTGACTAGGTATATTATTGAAATGAGGGATTGTATTATGTATGCTAATTATTATCTAGTTATCTACATTTATATCTTCACGTAAGTCCCTTGCGGATTACACAGACAGAACCAAGCGCCACATGACTCGGTCCTTACACATCAATTCTTTAACATAGCTCTTCATATAGAGGTAATAGATGGATGTACGACTCTTGTCAATCGACGGATTGTAATTCTGACCCAAAAATGCACCGGCTTGAGGATTAGTGCATCCCTTAAAAGCGACGTGCATCGATCCGCGCCCGTCGGTGCGAAATATAACGCATGCAAAGAAGAAAGAAGCAGGCGGGTCGAAAAGAGCTAAATGCCGCAAAGGCACATGGAATGAATAAGAGACGCCTAGATGCTTTGTGTATGACAGAGCTAAGCGGAAGAGGAGCGATATCAATGAGTAAACATTTATGCGCTAGTGTTGGCACGATAATGAACAGATACATTACATTATGATACATTGATTTACTTATCTAATTGATTCTAGCTTTAGAAACACAGGGACACAGGCCAACAATGTACATAGACATCATTAAATGATAACTGTAATAAATTTTATTACAGTTATAATAGCCCTGACAGTGGGTGCGTGGCTGTCCTGCTGCGTGCGCACTGTTCATGCGTAACCGACGACGACGGCGTAACGACATTTCACTAAAAGGCAGTGCCTTTTAGTGAAATGTCGTTACGCCGTCGTCGTCGACGTAATGAGATACATTTTAAAATATTAATAATAAAGAAGGCTTATATACTTTCTTTTTTAATATGGATATCACATGTGATAATCGTCATAAGGATATTGACACGTATATGTAGAGATGGAATGAAAAGTGGCGATTGAATTCATTTTAATAGACGGCCGACTTCGCAATACTCGTGTATTACCTGAGTGAGACCTCCAAAGTAGTGTTGGTAAAGACACGAGTCCTAAGTCCTCCAAAAATAAAACTCGGGTCTTTATTTGAAGCTCAAGTCTTAAATTAATATTTCATAGCTCGAGTCTTTTGAAGTTTTAAGTCATTTACAGAGAGACTCAAGTCTTGCCAAAAAGGATTCGAGAAAGCCCCAAGACTGAGTTTCTTAAAATGGACTCAGCTTAAAAAGAACTCTGTCCTGAGTCCACTTTAAGAACTCAGTTACGAGTCCTTTTCAAATGAACTCAGTCTCGAGTCCTATTCAAAAGGAGACAGTTTGAGTCCTCAATTACTTAAAACTGACAGTTTTAAGTAACTCTTCGAATCGGCATGGTCGCGTTTTCATATGTACTCCTCAACACTTCGATATACCTATAAAATCAATGCGGCACCGGTGGAGAGACTGGAGCACAGCCCAAGTCTCGATCGAATCGAAGGCCGTCTTATAGTCCACAAATGCTAAGTATAGTGGCGGGTTATATTCTTCGGTCTTCTGTATAACCTCCTGCAACGTATATATGTGGTCTACGGTTGAGAAGCCTTTCCGGAAACCAGCTTGTTCGGGAGGCCGAAAGTCATCAAACTTGCGTGCAAGACGGTTCGTGATAACCCTTTAAAACAGCTTATAAATGACTCAGAAGAGACATGGGTCTATAGTTCTTCAATAAGGCTTTATCACCCTTCTTGAAAAACAACACCACCACGCTTCTGTCCTATGCCCGTAGCGCTTTGCCCTCGAGGATGACGAAATTAAAAAGCTTCTGAAGGGGTCTAAGTACTGGTTTCCCAACCAGAAGTTCCGATGTGATTCCGTCATCGTCTTTGCTGTTTTTAAGCTGTTTAAGAGCCATCCTAATCTCGTACAGGCCGATGTACGGGATATCCTCGATGTAGTGTCGGGTTTTGGCTCTTGGATCTGATGTCGTTCCAGAAGTGGATTCTGATGTCTTGGTGTATAACTGTTCATAGAAACTCTCAATCTCCCTCAAGATCTCTGATTTGAACGAGACAATGTCGCCACTCTTGGTCTTAAGTTGCGTTAAATGGCTTCAACCAATAGACAGATTCTTTGAGAACACTTTGAAGCCTTTACTCTGCTTAATCGTCTCTTCAATACAAAAAGTATTGAGTGTCGCATCGCAAAGAGCCCGAAATTTACCTGTTTAGCTGCCTATACGAGGACGCATCCAATGAAGACTGCCACCTCATTTCTCGGCGAATTTTCATTAGTGTGAGGGTTCGGATTGAAAGCTTCCGAGGTTTTATGTACGGCGGGGCTTAAAGAACTTAGTACCAACCGCATCAACAGTTTCTATCAGACCGCTATTTAGCTCGTCGACGGAGACGCAGTTCTCTATGCATTCGAAGCGATTTTGGAGTTCAAGCTGAAAGCTCTCGGGGGGTTTTAAATATGGGCTCCTGAAAGTCTCAGAGTAGACTTCATCATGCGGGCCCTTTCCAGTCTGACATTAATATTCAAGATGCCTCTCACTCTAGCGATCACGGAGACGTCATTGGTGGTCAAGATAAAGTCTAACTCATTCCTTGTGGAACTGTCAGGGCTGATCCATGTCCACTTCCTGTGTGGTGGCTTCCTGAAGAAGGAGTTCATCATATAGTTCCTCCTTGCCCTTGAAGTCGGTCAACATCTGTCTCCTTTGGTTGCTAGCCAATACCAAATTGCCCCACACTTTGCTCTGTCCTGCTCCTCTGGTCTAGCCTTGTGTTGAAATCACTCATAACAACCGCGTAGTGGGTCCTGGAGGCATATATGGCTTTAGAGATATCATCACACATTACCTCCCACTTCCTCGTCAGGGTGTGTCGAGGTCGGCGCATAGACCTGTATCACCTTTAGCGAGTATCGCTTGGTGATTTTAAGGACAATCTGTCCCCTTTGGTTACGCTGTCCAATACCAAATTGCCCCACACTCTGCTTTATCCTGCTCCTCTGGTTTAGCCTTGTGTTGAAATCACTCATAACAACCGCGTAGTGGGTCCTGGAGGTATATATGGATTTAAAGATATCCTCATACATTACCTCCACTTCCTCGTCAGGGTGTGTCGAGGTCAGCGCGTAGACCTGTATGACCTTTAGCGAGTATCGCTTTGTGATTTTAAGGACAAGGTACGTTACCACATGACACTATGATATTAAGGACGGAACTCCGGACGATAAACACCTTGAGACTGTTGGTCGCCTTCCCGAAAGTGGAACAAATTACTGGACTCAAAGTATTATTATTAGTAGTAAGTTTCCTACCCATACGCATAGAAACTAATTAACAATACACTGAACCAGTCACTTGGATTATGACCATTTTTTCTCGAACCATGTGGCTAAGTAGCTTTGAATTTTTTGCATTAGAACCAATTCCAGTGGCTCTATTTCCAAGTGCCTATGAATCTGTGAAACCACCACTTTATCTTCATAAGCACTCTCTATTACACAGATTTCGATAAAAGGGATTCCTGCTAACCAGCTGATTGTAAAACAACATGAACTGTTCAAATATATCTATCTCCTCATGCAGTTACTAGACTTACAAGGACTCTCCATGTTTATTTTATAGTTTTTAACCTATCTGTGCCTCCCATGTACTGTATTCAAGTGCAGAGTCACTCACTTAACTTATATGACATTGTGCATCAATGTTATAATAAGTGATTTTGGTATAGACAAAAATTGTATATATGCTTCTATGAAATTAAATTCAGTTTGTATAACTGAATTTAATTTCATTATTTTATTTATTTATTTATTTATTATACCAGTTTACATAAACATTTTATAAAAACAATATTAATGCATTTTATAAACCACTGAGGTTTGACGCAAATGCAATGATACAATGTAAAATAAGAATACTATAGAATAGTGAGTACTTAACTACAACAATGAGATTCATTGGTGACCGGGCAAGTACGTTCGAAGACATATATTAGGATATAAGTGAGTAACATAAATAATACATACACATACAATAAGCAACTAAGTATACGGTAAATATGAATTATAATTTAATTAAGATTTATTTTATTGCAGATAATAACAATAATCATGTAGTATAAATAGTTTGTTTTCAAGTTCTTAAGTGAAATTAAATTGTTTGACTACTTAAATTGTCTAAAAAGTACTTTTTTAATTTATATTTTATATTATTCCTAACAAGATTTTTATTTAAATCAGGTGGTAGTTTATTAATTAAGCGCGGTACAATGTAACGCGTCGTTCTCTCGCCGTACACGTTGGTGGCGCGTGATGTTTGCAGCCGGTTTTGTGCTATTGCTCGTGTGAATACAGCGCATTCCACTTTACGATGAAAGTCAAGTTTAAAATAATTTTCTTTTAACATAGTATAGTGTATTTTTTGGTGAATTGGTAAAATTTTACAGTGTTTAAAAAGACTCAAATCATCATTCTGATATTGTAATTTAACTTGAGTGGATACAATCGACTTTAGTATTTTTAATTGTAATCTATATATATTGTTTAAGTATGTATTATATGTCCGTCCGTAGCTGCTCAGACCATATTGTATGTGGGACTCAGCTAGAGAGTTATAAAGTAATAGTTTTACGTGATATGGAATACGACGGCTTAAGATCTTTATATTTCCAAGAAAAAGTCGTAATTTATTACACACTTCATTAATGTGAAGTTTCCAATTTAGTCTATTGTCAATTACTAGCCCAAGGAGTGTATGCGAGTCAGCAAGTTCTATGGTAGGGCAACAGCATCCTCTACTACTGGAGCTATGTAAGCACGTATGGTCATGAGCTACTATAACTTTAGTCACTAACGTGGTTTTTAAGTATGGTGATTTGATGTGCAATAATTTAGTTTTATTAGCATTAAGTATAAGACCAACATCATGGGACCATCTACAAAGCATATTAAAGTCCGATTGTAAGATATTATATGCTCTGTCTAGATCTTTATCACTAACTAATAGGCAAGTATCATCGGCATATTGGTAACAGGTACTCCGTTTCACGCAGTTTTTCATATCGTTGACATAAGACAGGAAATGTAATGGCCCTGCGACCGACCCCTGTGCAGTGCCCGCAGAAACGGTAACAATGTTACTGACATCTTTTGCGATTTTTACAGAAAAAGTACGATTTGAGAGGTAGCTTTCAAACCATTTTGATAGCGGACCACGTATACCACAATCATCTAATTTATTTATTAACAATTTATGGTTGAGAGTATCAAATGCACGTGCAAAATCAATGAAAAGCGCCAGAACGTGTTTTCTTTCGTTTAGACACTCGTTAACATGGTCTGTGAACTTAGAGAGAACGTCGGTCGTACCTTTTCCTTGCTGAAAACCAAATTGATTTTCATGTATAATATCGTTTTCTCTATAGTATTTATGAATTTGACTACAAATATACTTTTCAACAATTTTGTTTATACTAGAGAGAATTGTGATAGGACGATAATTACAAAAGTTATTTCGCTGTCCTTTTTTAAAAATTGGCCTAACGCAGCCATTTTTTAATTCGTCAGGATAATCACCTGATATAACACTACAGTTGATAAGATTCGCTATAGCTCCTGAAATGCCACATTTTACTAACATAATATCAGAAATTTTAATGTCGTCCATACCTGGAGCTTTGTTAGGTTTTAATTTTTTAATGATATTGTCAATTTTGTTACCTGTGGCTTTTTGAAAACGAATGCTAATATTTGCAGGCGTCCGGTACATATTTTCGTCTAACATTTGTGTTTTACAATTCAGAACTATTTTTTTTACTTCTTCATCAAAACAATTTGCGAAACCATCGGCCATATCTTTAGAAGAGATTCCTTGTGACTCAAAAGCTCTAATGATGGCTTGGTCGACAGACAATGTTATGCGGCCCAACATTCGATTGACAATTTGATATATTTTTTTTATATTACTATAGTTATCTTTTATATTGGACAAATAATATGCATTCCTATTCTTTTCCAAAATTTTGTGAATTTTATTACGTATTTTATTATATTCCAGTTTTATTTCAAGGTCCATGGGGTTATTTTTCCATTTATTATAAAGTTTGTTACGTTTTATACACAATTTATTAATAATATCATTCATCCAGGGAGCCCGATATAATTTGTGCTTTCTTTTATAGTTGTGTGTCACACTAGCCTGGTTCTGTGCATTATTAATAGAATTACGAATAAAATGATAAATTTGTTTGGGGCACCTCATATCATCGGTCTGTGTCCATTTAATTTTATTTAATTCATTAGTTAATATTTCGTAATTTACATATGTTTTGGAGACGTCCTGTGTTCGCCGAGTTAATAAGCTGTCGCAAACGCATGAAAACATAATGGCCCTATGATCGGCCAGTACAACATCGATTGCTGCTGAGTACGAACATAATGTGGGGAAACGAGCGAATATGTGGTCAATACAAGATTTAGTAATCATATTTAATTTAGTCTCAATTCTGGTGTACTCTGAGATTCCACACATCAGTCCGCTATCGCTCAGTGTTTCTAAATACGAGTTTGTATGTGATGACATGTTCTTCAAGTCTATATTTATATCGCCGATGAGTAACGCGTTGTGCTTCAAATCAAAACTTGATACGTACTTACCCAGTTCCCTAACAAATAACCCTTTACGGTAATGAGAAGAAGGTGGTCTATAGACTGCACACACAACTACGTCCTGATGGTTATCGGTTTTTAAAATGCCCGTTATATTTTCAAAAGTGAAGCTTTTATATTCGGTTGTTGTAAATTTTAAATATTCTTTTGTGTAGATAATAATACCGCCACCTTTTTTATTTACTCGTAGTTGTGAGTGCATGTTATAGCCAGGTATATTATATAACTGTATAATGTTATCAGATATGCCAACCTCCGTAAGTATTATCATATCTAGTGGATAGGAACATTGATGAATTGTTTGTAACAGTTTGGGGAAATTTTTAATCATGGATCTAATGTTAATATGTAAACAAGAGAAGAACAAATTGTGCCTAACAGGCAGTTGTCGAAAAAAGTAGTTAATAGATTTACAGTTTTGAATTTCTTTAGGTTTTAGAGGTTCCATAACGAGGATATAAAACAATGGATATAATTTCAATTATGGTAGTAAGTTTTTTTTTTTTTTTTTTTTACTTACTACTAGTTTTATAAATGATTTCAATATCTTGCAACGATCGGATATAATGTATTTTGCTGTTGTTTGTTTTACGGGCACATACCTTTCCGTCCTTGACCCATACAAATTGATATGAACTGCCTAGTTTTTGCTTAGTATTATATAAGAGCGACTTCATATATTTAGTTAACGCTTCACGTACATAAATTCTGGTGTTAGCCTTATTTTCATCTAAATCTGGTAATAACATTCCAAGGGTTAGGCGTCTCGTTTTGCTGGCAATTATCCATCGGTTCTGTGCTATCTTCGTTTTTACATCAACAAGTATGGAGGAGGGTTTGTCCTTGCCCCCAGATAGGCGACGAGATGACTGGATATCCTCCTCATTCATATCTAATTTAGCTGCTATTAAAGACAATGCTTTACCAGTATCCTGAGAAAGTACCTCTGGTAACCCAGCCACTTCCACGCATGTAGATAAGGTATTTTGCTCTAATTGTTGTTTTCCCTGCTCTAAAACAGCAACTCGCAGTTCTAAATTCTTATTTTTGTTATTTAAGTCTATATTTTTATTTTCCAACTCTTTGATTTTGCCGTCTTGGTTTTTTATATACATTTCGAGTGTATTGATTTGGTCACTTAAAAAATCAAGAGATGCTTCCAAACTACCAACTTCATCTTTAACGGTTTTCTTAAGCTCTCGACTGATGTCTTGGACGAGCTTTCGTTGGTCAAAAGTAGGTTGAACATTAATTACGGTACTCGAGTCAGATTCGTCCTCGGCGTCGTCGTCTTCCGGGATGATATAGGAAGACCTACGGGACGTATTCAGTAAACATGTTTCACAACTCCACTCAATGCTGTTTGAGTTTCGTAGTGTGTTCAGTTGTTTGTTTGATAATTTGGCACATTCCGGAACCGCATGTACTAATTTGCTACATCTACTACACTCCAAACCAGGCGCTTTCTTTGTAATATTCTTTTTGCAATTTGTACATTTATTGACAACCATATTTGAAGGGTATCTTACCACTTATATACAACTTTTGTCTATAGTTATAAGTACTTGTGTGACCGGTTGATAATCTTATACTAATATCTCCAAAACTTCTGAGCAAACCTTTTAAAATAGATGTTAAACAATCAATTATTTTTTAAAGGACCAATTTAAATTAATAGAAATCTACATCACTGAAAATATCCGAACAAACTTACTTTAAGAGAGATAGGGTGCATTGAAGCAGCCTGTCTGGGGAAGTACCTCCACCTCAGAGGAAACCACAGCCAAATAACAATTTCTTAGGGGTTGAGGGTTGTTGTGTTCCTGCGTGAGAGTGTGGTCACCAGTAAGCTTCCAAGGAGCAGGCGTGGCATTGCACAAGTAAATACTTAATGTATTAACAAACATTTGTAGGCTATAGTAACTACTTTACATAAGGTGGGCTCTATGCTTGTATACATTCCAACGTTGTATAAAAAAACCCCTACCTAAACCCCTAACCTAAACTAATCCCCTAAACTAATTGTTGTCGATAGGCATTCGGTAAATCAAAAATCTGGATAATCGAATGTATGAAGAAAAGTGGTTTTGTGCATTTGTTGACGTGACACGCACATCAGAGAGCGGAGCGGCACAGGCAGGATATGCGAGTTCCGACACATTCATGCTTACATAAATGAGACTTGTAGGTACATATAAACGCATTGGTAGTCGGGATAATCAAGTTTCTACTGTAATAATAAAAACTTTAAGTTCTTTGTCATTTCTAATAACACCTTGTGCTATCAACATGTTGTGTTTGACTTTTGTTCTAGGTATATCAAATCAACAGATATAAAAAGTATTATTATTTTACTATGGGTATCTCTAGTACACTTACTAAGTTTAAAACCTTCATGAACATAATGCTGAGTTAAAATAATTAAAGCATTGCCATGGGGACAACATCAGGATTGACACCAAGAAAAAACTGAATTGAACACAAAAAAGACAGTTATACTATTATACTGTAGGTATACTAAATGAACAACGGCACTCCACATGGCAGTTGAACCAAAACATTATTTTAGGTAGACATGTAATATAAATACTTACATACATGTTGGACATACAAATATACTTATACATTTGTACAATTAAAAATAATAAAGCAGTTAAGTGCAAGTAGGACTCATGAGGCAAAGGCTTCATAAAATTCCTGGATAAATAAAGAATTATTAAGTTATGTATATGAAAAGATCTCATTACTTTAAAGGAGTAAAATATTTGTACTAGAATGGCTATAACTATTTAAATGAAATTTTGTATCTAGAATTTTCTTGAAAAAACTTGATTTTACACAAAATGAGATTGAATACACAGAGGCAGACTTCATCGCCTAGGTACTATGAATAATAATAACAATACTTGTCGATATCTCACAGATAACTGTGTAAAAGTAAAAAAAAATTAGAATTAATTGTGCAAGTAAAGAATTTTTTTTATGTACTACTGTCAGGTTTTGCAATTTTTTTAAGACTAATTTACTTAAATATCTACCTATCTATAAGCATATGTGTAAATATATTTTGTGTATCACGGAAAATGTTCTAAAGATTTGAACCTAATGTTGTATTTTGATAAGTTTTCGATTGTTTAGTGTATCTATGCAAGCTAATTATGAATATATGTACTGGATTAACAACAATTTAAAGAGTGTATATGTTAATACTTTACATTATAAAAAAATATGCATATACTGATCAATGTAATTATTATTGATTAATAAAAGTGTTATAATTATGATATTATTTTGTTTCTCCAATAAAAAACAAATCTAATAATTACGCGGCTATAGTGATTGAATTAGAAAAGTAAGTAATAGATATAAACAAATACAAACATAGGTACATACCTTTAAAATAAATAGGTATCACATCCATACACATTCACCACATAATATTAAAACAGAACCATTTTCATTCTGTAAAAAATCGATTATCTTATATCACGCAAGAAATAAAAACACGAACTATTTTCATATACATATAAAAATAATGACTGTGAGTGTGACAGGTGAAGGAAGGAAAATTGTATTGTAGCCGGATTCAGAATCCTTTTGAATGAAAACAAAATAACAGAACTATATAACAATACGCATGACCACTTTTCTACCGAATAATCTACTAAAATGTTTACAGTTCAGATGGTGTTTCTGCTAAAGACACAGCATTGTCTATGTAAAACAGACAGTTCACTACAGAGTCCCCCATGTGTAATGCTGCATTCGTTGACCTTATTCTCTGCAGACAACTAACGAGATACAGAATGAACAGCCTAGCAGACAGCAGGCAACCCTGTTTAGTTCCTTTAAATAATCATATGGATCTTCGTATCGGAATGTTGTAATTTTAAAGGATTCTCTTAATATAGGTAATATTAAAGGCGATCGCCGGAGGTTACATTCGTACTTAGCTTTAAAGCATATATCACACTCATTAATGAAAGGCTGAACTACTAAGTTGTAACTTGAGCCGATGATAGCTCCCATGGATGTGTTTGTATATTTCCTGTATACCACGATGTGTGTTACTTTCTTCGTAGGTGCTAATTAGTTATATCTGTCTGCTCACATTTGTTCTCAACTAGTGTTACATGGGCATGCGCTTCTTATTAACGTATGATCAGTTTTTACATGCGCGCAATGCTAGGTAAGAACTTTCATCGTAAAAATATCATTCTACATTATTACTTATAGTTCCGTGATATTCATTGGTATAGACACGTCTGTAGCATCTTTCATCGAGCAAGATAGAATTATAATTTAATATGTAAAGCCTGGACCAACCATTTATAATAATAATAAATTACACAATAGTGTTACATAACTTACACACAGTAACAGTTACATACAGACAGTGGTTATAATTGCGAAAATTTCAAATACAGTATTTATTTATTTATATATTATATATTATTTATGCAATAAAATTAGACAGTATTCACGTAAGTAACTATCATGAGTATTTGAGTAGAGTGACGCTGGACCAAGTAGTACTCACCTACGACAAGTGAGTACTATGTGGGCTAGCGAAAATAGTTGATCTTTTAATAGAATGTGTCAAATTGTTGAATCTGGCATCTTCCGAGTTATCGCTGATTTTTATCAATTAATCTCCCAATCCCGACAGTGCAACTATTGACGGAATTAATTAATGGTAAGATCTTATAGTTCATATAACAAGATTAGTTGATTTGACCAATTTAATACAAAGGATACATTAAAACGTCAAAAATTATAACATCTTTAAACGGTAGTTGGGGATGGTCTCTTCATCAGGGTATATTGTCATACAAGTATATTAATCATAGTCAATATATCAATGAAGGATCGGCGCCATGTTAAAGTATTCACCGCCGTTCACCTGACTGTGTAAATTAATAATAATCTATTAATATTTCCAAAATCGTGTAATTTGCCATTCATTGTTATTGTAAACTAAATCAATGTTATTTATTAGCTGTAAGTATGTCATTAAAATAAAATAAATACACAATATGAAATCACTGTCCGCGTTACGTAATCAGCCTGAATCTACCAAAAAAGTAGGAATCTGTTAGGAGTGGTCACGCTACCAACGTTGACCGATTGAGTGAAGACTTTGAGGGAAATAAAAAATTAGTTACATGACCCTAGATTCTAGGTTTAAGTCATTTTACATACATTTTTTTTTTCGAAGACTTGGTCTGGATGTCTTATGTTAAAAAAAATTCTTGTATATAAGAACTTCGATCAAATTTTGTATTTAGATACTGTTTCCTTTTTTTAGTTTATCTACATAAGTGACAATCATAAAAGCGCTTTCTTACAGAAAAAGAAACTGCGGTTTGTGTTCTACTATACTACCTGTTCACCAATACGGTCATATACGTTCTATCTAAACAGTAACAAAGGTCCCAAGTGTGACTCCCACTAAAATAATCCCCCCTTTTCTATTAAACGAGCAATTCTTGTATATATGAATATATATTATGTGTATCTCGGAAACGGCGTAACGATTCGTTTATAATTTACATCATGTTTTGATTTTTAAGTTTACGAATATGTAAGGTGTCTGTGCTGATAAAATTCGAATTCATTCGAAAAATATAAAAAAACCCCGAGCGAAACTCAGTTGCACAATCAACAGGTTTTAGGCAGCGACGTATCAAAGGTAGACACCAAGAATATAATACTCCCCTCGGGAGTATTATATTCTTTCGTAGACACGTTATACACGAACATTATTGTATTTTAAAATGGCGCAAGTACTACTATATCTACGTACAGTTATTTATTCTCACACTTTGCTCTAAAAAGAGACAAATGATAGGGAATACCTGTCGTTAGAAAGAGATGAATATACATCTTTAGTTACGTATTGATTGCTGCTGAGCGCTCATTGGCGCGAGTACTGATTTACCGATATGGAGGAGACTGGGGAAAAAGCTCTGGATTTAATTAGTGTTTAAAATAATAAAACCAATTATGTACAAAACATCTATTTTCGTAATATAAATTGTGAACAATGAAATTATAAAATAATATCGAGTCAGTCTGTGAGTGAATAAAAAAAATACGTATTTAATAAAATATTATTCCCTCAAATAAACTTAACTTATTCCTTTTTTGTCTTTTTTAATCAGTTTTCTAATTTTTTTATGTTTTCTAATTATTTTTATGCGGATAGTGCTCCAGGGAATGACAATTTAAAGAGGAAAATACATCATTGCGATATAGGAAAGACTTTAAATGAAGACTCGAAATTTGACGAGCTCGGTGGCTCAGTCGTGAATGACGCGACTTTGCCACCAACGCTCGTGGGTTCGATTCCCACACAAGGCAAACATTTGTGTGCATGAACATGTCTGTTTGTCTTGGTCTGGATGTTTTAAGAAAGGTAGGGCGCATCAAAGCAGCCCATCTGGGGAAGTACCTCCACCTCACAGAAAACCGCAGCCAAATAACAACTCCCTAGAGGGTTGTTGTGTTCTTACGTGTGAGTTTGGTCACCAGTAAGCTCCCAAGGAGTTGTTGTGTAAGCAGCAGAGGAGGCATCGCGCGAGTGATAATTAATATATCGCAAGCGTTAATAGGCTACGGTACCCGCTTCACATCAGGTGGGCCGTATGCTTATATGCCTCCCGACGTAGTATAAAAAAAATATATGACCATTTTTTTTTCATCAAACCATCAAGGTAATCTAAAATGGAAATAAATAAATGATAAGTAATATTCTATTCGCTTCATTATTTTCTAGAACGTGTAGTATTACAAGTATCTAATAATTGAAAATAAGGTAGGTAGGCGTATTACTTAATATAAAACAAAGTTAAGAATAAATTTAATTCACAATTCTGTGTTCATAACATGATAGTTAAATTTTCCTCAACTTCCCCTAGCAACGGCTGCCACTAGACCCGCTCTAATATTGCTAAAAACTAAATACATTCACTATGTTTTTAATAAAAAAAAACTGTACTTTCAAATGAAATGACACGTTTTCCTTGTCTTTAACAGTTGCCGTGTAATTTGTGGACCATCTAAAAACATAGGAAGACATTTTTGCCAAAAATCACTTATTTACGCTTTGTGGTGAAGTACGTATAGACGTGACGCGAGAGCGTGCCCAACTGAATGCGAGGTGGGCAATTACCTTACTTTCGTATTGCCATTTTAGAGCGTATACGACGTATCTATAACTATAAAAACATCTTAGGTTTTAGGTATTTTTGTCAGTAGTATAATACACTGGCACAATGGCACAAGCATTGCCTAATTTGTGTATCCAATAATTGCTTGTTGTTATTATACACATAAAGAATGTTCTAGACATTTCGTTCCTGTTGTCAGCATTAACATCAAATCATACTGTGAGTTGGCTCACAGAGAAACTCGGTGTCAATCTACGGTGTCAATGTTAAATTGCTTTTTTTATTACCAACAGCTGTGTTGGCGAACAGCGTTTGCCGCTCGTACAATTTTTTTTATTCAAAGTCAAAGTCAAAGTCAAAGTCAAAATCTTTTTATTCCGTAAAAATGGCTACATTTGTTTGGAATCGTCACATTTTTTTTCCCTACCGTGCAGTTCATGACTAGGTGAGCACTGATAAAAATACTGCCAAAAAACTCAGGCATCCCTCTTTTGGTATCCAAACAAATTTACATAATTTATTAATTACATTATAATTGGATCGACTCAATCCCAGGCATTTTTATCATTAATATAGTCAGATACTTTATAATATGCCCTGCTACACAATTTGGCTTTAATAGTAGTTTTAAACTTGTTTATTGACAATTCTCTTATATTGCTGGGAAGTTTGTTATAGAACCGTATACATTGCCCCATAAAAGAATTACTTATTTTGTGGAGACGGCTTGCATGTAACACAAGATTATGCTTATATCTAGTATTTATGTTATGAGTATCACTCTTTTTACAAAATGAGTCTATGTTTTTATGAACATACAAAAGATTTTCATAGATATATTGCGATGCGACTGTTAGAATATTTATTTCTTTGAATTTTTCTCTAAGGCTCTCACGGGGACCAAGTTTGTAGATAGCTCTTATGGCTCTCTTTTGCAATAAAAAGATGGTGTTAATGTCCGCGGAGTTACCCCAAAGAAGAATTCCGTATGACATAATACTATGAAAGTAGCTGAAATAAACTATTCTAGCCGTATCAACATCAGTGAGCCGTCTAATAGTTTTCACTGCATAGGCTGCAGAACTTAGTTTTCCTGATAATTTTTCAATTTGTGGGCCCCATTGTAGTTTGGAGTCAATTGTTATACCCAAGAACACAGTTGTCTCCACAGGGGCTAAATTAGTTCCATTAACATGTACATTGGTAGTCACCTGTCTTACATTAGGTGTTGAGAACTTAATTACTTTAGTCTTTTTATCATTTAAAAGCAGATTATTAACATTAAACCAATACATAACTTTAGAGAGAGCATCGTTAACTTCGTCATAATTACCTAACTGTCTATTAATTTTGAATGTCAAAGAGGTATCATCCGCAAACAATACAATCTCATGTTTATCCTTTACATAATAAGGTAAGTCATTTATATATACTAAAAATAAGAATGGACCTAGAATTGACCCCTGTGGGACTCCCATGACTACAGGGGTCCCCGAAGATCTTTTACCATTAACATCGACCTTCTGTATCCTATTGCCCAGATAAGAAGACAGAAGTTCGAGAGCCTTGTTCCTGATACCGTAGTGGTGTAATTTTCTGACAAGAGTGTCATGGTGCACGCAGTCAAACGCTTTAGACAGATCACAGAAAATTCCCAAGGCATCTTGCGAACCTTCCCATGCCGCGAATATACTTTTAAGCAAATGAATCCCTGCGTCTATAGTTGAACAACCTCTCGTAAATCCGAACTGTCTCCTATGAAGCAAATTATGTGTATTAAAATGTCTGAGCAACTGGCTAAGCATTAGTTTTTCAAAAATTTTACTTAGAATGGGCAGTATGGAAACAGGTCGAAAATTCGAAGGGTCCGAACTATCACCAGATTTAAATAATGGAATGATTTTACTATGTTTCATCAAGTCAGGAAATACACCAGATGCCACACAACAATTGAAAATTGTAGCTAAATGTGGCTAAATATTCTTTTTATCCCCGAGGAGAAAGGCAAAGGGATCTTGCCCATACAGCCAAGTCGTCAGTTCAGAACCATTTCAAAATCTTACTTAGGCCGGCTCACTCCGATATTCAGGAATCGTAGAATGTCACTTAGTGCACACAAGTGTACACTCTACAAAGCCTGTATCCGCCCCATCCTCACCTACGTCAGCGTCGTGTATGCACACGCTACGCGCTCTCATCTGACAAAGTTCCAGATCATCCAAAACTGGTTTATTCTAAATGCAACCGGCGCCATTCATTATTTCAGGCTACGTCTACGTTTTCGAGAGTTAGGACTTCTGCGCGATACATCAGGTACCGAGTAGCCCAGGTTCTGTTTAGCTCCGCGACGCCCTAAGCCGAGGTTCGACCCCTCTCGGGGCCCTTAATCAGTCTCTTTTTGCTTTTTCATGCTGTGGTGCCTCATGCCCGCCTCTCCCTTCCGTTAACGTAGTAACGGCCCGTAGGGGCTAACTGCATAGTCAGTGTCAAAAAACAAAAGAAAGTTCTAATAACCCTTGTTCGGTGTAACCTAAACCCTACCTAACCTACCTAACCTATGTCATGTATTGTTCTGAAGGCATCTCAATAAACGTACTATACTCGTACAACTAAGAGCACATCACACTTGATACTCAAATTGTGATTGTAATTAATCCATCCATGTCGGTAGATGTAATAATTGAATAACTAATGTAAGACAAATACCACCTTAGTCTTCCTGCGACCACGGACGCTGCAAAGCGTTCGAAACGTCAGGTTCAACAAAATAAATAAAATACGCGATACTTCCGTTAAAAATTGTTTAATTCAATGTGTAACAATCGCGGAAAACCTAAGACAATACTATTGTGATTGTAACTCTTATCAAGCACTTGATGAAAACGGTACAAGGGTCAAAATGTTATGAATAGGTATTCATAATTCTAAAGAGGCGTAATAATAATGAAAGAACAAAGTCATGCGCCAACAAGGCCTTTTTGTTCGAAATTCGTGAAAGTGGAGTATTTATTGCGCAAGTTGACTCCGTTACGATGACATGTTCACAGCGTCTGCCACCTTGTTTACCACCTTTATCTTAAGGTATAGAGCTAAAATGTGGTTCAATAAAATTCTTACACAATTATTTTTATCGTGTTTTTTTTTTAACGAAAGTCGGGAGATATTCATGCATACGAACCATTACCGTCACTCTTGCAATATGTTTGCAGTATCATTTATTCGTAGCCAACTCTGCTAATAACACGGCAACTCCTTACGAGCTTACTGATAATGAATGTTAGTCACTTGCAGGAATACAATAACCCTCCAGAGTAATTTGGCTTTCGCAATTATCAACATTATGCCTGCATCGATTAAGTAATTAAATATTTAATTTCCTGGTGTAAAATGAACATAAATCTTTGTAAGTTTTGAATAACATTACTAGTTCTCTATCGTAGTCGACTGAAAAACTGTAACTTACTTTGAATTTCATTTCAAATTTTTATCACTATATATTTACAATATATTTCCAATACATATATTTGAAATAACTATTTCGAAATACAATTTCTTGATGATATCACCAAGAGATTACATTTTGAAAGTCGAAACACGATAATGTTAGGAGGAACAAGATTTCAATAGTTATATAACGGCATATTTTCTTTAGGACTTTGTCGATCATTGTGGTTGATAACATTTTTCATTGTCGATTAAAGTCGTCTTACTACAACTAGTATGTTATTGACCTCAAGAACGTGGTCAGGAAAGATCGGTGAGATCAATAGAGCTAAACAATACTTTACACCTCAACATCTCCTTGAACTTTATAAGGCCTAGGTCCGGCCTCATATAAAATATTGTACACATCTTTGGGCCGGTGCGTGACAATATTTGCGTACTCCATTTGATCGCATACAACGTAGAGCAGTTCGAATCGTTAGTGATATCCGTTCGGCTGGACTCACTTTCACCGTCACCATCTTGATGAGTGGCAAGCAAGTATGCTTTTGAGGCATTTTTGACCACGGACGGTGAAATTGTGGAATAAACTGTATCGGTGTTCCGGATTAAATACGATATGGGTGCCTTTAAGAAAAGAGCCTACTTTTCCCTAAAATGGCTGGCAACGGATCAATGTTCCTTTGGTTTTGCTGATGTCTATGGGCGGTGGTGACGAGTTACCATCAGGTGACCCACATGTTCGTTTGCCCTCCTGTAATATATAAAAAAAGTGTATATTAGTCGTCGAATATTTGCTGCACTTTTTAAATGGTTACACATTTCAAAAGCTATCACTAAATTAATAATGAACCTATAACGTAACATTTTTTATGTTCATTTGTGGATGTTGTGCAAAAGCACATGAATATAGCCTTGTTAAATTATCTATCGTTTTACGGGCAGTATTTAAAATGTCTGGTAAGGGAACTCTAGAACTACCTTTAGTTTTTGAAATGATACTGAATTGAAGACTTGTTCTGTATGTGCTAGATTCCTTTGTACTTCCTGATGGCGAAAAAAACCGTCAAAATCTCAACATTTTTTTTTCTAGAACGCAACAACATCAGCATCAGCATCAGATGATCAGACAGATTAAATATAATAAAATGGCGCCTATGTCAGTCACATATCAATGTTATAATTTGGTTTTCTTTGTTAAAATTAAGCAATAAATGTACCATTACTTCTCAATAACATGTCTACCAATAATCTGTCTGCAGTTTTGAAATCTTGTTCGGAGAGTGAGTTAATTAATGAAATTTCTGATACTAATATGACACCAAAGCAAGTGGAGGGATCTCGACTGAAACGTACCTTTACATTGCCTCGTAATCCGTTTGGAACCATGAAACCTACCTCTAGCAAGAATAAAAGTAACGAAAACGAAAAGCTTACAAATGGTACTGCCGATGTTGGAGATACGCAAAAAGATCCAGTTGCAATTGAAAGGAAGTTGTTCAGAAGGCCGTCATGGAAGCGGTTCTTGAACAAGATAGCGCAACATATGAGCACCGTTAATGTTTCAGGAGTAAGTAGCCTGTTCTCTTCTATGATACCATTAATAGTCGGTGATGTCTCATGTTTGACCCAGAATGATGTAAAATGTATCACTCAGTATAATAACTAATTTCCTTTATTTTTATTGTCAATATTCAACATGCAATCTGTTTGCCCGTTTCAACTGATATATAATAATCGTATATATGTTGTAGTATTGTGTTATTAATAAATAATACAAAGGAATAACCATATGTGTCTTCTGTAGATGTCTAATCTCAAAAATCACTATGAAACTAGAACTATACCTCTAATTTATGATCATATTATGTATTTTTGTTTTGGACACTTACCTGACTAATAATATTGAATTAGGACTGAAAACCTGTGGATCAGTGAATCAAAGTTGAATTTTTAAACTGCTCTTGTGTTACGAATATTGGTATTTTCTATGTCTAATAAGTAATTTCTTTCTAATTTTCTAACGTGACACTGAAATACTGCAAGTAGGTAATACATAATATTATAAATGCAATAGTATGTGTTTATTTCTTCTCCTTTCATAGTAATACTACTAAACCCCTTTTATGATGTAATTAATGTATGTGAATCCTTATAATCTTTAATGTTAACTTTAAAATGTAAAAATTACTTCTCCTGCTCTTGGTGTATTTGGCTAAGTATGAACGAGGCATTGGCGAAAGGGGTAGAGTGCATTAAAACAGCCCTACATAATTACTAAAGATGATTTTCCATTCAGTTAAATAGTAATGTACTAACAAAATAAATAATATCAAATTATATATGACAATATGATTATGTATTGGTAATAATTGGTTTTCATAATGAGTATAGAGTGAAAGCCATTCACTCCGTGCTGTGCTGGCTGGGCAGCAAAGAAATATAGCTAACCAAAAAATTACATCTCTACATTAGATACATCGCAAAATAATTGAAGCTCATGTGCAGTGGAAGTTTTTCATTTTCATAAATTTATGGCCATCTGTTTTACAATTCATTGGTATTGGAGTTCTGTCAAATTTTGGTTGAATTTCGACTTCGGCAACCCATATTCGGTGTATCAGTAGTAAGTACCTACACCTCACAAGTAGATAATATCTTCCTGGAGGATTGTTGTGTTTCTGTGAATGAGTAAGGTGCCAGTAAGTAACTCACAAACATACAATGTACCAGCATCATCCATCAATCAACTCTTACTATTGTATTGTATATTGATATGCGCTCAATTAAAAAAGGGCTTAGAGCATCCATTACTTAATGAAATGCTACCAGAAAGTTGGTAACTTGGCATAATGACTATCTATTCTCTTCTTCGTAGCATTATTCTGTTTCTTAATCCGTCAAGATCTGTGTGTACCGTTATTCCATATATATGTCGTAAACGAGTGGTATAATTATGCCAGTCGGATCTCGCCGGGTTAATCCATCAGGATAGGGTGTCCGCTACTCAAGCCTGAAGATACTGATTTTGACATGGAGGGACTACTATCAGAATTCCATAACCAGACATGTTTTTTTAAAATATAGTTTCTTGGATGTGTGGGTTTCCTCACTATGTTTTCCTTGACCGATGAGCAAGTGATCATTACAAATATATACATAAATCTGAGAACTTATATGTACGTACTCAGGATTCGAACTGGAGACCAGTTGGTCAATAGGCCAGTTTTTTATCCACTGGGCTATCACAGCTTTATGTCTAACTTATTATGGGTATCAGTACAGTGGTGAAGAAACTTATAACCTGCCTGATGGTAAGCAGTTATTGCAGCCATAACCATCTTAAACCAACCAACCAACCAACTTGTTAAGATACATTAAGATAGTTGAAGATTGTTGCAGAACAGTGCATGTGCTCAAATAAGCTATTGGATCATTTGCTTGATTTTCAGGTTAAATCTGCACCAGCAATTGTAAATGGTGAGCGGGTGCCATGTAGTGGTGATCCTCCATGGCCTCCAGGTACCACACCGGCAGCTACAGGGATCAAGAACCATGGGAACACATGTTACATGAATGCAGTTCTACAGTGCCTTTCTCACACTGATGTTATTGCTGAATACTTTGTGTTAGACCATTACAAGGTTAGTATTATAGAAAGTACTATTGAAAGTTTGCAGTATTGCTAACAAAAAAATCTATTAAAATATGTTTATTTTTCATGATACTCTTCATCTAGCTCTATGCATTTCACATGGTTTTAAAGCATCAAAAAACATCATTAAAAATGGATGTCTCACAGACTTCAAAATATTGATTTACTGATTTTAGGTTTAGAAACATGTGAAAGTCTGAAGTTCCAAAATCGGGAGAATATGTGAGGTAGTCATTTTAAACAAAAAGTCATGAATTGCAGTGATGGATTTCACAGAAATGTTAGTAAGCATCGGGAAAATCTTTATAAAACTACATGTTCTGTTGGAGTAATCATGGTCATTTCTCTTTAATTCCTTCATATATGTAATCAACTCAAAAGAGTGCAATAATATGCAAAAATTAAGGTTTTGTCTGTCTCGAGGTAGTCCATTATTATGGAAACTTTAGCATCCCCTAAAATTATAAGGCTGGTTTTTTTGGTGTTGCTATACTAGGAAGAAGCATATTAAATCTACAATATAATAGTATATATATTACATTTTGGAGTCAGTCTGACTGGACTCATGAAATGACTTATTGTTTTGTTACTCTCAACAAAAGATGCTTGAACAAGCGTGTTGTTACCCTCACAACTACCACAACAATTCTTTGCCGGTACTGTTGGCACTTAGTGAAAAAATATAAAATTTCTCCAAGGAATCAGTGTATGGCTGCAGTTCCCCGAGTCGGACAGCTTATTAGATAGTCTATGTCTAATTTCAGACAGATTGTTGAACCTACTTTTGCGGATACAATTACAAGACTGTCCAATTAGCAGAATTCTCTCTTATCACAGATTTTCAACATTTCCTTAACCTGTCAGAGCCTGTTATATACATTTTCCCATACATTTCTTGGCGGAAAGGCGGTCCAATTCAAACAAATATTAAAACTATTACTTGCTTTAAAAAAAAAAAAATGTATACATATGGAGCATTGCTATGAATACAAGATAGTGAGCATTACAGGAGCTTGACAGTGTTGTCATGAGTGTCAGTCTAATCGAACAAGCAAGTTAAGCAATGTCGGCTGCAGTATGTCTATAGATAAGATTATTAACTTATTTTTGAGCTCCTCTGTGCTTGGAGGCTACATTAAACCGTCGGTTACCACTGTTGTTGATGAATGACAGACTGACAATCTGCTATTGAGCAATGTGGCAGCGTATGCTCTCAATTCCTTCAGTTGCAGTTGTACTTAGGAAAGTGGAATGGGTACAAGTTGATGTGTTTAGTATTATTTGTGTTTAAGTACCTATTTACATTTTGAAATAAAATAATTTACTTGTAGGTGGACTTGCAAAAGAGGAATAAGATTAATTCCAAGAAGTATGGCACCCGTGGGGAGGTTACAGAGCAGCTGGCATCTCTACTAAAGGCTCTCTGGGCTTGTCACTATACTCCAGATATGAGTACTACATTTAAGGTATGTATCATCAAATCACATCGCTTCAAAACACTTGTCCCTCCCATTTGTATTCGAGTACTAGACTATAAGGAAGTTTGTTGTGAGTGAAGGTGATATACTGTGGCATCTGATGTCACACCACACAAGCATAATAGATATATAAAACATGGTACATGGAAATGTTGTTTATAACCATTTCTTGTCCATTTTTATGGGTAAATATGATACGAAGTATGGAATTAAAGTTGTTTCTGTAAAGATTATCCAAGTGAAGTGTATTCTGCTGATTTACAAAGGATCTGGCAAATGAGAGATAAGAAACAGCCCACACAGCATTATTTGTTACTGAATTCGGGGCAATCAGTCAGCATCCTTACCATAACAGTGAGAGTGACAAAGTGTGAACTATAATCCTTGTGTTGTAATGTTGGAACACCATTTAAGTCCATGCTCTATGTCAGGAAGAATCACTTGACAGACAAACATTCTTTGCCTGAAAAACCAATTAGTAAATATCATGTAATTGTGAATGTTTTCGTTTGGTTACTTGTTAAAATTGTACAATTGAAATGAAATAAATAATTGTAACTGTAAGCAGCTCTCAATAAATTAGTAGACCAATATGTACAAAGTCAAGCTTTTATCTCTGAAAGATCTATATACCAGCCAAACTTTTTGACTGTTGCTTAGAAAAGTATGAAGGTAACTCTAAAGAATGTGTGTGATGTGAATATATCTTTTTAGTTAGGTGACAAACAACCATATGGCCTTTGAGCACATACAATAAAAGATCCTCATTACCTACCTGGTTAACTTATTTCAAAGAACACAAGACTTCATTGGTTTGTTCTGTGGCTGTAAATATGGCAAAATTATCTGACGTCAGTGATATTTTCAGTGAAGTGTCGGTTCAATTTGGCACTTGGGCCTGCTGTTGAATCAGAAGCAGGTTCTCATGACTTAGTATAAAACTGTTTATAGAAACTCTGAATGTTCCTCCAGATCTCTGGTTCGGACGAGACAATGTCGCCACGGTTGGTCTTTATTTGCATCAACAGGCTTAGCCAAACAGACAGATTCGTTGTGAACACTTTGGATTCTTTATTTTGCTAGACTGTCTTTTCAATACTTTTTATTGAAGAGTCGATTCATGTTGCAAAGAGACCGATATCTGACTGTTTAACTGCCTATATGAGGACTGATCTGTTGAAAACTGAAACTTCATTTCTCGTGGAACTTCCATTAGTCTGAGGGTTTGGCTTAAAGACTTGTTTATGGGGCGGGGCCGATATTAAGCATGTACAAGTGTTGACAACTCAGCGTTACAGTCATACGTAATTAATTTAACTGTGTGAAACTATTTGCCAGGGAGCAGTGGAGAGGCATGGGACACAGTATAGAGGGAATAGTCAGCATGATGCACAAGAATTTTTGTTTTGGCTGCTTGATAAAGTCCACGAAGATTTGAATACTGCTACTAAGAAAAAATACAAAACTATAAAGGTAATATTGACAAACAAAATATATAAATAAAAAATTACATCCTTAAACCTTGCAGAATGTGTGTTCTTAAGAGCCCAAATTTTGCAATATTTATTTATACTTTTGCTTCAATAATATTAGGTCAGTGCAGAATCATATTAGGTCAGTGAAGGCATGTGCATGTATTACTAAATTCTTTATACTATGTGGTGTTGTCAAAAAATTGAGTCTTACTATCAATAGTTTTAATCAAAATATGCCATACAATCTATAAGGCTATCAATAGTATCGATTTCTTAGTGCAATTCTATCAGTATTCAGCAATACAATATATAGTATCTATAGTATTGAGCCTTGACGACGAATAAACTATCGATACCATCGATAGTATTGGTCCGGATAATTACGAAAATTATCGATAGTTTTGTACAATTGACCTTTAAAAAAATACATCCATAGCAATTCGCATGTACCTAAATAATTCCTAAAAAGTGACCCATAATCTATACATTTTTTTTTCATTTGTAGTATTTTGTACAAATTTTTACATTGGTTGAACATACTGCACGCCAGTGCTGAACATAGCTTTCCTCCTTTAACTTCTATTTTTTATGTATATACTTTAAATATATACTAACATGCTATACTATCTATCTATAACTTCACGCCAAATCCTTTGCGGGGTAGGCAGACAGAACTGAACGCCACGTGACTTGATTGACATTACATACCTCACTCGCTTCTTTAACATTCATTGCTCTTCTCATGCACATTCGCCGGTTTCTAGGGCTTTTGGCATCACCTTCTGACAGAACACAACCAATTTGATCATGGTAGGTAGTCTTGGTCTTCTTTGGCTCCAACATTCTTCCACTTATGCATTGTATATCTGCCTCGTCATTCTTTCATCCTGCATTCTTTCTACATGTCCGACCCAATGGAGCATGCCTCTTCTTATTTTAACACCGACGCTCTTTTGTAAACCAACTCTGTTTCTAACATCATCATACATGCTGCACTACTATACTATAAATTATATTCCTCTAAAGGATCGTATCTGATTTTATGAAAATCGATGAAGTACTTTTCCCAGTACTAGGATTAACAGCTATTAGATCCTTTGAAACATTTATAATAGTTACAATATTTTGACATTTCAGAATACGTGTGGGAAGCCAGACGAGGTGGTAGCCGCCGAAACTTTAGCAAACCATGCCCGAAGAAACAGTTCATTTGTACAGGCAGTTTTTCAGGCCCAATACAGGTACTTTTTTTCAATAATGAGCTATATGGATAACATAAGCTATCCTTACTTGTCATTGCATGTGGAGCACGTAGACAAGTCATACATTTACTATTAAAATTATATTCTTATTAATTTTTACCCATACGCATTGGCGATGAAAGAATACCGAAAGAAACTTGCTAATGTAGGTTTTTCGATTAGTTTATTAGACATAATGATTATTAGATATTCTTACTATTCTTAAAAGAAAGATTCATGGGTCCTTTGCATTCTCATCGCTGTTGTTTAGTTACTGTACATATATTTTTATAAATATATTTCTAAGTAGCATTGACCTCTATGAATGCTAAATAAGCGAGTGAGGTGTGTAAGGACCGCGTCTTATGGCGCTCGGTATCCTCTGCTCACCCCGCAAGGGACCTGTCGTGAAGTACATTCTGTGTACTAAGTATCGGGAATTTGTCAATAAAACAAAAAATACAAATTATTCATCTAAATTTATTTTATCGCCTTCAAAGTAGGCCCCATCGCTTGCAATACAACATCTCCACCGCTTCACCCAGTCTTCCATACATTTTTCATAGGCTATTTGCGGTATGGCCTTTAGCTCATTCAGCGAATTTTCTTTTATGGCTTCTATCGACTCAAAACGTTTTCCTCGAAGTGGTAATTTTAACTTGGGAAATAAAAAAAAGTCAGACGGAGCCATATCAGGTGAATACGGTGCTTGGTCGAGAACTTTTGTTGAATTTTTCGCTAAAAACTCTTTCACTATAATGGCTGTGTGTGATGGTGCATTATCATGGTGCAGCATCCATGAGTTGTGTTGCCACAAATCTGGACGTTTTCGGCGGATACTCTCACGCAAACGCTTCATGACGCCTAAATAATATTCTTTATTCACTGTTTCTCCCTCTGGAAGGAATTCGGAGTGAACCACACCACGGTAGTCAAAAAAAACTGTCAGCATCACCTTGATTTTGGAGCGACTTTGCCGCGGTTTTTTGGGTTTCGGCTCGTTTTCGAGACGCCATTCTGAAGACTGTTGGCTTGTTTGCATGTCGTACTCATAAACCCATGTCTCGTCGCCAGTTATTATACGTTTCATAAAGGTCGGATCCGTAGAAGCTCGGGAAACCATGTCTTCAGCGACATGCTTTCGCTGCGCTTTTTGAACAAAATTGAGCTCTTTTGGAACTAGTCGAGCGGCGACGCGTTTCATGCCTAAAATGTCAATGAGAATGTTGTGGACGGACTTAAAAGATATGTTCACCTCACTAGCCAACTCTCTCAGACTCATACGTCGATTTTCGAGCACTAGCTTCTTGATTCTGTCGATGTTTTCTCTGGTCGTAGCGGTTGAAGGTCTACCAGAACGAGGCAAGTCTACTACTACTTCTCGGCCTTCTTTAAAAGCCTTATACCATTCATAAGCCCTTGTTTTCGATATACACGATTCGCCGTAGGTATTTCGCAACATTTTTAGTGATTCACCACATGAAATATCATTTGAAACACAAAATTTAAGGCACACTCTTTGTTCAACAATATTTTCCATTGTAAAAATCGCCGAGGACTCAAAACTATGACCAACAAAAAGTGTAGTTTAAAACAAATTAAATGACAGATCCCGCTCAAATTTTGCGCGCTAAATCAGTACAGTGTTACCAACATGCAGTAAAAAAATTAGAACGACCTCTTTTACGCGGGTCTTTTTATTGACATATTCCCGATACTTTTTACACAGAGTAGTATACATACATACAAAACCTCTATACTCCTATTTTGCTGAATCCCATGCTGTAGCCTGTAGAGCGTACCTTGGTTGGGAAATCTGGAAACGCATATTATATTGCGTGAGGCTGAAGCTGAACGGTTTCCATTAAGTATTTGCAAAGACACTGTATCTGCCTGATGTGCAACTATTTCAATATTAACAGCTTTTCACAGAATTTCCTTGCCAGATGATTTTCCTTTTATCTTTTATTTCTATCATGACATTATGTCTTATATAAGACACAATGCCATGTCTCGATAGTAGCTGAAATAGACAAGGCGCCCGTCTATTTCATTCAATCCTTAATTGGCTAATCATTCTAATCAACCAAGTTGAGTCTACTGAAAGTTAATTTACGTGGATTACAATTTTCAGTTTTTTCTAATTCTTATTATGAGAGCTAGATGTAAATAAATAAATAAATATTGTCGGACAAATTACACAGTGCCATCTAGCCCCAAAGTAAGCGAAGCTTGTGTTATGGGTACTAGACAACTGACAAATATACGTAAATACATTTTTTTTTATACATATTTATTATACATAGAAAATACCCAGACCAAGACAAATAGACATGTTCATGCACACAAATGTTTGTACTCTGTGGGAATTGAACCCACGAGCGTTGGTGTCAAAGTAGCGTAACAGCGTGTACCACCACTGCGCCACCGAGCTCGTCAAAATGTCAGAGCAAAGCAAAATTGCTCGAAAAGCGACACAAGTTGTGGCAAAACGTTTGATCATGTAAATCACCAGTTTGAAAGAGAGTATCAGCCTTAAGATAAAAAAAAACTAACAAGATATTTTTATACTATAGGATAGATTAATCTCTCATTACCCGCTTTTCCGCCAAGAAATGTATGGGAAAACGTATATAACGGGGTCTCACAGGTTTAATATACCTAGGAAAGATTCTGTAGTAGAAGTACGCGTACAAAATGTTAAGTCATGAAAATTGGTGTATAAAAGTAAGTTATTTTTACTAGGTCGGCATTGACGTGTGCCAAATGCGAGAGAACGTCGTGCACGTTCGATCCTTTCCACTGCGTGAGCGTGCAGCTGCCGTCGAGACTGGCGACCGCTCAGCCATCGCCTTTGCCTGTCAATGTAAGTAAATATTCCCATATGTCATTTCACATTACCGTATAAATAGAAATGCGTTTTATTATGACTTCTCATAACATTTTACATTATAATACACATATGTGTGTGTGAAGTAAAGTCAAAGATAAGTAAAGTCAAAATTGACCCGCACTCAGAGTATTATGCTGGAAGCACGAAAAGTGATCCCAACCTTGGTATGTAGTTAAGGTCAAGAGCATGAAGGAAATAACATATGGAGATATTACTTAGTAACTCAATTCACCGCTACGAGTCGGGCGGTAAAGTATAACGCGCAGCTTATTGGCTAGTGCGCGTATCAACATTCCACTTTTGTGTTGTATTTATCGGCTTATTGGTTAAAATATTCTCCCATAAGTCAGTAGGTTTGAATCTCTAAGATATGTAGGCGCTATAACACAACGTTTTTATAAGCGCGGTGTGCTTTCGTGCCCAGTCAAGTGGTTTATTGATTTGTGGTCAAGAGTGACAACACGAAGCTAATGATGAAATATTTTTATTACATTATAGTATAACTGCTTACATACAATAAATTATTATTAAATAAAAAAATCCGCTTTCAAGAAACACCCAGGAACTAAAAAGCGAAAAATAATTGGTCACAATTACTTACGATTTTTGAAGTCGGTGCCATTATACTTGTATTATCAATTGATATTATTCGGCTGGCGGAGGTGATTTTTATTTAAGCATAATTATTTTTTTGGTTTTTAGTGGTGTAAATAAAAAAAACAGAGATGGAAAGACCTCATCTAAGGAACTACAAATCAAAACATTATCTGTGCATATATTGTTGTTTTTGTTGATTTTCTTATAAACTGCTGGAAATAAATTTCGATAACATTTATATGGGACCATCTCTGAAGTATGACCTACCAAACAAAAAAGAGTCATCAAAATCAATTCATAATTGGCGGAATTATTGCGTAACAAACATACAAAAAAAAAACTTAGAAGCAGAATCTTTATAGTCGCTAATCAACTTTGGCTTCTAGCTAGAAAAGCGTACAATAAAATCGGCAACCGGTGGAATTTGTAAAAAATATCCTATTCATAGCAGGAGTACAACTACTAATGTTTTGTTCATTATGTTTTCAGGTAGTGTATGTGAACCAGCAGCCACGGCAGGTCCGCATCGGCGTGGAGCTGGCTCCAACCGCCACCATGGAAGACCTGAGGACGACTCTGCACAACGACACTGGTATAGATCGCGATCATATTATTCTGGCGGAAATTAATGAGACAGGTGAGTTTATAAAATGCATTAAGTATTTGCGCAGCGTGATGGAGCAAGTTTGAAACCTAAGGTTTATAACCAGTAATATACATAATTATAATTAATGGTAGACCCGTATCCCAGCGGTGGGTTGGTGTGATGGTATATTTGTTTGGTGTTATAAGGGCATTATTTTTAAGATGGAGGCGCTTAAATGCTGATTGGCGTAGGCAATCAATCAACATTGAGCAGCATGGTGTAGTGTGCTGTCTATGGATAGATTTCTTTATCTCAATCTCTCCATGGTCTAGAAAGGTCGTAAAGCTAGCGGTCCTGGCTCGTAAGTTGATGTCAGCAGTTCACGGCAGTAGCATTCTTCAATCTCCAAATGTGGTGTCTCTTGCGGGAGTAGGCGTTGTTGATACTTTATATTCTAATAATCTGAACTACTTTATTTGGTTCCACCACTAGTTAGTTTATGCTCCTAAGGAGTTATTAGCAGTAGGACAGCAGTCATAGGCAATGGTAATCACTTTACATCAGGTGTGCTTATATGCCTTCCGATATTGTATAAAGAAAGCCAGATAACAATTTAAGTAATATCTGTTTAATTATTAAATTCAATTTTATTATACAGGCTGGTGCAACGCTCGCGGCGGTTGGGAGGTGGCGGGCATCGATTTCGGTGCTCTGTATTGTGTGGAGGCTCCACCACTGCTGCAGACGCCTACCACGCCCTACTTATTGATACTGTGGGTCAATCTACTAGACGGAGAAAGATTTGGTTTGTTGTTCTCATAAACATATTATATTTACTTTTTAAAGTTTTAAATTGACGTGGATCAAGAAATAGACGAAGTTCTTTCTAGAGTGGTTTTACGACATTTTTTACGGCATTGTTCTATTAATAACCTTTCGTTGAACTGTACAGAATCGATTTTAAGAAAATCAGGTTCTTTGTTTAAAATTTTTTCATATTTTTTTAGAGATTTTTATAATTTTTACACACAATTAATAAAAAACTAACAAATGAAACAGATTTTTTAAAATCGTGTTTGTGCGTACGGAGAGATAATAAAGTGAAACGAAAACGACAGACGACAAATCTTGGAAGTTTCGAATCAGGGTTCATTTGGTTTGTTTTGATGAATGTAATACATCACTGTTCGTTTAATGCTGAGGGAGCCAAGTTGAGAAACATGGCTAATTTAATGCTTAAAGCGTGATAAAACATGTTTCATAGTTTTGTGAGTTTACATTCAGTACTTATAATTTTTTTTATGATATTATGGTGGCAAATAGCGTACCGCCTGCCTCATGGTAGGCGATTACTGATGCTGGTTATTACATAAAGAATATCCAAATCCAACAACATAACTATATTAATTCGTTTCCAGGTTCGCCATATGCAATGCAAGTACCTCGTGAGTTATCGTATGAGGATCTTCAGAAGCTAATGCTCAAGGAGATGTGCCAAGTGATCGCTGAACGTGTTCTGGAGAATGCGCAGGGCACGGACATATTTCGAGCACGTATCGCTGAGGCGCACCGACCGAAGGATCCGGCGTATTTGCAACCTGAGGTATGTACCGAAATACGGTTTCCAGGCAAAAACATTGAATTGGCGGGTTTAACAGCCAATATGCAATTACGGTTGCCAGATCAGTAACTTGAGAAATTGAACTAACCAGATAATCCGCAACTATGGTTTCCCGATCAAAAATTAAACATGAACCTCTAAACTTATACTAATTTACATTTTTATAATGAGAATAGAGAATAATGATAGTAATAACGTCCAAAAAAGTTGGTGTGCTCAATAGAGCAAAGCAGTATTTCAGCGCGGAGCAAAGACTTATGTTATATAAGTCTCAAGTCAGACCGCACTTGGAGTACTGCTGTCAGAGACGAGCTGTGAGAATTGTCGACAATCCTAAGCTTACACACGGTATTGAACCCTTAAGTTTAAGGAGAGATTTTGCCTCCCTTTGTGTATTCTACCAATTGTACAACGGGTTGTGTTCTGAAGAATTGTTCGAAATGATACCGACAGCTACTTTTTATAACCGCACCGCTCGCCGACGGCGGGGAGTTCACCCTCACACGCTGGAACCGCAATGGTCGCGTACTGTTCGGTTCCAGAGAAGTTTTCATCCGAGAACTCTCAAGCTGTAGAATGAGCTCCCAGCTGAGATAATTCCAAGGGACTTCAGTATGGAATTCTTCAAGAAATGTGTGAAGAGGTTTTTAGAGGGTCGGCAACGCATGGGTGACACCCCTGGTGTTGCAAATGTCCATAGGCTACGGTGTCTGTTTACCAAAAGGCAGGCCGTAGGCTTGATTGCACCTTAGTGGTATAAAAAAAATTAATCAGGCGTGTGATTTATTATATACCACGAAGGTGAGAAACAAGCTTACAACTTGCCTGATCATAACCAGTTACCGTAAGCTATGGACATTTGCAGCACCAGAGGCGTCACTCATGCGTTGCCGCCTTTGTAAAAACTTAACTGGCGAGTGATACTTAACGTATTACAAGCGTTCATAGGCTTCAGTACTTATGACATTTATTTGGGATCCCCAATATATTGTCTGATCCATAATAATTCCAAGGTTTACGTTTAAGTGATTAAAGTATCTTAATATATCAAAATATAACGTCGCACCTAGCCCCTCGTCCTGCGGCTCATCAGGAGAATCCATATATATATATCCGTACATGGCGGTTTATGTACACACTCATATATTATTTGTAGTTGCCGCATCCACTGTTTGCGCTGGACGTGGAGCAAGCGCTGTGTGCACACGATAAACATCCCCACCTTCGATTAGAGCTACTCTGGGATCCCGCTCACAGGGATAGGTATGTATGAATAATTTTATAAATAAAAGTATTTATAAATAAAGGACAAAGAGCCCGTTGAAAGGCGGTCCACAAAGACGCTGTTTTTTTTTAACTATTGCGGTGAAAGCGACTTCTATTAAGTCGACTTTAATTAAATCTTTTTCACTTTTTTATTTGGAAACTTTTTGGTTTATCTGCAAAACTTCATCATATTTTCATCACATTATCACCAATATTTTATAGGGCCATCAAGGACTCTCGAAACAAATTAAAAATCTGTTCATGTACAATTATATACAACAGAAAAAACCTTAAGATGCCATAGTTTCATTTGTCAGTATTCGAGTCGCTGACACGTTCTCGAGATATCGATGCACGTACATAAAAAAAAACATAGAAACTTTTTTTAAGCAGCTTAAAATGTTAAACTTATATATCCTAATAGATGGAGGAAATTAAATATTGTTTAGTAAGCATTCCATTTAATATTATTTTATTCCAGTTTGTGTTATTCTGTAAAACTTCTCTATGTTAAACTTTCGGGCGACATAACTTCCCTGTGCCTATAATTCCCCGAGTGAAATTAGTGGTTTGAAAATTAGATCAGTAGTTTTGATTCCAGTGAATGCGAATATTATTTTGCTTAAAATTGAGATTATTTCGAATACGACAGTAATTTTAATATCTTATTCGAAGTTCAATTCGGAATTCAAGAATTGACGAGCTCAGTGGCGCAGTGGTGAAACGCGTTGTTACACTACTTTGACACCAACGCTCGTGGGTTCGATTCCCACACAGTACAAACATTTGTGTGCATTGAACATGTCTGTTTGTCTTGGTCTGGGTATTTTCTATGTATGATAAGCATGAATTTACAAAAAAAAAAATGTATTTACGTATGTTTATCAGTTGTCTAGTACCCATAACACAAGCTTCGCTTACATTGGGGCTAGATGGCGCTGTGTAATTTGTCCGACAATATTTATTTATTTATATATTTACTTATACAATATACACGTTTAGATATCCTAACCGATTCTATTTTGAGCATTATTAGGGCTTAATTACTTAGTCTTATTGGTTGCAGTACTATGTATAGTGTTAGTGTTGTAAACAATGTTATTGTTGTACTCTCTTTAGTATATTCAAAATAAAAGTATATAAAAATGAATAAAAGTGTATGTGTGCTTATGTATGCTTGTAAGATGTTATTGTTGTATACCTTAAATTTTATCTGTACTGATAAAAAACATGTTTTTGTTTCATAAATAAGTATTTGAGTACCTACGTTGAATAGTCACGGATAAAACTTGAGAAACATTTGCCAAACAACTTCGCGGTGTCGAATTTATTTTATTATAATTTTTATTAATCTTTTGGCTCGAGATATACCCCGAATTGCTGTGTTACATGTAGTTAAATGGTTGCAGTATAATTCGTTCGCCGGGCGAGGCGTGCGAGGTGCACGTGTCGTGTGTGGAGGGGCCCGGAGGACCTCTCACTCTGCACGCCTGCCTCGCGCACTACACGCGCGCTGAACACCTCGCGCAAGAGGACGCTTGGAGGTGAGTACCTTCTATTTTTACGTTGGGAGGCATACGCTCGCGCGTTGCCATTCCTGTGTCCAATACAGCAAATCCTTAGAACCTCATTGGTAACCTCACTTCCTCGCAGGAACACGAAAACAATCCAGTGAGTTGTATTGTATTTGCCTACGGTTTACTGTGAGGTGGAGGTACTTTCCCAGACGGACTGCTTTGATGCCTCAGTAGGGCGTATCAAAGCATCCCGTCCGTGTAAGTTCCCCAACTTCTTACAGAAAACCACAGTCAAATTAACGAAACTGCCTGCAGAGTGTGTTCCTGCGTGTGTGAGGTCACCAGTAAGCTCTGAAGGAATGGCTGTGTAAGCAGCAGAAGTGGCATCGCGCGAGTTATGCTTAATGTATTACAAGCGTTCATAGGCTACGGTAACCACTATACATCAAGTGGACCGTAAGCTTGTAAGCCTCCCGACGTTGTATAAAAAAAAAGACAATTTTACTTTTGTGTCTAAAATAGCAACGAAATCTTTAATTTAGCTTTTCATAAATTGATGATTTTATACTACGTCGGGAGGCATATAGCATACGGCTCACCTGATGTAAAGCGGGTACCGTAGCCTATTAATGCTTGCGATATATTATCACTCGCGCGATGCCTCCCTTGCTGCCTACACAGCTACTCCTTGGGAGCTTACTGGTGACTTCACTCACACGCAGGAACATAACAACCCTCTAGGGAGTTGTTATTTGACTGCGATTTTCTGTGAGATGGAGGTACTTCCCCAGACGGACTGCTTTGATGCGCCCTACCTCTCTTAAAACATCCAGACCAAGACAAACAGACATGTTCATGCACACAAATGTTTGCCTTGTGTAGAAATCGAACCCACGAGCGTTGCTGTCAAAGTCGCGTCATTCACGACTGAGCCACCGTGCTCGTCAAATTGATAGATGATATTCCAACAAAAACCTGTATGAAAAAGTGTACAAGATCGATAGAAATAAACTTCGGTATAGTCAGTGTCACCGATAAAAGAGTAGGATCTAATGCGTGCCAAGTTCCATAGCAGCTCGTTTAATTATAGTTGTAAGAATGTACGATAAATACAATTTGTAACTTTTATATTTGTTGAAATCAAATATTTTTATTGTAATTTATTGATAATCAAAACTTGCGAAGTTAGAAATTCAATATCCAAGAAAGTAAGAAATTGTCTTTAGACGAATTGAAAACTTTTTATTTTTATTAATTATATTAATTGTTCTAAATTCCTAAAGCTATGATTAAACGAACTGATGTGGAATATGGCACCAATTGGACCCCCACTATACTAATGACTGCCCTGAGCTTGAAATTCGACCATAATTCATTTAATTTTTAAGTGTGAACATTATTAAGCTTTTGTTTTCAAAGAATTAGATTTCTCGCATATAGTTTATTTTTATTTTGTTCTATTACGTAAGCTGCAATAATGTACAAATACGTCAAAGGAAAAATTAGGCATAGCTTGGGTAAGCGTTATTTGAAAAACAATAATGCATTGTTTGATATTTTATAGGGTTTCTTTTAATGTTACACAGACCCACAGGTTTCTTCATATGTACACAGATAATAATGTATTATAAAATATACTCTCTTTATGAACTGTCACTATAAATATACACATTCACATTGCATTTTACGTTCACATTCATTCAAAATATACATTGCATGTACAAAGTAAACAATGCATTTTTTATTTCGGCAATATTATTATGTCTTTAACTGTAATGTATATATATCAATAATAGACCGCAACAACAGCAAAACATATTTTGATAAAATTTTATATGATAATTAGCTTATGTCCCTGATCAACGGTTAGTACTTTTATTTTGGAAATTTAGGGTTTCTGCGTAAAACTCGAAACCTCATTTTACCGAGACGTGGGTAAAAGTTAGTTAATATTATTAGTCAGGATTATACTTACCTACATGCCATGTTTCAGGTGTCCTCAATGTCAGCGTTACATGCCCGTTGTCAAAACACTAGGACTGTGGTCGCTTCCTGACGTTTTAGTGATACACCTGAAGAGATTTCGACAGTGAGTAGTCTATATTATTTCGTAGTTATTTTTTATATGATCGTAAATAAAATAAAATAATCTTCTTTTAGACAAGCCAAAGGCAGGACGAGTACAAAGCTGACGGCTATGGTGGAGTTTCCGTTGAACGATTTCGACATGACGCCACATCTAGTAAGGAAAAATACAGCAGTTGAATCGCCGGGACATTCCCGGTCGCCGCGGTGGAGGCACTCCAAAACCACTATCGTCACACCTAAAGAGAACCTGTACGATCTGTATGCTATCTGCTACCATCATGGAGATGATCTCGAGACCGGACATTACACGGCCGCATGCAAAAACCCTTACGACGGTCACTGGTACAAATTTGACGATTCGCGAGTGACGCCGGTCGATGACGAAAACGCATACAGTGAGCTTGTGAACAATACAGCATACATGCTCTTTTACAAACGTAAAAATCCTATTGTGACCCACTCGGGTCCCACTGACGCCCACAACGGTCACTGGGCGTTACGAATGCCCAAGTTTGTGAAAAGTGAATTGTTGAACGATCTTACTGAGGTTAAAGAGGAAATCGTTGATGAAGGTAAAATTATTTCGAATAACGAACCAGAGTCTGAATCTGATGTCACAGGTCCGCACAGCCCGTTGTCCAGGAGTGTCGAGAGCTTACCTGATGACAACATGAACGAAGGAGAGGACTCTCCTGTAAAACACGCCACCATAATTCATAATACTACTATAATACAATCACCCACTCTTCAGCGTCCATTGATAATAGAGGTGAATGGCAATAAGACGAACGACGATGCGAACGAAAACGAAATAACCGTGTCTATCGAACCTTACATTCATAAAGACGTACACGTAAATCCTAAAATGACGCCCGTGGATACTAGACGGCCAAGGTCAGTCGACTATCCGTCTCGTTCGAGCACGTCCGCGAATCGTGATTCCAATAGAAACTACGAGAGTTCTCCACTAGTTGCCAGCATAAATGGCGTAGAGTATCACCCCACCACTGAAGACCTTATGTTGTCAATGTTCCAAGAGTCCAAATACATTGTTCCTAGACACGGGAACCACATCACTGGAGAATCTCATCGACCAAGTTAGTAATATTATTACTTTAATATTTGACATGACATCGGTTGCTTTAACTGCGTTGTATATTTGCATTTTACTCACAGTTGCGCACTACTTCTTTACAGGTGAAAAATCATCTGTTTGGAAAACTCGCATATCCACATGAGAGCAGGTAACATCGTCTGATCAGTATACAGCTAGTATGCAATCATCTCCTATATTAAATTGTCCAAATATAGATCTGGTGTCGTCTAGATGACGGTTAATTTATGAATATTGAAGTGTATATGCTGCGAATGTTAAGTGTTTGTTTTTAAGTGCGAAGCTTTCTTCACTGCTTGCTCCTAAAGGGCCCTACAGCGTGATTATATTTAATATATTCGCGGCAGAGCTCTCCGTGAGTAGAGGCTTACCATAATTTTTGCTTATTTATTTATTATATTACTTGTAATCACTGTTTTTAGTTATGACACATGAAAATCAGTGGTATTTTTTGCTATTATATATTTTTGGTATGTTCAACCTTACTGCCTTGTTTTGAGTATTGATGTCTGTGTATACCAAAGATTGGTTAAAATATACTCAACCGTGGGGAAGGCAACTGAAATGTCAGTAAAATCATTTTTATATCGTGTACGTGATCATATTCATATTAGTAGTAAATGGACCAAGTTATTTGTGGACCATTTTGTTCAGATTGTCTTCCTTGACGTTCTAATTGGATAACAGTTTGTTTATGGTGAAAGTGATGCGCATATGCATATGCGCTCTTTATCGGTGAATCTGTAATAATAATATAGTAAGTTGTAGCTATTACACCACAAAGTAACCTGTATGACCTTAGTGGGCGATATAAACGAATTATCTAACAAATGCCACACGTGTGCCTTGGCCCTAGGGATGTTGTGATTTAAAAATTAACAATCTACGATTGCTGACGTAACTGCGGTAACTACAATTTGTATAATTAAAATAACGACGTACGCGTGAAAACTGTATCATACAATGAAATATTATTTTATTATTATTGTGATATTAAAGAAATTGATGGAATAAAGTATTTTCTTTGTTTTTGTATTATTATTATTTCAAAGACAGAGTGGTAAATTACAGCAATTTCTTGTGATTTATATTTACATTTTTTGGATAAAATATTGTATATATTGGCCTTTTTAGTATGTTTTTTACAGAAACCGATCGCTATAGTAAAATAAGTATTGTGGACGATAGCATTTTGTAAATATGGAAAATAATATGTTTATAATTGCACATTGGTTAGATTTTATATGTAAAGCACTTTGTGTGTTTTCTTTTTGATAATTTATGTATTGGATTAGTTTTTATAAAAGACAATTTATGATTTGTATTTTCAAGGGAGTGGCCTAAATTAGTACCTGTGATCCGATACGTCAGCATACCAAGTACCTAGATTGCTTACTTAAAATACATTGTTACTTTATTAATAGCGGTATATGTCAATAAACTTTATTGGTGGCGCGGCCGCCGGGTAAATGGAGCAATAGGAAACATTACATTCGTTTTTACATCAAACAAGTACGAATGTGCAAAATATTCAACGAGAAAATGGCACAATGTTCATTAACAATAACTACTAGTTCCGTTATTGACTGAGAACTTAAAGTATTTATACAGGCTGTATAAATGATTCATCCTGTAAGGTGCATCAAGCTTACAGCGCATACAATCTACTCATTAATATAAATACTTTTTGTTATGCGATAACTTAAAAATGCCAATGTTAATATAGAAATTGTTTGATTGGTTTCAACACTTTTGTATGTGTTTAAAGTTTATTTAGGTCCTGAAGTAATGCACCTCCTGAAAATTCCAATTTATTAGGTTTCTTTTCGTGTATATTATATACTTGACGTTGGCAAAGTAACATAAGAGGGGGGAAAAAAAATACTTTGGGGATATTATTGTGAGACTTGATGTACCCATTTTGATAAACATTGTAAACATATTTAATTCGTAATATACATTATGTATGTTGTACCCATTGCGAAAAATATACAAATTTAGTAAATAAAAAAGTAAATAAAGAAAGGTCAAGCTTTAGCGCGGATGACGCTCAGCTCGGCGTTAGCAGCTGGCTGGATGTTTTACGTAATGGGTGTAATTTATACATTACAAAAATTTTTAAATAAATTTGAAGGCTGTGTACACATTAAGCTATTTATACTTATGCATCTTATATAATTGCAGTAAAGGTGAATTTTGAATGGTTTTATATAGCTGAATCTGTACACTGTACCGTGTATACATTAAAAACTCTATGAATAGGAAACCTTGTGCTTTTTAATTTGATGCTAAAAACGAATGTGATTTGTGGCCAAAATCAAACAAGATATTTTTTTACGCAAAGGAAAAATATGAATGTATTGTTTTAGGGATAGAGATGGTTTGCTCTCATAGTTAACTTTCTCCTGTATTCTTTAAGAAGACATCACGTCGATAGGATCGGGGGGCAGTTACATTTATATAAGTTAATGAGATGACGACTAATGCTACTTATTTTATCCATACAAATAACATATTGTTTTAATTACTTAACCAAATTTGTGGCCGAAGGTTCATTAGCACAGCGCTTTTGCACTGTGATATTGGTCTTCACACTCGGTTCTCATTTTTGCTTACTATCAGGCGGGGTGTATGGCGGCTCTTTGATAAATTCTGCATTAAAATATATTTGTTTTGATTTATATTACTGTGCGTCCTCCTTATATAAACGCGTTAAAAAACTTTGGCCGCGAGAACCGGATAATAAAAATGCCTTCAGTATTATTATACGCAATGAATTATATAACATTCGGGCTAATAGTAATATTATCACTATAAAGAAACACAATGGTCAAGAAATTGGCAGTGACTACTTAAACACGACACATCTGGGCTCGATTCCCACACAAGACAAACATTTGTGTCCTTGAACATGTTTGTTGGTCTTGATTTGGTTGTTTCAGAGAGGTAGGGTGCATCAAAGCAGCCCTTCTTCGGAAGTATCTCCATAAAACAGAAAACCGCGGCCGAGTGACAATTCCCTAGCTAGAGGGTTGTTGTGTTCTGTGATTGAGTAAAGTTACTAGTAAGCTTCTAAGAAGTATCTGTGTTAGCGATGGAGGTAGTAACACGCTAGCGATACTCCCTTGTATTTCGAGCGTTCGTAGATTTCCGTAGCCACTGTACATCAGGTGGGAAATGTGCTTGTATGCGTCCCGCCGTTGTAACTAGTCACAGTGTACAGTCAACGTCATATAACAGTGAGACAGCCAATATAATCGATTTAGAAATAATGACATTAATTTACAATCATTATTCAACTAAAATTGACTTGTTGTTTATATCAAAGAGATACAAATATTTCCTATCACGAGCAACTTCAAATACATAAATTCAAGTTATCAAATTATTTACGCGAGTAGCTCAAGTCTAAGAAGAGACTCCATTTGTGTATTCCACGACTGATCTGTACGATGACCTTGGCTTCCTTCTCCACTCACAGTTCGACGTCATCAGATAATTCATTCTGACATGGAAACCAAATAGTCGCGTTATCCCGCATGTCGAGCTTTCTCAGGAGACTACGGAATAGGTTTCATCTAAATGGCTCTATTATTCACCTAAATAGAAAATGTTTACATGATAAGCAGAGTGCAATTTATGATTAATTATGTTTAATTTAATTATATATAAATATATGAGAATGTCGCATCATTATTTGTTATTTGAAAACTTTAAATACGAAATTAATGTCATTAATACATAATAATATTATTAACTTTTACTGCTTACTGTATAATATGTAGCTGACTGTACATAGTCTGTGTCTATTTATTTTCAAAGAATAAATAATTGTCCAATCCACTAGTGTATTTACAGTATGCCATTGGTCGTCTATTCTCCGAATATCTTGTATTATGTTCGTTGTTTTAATTTAAAGATGTTTATTATAATTTCACCACGTTATGTTAAAATATAAGTGTTATGTACACATTTTGTTGCGTTTTACTGACCTATTTCCTTTCCAGTTGTATTTTGCCATGTAACATGATATCTGCTTCAGTTTATCAATGACATGTATAATAAATGAATTTAAATTCTGTCTTCACTATTTTTCTAATCGTCTAGGATCTGAATAAATTGGACCCTTTTATATTAATACTATATAGAGAGAGAGAGTTGATTTATAGAGATAGATACACACGTACATATCAGTCGATCCACGGATATATACATTTTGGTGTATAAGTAATTAAGTAAATAACTCGCCCTGTATGCACTTTACCGAATAGTATGTCGCATCTTTGTTAGAACAAGATCACAATAGGGGATTGGACAACATTTGGAAAAGTGATTATAATGGATCATAATGAATATTTAATTTAATCATAAAATATCATTTCGAATATATAATGAAGCTCTAAAGTATACCAAATATTATTTATTTATAAATGATACTTAACGTCGTTATTATGTAATGAAACTACAAGCTGTAAAACTATTACTTTATTCCCGTTATTAAACCTATTTGAGTATGTAGCACTTAATTAACTTGTTTGTAACTTACATTGTTATAATTAGTCAATCAATTGCAATAGCGGTTACGGCTTGTTTACTTACAAATGACGTCACGGTTTCCGAGATCAATGCGCGATTAACGCGGCATTTAAATAAAATCTTTAAACATAGTTTTGGGTCTTTTAAAGGTTGATTTATTAAAAAAGCATATTATTGTCATAATTTTTTATGGATATTAATATCCTTTGTACCACTATTTGAAATGTCTGATTCCTTATTGTGCTTAAAGTTCTACCGAAGATGCTATATACTGGTCGATAGAGTGAACCAGTGCAGGGCGCATGCGAGATTATCTTTAACCGGTGAGTGTAAGGTGATGGTAAAACACTTAAGCTATAAGGGGTCATGATGCCTGAGCTTACACACGACTTTGCCCTAAGATTTAGGCGAGACTTAGCATCTTTCCGTTTGTTGTCCATTGTACAATGGGTTATGTTCCGAGTCAGTACAACGTATGCCAACAGCTCCGGTAAATATTTACCGTCAGAGTACAGTATAGTGGCCTGTAATAGGGAAACTATGAACAGTAGCTGCATTAGTTAGGAGATAAAATACTCCTTATATTGCAAACGTTTACAGGCCTTCTACGAAACTTGTTTTCCGACGTACTGTGCGCAGATGTGTCACTATTAACAGACTGACGGACATGATGAAACTGTGAAGATTCCTTGTTTACTGCGGAACCCCAAAATACAGCCCCGTATAAAATCATATTTACGCAGGCAGGCGCGGGTTGCACTAGATCTAGAATGGTTGCCACAATATCGCAGTTGATCGATTAATTCACAGCACGGCAGGCGTTTGCCTTGAGCTTCTCTAATGATTAGGTAAATATAAACAGGACCTGTAGGTATACATTTTCCTCGATTAATCCCGGCCTCTGTTATGATCTATCGCATAACTTTTAGTTTAGCTTTAGATATGTAAGTGAGCAAGTAATGTCTCTGTTATCGTCATGAAATCATGACTTTGCGCAATTGACTGCACATGAAGGCACCCTGCGTTTATAAAAACGTGTTTTAACGTCACAATATCTCAAGCGCTTCTAGCTAATGGTATAAGTCGATAGTGCCGCGAGGAACTTGCCGATACGAGATGCCCCCGTTATACTTTGTCCTACTTAGAGGTTTTTAGAGGGTCGGCAACGCATGAGTGGTGTTGCAAATGTTCATAGGCTACGGTGACTGTTTACCATCAGGCAGGCCGTATGCTAGATTGCCACCATAGTGGTATAAAAAAATAATTAAAAAGACTCATAAACTTTCCCTCTTTGTTCATTTAGGATCCTATATCTGTTATTATTTCACGTGTATTCATGTATGAAGTCTGGCTTCATTCAATTCGACGCTAGTAAATATGAATACAAATCACGAAAGTCGGACTTACGCATGAGCTTTCAGGAGGACTTCCATAAAAGCTCATACCTACTACCCAGGAGAAGCTGTGGAGGGTTGGCTAGTCAATAAAATACACAATTTTATTCTATTCCTCATTATATTTCCTGTAGACGCAGCAATATGCGCTTATATTTGCCAAATATAAGTAATTCTATGAAATGTCGGTAAGTTGTTATGCATTGTGTCTCCATAGTTGGAGTCAAGGACTATTAGTGTGCGTTTAAGACTGTTAGGGTCTGCGGTCACTGAGGTAGGTGTCAATCGTGGTCCTGGGGAATGAATGCTTTGGAGATTTGTAGCGTTGTATGTTTCTTTTGTGTTCCAGAGCAAAACATCTGTGCATTTTGCGTGACGCAGGAAGACGTGACGAGAATCAAAACCAAGTAGAGTTATCTGCTTGGAATGTTCTGCAAAAACTGAAAAGATAATGTTACGAATTCTTTACTTTGCCAACCAAATACGTATTTTTTTTGTATGGAAGTTCACTTGCGGGGATTATAAATTATTCTTGAAGAATATTTTGCGTCGTATAATCGACTAGTATTTCTGTTGTGTATTAGTAATATACTGCACGTGGTGCTTTGTGTAGCAGAATGATCATCAAATGATGAAAATAATCACTCGGTACGATGCCCCCTCAATACTATAAGATTGAGGGTGTAACTTATCACTTTCCTAAGTTAACTCTACTTTATATTTCGACTGTGCGGAAAGTAAAAGACAAATAATATTTAATTAGCAAGCTCGGTGGCGCAGCGGTTAATAACGCGGCTTGATACTAACGCTCGTGGGTTCGATTCCCACACAGGACAAACATTTGTGTGCATGAACATGTCTGCTTGTCTTGGTCTGGGTTTTAAGAGAGATAGAGCGCATCAAAGCAGTCCGTCTGAGGAAGTACCCAGTTGTGTGACGTGGACTCTCAGAAAATAGCATCCAAATAACAACTCTCTGCGTACGTTCTTGCGTGGGAGTGAGACCACTAGTAAGCTCTGTCTAATAGTTAATAGACATAAAGCCAAAACTTATAGCATTCGGATCGCGGGATTGTACAAAATAATTTAGATCGAATTGCCTGTAAATTTAAGTTCTGTGAAATAAAAACAAGCCAAATCCAAAGGGGCAGGAAAAGTAGGAAAGCGATCCAAGATCGGCTTTTTGTAACATTCGTGTTTGTGTGCAACCTGTCACACAAAAAAAATGAGTGTGCTTTAGACCACACGACTCAAGTAAAACTTCTCTAGCTCCATAGCGTGATACAGACAATATGCCGGCACTGTGTCTTAAATATACCTACGAAACTTAACTCGCTCTGAGAGAAAGAAAATGTGTGCTTGCACCTCTCCCTCTTGCCCCTACAATAATATACGAAACTTAACTCTCTCTGTTTCTATCTTCACGAACTTATGTTGGCAATAGGTACAAACGTTTCACCGGCGTTTTAAAACGGGCAAATAAGAAAATTTTTAACAATAAAACTGAAAGATGAATGGAAGAATGAATTGAGGAACGAAAGTGTGTGATGTATGAATGTGTTATTTATGTGTATAGTATCGATTTTAAAAAAATATTTTTGTATAAATAAATATATATTATAGCAATAAGTGCCTTGCCCAGGGGTGTACGAAATTAAAAAAAAACACTAACTTATGTCTTCCTCTCTACTTCCGCGTGCCTCACCCGATCACACTTTTCATAACGCTCTCGTTGCGCATTCACCAGCATACTCCCCAGGTCAAGCGTGCGTAAAGAAGTTTTAATTCAAAAACGATTGCACCGCGCCGGATAACAAGCCGCTTTTGCCGCCCCTGTGAGGTTTGGCTTTTAGATGTTATTTTGCAGAATACTGGCAATTCGATCTATTTTGTATGAATGATTCCACGACTAAAATGTTTTAATGGCGGCAGAATTGTTAAATAATAATTCATTGTATATTTTACCCCGTAGAAGACCTGGATTTTTATTCCTTTTCAAACTAGCGGTATCCAGTTCCAGCAAGCCTTGTTGATGAAGTCTGTTGAGAATGAGGATGGAGTTAGTGGGTGCTCGCTTCACGAGAGCCAACTGGAGGCCTGCCACGGGTGAACATGCTAGCACTGACCATTCGGAGCCAGACGTGACGTCAAGAACTATGATAGCTCCTCTTGACGCGTCTGATATATACCTGGAATTAAGGGCATCAAAATGGTGAGACTGCCTTAAAAATAATTCTTAAATACCTAAATTCTCTGTTGCAATATAGAAGCTATAAATACCTTACTGCTATATATTTGTTTAGAATTCGTCGCTACCTAAGCCTAAGGATTTGGCGAAGATATTGATTTTTACATAGAGCGACTGCCCTCAGACCACCACAATCCGGAGTGAAAACCAGCCCTTTCTGGCCTTTCAGGTCACACGTCTATCTAACCGAACTCACGATGTTTTCCTTCACCGTAAAGCAAGTATTATTACAAATATGTAGGTACATAAATCCGAAAACATGAATTTAGTACATGTACATTCCCACGTCAGGATTCGAGCTGAGGACCAGTAGGCCGATTCTACTAAAAAACTGCAACTGCACTGCAGCGCGGCGTGTGTCAAAATGTGTGACGTTTCGTTAAACGTCGCTGCTGTCAGATCGCTTAGCAGTCAGAACCCGTTATATACTCGTACGTTTTCCCATACATTTCGCGGTCGTATACGACCACTCGGGTTTCGAAGGGTTAACGAAACGTCAAAATGTAGGCATTTTGACACACGCCGCTCTGCAGTGCAGTTGCAGTTTTTTAGTAGAATCGGCATACAGTTGATGGGCCGGTTCTTTAACCACTGGGATATCACTACTCTTTATTTTGTTTTAAACTTATTATTGTTTTTTGTTAAGTATATAAATTTTTTGTAAATAATATGTATGGGGGTAGAGGGTATACGAAGCTAATTTGCATACTTATATTAAGATGCATGCGATCGTGTAAGTGATCATTACAAATATGTACAATAGTTCGAAAATTCTAATTTTACGATACTACCACACCAGGTTTCGAAACAGGGACAAGTCTATATATAGGTAGGCTGGTTTCCTCCCCCTGTCTTCGGACTTCGGACAGTCCTATTATATCCCAATGCAACTTGCTTAGTTCATCTTCCAGCTCCACTATCTTCTCGTCGGTCCTCATTGTACGCGTATTGTGTTGGTAGTCGCGGCGTCGGAGCCGGGGATTATTAGCACCCCCTGCTCCGCCGATACTCTGACCGCGACCGGAGCCAGGATCAGCGGCGCTGCCGGTGACTGGGGGCCGTTTTTGTGTCGTTCTCATGTTAAGGTAGTTTTGCCATAGTTGCCACGCTTGGCAGACGGGTTGGCAACCGCAGTAAGTTGTTAAAGTACGCAGGGGACGCTGCTGCCCATCTCCTGTATGTTTCCCTTAGTCGCCTTTTACGACACCCACGGTTTGAGATGGGGTGGCCCATTCTTACGCCGAAGCCACACGGCACCGATGCTACTAGATGGCAATTTGTCCAGATAAAGGCATTATTATCTCACTGAGGTAAATAGGTCTTCTTTTAATCTGAGGCGTATCAAGCATGCGATACCACATGGTGCCATGGTGTTTATTACAATACTTACACAAAAGGTTTTGCTCCTAATTCGTATTCCACAACGATGTTTTGTAGTTTTGATACAGGCTGTGTCAATGATGAGAGATCGATGTACTTCGTAACCTTCTCTAGGAATATATTAATCACCATAACTTTGGGAGGGCAGGTGCAGCGCGGTGTCTCTAACGTCTCCACTGCACCGCTGTCAAGAATCCATAAGTTACTCTGTTTAAACAAAAAAAAAAAAAGAAAGTGCTATAGTTAAGTAACTTTTACTATAATTATTTTTATTTTATTTTGACTGTACATTTCCCTTGAAGCAGTTCTTGTAGCTCTTTGTATTGAAGATCGAGGAGAGTCGCCATTTGCATTGATGTGCTGTCAGTCTAATCGATTTACGCAGCGTCAATTGTAGTCTGTCTGTGGACGGATTTCTCTAAAACACTTTACGTATAGTTTATCGATTAATCGGCATTGCTTTACTATATTGTTATTGGTGAATGAACGTCTGTTTTTCTTATACTTAATATATTACAAGCGTTAATGGGCTACGGTAACTGCTTTACATCAGGTGGACCGTATGCATGTATGACTCCCGACGGTGTATAAAAAAACCAACACCTTTATGAAAAATTCTTCAGACATAATAATTAGAACCTAGGCGACCGAGCTTCACTCATTGTTTTTTATGTTACTCGTATATATATAGACATATACAAGAATTGTTTGTTTAAAATAATAGGTAAAAATGCGCAAACGAGGGTGTCGTTACTGGGGTTCGAACCAGGCCTCGTTTCTTATAAAGATAGATTCTCAAAAAGACAGATTCTCAAAAGGACAGGTGTACATGTAAGCAGAAAAAGGGAAACAGGAACTTTTATTACAAATATTTTTATTTTGCACGCTTCAACGGAACCCTCCGGGCGCGATTTCAACTCGCACTTGCACTGATTTTATTTTGCACGTCTCAGTATTGCAAGTACTCTAACACTGATAATTCACTCGATAAACATTCAGATCAATTTTAGTTCGCGAATGAATTAATTTTTCACACTTAATTTTTAATGTAGGATAACTCGTATGATATTCATTAAATTGTATAGCGTAAGGGACTATTATAATGTGTATGAAATGCTTAAGGTAACTAATGTAATTTTATAAGGATTAATACCGTATCCGTTTAAATAGCTTTTGCAGTCACCACATTATATGGGATCACATTTTTAGAAGTAAGAATGGGTTTAATGACTACGTTTATTCATTAACAGACACATGCCATCGCGGTCTTTTTTGTATAGACCTATAAAAGTGTAACAATTTCACCATACATTGTTTTATTACATACATTATATACCTGCACCATTTCTGGTTTTTTGAGAAATCGTTCTTGTCTTTTTGAGAATCTGTCCTTATGAGAAAAAGGGGAGCTATGTACTTATGCTACCCTATAAGATTCGCGCGCTCTGCGCATACGGCGGCACCAAATACACATTTATTATCAATACATGGGGCACACTAAAAGTTTTGCACTTCTAGCTAATCGGAACTATTTGAATTTCGAATGTTATATTTTTTGAAACGTTGCAACCTACTTAGTAATAAAAAAAAACAATTTGCGGGAAATCATTTGTCAATTGTTTTTTATCTCACATCAAAGTTCTACGTACGCAACGAAAATGAAATTGAGTCGAAAAAATTTTAGAGCGATGATTTTTTATGATTTTAAAAGTTCTCTCTCTCCGCAAGACTGTGCTGCTCGTCTTCAAAATGCTTTTGGAAGAGAAGCACCTTCTTTGAGCACCGTGAGGCGATGGTTTGCTGAATTTGAGAGAGGTCGAGTTTATTTACATGACGAATTTCGTGAAGGGCGGCCTTCAACTGCCGTCAACGTAAATAATGTGGCTACTGTTAAGCGGCTAATTGAAGTAAACCCGCGGATTACCTATGAGACAATTCGAGTACTATTGGGGATTGGTATGAGCCAAATTCAGAAAATTTTACACGAAGAATTGAAAGTTCGGAAACTTTGTTGTCGTTGGATCCCTCATGAACTGACAGCGGAGCAGAAGCGGGCTCGCGTGGAATGGTGCTCACAGATGCTACTGAAGTACGACCACGGACATTCTAATGCTGTTTATGACATTGTCACAGGAGACGAAACGTGGATTTATTGTTTTGAACCCGAAAAAAAACAGCAATCTTGTGAATGGGTGTTTGAAAATGAGAACAGGCCAAGAAAAGTGAGGCAGGCGAGAAACGTTGGTAAAAAAATGATCGCGTTTTTTTTCTCAGCTACGGGTCCCATCTGCACAATTCCACTTGAAGATCAAAAGAGTGTTAATGCCGAGTGGTATTCTACCATTTGTTTACCCAGGGTGTTAGAAAAAGTTCGCGAAAGACGACCAAAAAGCCGCGTTCTCCTACATCATGACAACGCTTCTTCACACACGGCCAACAAAACAAAGTCATTTTTAACTTCCGAAAAAGTACAACTCGTTACCCATCCTGCGCATAGCCCCGACCTAGCACCCTGTGATCTCTGTATTTTCCCCAAAATCAAAGATTTGATGAGAGGTTTCACTTTTACCAACTCCGAAGAGGCAGTGATAGCGTTCAATCAGCACGTAGAAAACATGCCATCAGATCTGTGGTCCTCCTGTTTTAAAAAATGGTTCGATTGCATGAAAAAATGTTTAAAATGTAAAGGAGAGTATTTTGAAAAGCAATAAACATAATATTTTGGTTATAACATGTTGTTTTTTTAAGTTACGCAAAACTTATAGTGTGACCTACGTATAAGTAGTTTTCAGTTTATCAGGAAAAAAGCAAAACATTAAAATATAAAATTTGATTCAAATCTATGGAGCCGTTTTCGAGATACGCAAAATATGCAACAATTACTCGTTTAAATCTGTAAGATAAGTATGGACTATTTAGAACAACGCAGGCCGATAGAAAACGTTTCACAACTACCGCTCTAGTTGTTCTATCAAAAATTATTTCGTGCACATACCTATGTAAATCTCAGAATACAGATATGTGTAATTTATATAAAAACTCTGAATAATACTGTAATACATATTACTACCTAGACAAATATAATAATAAATACAAATTAATAACTAGGTATATTTCGCGAAAGTAGTGAATATTTGGTATATTATTTTTTATGAACAGAATACAGTGAATTGTAATATATAAATAAATATAGTACCAAAGTACCTTCTTCTTAGCGTTATTCCATTTCCTAATCCATTAAAATAGGAAGGGTCTGCTACTTAAGTCTAAGGATTTGGTAAAGATACTGATTTTTCCATGGAGCGACTGCCGTCATACCTCCATTACTACAGACTGCTTTGATGCGCTCTATCTCTCTTGAAAATACCAAAAAGACGAATAGACATGTTCATACACACAAATATTTGATGTGTGTGGAAATAGAACCCACGGATCTTGGTTACAAAGTGGCCTCGACCACCGACCTCGTCAAAACCTGTCACAAAATTAGCAGTCCTCGATTCTTTTATGCTAGGTCGTTCACGCCAAATACAAGCACAGTCTTCTTAATGTGAAGAAGAAGCCAAATAACAACTTCCTTGAGGGTTGTTGTGTTCCTGCGAGTGAGTGACGTCACCAGGAAGCTCCTAAGATGCTGTGTTAGCAGCAGAGGTGGCTTCGCGCTAGTGATAATGTATTGCAATTGATAATAGGCTACGGTAACCACTTTACATAAGGTGGGCCTCATGCTTGTATAAAAAAAGTGGTTACTGGAGTCTACAGACTTTTACGATACAAGGAGTATCGGCACTCGCAGTATGCCATCCGGCTATTGAATCAGCAACTTTTCAGGAGTTCATCGGTTACCTCTTCTCTAGGAGTGTCACAAAAACCATCTATATTTATAAAAATGAATGTTTATCTGTATGTCCTCTATGGACTCAACAACGGCTGGGCAGATTTTGATGAAATTTTCAGTGAATCTTCAGGTTAGCCCAGCAGGTGATCCTGTGAAGTTTGGTAACGATTGGATCACCCGGGCGAAGCTGGGTCGAGTAGCTAGATTATATAAAAATAAACATCTATGACAACAACCCTCTAGGGAAAAATGTATTTAACTGTGGTCTTCTGTAAATCATTACTAAGGTACTATTACTATTCTTAAATCACTATTATTACTGGTACCGAGATTAATTGTGCGTGTGAATTTGGTTTTGCAAGCAGAATAAATACTAGAACGTTATATTATACCAGTAAAATAATATTTCGGTAGGTATGCGTTAGTATACTTAAAGATAGTTAAATATCTGATATTACATTGAGTAAAATATTAATTTTATTACCTAGCGATCGCTATGCTGCCATCAGGCAAGCTAGTTACTCGTAAATGTTGCTTAAGATCGCGATACAAGTTTCAAGCGATTTATCAACCCACAATGGGGCAATTATAGACATTAAATGTTTGTGAGCCAGCCTGATACTTTTATGAGATCGGACCCACGCTTTTCATTGTTCAAAGAATTGAATCTACTAGAATTTTGCTACAAATGTGTATCAATAAGAGGGAAAACGATCTACTGTATACTGTAGTATAGTCGTTGCTGGTGTTATTCCGTATATTAATCCAATTGGCCGGATCCACTACTTCAGCCTAAGGATTTGGCAACATAGCGTTTTTTTACCTAAAGCGACTGTCGCTCGACTTCCACAATCCGAATGGAAAACTAGATCTCTCTTAGTATATAGGTCACACGACTTTCGAAATATATATTTTTCGAACGTGAGTTTCTTACAACGTTTTCCTTCCTAGCAAAGTAATAATTACAGATATGTTCATGACTTTGAAAACATGAATTTTGTGATACATTTTCACACCAGGATTGAAAATCCTGAAAAAAAAATCCTGGTGTGAAAATGTACCTGTCTGATAATAAGCCGGTACTTTATCCACTGGGCTATCACTGCTTCTATTAGGTACCCAATAAATATCAAGCGTAACAAATAGTGCGTACGCTTGACTTAGCCTCTGTTTAGGTGAATCCATAACAAGTAAAAAAGCATTTGGCAATAAATTTATAAAATAAAACATACCTACCTGTAATTGATAATAAAAATACACACACTATTTACAACTTTGATTCGTACAATATTACGAGTAATACTACAACTGACACAATGGATAGAAATATTCACATACGTACATGTGTACTTTGACACTCTTATATAGCTGATTAAAAAAAGAAAAGTAAAGTAAGAGAATTGAATAAGATACAATAAGACTATATCAAAAAATGTAAGACGTGTCTAAGTGCCCGCGAGTGCCTAATGGCAAATAAAGAATTTTTATCTTGTTATTTTTCTTTCTCTATATCCTTTATATATGTATGTCGCAGGGAAATAAGGATTTCAGGGATATCACGAAATCCCTAGACAAATCACGAAATCATGACTTTTGTCGAATATTTTTTTTTTCAAGAATATCTAGTGATATGAGTAAATACTAACATAATTTCTGTGATACGTCGTTTCACTGAACAGAATCAAATAAATTGAGAAAAGTATTGTCTGATATGAAATAAAATAAAATTGAAAATGAACTAATGGAAAAAATTATAGAAAATAGTATTTTATTTCGACCACCATGTCCAGTTGCACTTCACGGCACTCTGCGAGAATAAAATAGTAATGTTCCGTTAAAATTATTACAACAATTGAGTCTGATTCAGATAGTCTGAATCAAAACTTATAGTTGGCAATACTCATTACATTATATTTAGTTCCATAATAATATTTGAATCTCTTACGGGATTTATTCAAAATCGGTGCCGATTTATATTAATTAGTTTTATGGTGTTATCTGCAGATCATATCTTTCATTTTCTTTTTCAATTTGATTTTTTTATAATAACTGGACAATTAAAATCGATTTGTTCAGTCACACAGGCTCCCTGCCCCAAGCCGGCACTCGTGGAAGCGAGACAGAGGCATGGCTCGTTACTAATTGTGGGATGTCCAATTTTTTAACATTTTACTGAATTCAGTGTAGTAAAACGACGGATCACTGAACCTAGCTTAGTATTTTGTTATATCATTAGACATTTTTAGTAAGACGATGTAAAAGAAAAGGGTATTAGATATCTATCGTGATTTCGTGGTATCCCTAGGGATTTCGTGAAATCCCTGGTATCGTCGTTTCCCCGCGATATATATAAATAAATACACATTTAATACCTACTTTAATTTTATGGGTTAACCTCCTGTGAATATATAGAGGTTTTTAGAGGGTCGGCAACGCATGAGTGACACCCCTGGTGTTGCAAATGTCCGTAGGCGACATATATAAATAAATACACATTTAATACCTACTTTAATTTTATCGGTTAACCTTCTGTGCATATATAGAGGCTTTTAGAGGGTCGGCAACGCATGAGTGACACCCCTGGTTTTGCAAATATCCGTAGGCTACGGTGACTGTTTACCATCAGGCAGGCCGTATACTTGTTTGCCAACTTAGTGTTAAAAAAAATAGATAGATAGGCGCTATAAATGGTTTATTTATGATGATGTAGATGATTAGAAAGTGAATTAAGTTTATGTATAGGTAATATTGACCTCGATATTTATATCAATTCGATTGAATCCATTTAACGCCACTTAATCCTGTCGACTAGTTTTTGCTTTAGTATAAGGTAATAAATTATTGCGAAATTTGTAGACCTACTTGACGGCACACGTATATTACATAGTCTAACTTTGGTTGACCGCTGAGCATGGATTAAACTTATATTCGTACATTTTTTTACTCAACATTCACAGGCATATAACCATACGGCCTGCCTGTTACAAAGGGGTTATCGTTACTTTTTACACACGTCGCATTACAGGAAGTATCGCTCGCATATTGCCTGCCCTGATGTTAACACAGCAATTCCTCAGGAGCTCATTGGCGATGACTCTGTATGAGTTTTCTTCAATTAGACTGTTTGATGTACCCTAGCTCTCATATATGTACTTATCTCGAACATTCAATTACTTTTACCGAGTTATTTATATATTACTCAATGTTATTTACAAATGTACATCTTTGATAGATAGGCAACACACAATAGGTATATAGGACTCGATGACAGTTATGTAATACAACGTCATTTGCGTTGTCGCCCGCCATAAACCAATAAACCACTTGCCGCGCATAAAGGCACGAATTACGAAGCGTAGTGTTTTAGCGCCTAAATATGACAGCAATTCGAACCTACTAACCAATGGGTGGATTTTTTAACCAATAAACCGATAAGTGACGCGATGTTGTTTCGTAAACTATATATAATGTATATATAAGAGCTGAGCGTTCTATTTTACCCGCCGACCCTCAGCGGTGAGTAGATTTGCTAAGCGATTTCGTTTCATTGGTTCTTCATTGATTATTTCCTTCATGTCACTCGCCTATTTGTCTCTATATGTAGCATGAAAAATGTGAATCGTAGGACCGAAATGAAAATCCGATATTTCGTCCAAAACAGAAATTTTCTACTACAAATATTAAGCAGATTACTCTTGTAACCAAATACAGTGATAGTCCAGGTCTAATAAATAAATATGAATAAGTATTTTAGGACGAATTACACAGCGCCATCTAGAGCCAATCTAAGCAAAGCTTGTGCTATAGAACTGGATAATATAATAGATTAGAGAAACATATGTAAATACTTTTTTTTGTAAAAACATACTTAATTAAACACCCATAGCCATTTAATACTTTTGTCAATTGTTTAATTTAGAACAAGTTCACGGTTGATCATTTAATTATATTTTTTATTTGATATCATAATTATAGTAATGCCATCTGCAAATAAAATAAATTTATGATTTGTCAGTTTAGTTATTGTCATTAATATAGAGTAGCAAGAATTGACCCCAGAATACTTCCCAACGGAGCACCTTATTTTGTTCTCTCTAAAACCGGACGTGTGAGATTCGTTTTTAGGGTTCCGTACCCAAAGGGTAAAACGGAACCCTATTACTGAGACTTCGCTGTCCGTCCGTCCGTTCGTCTGTCACCAGGCTGTATCTCATGAACCGTGATAGTTAGATAGTTGAAATTTTCACAAATGATGTATTTCTGTTGCCACTATAACAACAAATATTAAAAAATGGAATAAAATAAATATTTAAGGGGGCTCCATACAACAAACGTGATTTTTTTGCTCATATTGCTCGATATTGATAACAGCAACAGGTAGACGCTTGAAATATTCACAGAATATTTAGTTATATATTCACTTTAAGAATAAATAATTTAATTAAAATAAAACAAATATTTAAGGGGGGCTCCCATACAACAAACGTGATTTTTTTTGCCGTTTTTATAGATATTGGTACGGAACCCTTCGTGCGCGAGTCCGACTCGCACTTGGCCGATTTTATTATTTAATAAACGACCACGCATTGTCGGCGATTGAATAATTATGCTGATACTAACTGGAATGCAGGACTTCTTATACTCAATGTTTCGCGTCTGCGATAATCGGTATGGGGAACAATGAGCGTCAACATTGTGGACAAATGCTCAAAGGCAACTCGTATCCGTGTGTGTAAGTGGTAACTAATTACAGCACTGATTTCATTCATAGTTTTATGCGTACGCGTTTCGTTTTAACTATTATTGTAATGTAGTAGCGTACGAATAGCTTTTCGCACTATTTTTCTCATGTTCATGGTTTCGATTCCCACACAGTACACATATTTGTCTATTACTCTCGGTATGAGTATTTTTAAGAGGGTACGGTGTATCAAAGCAAACCTACTGTCGAAGTACCTCTACCTCACAGAAAACTGCAGCCAAATAACAACTCCTTACATGGTTATTGTGTTCCTGTGAGTGGGTGGAATTTACAATAAGTTCCTATGGAGTTGCTGTCCTAGCAGCAGAGGTGGCAACACGTTAGCGATTCTTCCTGTATTACTAGGCTTAGGTTACGGTGACTACTTTACATTAGGGTGGCATTATGCTTGTTCGTCGTATAAAAAAAGATACACAAAAATCTTATTAGTTACCACATACTAAATGATCGAGGTGAATGTCAATTGCATTCTGTATGCTGTCACATTCGTTAATCGTGTGATGCTGGAGGGAAGGGAATGCTTGCATTTCGGGGCCGTGCCTTCCGCGTACCAACACCCATACAGTCGCTGGCACACCTCGTTTGAATCTGTAACAATGAATTGTATTTTAGTTGGTAAACCAGCATATAATCGTGAAAAACGAGGTTCGATCGGATCTAACACCAAGGTCTTTTATCATTTTGCCATGAAATTGCCATAGTACGAGCTAAGAGTTTTCTTAAATGGCATGGTTTCACAACAGCTCGCTGTACACAGCACGGAGCTGATCCCAATGCTAACGTCGACTTGATGTAAAGCGGATACCGAAGCCTATGAATGCTTGCAATACATTAAGTATAACTCGTATGATGCCACCTCTGCTGCTAACATAGCAGATTTTAAGAGCTTGTTGGTAACCTCACTCACAGCGGCAGCGGTTTTGTGTGAGGTGGAGGTACTTCCCCAGACGCGCTGCTTTGATGCGCCCTACCTCTCTACCTCTCTTAAAATATCCAGACCAAGACTTAACAGATATGTTCCTGCATACAAATGTGTATCCTGTGTGGGAATCGACCTACGAGCGTTGGTGTCAAGGTAACGTAACATCGCGTTTCACAAGTGCGCCACCGAGCTTGTCCAAAAATTTGGGTTCGAATTAATTAATAAATATTATTTAATATATATATATATACACACCCAGTCCGAAATAAATATACATGTTAATGACTACAAATATTTGTCTTGTGCAGGTATTGAACGCATAATCTTTAATTGTAAGGTAGATATTGTGAAAATATTCTAGCTCAATTCAAATTAGTTAAATTTTAAAACGTACCTGGGAGTTATAACGTAGATTTCATCATTGTAAGTCACAGCTTTAATAGCAATTATGTTATCTCGGATATACTGGCCGCTATTCTTAAGTAGTTCTGTGCTATGGTCGCACTCCAAATGTATGGGACCGCCGAGCCAAGCCAAATTATTTTGATGAGCCGCGACATATTTCCACAAAAGTAAAATATGGCTTAATTTTTTTAATAACATGAGAAACATTGTAATTATTGCAACGATATTAATAAAGAAATGATTTTTACGACAACACTTTATGGACAAATGTACAGTCAGATTTCTTGAAATTTTCGTGTGTCATTTCTGTGAAAGAAACTTAGCAAAATTTGAATGTTTCGTTTTCGAAAACAATGAAGACACGTATTGATTGTTCCAATTATTTATACTAATAGTAGGTATTATTTTAATGATACTGCTGGTTGAAAATAACAATCATAATGATTATCTAGGGAGCTATTAGACTTTTAGGTTGGTAGTTTAAAAATTGGCATGTTCTATTTTGTTAGAGCCTTATTTGCTAGTTGACAGGGTTCATCATGTGAGGTTGCCTTTTGCTCTGCTTGCACCTTAAAATTTGGTATATCTTACGAAGTGCGCGAACAAAAAAGATGTAGAGCTGATGAGACTTCCCACTCATTCATGCCGGACGCCTTTATTTGTTTATTACATTACATGTAAGTTTACAGAGTCCTCCAACTCCAACGTGGTGCAAGTCATACTAGTACAATAGTTGCAGATTACATTAAGTTGATAATGATTACAAACGACCACAAATTTGAACGTTACTCGAAACAATTATAATAGATTATTATGTTAAATTACGATAGTGTCACAGATTACAATAGAATAAGAATATTAGGTCTTATACCACTAAACAGGAGAGGTGACGTGCTGCAAGAGGTCTTCTTTCAACACAGAGAAATTCTTCTTTATTTGTACGTCACATTCGCATTTGAATAATAATACCCCGAGTACCACTGTATAAGAGTATCACGAATGAGAATTCAATTTTAATTTTTCTCTGATCATCTGATTATAGTTTTACACTGTGTGGTCCTACAAGAATTCAAGAAAATCTTTAGTATTGACACCAAAGTTAACGGGTTCTCTGTATCAACATGACTGTGTGTCTTAAATTAGGTATTTTTTGTGTATTATAAACGTCAAGTTACATAGTAAAAGTGTTTATATATGTACATATACATAGAAAGCTTGGTAATGAATAATTATTTGCTTGTTTAAAAAAAATATTCAAGTGTCACAATCACAACACGACACAGTATCTCTATAGATATCATATCTCAAGTACATCACGTCTCTAGGTGAACGTTCCACCTAACACAACTTGCGTAGATGTAATTGTATACAATACATTTTAATGTAACCCGAAACTACTAGGTAACGTAGTATTGTCTTAGGTTTTCGCGATTGTTACACATTGAAATTAAACTATTTTTAACGGAAGTATCGCGTGTTTTATTTATTTTGTTGAAACCTGACGTTTCGAACACTGTGAGCGATTTTTGTGTGAATCGGAACATATATAATTAATCCATCCATGTCGGTAGATGTAATAATTGAATAACTAATGTAAGACAAATACCACCTTAGTCTTTCCTGCGACCACGGACGCTGCAAAGCGTTCGAAACGTCAGGTTTCAACAAAATAAATAAAACACGCGATACTTCCGTTAAAAATAGTTTAATTTCAATACTAGGTAACGTGATTAATAAATCAATGTTGAACAAGTATGAGGTAAATCGAAACTTGATACGTAAAATAGTATCCAAATTCCGTTTCGGTCTGATTGTTTTTGTAGGAACACGACGAGTTGTTCCGACATCGAGGGTTGGGCTCGTGTTTCCTGCAGTCTCACAGCGAGTAGATACTCTACCATACTATTATATCGATCGACGACAAAAAGATACGATTGTGTGGCATGGGAACTGATTGTTGTTGTATTTAGCACGCAATTGTGGGTCCTGTATGTTGCACAGCATGCGAGTGCAAGCCACTTCCAGTGTTATGCAATAGGTATGCTTTGCGAACTAGAAATTTAATTAACTGTTCGTTTGTGTGTTGTTACCTACTTCGGAATTTATGACGTCGCTGTCTTTATTTTATACAACTACGGGCAGCATGTAAGCATACGGTTCACCTAACGTAAAGAACCGTAGTTTATGTACAAAACAACTCATAAGGAGGTAACCTCATTCACTAGCAGAAACACTACAACCCTCCAGAGAGTTGTTACTTGGCTGCGGTTTTCTGTGAGGTAGATGTACTTTCCCAGTCGGGCAGTTATGATGCGTGCTACCTCTCTTATCTCTGAATGTTATACAAAATTTTAGGTTACATTATTATGTTTCTGATTTCTGCATTATGAAGCTGTATATTATAGCGTTAAGTAAATTTATACTTAGGTCTCACAGGAACTCCCAGGTGAGGTTTTGCCAAGAGACTAGTGCATTCCTTCAAAAATGTTGTAGCAATAGGCTTCGGTAACTGCTTACTATTATTAGGCAACTTGGTAGTATATAAAAAAAACAATTTGTAATTTAAAAAGTATTTTTTTCCATTTTGAAATAATGTCTGAAAATAGTTTTATTTATAAGACGGGGAATAATAGAATGACCATATTTATTTTGATATCTTGCCTGGAACTTTTCATACACGTGTGCTTTTCCACTCTCATACACTGTGTGGATTCTTGGAGGTTATGTTCTAAGAGGTACTGCGGTGTTTGAGGCATCATCCCAGTAATATTATCGTGACCGCCTACGTATCAACCTCAAGGCATATACTCCACAGGACTCAACGTACTACTAATATTTAATCAAAGTGTAATCACTATCATATACGAGCTATAAAATAAAGGTTAGGTTTGTGGTGTAAACGAAAAGATGGTGCTTGGTGCTGCCAAGGTGTGATCATAGAGAAACATTCTGCCTCGGTTGTACAGAATTAATCAAGAAATAACAAACCCTCTATTTATAGGTTAGCATAAACAATTCTCGCTTGAATATCCGATTATTTTTTGGGTGTTACCTTTGATATTTTCGACAAATGAATATTATAAAAGCGATAATTTTACTTTCATTGCTTTGAGTTTTTTTTTTGTTGTATTTTTAATCCAACCGTGTTAGTAACAAAATGTATTATATATTATAACTACTAGGTACCGCCAAGCAAACTATGTGGTCTTTCGATTTCAAAAATTGAGTGACTAAAATAAACTTTTTATTCAGAAAGGAAATTGGATACCCACTAATTTAATAACAAAACTAATGCACATATTAACTATGTATTGCTATAAAATGTTTAAATGAAAAAGATGTGTAAATAAATTTCATTACGTTACACAACGTGTAAGTCAATGATGAAATGGATGTGCATAATAATTAATCATTACCGTAACAATACTCAATCTTCGACAATGCGTATTGGTTCTAATCTAGAACGACACAGATGGATATGCAAATATATAAATATAGGTAGATTACGATAGTTGTCGCATATTTTATATTTTAAGATATCATCGTAACATATCATCGTAACATATCATCATATTTTGCAAATAAAAATAATCATGAACCATCGTGGCTCTCCAACACTCAGCAACAACTCAGCAATCATTCTCTGATATTTTATTCCACTGGAAAAGGGGAGCGAGAAGGAAAATAGATGAATTGGAGTTTCTTTGGTAAGGTCTACTCAATAGTACAGTATAGTAATCGATATAGCCATGGCTTTTAAAAAGTAAGTCGTCCAATGGTTATTTTAGTTTGTGCAATAAAAAATGTCTAATATTTCTATTATTATAAAAAATTATATTTTTAAGTAAGTAATGCGTGCACAGACCAACAAGATTTTTACAGAAACTGGTGAATTTGGTTTCCAATCACCGTCTCAACGTCCGTAAAATATTCAGTAAGCAACACGGATAAACAAACTCTCTATGTTTGTTAGAGAAACAAAAATATGTGTTTGGATTATCATAACGTTCAATTTAAACGCATTTCGCTTATCCAAGTACATTTATTAAGTTGGTTGACTATTACTCGTAAACTAGTGAACTCTACTTACTTACCTGTGATAGTTTTACTAGTTAATCAGTTTTATGTGCGATTATAGCATATACCGTTCACATAACCAGCAGTTACACACAACGCAACTATGACTCCCTATTGCAATAGGGTAGGCAAAAAAAAGCATGCCCTCTTTATATGTAGGTTATGACATGCTCTGCAACTTTGACGCCAATGCTCGTGGTTCCATTCCAATAAAGGACAACAAGGACAATCGCACCCACTAGCTTTGGTGTCAATGTCTCGTTATTACCCGCTGCGCCGTCGCCGAGCTCGTCAAAAATCCAATAGAATACCGGATTGAGAAAATGGTATTACCCAGACAGGCTACTCTCATGCGCCTTACCTCTCTTACAAATACTCAAACCAAGAGAAGAAGACGTATTCATGCACACAAATATTTGTTCTGTGTGGAAATCGAATCCACGAACGTCGCAGCGCCACCGAGCTCATCAAAAATCCAATAAAATACCGGATTGACAAATCAAGCGTCTATTCTGGGAATTTGTAAGCACGCACACATTGTGAGCATCTCAGCTCGGTCCTCCTTCTTTGTGCGGAGTGCTCCACCCTGTCTCCTGTTGTGGTGGTTCTTAGGTCGGCTTCCTCTTTCGCCGTGTGCATCTGCGCTTAAATCTCCTGCTGCATCTGTGAGCATCTCAGTCTCCTGCAGTGATGAATCGCAGGGCGATCACCACTCTCTCTACCTATAAGGGCGCCTGAACCTCCTGTGGATGTGAGCGTCTCAGTGTCCTGCTCGCTCGCGGAGGCTTGGAGGATCTTCATGTACATTGGTTAGACCTATCCTCGCGAGCCCTTAAAGCTCGTCCTAGCCCGAACTTTATTACTTTTCGAACCCGTCTTTTTTTTATCAATATTTGTAAATATTCGTTTTAATAAAATTTATATTGTTTTATACAGAAATCTCCTTTTTTATTTAATCACCTTACATCCTACGGACACCTAAAAAGTTAATGTAAAACCAAAAGATCTTATTGCATACCAAATACTACTAATATTATAAATGCGAAAGTTTGTATGTATCGATGGATGTTTGTTGCTCTTTCACGCTTAAACGGCTGAACGGATTTGAATGAAATTTGGCACGTAGATAGATTGTGATCTGGATTAACACATAGGCTACGTTATTTAACTCCAAGCGGGCGGAGCCGCGGGCAACAGCTAGTAGTAATTTAAAAAAGCTCGTCATATGTTTTTGAAAAAATATCTAACTGTAATATAATCCACCTTTTTAATTTAGCACATTTAGGTGTTTTAATTCTTGAACTAATTGACTTGTTATGTTATGTGACTCATATGTACATACATGATGTACCTATTACAAAGGCGAAACGAAAGAAAGATAGATTAGGTACCATATAGATTTAATACACAGGTCAAACTGTATTAGAACAGAAGAAGAGTTCAGAGTATTTTAAAACAAATGATTTGCCAGGTTGTTTCTTATATTGTCTTACACATTGCAATGGAAAAAAAATGGGCACATATAGGCAGATAAACAATCTCCAATACGTAATTCATTTTATAGTGCGTATATACATATTAGAAACAAAGTCATATTTGTCACCCATAAAATTTTGTTTCCATGAATATTGCACTAGGCCTAAGGTTTCGGGATTTACATAATTGACGCGCTCTTTTGGGATACCTATGCTGGTCTTTCGAGAATCTGTATTTATGAGAATCTGTTTGATGCAAAATTTTACCTTACTACCTTTACTATTACATACCTTTATTATTACATAATAAAATTTTGACGAGCTCTGTGGCTCAGTCGTGAATGACGCGGCTTTGACACCAACGCTCGTGGGTTCGATTCCCACACTATACAGACATTTGTGTGCATGAACATGTCTGTTTGTCTTGGTCTGGATGTTTTAAGAGAAGTATGCCGCATCAAAGCAGCCCGTCTGGGGAAGTACCTCCACCTCACAGAAACCGCGGCCAAATAATAACTCCCTAGAAGGTTATTGTGATCTTGCGGGTGAGTGAGGTCACCAGTAAACTCCTAAGGAGTTGCTGTGTAAGCAGCAGAGAAGGCATCGCGCGATTAAGTATCACACTTAATATGTTACAAGCGTTAATAGGCTCCGGTAACTGCTTTACATTATGTGGGCCGTATGCTTGTATGCCTCCCGACGTTGTATATATAAAAAAAATGCATATGTATGCCACTTGGACTTAAAAGAGACTATATAAATAAACTCGAACATCACATAATAAATTGTATTTTATATTTTTGACTAGCTGAAGCCCGCGGCTTCGCACGCATGAGATTTGGGCTTTTAGTAGACTTTATTTCTCTGTAGACCTGAAGTTCTTTGTGTTTAAAAAAAAACACAAAGTTCATGGTCGTAGATGCAACCATAGAGCGATTTAATTTTCATTCAGCGCCATCTATTGACCTTTACGGGAGGCAACGTATATTTATTTTATTTTTCTTACATAAAAAAGCGTAGTTATTTTATGTCTCAAAAAATACGTATTCTGTGAAAATAATAAAAATAAAATCGCAAAGTTACCGATATTTCCCCCCTGATTTTAACAGTTTTTCTTGTTTTACGCAGGAACTCTAAATATTTAGGGGATAAAAAGTAGCCTATATTCTGCTCTGAACAGTCCTCTACCTACCAGTGAAAGTCCCGTCAATATCGGTTCAGCCATTTCGAAGATTAGCCCGGACAAACAAACAGGCAGACAGACAGACAAAAAAGTTAAAAATGCATGTTTAAGCTTTGGTAACGTGAAAATAACAATATGAGCTTAAGATAAAGGCTTTATTTTGAAATCACAGACAGACAATTCAATTTTATTTATATGTATAGATGAAGCCTGTTACATTCTCTATTCTCTGGTTAAATGGCAATCAATTTATCTAGTAGGGTATATATTCTCTACTAATTACGCTATTCTCAACAATACTTTTTTTATACGACGTCGGGAGGAATGCAAGCATTACGCCTCACCTGATGTGAAGTGAAGCCTGTATTGAGCGTTTTTTGGAATTGGTTTTAAATTCAGCGTTATAAAAACAGAATGACGGCGCCACTTAGCTTTATCCCCCTTCTTAAAACGCCATACCATTCCATTATTTCTACACTAATGCAGTCTCGCTCGAGGGAGTGGGCCTATGGAATGCTTAGCCATTCAATATCCGAAATGCTCAATCATTATCCGATCCTTCAAACAGCATGCCAATCTTTCTTTTAACATTACGTATCAGCTTTATTTTCTTTGCTTTTTTTCCCTGTCAGTCTCATTAGTTCCATAGGTTGTGTGTATTATATTCAGCATATTCCAGTGTTCAATCAATCACATCAATTAGATTAACATGAGAATAATATTTAGGTATATGTAACACAATTTATGTATGTTTGTTTATTTATGTAAGTATATTTATATTATTACTTTGTCTTCTTTAAGTTATGTACTATCTTGTTTCTTTACTTCTCTCTACTAAGGTTGCCTGGAAGAGATCGCATTGCGTTGAAACTGCTATCGTATTGATACTTTCTGATTTTGTTTTTTATGTATTTTTCTTTTGGTGTTATAAAGTGTGTTGTATTGTGTATGTTTGACTCAGAAAGTATTCAATCGATTCTTATAGTCACTTGCCTTCTAATACATACTTACAGTACTTGAAACAAACAAACCACAATGCGACCTTCTGATATCGATCAACTAAGTTGCCAATTAACTTCATTCCATAACCAAATGATGCCTTAGGCTACTTAACTAGTTTTATATTTAGTGCTGCAACGACTGTAATGATAATAAAGTAATAAATTACGATTTTTGCAACCATCAGAAACGTTTGCCCTCGATCATAATGTCAAGTGACGAAGACTTAGATTAGTAGTTTCAGAACCAAATCATTGTTTCTGGTCTGGAATACTCTTCTTAGCGCTATTCCGTGTCTTAATCGGATTGACGGGGTCCGCTACCTAAGTCTCGGATTTGAAGATATTGAGTTTTACATGGAACGACTGCCGCCATACCTCCACAACCCAGAGGCGACACCAGACCTTTCTTAGATAAGGTCAGACGCCTTACGAAATATTATTTCTTGGACGTGCGGGTTTCCTGATGCGGGTGGTACATGCCAGTATTCGACCGGGGACCAGTTGAGTCGATAGGTCTGTTCTTTATCTACTGAACCATCGAACATCTAGTATACTCATTCCTGATAAATTGTTGATATTTTTGAAGTGAAAACTTCTTTAGCGGCGTTGTGCACTTTTTGGGATGAGTAAAAAATGTTAAACCAGGACACTTGACCCTGACCGTAAGATTTTGGTGAGAATTAGAACTTAAGTTCACTGCAGCGCTAAAACATTAGTTACCTCTAATTAAACAATTAAAACATGTAGCGCTAGATCGTTTATAGGGCATTATTTTCTCGCGACCAAAACGTTGTAAGCGCCATGAAATTCTTTGTCTTGGTCTGGATGTTTAAAGAGAGGTAGGGCGCATCAAAGCAGCCCGTCACCTCACAGAAAATCGCAGCCAAATAACAATTCCCTAGAGGGTAGTTGTGTTCCAGCGTGTGAGTAAGGTCACCAGTAAGCTCCCAAGGAGTTGCTGTGTAAGCATCAGAGGAGGAATAATTGTAATAGTTCTGAAGTGTTAAATTTTAAATGTAATATAAATTGTCACGTTTGTGTACGATAGCGCAATAAAGAATATTGTATTTTACTTTTGATAGTACTTTAATACTGATAAATAAAGCAATTCGTGCGAAATTATTCCCTAACCATTCCAAAATATTCAAAAATGCACAACATTAATGTTCAAGTTTTCACTTCTGCCGGCTTTTTTTTTTAAAACGAGTTATGTAGTAAATTGCTACAAAACTGCCCAGCAATTAAAGGAGGATGTTGAAGTTTTCCGATAATTTGAGAGGCTTGTTTAGTAGAGATGTAAAAAACACATTGCTCTGATTCCTGTCTGCGTATGCGTTAATGTTGTGGCATACTGCAACTATATTAATCATTTCACTCTCTTAAAGTGATTTAGGACCGCGTAACGATGATAAGCAACTACTTCCAGCTTTTGTTTCATAATTTAGACAAGGTCCTAGTGAAAATCTAGATCCTAAGCGATAATATTTTTTGTTTGCTTACAGGGTCTAATGTTCGCTGATTGTCTGGTACTGTATTGTATAGTACGATACATAAAGACTCGCCTGATGCCTAGCTTTAAAGGGCCTTGAGCCATATTCTCACCTTGTGCAAAGCAATCATTGCAATTCTATTTTATTTAATGCTATAGCACATAATGTAATTAACAATCACGGTAAAAATAACATGTGAAATGGTGGTACATCTCGAATCTCACACAATAAACGTATTTCAATATTGAATTCCGAAAACAAACACTTATTAACATTAGTATCACACCTATAAAATATATTTTAAACTAAATATATTATATTTAAGTATTCTTGGTTTTTTACACAATCAACAAGGCACAAGTGACACTGTTGTTGCAAGCGTTCATAGGCTACAGTAACTGCTTACCATACCACCTGTGCAAACATATCTGTGGTCAGTGCCACCCGGCTCGTTTCAATGGATATCCAAACTAACAAACCTAAACATCTAAATTCAGCTATTTTTGGCAAAAGTTCAGGTTCTAACAGCAAAACCATTGTATTCTCAGACGGAATAGGTTCCAATTTAGGCCCTTTGTTAAGCAACCACGTAAAAGACAATATTATTAATTATGTTATGCCTTATGCAACATATGGCCAAATAATAGATAAAATTTTAAATATTAAAGAATTAAAGAATTAAAGAATTTAAACCACTGTTGTTCTGTTAATAGAAAATAGTATAGGAATTCAAAAAAAGTATGTAACCAGTGGGTTGGATAACCTGTACCATTTAAATAAAATAGAATAGTGTTATGTGCACTATCTTGTACATGTTGTCAGTCACCAAAATTAAATACTAATACCTAGTCTTACCATAAATACTGAAACAAAGAAAAAAAAATTCTATTGCAAATAACATTTATTACTTTTACAGTGTGTTAGTTTAATACATAAATATAAAACAATTTAAAATATAAAAAGCTTATTTGAAGTGGTCTCCATTGGCTGCCATACAGTCCTTTAAACGTTAAGGCCAGATATCAATAGAAGCACGCACTCTTTCCATGGGTAAAATTCTTCACTGCCAATCGTACGGATTGTTTTAGGGACTCCAAATTATCATGGCGTTTAGAGCAAGCCGTACTCTCTAAAACTGACCATAAATCATAATCCAGCGGATTAAGATCGGGACTAGACGACGGCCAGTCTTCAGCTCTGATGAAGTCCGAAACGTTCGTTTTCAAGACTAATTTTACGTAGTAACTCAATTTAACGCTACTGGTCGGGGGGCAAAGTAGAACACGCAGCTCTTATTGGTTAGTTCACGGATCAACATCGCGGTACTTATCGGATTATTGGTTAAAATGTTGCCCTATTGGTCAGTACGCTCGAATGGCTGAGGTAAATGCTAAAACACAACCATTTTATTAGTGCCAGGTGCCTTCATGCGCATCAAGTGGTTTACTGGTTTGAATTAGAAAGTGGACCTTGGGTCTCGTCTCCGTAGAGGACAAAATGTATTCGGGGCCAAAACCACGATATTTTAACATTTTTCTGTTCTCGGCCGCCTGTGAGCTTCAGGCGCCAGCTTTGTTGATAACAATTTTCCGGTATGTAGTTACTCTATTTTTACGGTTTAATACTTTTTTTATATATATAACGATCAGAAGCATACAAGCACACGGTCAAGTAAAGTGGTTACCGTAGCCTATGAATGCTTACAATACAGGAAGTATCGCACACGCGCTGCCATCACTGCTGCTAATAATTACATACATAGAGGATACTCAGATCTAGTCAAACAAATATAGAATGAAGATGTTCATTCACGAATATTAATATTATACAGGAGTCGAAGTCGCGGCCCTTGGCGTTAAAGGCCCTTGACCACCACGCTCGTTGGCCTCATTGCATAGGCCATTGCTATAGTTAATAGTATCAGCTGCGTGCCGCGACACGTGTTTCGCCCTCCACGAGGCATCCTCAGGCGCTGTAGACGTTAATTTTAAACAGTTACGCAGCAACGACCAGCCGTCCTGGCAGTGACGGTGGTGGGTGCATGCTGTTTCTGTTCCAGATGGCGGACGACCGCAGCAGCCGAGGCAGAGACTACCGGAGTAGCCATGGCAGCGTCGGAATGTTTTTTTTTTATTAATCTTGCACCCCTGCCATGGGCAAGGCACTGTTTAATACATACTTATTGATTATCAGAATGTTTAAAATATCACAATATATGTGTTTATTTATAATAAACACATTCATACATCAAACTCTCTTCCATTCGACAATTCATTCTTTCATTCATCATCTTTCAGTTTTATTATCTAAAATTCTAATTCTGCCCATTTTGAACGCCAGTGAAAATACAGCTGTTTCCAAATTTCCCTCACCATAATGCGTCAGTCCAAACACGGGCGACATCGAGCTTCACAGCTCCACCTAGCCACTGCGACATGTTGCATCTACTAACGGTAGTGGGTGGGTGCCGGCCGGCGCTAGGCCGCATGAACTAATTGGTGGCGGAAGCACACAAAGCAGGTTAGATCAAATTGCATATAGACTATTGCTTTACAAACGTAAATTTTAAAATATACCTCATCTACTACTTCCTTGCAATATCCCGTCTAACCCAATATGCTCGGGGTCCTGTACAAAAGAGTATATTGTTTTAGGGGGCATATTATTATACCGATTCAAAACAATAAGAGACAGTAATTTAATTTCCCACTTAGAACTTGAGGTGACCTTGACATTTCCGGCCTAAAAAATCGTGAAGTTCATATCACGTTCAGCAATCACGCTCTTGATAATAAGATAATACGTTACACTGTTTAATGGAAGCAATGCCGAGTCATGGTTGTTGGCGACCACGCCTACGGGATTGACCACTTTTACTTCAGATTGACGTCGAAGGGGGGCGAGTAATTCGGCGCGTGCGTCGATTCTGTGCCCGCAGTAGAGTCGACACGGTTGTAGCTCGCTCGCGCCTCCCTGTGCCGCTCGCGATTTGTTTGTCACGTGTTTACCGATTTATAGTGCCGGCTTCTCCTTCGATTTACTGAAAACACAGGTACTTGCCTTATACTAATTGTGATGATAGCTCATAAACTTTGCTTTTGTTGTGCTAATCTGCTCTAAATTACTAGTATTCTGTATTATACTAAATATTTACTGACTGACATATCAATGCGTATTTTAAATCGCTGGGTAAGAAACTATAAATTCTTGCAAGTTGCCTTAAGAGGTTTATGTATCCGCTAAAAAAATTTACTCGATACATGTAGTATAAGCGATAAACGAACAAGCTTTAAGCTACTAATTAGTTTTTCATTAGGTACTGTTACTGCCTTTTTCATTTCATGTTATTTTATTTATTAGGTTTTGTACAAGTCCCCGAAAAAATTGTAGTTGTAGCAATGAGTTTAATTGATTATAACATTTAATTATAATAATCAAGGATGCAAAGAAATATGTCTTGAGTCACGCAACACTTTATGAATTAATTGCTTGGCAAGAGTTTTACAATCTACTTTAGGTATTTATATAGTAACCAAACTATTGCCCTGATGACCACAAAATGAGTGTCGTGCGTTTAATGAAATGAAGTGATGCAAAATTTTAATAAAGGTCAAATACCACGCATTTGCATGTTACTAATAAAGTTATATTTAAGTATTTTTATTTAAGAGAGGTAAGGTGCATTAAAGTGCCTATCTTATAGAATACCACAGCCAAATAACAACTATCTAGAATTATAATGGGACTGAGAGTGAATGGGGTTAACGCAACTGAGTAGTTGCATTCATAGGCAAAAAATAAAAGAAATATATAATAAAGACTTATGAAAATCATCATGGTGTTCCAGTAAAATAATACTTACATTGAAATGTTTTAGTCAAAGTCAAAGTCAAAGTCAAAATCTTTTTATTCCGTAAAAATGGCTACATTTGTTTGGAATCGTCACAATTTTTTTCCCTACCGTGCAGTTTATGACTAGGTGAGCACTGATAAAAATACTGCCAAAAAACTCAGGCGTCCCTCTTTTGGTGTCCAAACAAATTTACATATTTTATTAATTACATTATAATTGGATCGACTCACTCCCAGGCATTTTTATCATTAATATAGTCAGATACTTTATAATATGCCCTGCTACACAATTTGGCTTTAATAGTAGTTTTAAATTTGTTTATTGACAATTCTCTTATATTGCTGGGAAGTTTGTTATAGAACCGTATACATTGCCCCATAAAAGAATTACTTATTTTGTGGAGACGGCTTGCATGTAACACAAGATTATGCTTATATCTAGTATTTATGCTATGAGTATCACTCTTTTTACTAAATGAGTCTATGTTTTTATGGACATACAAAAGATTTTCATAGATATATTGCGATGCGACTGTTAAAATATTTATTTCTTTGAATTTTTCTCTAAGGCTCTCCCGGGGACCAAGTTTGTAGATAGCTCTTATGGCTCTCTTTTGCAATAAAAAGATGGTGTTAATGTCCGCGGAGTTACCCCAAAGAAGAATTCCATATGACATAATACTATGAAAGTAGCTGAAATAAACTATTCTAGCCGTATCAATATCAGTGAGCCGTCTAATAGTTTTCACTGCATAGGCTGCAGAACTTAGTTTTCCTGATAATTTTTCAATTTGTGGGCCCCATTGTAGTCTGGAGTCAATTGTTATACCCAAGAACACAGTTGTCTCCACAGGGGCTAAATTAGTTCCATTAACATGTACATTGGTAGCCACCTGTCTTACATTAGGTGTTGAGAACTTAATTACTTTAGTCTTTTTATCGTTTAAAAGCAGATTATTAACACTAAACCAATGAATAACTTTAGAGAGAGCATCGTTAACTTCGTCATAATTACCTAACTGTCTATTAATTTTGAATGTCAAAGAGGTATCATCCGCAAACAATACAATCTCATGTTTATCCCTTACATAATAAGGTAAGTCATTTATATAAACTAAAAATAAGAATGGACCTAGAATTGACCCCTGTGGGACTCCCATAACTACAGGGGACCCCGAAGATCTTTTACCATTAACATCGACCTTCTGTATCCTATTGCCCAGATAAGAAGACAGAAGTTCGAGAGCCTTGTTCCTGATACCGTAGTGGTGTAATTTTCTGACAAGAGTGTCATGGTGCACGCAGTCAAACGCTTTAGATAGATCACAGAAAATTCCCAAGGCATCTTGCGAACCCTCCCATGCCGCGAATATACTTTTAAGCAAATGAATCCCTGCGTCTATAGTTGAACAACCTCTCGTAAATCCGAACTGTTTCCTATGAAGCAAATTATGTGCATTGAAATGTCTGAGCAACTGGCTAAGCATTAGTTTTTCAAAAATTTTACTGAGAATGGGCAGTATGGAAACAGGTCGAAAATTCGAAGGGTCCGAACTATCACCAGATTTAAATAATGGAATGATTTTACTATGTTTCATCAAGTCAGGAAATACACCAGATGCCACACAACAATTGAAAATTGTAGCTAAATGTGGAGCGATTGAAATAATAATAGAAGAAATGGTTTTGACAGATAGACCCCACAGATCTTTAGTGTTTTTCATATTTATTGATTTAAAAGCGTTCAAAACATCTTTTGGGCTTACAGCTGAAAATTCAAATATTGTGTCGCATTCTACCACGCTCTGTTTGAGAACCAGTTCAGCAGATATAGAAGAAGACATAAGATTTCTCGTAGTAATAAGAGGAATGTTAGAAAAATATTTTTCAAACTCAGTCGCAATTTCTACATCATTTTTGATATCTATATCATTTATCTTTAACCGAAAGTCTCGACTACGTACTTTCGCTCTACCCGTCTCATTATTTATCATATCCCAAACAGATTTAATAATATTTGTTGAACCATTAATTTTATTTTTTAAATATATAGACTTAGCATTGGAACAGGCTCGTTTAAATATTTTGGCATAATTTTTTACAAGTTCTTGAAAAGTCGGATTGTGATTACAGGTTCTTTCTTCATAAAGTTCATACAATTTATTCCGACTTTTGTAAATACCAGGAGTTGCCCAATCACTGAATGTCATACGGTCACTTACAGACAGTCGTTTTGGAGTAAAGATTGTATTAAATTCACTAGTGATTAAGCTAAATAACGAGCTGTACAAGTGGTCCGGAGTACCGTGACAGGGCAACAATACAATTTTTTCTGCTATATTAGACTTAAATCTTTCTAAGCGGCTTTTAGTAAATGGTATATAATTTATTTGCTTTCTTTGTATTTTTGAAGAATTTGGAAATGAAACCAACTGACCTGAATGGTCTGACTGAACTTTATTAATTATACATTGATACAAAGGTTTTACAGTGCTAAATATGTTATCAATACATGTAGCACTTGTAGCAGTTACTCTTGTTGGCTCTGTAAAAATATGATGCAAATTGTATGATTTAAATAAATTTAAAAAGTTGTAGGTAACAGAATTTTTCTCCAAAATATTTATATTAAAGTCTCCACAAATTATAACAGTTTTATGGCTATTAGATAATTTATTTAAGGCATCCTCCATGATATTTGAAAATGTTTCAAAGGGCGTGCTAGGAGGTTTATACAGGTTCATAACAATGAATCGTTCCAATTCAATGCATGAAATCTCTACAACTCGCTCAACAGAGAGGCTCACAATGTCACCCCTTTCTTTAAATTTAAGCAACTTATTTAATAATATTAAGGAGCCACCATGTATACAGTTATCTCTGATGAATGAGCTTGCAACCTGGTGGTTATTGAAGCTGAAAATGAATTGATGGGGTTTTAGCCAGTGCTCAGTTAGACATAAAATATCAATATTGCTACAATTCATAAACAACTCCAATTCTAACTCCTTTCCTATCATCCCCTGAATGTTTTGGTGCACCAGGTTGATACAATTATTATTCTTTCTATATTCTTGACACTTTACAATTGATGGGGATATAGTATTATTATTACTTTTAGTTCCGTTTTTAATATTGTTATTATTACTATTTACATTGCCAGAGTAAAACTCTATTGTCTTGTAACCTAATTTAAAGAATTTGGAATACCTTCCAAGGTACCATTACTCAATGTCAAATTATCTAACTGCTCAAAAGAAGCAGGGTTGTTAGCCAAACTTTTGGCTGGTTTCATAAAACAATATGATAGCGAATCTGCTATTTGTCTTTTATAAAAATTGCTAAGATAAAATTTATCTTCTGTCAAATTATAATATTTATTATTAAATATATTTATGTCAAGTATATGAAATTTGTCATCATATAATGTCAATGTATGCATTTTATCATTTAATCTATACCTAGATGCATTTTCCGCCTCGGGCAACAATTGACTGTATGGGAAAGTAAATAAAAACACTTTTCCCACATTTATCTGTTGTAACATATTAAAATATTTAATCATTATATGTTTATTTAAATTTCCTCTCCTCCCAATAAAAACAATTAAAGTTGTGTTGGGGTGGTAATCCCTCTTAACTATTCTATCTACTATTTGAGTGAAACTGGCTCCAGGCAAACAATAATTGGTAACCAGTTTTCCTGATTTTTGTAATAATAATTGGCCCATGTTTTTACCTATTTCATCACTATACATTATTATGTTGGAGTTATTATTTTCGCTATTATTATTTAATGATGATGACATCTGTTGAAAAGCACTACTATTAATGGCCTCATTTACATTGTGGCTATGTACTTGACATAGTTTCGAGGATCGAGTTACCTGTGAACATTTCATCGGAGTCCGGGTTAATTCATTCCTATTGTACAAGTTACTAAGAGACGATAATTTTTGTTCATTTTCTTTTTCTTTTTTAAATCCGAACTCTAAGTTTTTGGTGGAATGTTTACCTATTTGTCGGAATTTTACGTATCTAGTGCCTAAATGTATAAAATTGAATAATATAAAAATTACACATTTCTAACTTTTTTTATATTTCGACTTCATAATCACATAGCAGGTTAGCTCGATAGCTTCTTTGTATACCAACTCTGTTTCATTCATCCCTGAGAGTTTGAAATGAGAAGTTGAGGAGGTGACTTTTTCCGAGACAAGCAAATATTCTGCCGAAATGAAATAGTGGTCATACTCCCAATCACTTCTTCCCCAAACCGACATAATTTCATCCATTTGTAGAGTTAGTTTTCTTAACTAGTTAGGTACACATTTGAAAAACTCAATCTCATTTCATGTTACGTAACGCCAGGAGTATACATAAGAGTGTTTCAGCCAAAGTTCTTGTAATCTGTGCAGTGATGGTTGTTTTCGGAGCCGTTGATGTCTTTTTAGGGGTCGATACTCTAAGGCTTCCAACAGATACGCATAAATAAAAACTTCGTCCGTCTGATTGTTCGTTGATCACAGAAAAGTATCAAAACAATATAAACAAACCAATGGTAGTAATCAAAACATAAACAAAGCAAAAATAAGCTTTGGAAAGTGAAAACTCTCTTCAACAAACCTCCTCAAATATGCATATGCGTTTATACAAAATATTTTGTACCCGCACTATCTTAGAAGCAATTACACATTTGCCAGACTTAAACTTATAGTGAATAGTCACGCTGATGTTGAGCGGTGTAGTTGTAGAAGGAAGCTATGACTGTTATATAGAACAACTTCTCAGGACACAGCCCATTGAACAATCAGTAGAACACCCAAAAGGAGACAAAGACCCTACTTAAACTCAAGGACTCAAAGCCGTGCTTACACACTTGATGTATTCTCTCGATCAAACCACACGATTATAGCTGGTATTTAGGTGCCCCGGTACAAAATCTCGGCACTCCATATACGGCTGAGTTGAGCATCTCATACTTAATAACTGTTAGATCCTACGATGTTAGTGCATATAAAAGTGTAATTTATAAGTGTAGAAAATAATATATTAGGTCAGATATTTTAGAAGCCGATCGTAGTGATAAAAAACAATAAAATAAAACACAGTCATATCAAATAAAACGTATTCTAGTGTCAACCGCGTGGAGTTCCGAATACATCAATAACGACGCGTGTTAACGTGACACTTAATATTCGCTAATACCTCGGTACACCCGCAGGCATTTCTGATGCAACATTTCATCGCAGGTGTTGAGTGGAACTCTACCTTTGTGGTTACTTTATTAGTATCGTTATGTCAACATATAGTATGTAAGCAACATGACCAGGCTGACACGACCGTAGTAAACCGTCAAGCGTGAAAATACTTTGTTCGGTACCGGTTTTTAGATTTGGGGTAGAAATTTGCACTAATATCGTAGGACCTAACAGTTATTAAGAATGCTATGCCCAACTCAGCCGCATATAGAGTACCATAGTTAATGTTGTACCAGGGCACCAGCTATAATCGTATGGATTGATCGATAGAATGCATCAAGTGTGTAAGCACGGCTTTGAGTCCTTGAGTAAGTACGGTCTTTGTATCTTTTAGTGTCAATCAAGTCAAGTCTTCAAAAAAAGTCAATCAAGTCTTGTAGATAGATTATTTCTGATATCCTAGGGAATAGAGGTCTTTTGTATGATATAGTTACATATAGTAAGTTGGCAATCATAAAATTTCATCTTTCTTATACAACGTAGGATTTTAAACAGGCATACGACCCGACTCATGCGAAGCCATTACCGCAATATATAAATGCTTACAGTTCAAGGAGCGTCACTCGGACGTTGACATTAAGACTGCTCACGTAGGACCTCGTTAGGAGCTTTCTTTCTGGTATAGTTACGTACTCTCAGAACATTACAACTTTCCTGTGAATTGTTACGTAGTTACAATCTTCCCTTGCGTGTACATATTTTCCCAAACTGTCAATAATTTTAATAAAATAGATATATAGAGATAGAGACAGTCGATAATTTTACCCCATTCTGCGAGATATTCCTAATCAGCAAGGTGCACCACTAGCATGTGAAAATTGCTGTACATTACCAAAAACTTGTTTTTAGTTACGTAAAAATTCTGAGTCGCCTTTGCAATACCACTCTTTAACTCTATGATCTTCAGTAGTTAGGCTGTAATTTCAGGTAATAAATTTGTGTAACTTTTACATACTGCGACTGTAACAATGGATGGCTTTAACACTTTGTATAACCTGCGTGTAGCGCTGTTTCATAGCATTCATGATGGCGGATCCAGCCATTGTTGGCAGACACTAAAATATTGTTGTAATTGACAAATACCTACCATCGAACCTAAACAATAGTTCATTGTCCGTGAATTTAGCAGTGAGTATTTACAAACAACATGGTACAACCACGTAAACGAGAGGAAATCGTTACATCGATCGTACTCAAATAACAATTAAGGGTAATGGAGTTTGCTCAAAATATGACGTAAAAGTATACAAGTATCTAATGTCTGCGTATATAGTGTATGTCTATAGTTGATTTTAATCGCCTGTACTGTAAAAGATACCCATCTTTGCGATAAATTTACATAAATTGATCGATCTCTAGGAAATGTTTATGGACATGATTTTTTTAAAGAATAAAAAATAGGAAGTTTTAATGCTGCTTCTAGACATACATAGACAAAATTCTAGGTTTTATTACTCTACGAATTCTTGTGTATATACAAATATATTCCATGTATCTCGGAAATTCTCTACTGACCTCGATCAAATTTAGTTTAAAAAAAAAACCTGATGTAAAGCAATTACCGTAGCATATGAACTTTTGCAACATTATCACTCGCGCGTTGCCACCTCTACTGCTAATACAGCTTCTCCTTAGGAGCTTACTGGTGATCTCACTCACTCACAGGAATACAACAACACTCCAAGGAGGAATCGAGGGAATCGAACCCACGAGCATTGGCGTCAAAGTTGCCTTTCTAATTACTGCGTCGGTGAGTAAAATAGTAAATAAAAAAACACAAATAGCGCCGAGTAAAGCTCGGTTCCCTAGTTATTCGTAATATGTCAATATGCGGAATCATTATTTGAAAAAATCTACAGGCTGTTCTATGTCTTAGTGCGGCGCGATTTTTATAGCCTTTTTAAAATTAAATGATAAATACATAAAATTACAAATGAATATTACTTTCATTTAATAAATAATATTATTTGATTATTATCGATAAATGTCACTATAAGACAAACATTTATTTCATGTACTCGTATTATCTTTTGTAAAATGTTTAAGTATACGTTTTATTCTTTAATCGTTTATTCGAGGAAAAAAAATTTCCATATAAACAAAAAGATGAAATGTTTATATTATTAATTGTATTATTATAATGTTTATGATAAGATTCGACTAAATCGACCACGGAAAAGAGACCTCCCTTGCAACTTTTCACTATTATTTTAGAGTACGAATTAGTCTAGATAAAAAGAGAAACGTGTTGGGAAAATTTTGTGTTTCAACATGCTATAATTTAATGTTTCATTTTCAGTAGTAGCTCTACGTCCAAAGCTAGTAATTTTTTGTATACTAAGTATAATTTCCAAAAAATGTAACTAGTCTAAAAACAAAGGTACTGTGCTGTAATATATAAAATTATACAAAAATCATCAATAAAATAACGCTATGAACACATTCATAATATAAAATGTGAACATTCGAAATTTTTTGGCTTTTAAGTAACAATTTTAAACATTTATCAGAATTAATAATATAAAGAGTAAATGTACACACATTTAGGATAAAATCATAACCATGAATAAAACAATGACACAATTGAACACTCGAGACGTTAAATGGTTAATAATTCTATAAAAATCTAATTACACAAATTGGAATTATCTGTTATTATTTTGTAAATATCTAAATATAAAGCTTCGAAGCGGAAAAAAAATTATTACAAGTTCGCCTTTTAAACCGACTGTAATGTGGTCAATAAAGTATTAAATAAATAACAGCAACACAACATAATATCTAACAACAATTACACAAAAGTAGACGCAAAAGTTCAAATTGGGAAAACTTCAAATTGTGAACACAGTTCGCCTTTTTACTAGCCCTTTATATATTCTACAATGAAAAATTTTGATATTATATTTATATTTCTCATAATTTTACCAAAAATTGGGTCAGACATATTGTGCAACATTTCCAACCTGCATATACGGCAGTAGACCTTTTACTCGTAACAAGTAGAAGTACAACCGAACTTCACAGTCAAAGTTTTAACAAAGAAATTTCTTACATGTACAAAGTAACGAAGAAGTTGAGATGATGTTTGCCGTCTTAAGCAATTAACAAGAAAAAACTTAGTTGAACTAACCCTAGTGAAAGTTTTATAGGCATCTGCCTGCCGCGATACGATTGCGTATCACATCACGCATGTAGTTCACGGATTTCGCTTTTACTTGACGATTTATTACGCACGCTCTTGTTGAACAATTTGTTGCGAACTCTTACATGAGTGAATGTTTTTGTCAGATGTTTAATTTACCGTTCATTCAGGGTGCTTTAATCAGAAGTTCAGTGGCAGCGTCTCAACATTTCTTACACTGTATTTTTTCTTTACCTCGTTGTTTTGCTTACAAGCATTAGGCGCACTTGATTTGAAGCAGTTCTAGTAGTATAATCACGATTGTAACACTCGCTCGTTGCAGCCCCCGCTGCTAATACTGTGGTCAGTGAGGACTTAGAAGAAAGGTAGGGCGTATTAAAGCATCCCGTCTGGGGAAGTACCTCCACCTCACAGAAAACAAATAACAAACTCCCTGGAGGGTTGTTGTGTTGCTGCGTATGAGTGATATCACCAGTAAAGTAAGTTGCTGTGTTAGCAACAAAAGTAGCATCACACGAATGACATTTAATGTATTACCATCATTCATTGACTATGGTAACCATTTTACATCAGGTATACCGTATGCACCTATGCGTCCCGAAGTTGCATAAAAATAAAAGTCTTCTCCAGCTTCTTAGATTTGTAAACTGGTTGAACCTCCGTTCTTGTGTAAATTGGAAATACTTGTCTACAGACTCCAGACTATTCTTTAAGATTCCGTACCTAGAGGGTATCAATGTAACCATATTACTGGGGCTTCTCTGACTGTCCGTCTGTCACAGGAGTTATATCGTTTGACCCATAAGTAAGTACCCTTGAATTTTTCACAGAGTGTAATAAAAATAAAAAACCACAACAAAAATAAAAAAGTTAAAATTGAAAGAGTTCGCCATACAAGAACCGGGTTTCCTTTGACGTTTTATCTACACGCTGGTATGGAATCCAACGTGTGCAAGTCCGACTCGCAATTGGCAGGCCTTATATGTAGATTTAGCCGTGATATTTCGCATGAACATGACCTTCAACTTACATAGCGTTGATTAAGTTTAATTGTTTGACGATAATTTAGAACGAGTTTTTCAGTACTTTCATTAAAAGTGTTAGTCCGCAGTGAACAATATATTAGAATTTCCATCAAATATCAAATGATCTCTATAGTGTGGAGATCCGTAGAGCGGCAATTCACTTGCCTATTTTCAAGCGAATGATGACTTTGTATTATATTGCTGTCTCTCACATTGTCGAACAGGGAAGTTAAATCACAAACTTCCTTTTGCTACTAATTTTTCTTTTAAAATTAAATTCATGAGTTCCAAGGAAGCCATAGTTTTATCAGTTTTATGCCGCTGTTAATGCTGACAATACAGGATACACGGTAGTGTAAATGTGTAGTGGGCCTATTCTAGTTTCATCAAATATATTTCTTAAATTTGTGTTTGAATAGTAGTATTTTCTTAGCGTTATCTCATTGTTCCTTAGGATTGACGAGGTCCGCTACTTGAGTCTAAGGATTTGGCGATTATACTGATTTTTACATGGAAATACTGCCGACATCCACGACCCAGAGGGAAAATCGGACCTTTCTTGAGTTAGGACACAAGTCTTTTGAAATATAATTTCTTAGACTTGCGGGTTTCCTCATGATTTTTCTTTCATCGCCGAGTTAGTGATAATTATAAATATGTACATAAATCCGAAAACGCAAATATAGTGGTATATGTCAGGATTCGAACCGTGGACCAGTTGGTTAATATTAGTAGCTAGCGATTATACCATCGCGCTTGTTGATCAATACTATGGCAACTTCCAACGTTGACAGAAGCTTCATTCGAAATTTCGAAAAAGATTCTGAAATTGTGAATTGTGCATTGATGTAACCGCGTCATTGCCATCGTTTGCGTGGTTAATCATAATTAAACAACAATCAGATACCACTCACAGCTTTACATATGACCCCATCGTAAAATGAAATGAAAACTTAACAACAGCTACACCATCACATTATACACTCACTCACATTACACATCAGTTTTCTCATGACCAAGAGATTTTTCAAAAAATATACTACGTTTCAATATATATACAAGTGCTTGCTCACGCTTTAGTAGCATGAAAGCTATTTTTTTTTATACAACGTCGGGAGGCATTCAAGCCGTATGTCCACCTGATGTAAAGCGATTACCATACCCTATGAACGTTCGCAATACATTAAGAATCACTCGCGTGAATCCACCACTGCTACTGGCACAGCAACTCCTTAGGAGCTTACTGGCGACCTCACTCAAGCGCAGGAACATAACAACAAACAACAAAGCTGCGGTTTTACGTGAGGTGGAGGTACTAAGGTGAACATGTCTGTTTGTCTTAGTCTGGGTGAGAGATAGGACGCATCAAAGCAACCCCCATATGTCTGTCTTGATCTGAGTGACGAGAGGTAAAGCAAAAATGTTTTGTTGCGCCCTATAATAGAGTTATGAGAAACTCATCTGGGGGGTTGCTTTGATGCGACTTACCTCTCACCCAGACCAAGACAAACAGACATGTTCATGTACACAAATATTTGCCCTGTGAGTGAATCGAACCCACGAGCGTTGGTGTCAAAGTAACGTAACAGTGCGTTTCGCCACTGCGCCATCGAGCCGAACTCTGTCATATTCCATTTTATAATTCAACTTTAAGGCTATGCTTCTATTGACTTCGTAAGGGACAGTTAACTTTTGAGTGCAGCTTTTGCCACGAAACCTAAACAGATACAATAAACTATCAAAAGTGCTATAATGAAATGGAAGTCTATAAATCATTTTCAAGTGATTGGGATAACATTAAACTCATTTCATTTTACAAACAAAGATAGACATGACCTATCTACCAAAGTATGCTATTCTCTTTTTAATGGTGTAATAATTTTATATCACACCCAATAATTTAAAAAAATACGTTCCCGTGTTAGTAAGGCCGTAAAATTCACGCGAACTAATACGCGGAAGCTAATTTGAATTTATTATACGTATAATGGTTCAACAACTCATAAAAAAATGTTGATTCCTATGTAATGATTGTTTGTTAAACGCCGCATAAAAATTAACTATTTCAATTGAACGTTTATCCCCACTAGCACTTAGTTTTTTTAGTAGACTTCGAACCCATGCAACACGAGCTACGTGACTTGCGTGCCCTACCCCCCCCCCCCCCCCCCTGCTAACACAATACTTCCTCACGAAATTACTGGTATAATTATTCACTCATAGGAACACAACCACCGTCCAGAATGTTCTCAATTGCAAATGAAACTTTTCCTATCTGGATAATTTGATATACCCTACCAGACCCTACTGCCAGATCCTCCTTATAATTATAGCTAAAACTAATATGATTATTTGAATTACGAAATTGTTAAGATATTTCTGAAATTTTATCGAAGAAAAATAATATTTTACACTCGCTCATTTATCCTCAAAAAATCTATGACGCTTGCATACTGTATTGACTGTAAGAAATGTTGGAAAGATTTGGCTTACTTTGCGTGGATTTGATTTATACCCATTACCTCCTTTATTCTCCTCCTTCATTGAAATCAAAATGTATGGTTCGATCCTAGACAATTTTTTTTTTTGAGAACTGATATGTTCTTTATTGTTCATTTTGTTTTGTATAATCAATTTGTATATTAATTAATTTATATTTGTATATATTAACAAGCAAAGAGAAAACAATTCAGCACCTTTTTTTTCTCCTCCATTTGTCAACAGATTTTCTTTTTTTGACGAGCTTTAGGGTTTACCAATAAAAAAATTAAAGCGTAAATAAACGTTGGAAATGTGCAAATTCATATATGTTTATTCACATTTTTAATAATGTTTTTGGTCAAATTTCGATCATTAAGGCAACATAAAAATAGTTGTTTGCTATAATAATATATAGGTACATTTAATTAGGATTAAAAGTGACTAGAAATGAACTGGTATTGCACAGAATACAATGAATAATAAAATTTATGTCGGTCCTATTTAAACAATCTATTTTGCGATTACATATTCATAGTAATTTGGTCATCTATTATCATTGTCTAAGTAATGGTAATTGCTTAATCATACACCGTTATTATGTCACAGAACATGACACCATAAAATGTTGCGATAATATATAGGTAACATAATTCATTACCATGTTAACAAATAGGCCACAATGTCGTTATGTGACAAATTAATGTAAGTTAGGGTTGCCGAATTATGATCGATAGATTGTGTTCCATAACATGTTTACACCTTGTCTATTGTAGGGACAAGTGATTGAGATAGTATTATAAATTATCAAGTGACATATTTATTTTGTACCGATTGCTTACTGTTTAGGATTTTTAGATTTCTGAATGCGAAATGCCCTATTAATTACGCTACAGTTAGTCCATACACAATGGTTGTCTCTATGCACCATGAACATTGTGATCGCCTGTTAGTATGTCGCCATAAAGTGTAAATTTTGGAAGGATATTATGAAGACACCTAATATCTATACATAGTTGAGAATTAGGTGACGACGATTGATGAAAAGATAAGGACAACTTTATCAACGTTTGCTTCAAGTTTATATTTTGGTGAAGGGAAGGAGTGTGCCGCAGTAGACCAATATACCGTAATCATTAGTTGGTGTGTCTCAGTAAAGCGGCGAATTTACAAAACGGCAATTTAATAACGATTGGTCCATTTTGATCGCTATGCTAAGTTGAGCAGGCTCACATTTTTCTTTAAACATCTTTTCTATTTAATAGTAATTTTAATAATAAACAAAATATTAAATAACCTTTGGCCTTATATTGGTGTACAAGTAAGATTTATTGATTTGGTAAGTGTACCAGGATAACATAAAGTTGGTGAAACACTCTAGCATCTGAAAAAGGTTTCGTGGGACATCGCATTCATAAAAAAAGCAGAAGTAGATCAGCTCAGTCGATAAAGAACCATTATTAACCGACGAGTCTTGGTTGGAATACTGGTGTGTGCATGTACCACTAAATTCGTGTTTTGATTTCTATACACACACGTTCACGAAGTTATATTTCGAAAGTCTACTATCCTAAAAAATGTTGTCCTGTTAAAATAAGAGGCATGCCCCGTTGGTTCGGACATGTAGAACGAATGCAGGATGTAAGAATGATGAAGCAGATATACAATGCAAAAGTGGAAGGATGTAGGAGCCGAGAAAGGCCAAGATTTACCTACCATGACCAAATTGGTCGTGTTCTATCAGAAGGTCATGTCAGGAGCCCTAGAAACCGGCGAGCGTGCATGAGAAGAGCAATGAATGTTAAGGAAGCGAGTGAGGTATTTAAGGATAGAGTCACGTGGCGCTCGGTCCTCTCTGCCTACCCCGCAAGGGATCTGGCGTGAAGATATAGATAGATAGATACTATCCTAAAAATGTGTAGTTTCTTTCTGGGTTGTGGAGGTCTGACAGCAGTAGGTTCATCTCAAAATTAGTATCTGCACCAAATATATAGGCTTAAGGTAGTGAATCGAGTAAGAGTGCGTGGTTCTTAGTAAAGAAGAACAAAGTTTTTAAAGGTAAACGTGTGCTCTTTATTCCTGGTTCAGTAATTAGAGTACAATAAATTTTTTTATTCTTTTCTCATCTTCAAACAAATAACCGTCAAAGTTGTTTCGTCTCATTTTTAATACGATGTCTATCTGAAAAATAAAACACTATGTATAACTATATTGATCTAAAACCATAAAATAAGGAAAATGCCGATTCATAATGTAGTTTGTAGGCAATGACGAAAATAAACAAAAGTTTTTTTTTATTTCACGGCTGTTGCAAGTCAAGACCAAACACAGAAAAAAATATTACAGAACACTCGCAAATTTTATTACAACTTCATAACAGTTCACTACCGCTAGTTTCGTTATGTTACTTTAGATTTTAATAAAAAAGTACGCTCAGATATCTCCCATTTTTTGTATTTACTTTTATTTGTTTTAATAGTTAAATTATTTTTTGCGATTAAATTAGAAATTTCAATAGCTTGGAGTAATATTCAAATAGCAATTCCAGGGTAGAGGAAAAGTGTCAATAAAAACTAACTGTATAGGTATTTTGCGTATAATTTTAATATTTGTTTATAAAACAAAATAAGCACACGTTGCGTCTATTGCGAGGCGGGATGTATGAAATATGGGTGACGTAAAATAAACCTAAATTTGCTAACAAGATACCTGTATAACGAGTAATATTTATTTCTTTATATAAATTTATAATATTCTCGTGTTTATTTCCTACCTTCGAAGTTATGCCACATTTCAAAATTTATTCGAGAAGCTGAACATTATATATGAAATATGTATAAAGTGTAAAAATATACGTGAAAAAATGTCAATTATTTTATTGAATTAATAATAACTTACTACGCATTTGTCAGTGATCAGTTGGTGTTTAGTATTAATTAGAATTTCCAAATAAGTGGTACATACAACACCAGGAGTAAAAATGCAGTATGCCTTTAATAATGCCTTTGACGAAGCGTCATGACTTGTTATCCTTGCATAAAAATGCGTTCAATGTTACCTCTGTACTTCGAATATTTTAGTTTACGTGATCGTGATTAACAATTAGGTAGAGAAACCTCTCAATTCCCTTCGTGTTCTGCCAGTGTTTTTAATTGGTTAGAATAAATTGATAATTATAAAAATACCTATGCATAGCCCACTCTGAACGTTTAATTTGGGTTATAGCATTTTACCAGTTTACATTGTATTTATTTCTTACTAGGTGTTACCCACGGCTTCGTCCGCGTGGGCAAACGAACAAAACGTATTTTTTGCCACGGGAGTGAGCTATTTTACTGCGATAGAAAGTAGCCTATGTCACTCACGGCTAGTACCATCCCACTATCTCCATACAAAGCATCACATCACTCCGTTGCTTCTTGATGTGAAAGAAGGAAAATAAATAAATTATTAGTATGAATTGGCTGTGCTTTTCGCATATGGTTTTAGCAAACAAACAAACGCGTTTATATGAAACTAATAGCTGAGAAACATTGTTAATAGTTTCATACTTCTAAAGATTAAAAAAATATTACAACATTTTGAATTAAACAATTTTTAACGGAAGTATCGCGTGTTTTATTTATTTTGTTGAACCTGACGTTTCGAACGCTTTGCAGCGTCCGTGGTCGCAGGAAGACTACAAAAGTCATTTTTTACATTCATGCAAGATGTCAAGAATTTAATAAAAATTGATATGAATTCTGAAATTATATGCGTTTATGTTTCTTTACGATTATTTTTTTTAATACTACGTAGGGAGACATACAAGCATACGGTCCACATGATGTAAAGCGGGTACCGTAGCCTTTTAACGCTTGCGATATATCACGTACCACTTGCGCGATGCCTCCTCTGCTGCTTACACAGCAACTCCTTGGGAGCTTACTGGTGACCTCACTTACACGCAGGAACACAACAACCCTCTAGGGAGTTGTTATTTGGCTGCGGTTTTCTGTAAGGTGGAGATACTTCCCCAAACTTGATGCGCCTTACCGCTCTTAAAACATCCAGACCAAGACAAACAGACATGTTCATGCATACAAATGTTTGCCTTGTGTGAGAATCGAACCCACGAGCGTTGGTGTCAAAGTAGCGTCATTCACGACTGGGCCACCGAGCTCGTCAAAAGGAGGATATGGAATATAAAGGAGATTTTATCTCCTAATTTTACAGGTATGTTACGTGAAAAGATATTTTACTTTAACAACCTTCGTATGTGTTGGACCTTCTACAGTTGCACGCTGCTGGTATAAATATAATAATTACGAAATATTATGCTCACGACGGAATAGAATCTTATATAATATTGATTAAATAATAGGTAGCCTACATAAGGTACACGAATGAACAGGTGATCAATCATTGAAAATACATCCGCAGTGAAACGTTGGAAATTGCCACTCCTTTCTCGCAAAACAATTACATGTGACAAAGAATGATAAAAAATTATGTTTAACAATTGACACTTCTTATAAATAACCATTAGTATTCGTTTTTGACATCGAATATTTGCTTGGTCAAACATTTCTATAATTCTACTGCCGGTAACGTGCGAGTGTGCCCCTAGATTACAAGCGTTATTACAACATTAAAAAATACGAATTATGAAACTTATTGTAATAGCGGAGTTCTAAACTCAAAACAAAACTTTAAAATGATTGAATTAGCTGAAACGAAGCTTGAGAAGAAGTCATTATATTTTTTGTCGTCCATTGTTTTTTTGCCGATTGCTTAAAGTACGTGATTGTGTGCATAAACACTGGCCGCGATTTTAGATTTTAGATAGATTACATATATTGATTATCTAGCTGGTGCTCGTTAGTTTTAATAATATCCGATAATTGTTTCTGTTTTTCAGTATATAAATACTTGGCAGGTAAAGCAATTATTAAACCATGTGTGTGTATGTTTATTCCTAATTATGCCGTGTGTTACATTGTGGGAGCGTGCAACTGTTTTAAAATGCCTAAGTGTTAAATACAACTGCGTTTGATTGCATAATACCAAGTTCCTGACATTGTTGAATTATTGTTTTGTAACATAATTAGCGCGTAACCGTCATGCGACGCGGAAATATTAATTATTTAAATTTGAATGTACCTTGAGACCAACAGATATCCTTTCTATTCAGTACCCGTAGGTACTTATTGTATTGAGTCAAATAGCTGTATGCCTGAGCGTATGAAGCGCAGAATGCACAGGTAATACAGTGAAGCACAGTACAGTTTAGTAAACAATGTATTAAACCTTGTGAGCGTATACTGGAATAAAACCGCGTATTATGCATGTATCGGATCTGCGTCGCAAAGTAGTAAAAGCGAAATTTTCTGCTTGCAGCCAACACGTGCCCTTGTATATCGAGTTTACTTAAGTTGTCAAACAAGCTTACAAGCTACGAGAACAGCCAGTATTATATAATACAATTCATCCGTATTTTATGAACAATTCTATACCGTCTATGGCATGCATTTTATGCTGCCTGCGACAAAAATTTGGAAGTTTGTAGAATGAAACCTTTCGTGTATTGATTTTGCATTTTAATAAGGACGAAGTCATGTTGATTCAGTTGTAACCGGCTCTGGATTGAATACATTTCTTAAAATCAGTTTAAACGGTAGTTAAGCACACGCGGTGCATAGTTTAATTTACTTCTCTGCCCTGTCTGTGCTGCCCTGCGTGAACTGCACCACTATATGTTTAAGCAACGAGTATAAGATTTCAGTACGTATTTAAATGTCGGCAGATGAGTCTCTCATCTGCCGACCTTATCTATTAAAGTTGATATAAATATATTTACCTAAATGGTCTTAACACATTGAATTAGATTACCTGCGATTTTCTGTGAGGAGGAGGTACTTCCCCAGACGGGTTACTTTGATGCGCCCTACCTCTCAAACACCCATACCGAGCCAAAAAGACATATTCATGCACGCAAATGTTTGTCCTTTTGTAGGAATCGAACCCACAAGCATTGGTGTCAAAGTAGCGTAATAGCGGTTGAATAGTTCGCGGTCCATTCAATATGCTATGTTCGGACTAAGGTCCTCTGTAAGGATTACGGGTATAGTTACGCGTCATAATTTACATGAAGGAAATTCTGTTGCGTAAGTTGCGATTATCTACGTAGTACGTTAAAGCAACTGAAGCTATCGTAGGTAATGTAATTTCAGGCGCTAGTGTATATATTCATTGATTTCAGGCGCTGTATTTCGCACAAGTAACTATGGCCCGATATGCTGCTCGTAATATAAGAAACATTGTAACTGCATTGCGTTCACCGCGCTTTTTTTTACAGCACCAGTTCGACCGAGCTTTGCACGACGTTTTTTAGGTACTTAGGTGCAGAATGACGTCTATGTAGATCTATTTTCTGCGAACTAGCGTTATCTCGTTTCCTAATCGATTAGAATTGGCAGGGTCCGCCACCTGAATCTTGGGATTTGGCGAAGGTACTAAATTTTAAATGGAGCGACTGCCAGACCTCCACAACCCAAAGGGATAACCCTTCTTAGATTAGGTCCATATGTCTTTCGAAATATAACTTCTTAGATGTGCGGGATTACTCAGGATATTTTTCGTTACCACCGAGCAAATGATAATCCTACTAATATTATAAATGCGAAAGTTTGTATGTATGGATGTTTGTTCCTCTTTCACGCTTAAACGCCTAAACGGATTTGAATGAAATTTGGCACCTAGATAGATTATGACCTAGATTAATACATAGGCTACGTTATTTGACTCCACGCGGGCGGAGGCGCGGGCTGCAACTAGTATTATAAATGTGAAAGTTTGTATGTACGGATGGATGTTTGTTGCTCTTTCACGCTTAGACGGCTGAACGGATTTTAATGAAATTTGGCACCTAGATAAATTATGATCTGGATTAACACATAGGCTACGTTATTTTACTCCACGCGGGCTCCGCTCCGGGTAGCAGCTAGTTACAAATATGTACATAAATCCCAAAACAGGAATAGAGGAATTGCCCATTTAAAGTAACAGGGTGTTGGATTAAGATCACTAGGTTTTAAATAATTACTAAAATATATATTTAAGTATCTATTAACCTGAAATTCGGTGCGGTATAAAAATTTAAAGATGTTTCTAATTGGCATAGTTTTTTAGAAATCAACAAAAATATTTTTTTTAAAATGATACTATTTTCACTGCCTTTTGTCCTAGTAAAAACATGAATAATGTTGTTGTTTTAGAATACTTACTAAGTTATCTGCAAACGGTAAGAGCCTGTCTACAGCTAAGAGCCTATAGAATATCTTTACGGCAAATCCCTCGCGGGGTAGGCATTGACCGTATTATATATAAAAATGAATTATACAAATGACTTATCAGTCATTGCTACTGTGTCTATATATATTTATCACACCGCTTGTTCTAAATATGGAGCAATTTAAATAATTATTACATTACTCTAAACAGAATTTTATATGTTATATCATTTTACGTTCTGTTGCAAGTCACTAATTTACGATTAAATGTGCGAACCAATTATGTACATCTTTACACAACTTTTAAAGCAATAACAAAATATATTAATTGCACCATCCACTGTCTGTTCATTTTAAAAGATAGAAAAATAAAAAATTTACGTCCACTTCTTTTAATTTATTTTACGCTGACACATACTCTACCTGTTACGAGTAACATCGGCAAATTAGAGACATCAACGAATGCTGTTTAAAGTGAGAAAAGTAAATATTTTACAGATAAACGTATTAAATCTGTTTCAACACTTGATACATACGTATGTATTGATTGGCACTGATTGATTTACATAAAGTTATGTATCAAACAACTAGTTTTAGTGCATCAATTACTGAATAAAGAAATTTGGATAACATTATATTGTACTTGATCAACTGATACAACTTTGAAAATAATACGATCGTAGGGGCTTTAAGGTATAGTACAAAATTCTTAACACGCATTTCATTTTTATAATTCACTTCTTCTATTCACATATACTCAGTGAGATCGGATACGGGTCCTCCTCGATCTGATGTGGTAGAACATGCTGCATGTCACGCTACTGGTGACAATTGCCTAATTGGCGGAGGTCAAATGATTTGAAAACACCCAAAGCCACTGATTTGATAGGATTGTGAACATCCGAAGCTAGGGCCAAAAACTTATGGCTTAGTGTGCCCTCATTTTTAGGGTTCCGTACCCAAAGGGTAAAACGGAACCCTATTACTGAGGCTCCGCTGTCCGTCCGTCCGTCCGTCTGTCACCAGGCTGTATCTCTGGAACCGTGATAGTTAGACAGTTGAAATTTTCATAGACGATGTATTTCTATTGCCGCTATAACAACAAATACTAAAAAATAGAATAAAATAAATATTTAAGGGGGCTCCCATACAACAAACGTGATTTTTAGGGTTCCGTACCCAAAGGGTAAAACGGAACCCTATTACTGAGGCTCCGCTGTCCGTCCGTCCGTCCGTCCGTCCGTCTGTCACCAGGCTGTGTCTCTTGAACCGTGATAGTTAGACAGTTGAAATTTTCACAGATGATGTATTTCTGTTGCCGCTATAACAACAAATACTAAAAAATAGAATAAAATAAATATTTAAGGGGGCTCCCATACAACAAACGTGATTTTTTTGCTGTTTTATAGATAATGGTACGGAACCCTTCGTGCGCGAGTCCGACTCGCACTTGGCCGATTTTTTGCTCATTTTTGCTTGATATTGATAACAGTAACAGGTAGTCGCTTGAAATATTCACAGAATATTTAGTTATATATTCACTTTAAGAATAAATAACTAAATTAAAATAAAACAAATATTTAAGGGCTCCTATACAACAAACGTGATTTTTTTTTTTTTGCTGTTTTTATAGATAATAGTACGGAACCCTTCGTGCGCGAGTCCGACTCGCACTTGGCCGATTTTTAATCATAAAAAGGAAAAATATTTTTTGGAACTCATAAATTACACGACATATGTTGTGTCTGTATGTATGCATGCGTAGGTGCGAATATGCGTATGTGCGTGCTTGTATAAACTAAAGTTAGCGATCATTTTTTCTCGAACCTCTTTTTTAGGGTTCCGTACCCAAAGGGTAAAACGGAACCCTATTGCTAAGACTTCGCTGTCCGTCCGTCCGTCTGTCACCGGGCTGTATCTCACGAACCGTGATAGTTAGACCGTTGAAATTTTCACAGATGATGTATTTCTGTTGCCGCTATAACAACAAATACTAAAAAATAGAATAACATAAATATTTAAGGGGGCTCCCATACAACAAACTCCCATATTGATAACGGCAACAGGTAGACGCTTGAGATATTCACAGAATATTTAGTTATATATTCACTTTAAGAATAAATAATTAAATTAAAATAAAGCAAATATGTAAGGACTCCCATGCAACAAACGTGTTTTTTTTTGTCGTTTTTATAGATAGTGGTACGGAACCCTTCGTGCGCGAGTCAGACTCGCACTTGGCCGATTTTTTATAGTAGAGGTGACTTGCTTTTATTGTAGTATTTTGATTTGTTCGTACTTTCGAGATGGATTTTGAGCAATTTATGCTGGAAGACTAGAAGTGTTCCAGCAGATTGGAAACGCGTATATAGACAAGAAATCATGCATATACTGCCTTAACTATAGGGCTAATAGTTTGATTTGCTTAGCAGCAAAAGTTACGGGAAAAATAATAAATGGAGATTGAGAGTGAAAACCAATGAAATGCTTTGAAAACTACAGTGAGAATTTTGAAACGTCGTTGTCGAAATGCGAACCTAGCGCAAAATTTGTGGCGTAACACTTGCTGACCGCATTCGCAACGATGATGTAAAAAAGAGAGTTGGCCTGAAAGAGAGTGTCGGTGTTAAGATAAGAAAAGGCTCCTTTAGTTTGGGTATGTAGAAAGAATGCAGGACGAAAAAATTACGAAACAGACATAAATCAAAAAGCTATGAATGTTTAAGGAGCGAGAGAGGCGTGTCCTATAGCGCGCGGATCTCTCTGCATAAACCACAAGGGAGCGGGCGTGAAGATAAAGTACAATCTAGTAACTAAATACCAATTAAGGAAGTCAGTGCGCCGAATGCTCGTAAATATATAAATACATACCCAAGTGTTTGGCAATAGAGGAATCGCGGTCAACGATGCCAACAAACTTACGCACTATCGACACAAACAGTTAGTTACACCATTATGTAAATTAAATGGGCTATCATAATCGAAATATATTTTTTTATCGAATGTCTATCCATACGTTTACTTTATTAACAGTTCAATTACAGTGCACGATGAGTTTCATAGTTTCATAGCCTAATATCGCAACATGTGATATAGAGACATTGAATCACCGGGACATTGAACAACAATCGACTCTCTAGAGTTGATTGTTGTTACTATTGAATGTCCTGATTCGTTACATTTTTTAGAGAGAATGTGTATGTGTGTGTGCTTGTGCTCATTTTAGAGATAGTCTCTCCTTATTTTACAACCACTTAATAAGAGGTTTGAAATGAACGTCGAATATTTGGGGTATAACTGAATAGCAAACGAGCATGTGGCTCATAAGGTAGGGCAAAGCGGTATTTAATATACAGTGCGACTGGAGAAGTATGTCTAAGGTAGGCTGATCCAGTAGAGTACGTGTGCAAACTAGTGAAAAATAAACAAAAACCTTGTAGGATTCAAAGTTTATAAATTTTAGTACCTGTCATCTCATTTCTTAAATATTTATAAGATATAGGATATATTTTTGTTATAGATCTACAACTATGTTCTAAAATTGAAGTAGATAATTGTAAGAATTCTGCCTAGGAGTGTTAGTGAGAACAATTTCAGTCAATACTGTTAGATGAATTTGCATTTCGCTCGTTTAGAAAACATTTAGTGTGTGCAAGAGTGCGCAGTTTAGTGTCGTATAAGAGTACGCGCGTGCTCTCTCAACTAAAATTCAACTAAAGCCAAGAGCGTCAAGCCTGTATACAAATGAAACGAACCTAATCATCTCATGAACTGCTTCAACACGAGCGAAATGTACTATCGAGATCTTACCGCAAAAATAACAAAATTGCAGCATTTTGAATGTGTCTCCAATACTAATACAAGTTGACTTCCATGAAGGCTTCAGTCTCAAATAAAGTAGACACCAAGGAATAAAAAACAACCCCAAAAAGTAACTTAAACCGCAGTACGACAAAGAATACCCACTGAAAAGATTTTTTAATATAATTTATTGGCAATTCAAACAATGAAAACCAAAACCCCAGGGGGCGGGAAAAGCGTTACGAAAAATTATTGAAATAAAATATGCTTTGCTTTGTACATAAATTGTATATACGAGTATGTGAATGAAAGAATGTGAATGCAGTTACTCTCGCGTATTTGTATTGTGGTAGTTTAAAAAAAGGGAGTACATTTTATAATATACTAGCTACTCGACCCAGCTTCGCACGGGTGATCCAATCGTTACCAAACTTCACAGGATCACCTACTGGGCTAACCTGAAGATTCATTGAAAATTTCATCAATCTACCCAGCCGTTTTTGAGTCCACAGAGGACATACAGACAAACATGAATTTTTATATATATAGATTATTATAGGAATACTAGCGTACCTGGCAGGGGTCGTCCTGCCCGGAAATGCAGCGCCGCATTAAATTCAGTCTCAAGATTTGGTGACATGCCGATATAAAAGCCACCTACCGGGTCGAATTGTGTTTTTAAACCATTAAGGAACCCATTGAAATATAGATACAAAATTTCATACAAATCGGTCCAGCCGTTTAGGAAAAGTTCGGTGACAAACACACGTACAGAAGAATTATATATATATAAAGGTAAGGTAAAATTATCTGTGAAACCAGTAACCAGTACATTGATAAAATAACGCAAGCAAAAGCCAAACAACGCGTTATAGTTTTTGTAAATAAAGTATAGTTTTGTAAATAAAAAAAATAAAGGTCCATTTTTGTTTATATAAAATTAATTGTACTATTTATCTTTATCCTACCAATTCAGTTTCATAATCATCACTGTTCATAATTTTTCTTTTCATAACATTATTGTAAGATAGCTTTTAAGAAAATTAAAGTTCCTCATCATTATTTTTCATACTGAATGACAATATATATCATATTGAATGAGAATAAAATTATACATAAGAAATACGTGAAGTATTAAATTCGTTTATAATATATTCGGAAATCCTAAACGTATATTTCCGTAGCCGGGCTGTTAAAATGCAATTGGCATAATTTGCGATTTTACAAATACACGCTGCCCTAATCAAGTAAAATAGGTAGAATTCGGTTCTGGCACTCGCCGACGCTGCCGCGGCACGCTTGCTGCGCTCGTTCGGCTCGTGCGTTGTGGTCGCGGTTCTAACCTAACCTAAACCTAGCCATTTAAACAATATATATTTTGATAATTATACATTTTTATTGATATGTCTTTTAAACAGTGCAATTTTGGATTAGTACACTATTTGACGTGTATACCGCACAAGATGATATTTACATTATAAAAATGATTTTATGCTTTTCAAAATGATTTTTTTATGAATGTTATAGCTATTATATATATACTGTAATGATTATGTCAAATAAATATTATATCTTATGAACGTTATTGAAATTAAAATATATTAAATGTTATTATATCAAACAATACGCAACAGTTTTTTAGAATTAAAACGTTTTGTAAATTACGTATGCAATGATTAGATGATTTACTTTTTAGTGACTATATCAATATGTTTGCGTAGGAAATATAAGTAATATAAAGATAAATAATGATATAACTTACGTCCTATAAAAATATCCATTAACTAGTGCTCAAAGTAATTTCTAATTCAAATCTATTTCTAATTTTGTACTTATACCTTATATGTATCGGAAGTGTATCAATTTGGTTTTTCTTTGTGCTACACGCCAGAGCTCCGATGGTGAACGCAGTGTGGCCTTGCTGTTGCAATACATAATGTAGATATCTCGTTTGTATAGCATGGTGGTATCTACATTATTTGATATTTTAGATTCGTTTCGATTGTCTTATAATGCGTACATAATATTATTTATTACCTATAAATGAATAAATATATGTCTAATGTGAATCTCTGTTGGTTAGACAATTCTATAGATTTGAGTTCACGACTTTAAGTTCCATTTTAAACAAAGGGGGGCTTGATTCTGTAAATTTTACAATTTTAAGGATTTTATAACTTACATAGTTATAGTCTGTATCGTCTATGTCGAAAGCTTTTTGAAAACCAAAATAAATAAGCTGTAACAATCTGTATCCTACTGTCTACTACTGGTAAAATATCGGTCATAAGAGGATTACCTACTTGTGTTACTATTAGTTGGTCGGAATCCGTGCTGTGAGTCTGTGAGTTGTACTTGCACCTGTGGAAACAACTGTCGATGAATGGCTGATTCCAGTACCGTGGCAGGAGTGGACAAAATTGCTATAGGTTAGTATCCTTCTTCAGTCGTTTTTCCTAATCCTCCTCAGCACAGAGACCACCTTAGTCACTTTACACATGTGCGGACCCACAGCCTCCTCCAGCAACTGATTAAAGATATGAAGCAGTAGTGGTGCTGCCAGTACTAAGAAACAATCTTTAAATATGGTAAGATGGAATACCGTCCGAGCTCGTGGATCATTTTGGCTTTAGTTTTTGGAGGGTGCATTTCACATCCTTTAACCGTATCCCCTCTCGGCCCTGTTCATTCTTTATATTATCTTGTTACGTTCAGTATCGCCTCTCGTGAACTACTCATCGAAGAAAAATACTCACCCAATTCCTCTACACATTGTTGGTCAGTCAACACCTCTCCGTTACTATCTTTTTTACTCTTTGGGCTTTGTTTACTCTTCTATATGGATGTTGTTATCATTTCTTTAAACTATTCCTACAGTGCAAATAATTCGTATAGTTATATTTTATACTAGCTGAAGCCCGCGGCTTCGCACGCATGAGATTTGGGCTTTTAGTAGCCTTTATTTCTCTACAGACCTGAAATTCTTTCTGTTTAACAAACAAAAGGAAGATCAGGGTCGTAGTCGATCCAATTTTCATGCAGCGCCATCTATTGACCTTTACGGGAGGCTACGTATATTTATTTTATTTTTATTATATAAAAAATGCATAGTTATTTTATGTCACAAAAAATACGTATTCTGTGTAAATAATAAAAATAAAACTACAAAGTTCCCCGAAGGGGATGATATTTACCCCTAATTTTAACAGTTTTTCATTGTTTATGCAGGAACCCTAAATATTTACGGGATAAAAAGTACCCTATATTTTGCTCTGAACAGTCCTCTACCTACCAGTGAAAGTCCCGTCAAAATCGGTTCAGCCATTTCAAAGATTAGCCCGGACAAACAAACAGATAAACAGACAGAATACTGGTTTTATTACATTATAATAAAACCAGTATTTACCTCCGACGAACACGCTTTCTTGAGTTCTCCGTCTCCGACTGATAAGAGGAAAGTGGTAATTCACAGCCACTAGAGGTCCACTACACGGACACTCATACTTCCAACATGCCGAAGTGTACTCAACACTAAGTCTTATTGTCGGTCATTGCAATTACCTGCATCGTTACTATCTACGTGAATATGGCAAAAAAACATAACGATTTTTAACTTGCGATGCTTGTGAATGTAAATTAAAGTCACCAATTACAATAACTTTCCTATAATTATTACAATATTGTTCAAAAGTTTCAAATAGTAGCATGTACTTTATGCCAGTAACCTACTTCGATTATTTTTTTGTAATTTAAAATTATTTTAAAATATTTATTACACATTGACAATTTTATACAATAATGTTGCAATGCCCTTGCAGGGTTCATGTTATGGATTAAATTCTAAGATGTATTATCACACGAAAGCAATTATGAAATCAATTTGAATAAGACAATTTTGAAACGATTATAGAGCTTCATTTAGCTGAAATTCGGCATAATTGGTTTAATTAATTAACTTTCATAATAATACAATAGAGTATGGTAATTAATTTTTAATAATTGGTTCAGAAACATTCTTGCTTATTTTTAAGCAAGAATGTTTCTTCAGAATGAAGAAGAAAACAATCAGCGCAAAAAATATTCTTTTGTTAAATACTTTCCGTGAGAGAGACGTTACTCGAGAGTTAATTATGATGTTTTCAACTGTTCAGACTGTCCATTGCGAAGTCTCTTACGGGTTACGATCTTTTACGATTTACGGTCACTTCAGCAACTGACAATGCATACCTCACGTAATATTTGTGCCAAATCAAATTCGTTGCTTGCGAGGCAAACTTTTTCAATGCCGATGGTATCTCATACTTACACTATAAAAGTCAGTTAATTGAATTCATGTAGTAAAAATAATACATCCGGAGTATTTTAATTTTAAGAAAGTACACTTTCTTTAGTACTCGTTGTTATCACTTAGTTAGTGGATTTGAGTATTTTTACTACTTCCGAACTATTAAATGGACAATTGAGTTGATTTTTTTATAGCTGGTATCCACCAGTAGTATCAGTTACTTTTGTAAAGTTTGATAGTAATATAGTTTTGAATATAGTAATATCCAGTTTTTGAAAATTAGATTTTTTTTATAACCTAGAAAGGTATACAAGTGTATAGTCCGCCTGATGTAAAGCAGCTACTGAAGCTTAGGAACGCTTGAAACACATTCAATACGTGATGTCACCTCTGCTGCTACCATAACAACTCCTTAGATGTTTACTAGTAACCTTACTCACTCTCAGCAGCACAACAAACCAGAGGATTGTTATTTGGCTGCGGTCTTATGTGAGGCAGAGGTACTTCCCCAGATGGGCTGTTTTGATGCGCTCTACCACTCTTCACTCAGTACAAGACAAATAAACATGTTCTTGCATACAAATCTTTGCCTCTACGCGCGTTTTTCCACTGCGCCACGGACTTCTTCCCGCGCTTTTGACGAGTGACATTGTTGTTATACTTGAAATTTTTACAATTCAGTATACAATTAGTTTCATGCGACAATTTCGATAGTATTTTGTAACATAAGTGCTAGTGAAATTATACAGTAATGAAAAAACTCAAATATAACACCTTTATGCACTTTTTGGAAGACGTGAATAAGTTCATCAAGAAAACCTTGTAAAAATCACTATCGTTTTACGGGTGGTATTAATTGGGTCTAGGTACCCTTCCCAAGTATTTTTTCAGCACAGTTCCTGAAGCTGGAACATAGAATTAAGATTTTCAGGTTCTAAACTGAAGACTTGGCTGTATGGGTTAGATCCCTTTGCCTTTCCCCTCGGGGATAAAAAGAACCAAAACAAACAAAACACTGCGCCACCAAGCTTGTCAAAATTTATCTTTCTATATAACTAGCCGTAAGAAGCCAAGGCTGGGCGTTATATATATATACGAGTATATAAATATATACAAAATATCTAATTCTTATTATATATATATATATCAGATCTCTTATATCAGATTTTTCTAGATGAAAAAAAAAATATATGAGATATTTTGCACTTCCTAAAATTTCGTGTTTGTAACATGCCATAGGCAAAATACAATCGATGGCACATACCTTAGTACCACCGCTTACTCTTAAATCAGGCAGTCCTGTTTTTTTCCACATTAGTAGTAATAAAATAACGTAACATAAATCCTTTAATTTTAGACGTTAACTTTTATTTACTATCGTTACTATGAGTATCATGGCCGCATGACCTGCAATTATATAGTAGGACAACTTATTTAATAAGATTATGACGTAAAATGTTATATTGCTAGAAGTAACTTTTTATATCATTAATTTGTATCGTGAGAGTGGTTTTACTAGTTTTACATTCGGTCGTCTTATGTTGTTCTGCCATGTTGTCATAATAAATTTTTCGCTGATACCTTTTACCATCATGTATATATGTACAGTCACTTTTATGTAGTAACGTAGTTCATGCCCTATTTATATCTATAAATAACGCTGAATGTCATTAGGTATACTCATTATATCATAATGGCATTATTACGTCTATTATACACGACTTAAATAATTTTCTTTTTTCTACGAGTATACTACCTCGGGAGGCATTCAAGCATACGGCCCACTTGATGTAAAGCGGGTACCGTAGCCTATTAACGCTTGCGATATATAAATTATCACTCGCGCGATGCCTTCTCTGCTGCTTACACAGCAACTCCTTGGGAGCTTACTGGTGACCTCACTCACACGCAGGAACACCTAGGGAGTTGTTATTTGGCTGCGGTTTTTCTGTGAGGTGGAGGTACTTGCTCAGGTAGGCTGCTTTGATGCGCTTTACCTCTCTTAAAACATCCAGATTAAGACAAACAGGCATGTTCATGTACACAAACGTTTTCCTTGTGTGGAAATCGAACCCACGAGCGTTGGTGTCAATGTCGCGTTATTCACGACTGAGCCACCGAGCTCGTCAAAAATTTTCAAATACTTTAAAATTATTTATATTTTTGAGGATTGCAAAAAACGGTTAAGTTGCAAATATTTTCGCTTTAAATCTATACTAATGTCTGACTGACTGTTATCTGTTCACGACTAAACTGCTGAAGGGACCGTACTGTAATTTGGAACACAGGTAACCTAGGACCTACATAAGTTACTTATTATTGTGAATACCTCGGTGACCGATCTTCGGTCGGCGTTTTTAAATCTAATTTTTTCAGTATATAAATAGAGATAAACTTAAAAAGGAAAACTTTTTAAGATATGCAAAGGAGGAATAAGAATATACAAAAATTGACCCAAATCGTTAGGGACAATGGGATCCTCACACAGGTAAATCCGCTGACAAAACTGCTTATATAATGGATATCTTTTCTAATATTTAATTAAAAGGTACGTTTGTATGTTGGTTTGTTGGTTTGGATGTAGGACGTAATCTCTGAACTATAGATTTGATTCTAAAAATGCCGTTTAAAGTGAAAACATGTGAAGTGGCGGACGCATGTACCACTAAATTCGTGTTTGCGGATTTATGTATATATGTAAATACACACATCAAAAGTGTCTAGGGATCAACATATATTTTTGCAATAACTTTTCTCCTGATTGATATTAATTAAAATTTTCTTTAAGGATTCATCAAATAAAGTGTTTTCGTTTGTCTACAGTAACGATAAACCAAGTCACCTTTGCATTAATAAAGAAATTTGCCATTTTCATAATAAAGGGATTTTTGACATTTGAACCACTAACATTAAAGTTCGAAAAAAAGACTGAAATAACAGTTTTCTTTAAAATTTTATTGGGTAACTTAACGGTATCGCTGCACCACACGGAGACAAGACCGATACATTCAAATCACAACTCGAAGAGCTCCAACAATAACCGCCATGATGTTAGCCGTGACGCTTCATCACTCTTCAGGGAACTTAATTAGCGACCAAACAGTCAGAAACCGCTTGCATGAAGTGAACCTTCATTCCCGAAGACCGCTAAGGGTACCACCTATAGCAATGCACAATCGTAGGATTCGATATCAATGGGCTCTTGAATACAGAAATTGGGCAGAAGAACAATGGCGTTTCGTGTGCTTTTCTGATGAGTCTCGTTTTGGTATGAGACCGGATACAAGACGTATACGACACTGGAGAACCCCTGGACGCCAACAGCGATTAAAATCCTGCCAGGAAGTCCATCCTTATAGTGGTGGAACCATCATGGTATGGGCGGGTATTTGGATCGGCGGAAGAACTGAGTTGATTTGGATCAGAGGCAACCTCAACGCTCAAATTTATGCTGAGACGATTGTATCAGACGTCATCGTTCCTCTACAAGTGCAAATCGGTCCCTTATTGACCAATTTCTGTATTCAAGAGCCCATTGATATCGAATCCTACGATTGTGCATTGCTATAGGTGGTACCCTTAGCGGTCTTCGGGAATGAAGGTTCACTTCATGCAAGCGGTTTCTGACTGTTTGGTCGCTAATTAAGTTCCCTGAAGAGTGATGAAGCGTCACGGCTAACATCATGGCGGTTATTGTTGGAGCTCTTCGAGTTGTGATTTGAATGTATCGGTCTTGTCTCCGTGTGGTGCAGCGATACCGTTAAGTTACCCAATAAAATTTTAAAGAAAACTGTTATTTCAGTCTTTTTTTCGAACTTTAATGTTAGTGGTTCAAATGTCAAAAATCCCTTTATTATGAAAATGGCAAATTTCTTTATTAATGCAAAGGTGACTTGGTTTATCGTTACTGTAGACAAACGAAAACACTTTATTTGATGAATCCTTAAAGAAAATTTTAATTAATATCAATCAGGAGAAAAGTTTTTGCCTAAATATATGTTGATCCCTAGACACTTTTGATGTGTGTATATTTGACGAGCTCGGTGGCGCAGTAGTGAAACGACGACTTTGACACCGACGCTCGTGGGTTCGATTCCCACACAGTACAAACATTTGTGTGCATGAACATGTCTGTTTGTCTTGGTCTGGGTATTTTCTATGTATGATAAGTATGTATTTACAAAAAAAAAAAATGTATTTACGTATGTTTATCAGTTGTCTAGTATATGCTTGGCGATGAAGGAAAACATTGGAAGAAACCCGCGCGTTCAAGAAATTATATTTCGAAAGACGCGTGACCTAAGGAAGATCTTTTTTTCCCACTGGGTTGTGAAGGTCTTACGGCAGTCGCTTCATGTAAAAATCAGTGTCCTCACCAAATCCTTAGGCTTAGATGGCGGACCGTAGAAATCCTAATGGATTAGGAAACGGGATAACGCGAAGAAAAAGAAGAATCGATACGTCCGTTGTTAAAATCGGTTATTGAATTATGATCTAACTTCCATAGGCAACCATATACATATATTTTCTTTTATATATTATCCTGGAGTATTATGAGTTTTATTTAGCTTTCCTTTGTTGGAAAGGATATAATAAAACCAAATATATTTTTGATATAGGTAGTGAATTCATTATTTAAAAAAAAATATTCAACATCCAAACTAGACCCATAGATTATTTATTATATTACCGATACAGTCATCAAAACAGGAGTTATAGTATCTTATACTAAGGAATATAAATTTAATTTCAAACTTGGTATATTTATTTTAATAATTAGGAAGGAGAGGGAGGGATTGTGCTTTGAAGCAAAAGCATAGTACCATTTCTTTTACCTACTCAATCCCTATACATATTTTTTCATTATGTATTTAAATCGGTGTACAATATATCGTTAAGGAAATTTTGAAGCTATTGAAAGATAGTTATACCACAAAGATTGTAACAAGCATACAAATCGTTTTAGAATAAGCAGTTACTGCGGCCTGTATAGGCGTGTCGGCCTATGCCACTTGCATCGCTTGTGCTATCAACTGAGCGTTGCCAATGCAACTTTTATCGTTATTTAAGATAAGGATTAAAGTACGATACTAAATTAGCTAAAATATCCCAATGACAATGGCTAGTGTTTTTAAGCCACCCGAATGCCACTAACTTAGCTTAATGATTGTTATCTATCGACAACAGCCGGGACCGACGACTTAACATATTCTCACAGCACGGAGAAGGCCGCGATTGATATACCCATCTATAGACAGGCAGGCTCTTTAAAATATTTTAATTAAAGACTTGGTAAAAAGAGTATTCGTAGTAAAGAATAGTTGGAACATTATCATATATTGTTTTGTGTTTTATGAGAAAAAGATATAAGCTACTACTCGTAAATAAAGTTGTATTCGTCATGCGGTCCGATATAAAGACATACCTAGTGTTAGTTACCAATAAGCTCCCGAGGAGTTGCTGCACAAGAAGTGACACGGTGACACGCACAAGTGATTCTGCTTATATCGCACTTTGATAATCACCTTCCATCTGGCGAATATACCCCATGTTCGTAACCTTCAGACATTAATAATAATAACAACCCTCGAATTGACTAATATCTCTCAATAAATGTCATAATCGTAAGTCATAATCACAAATCTCCCAATGAATGTCATAATCAGAATAATGTTTAGAACATATACCGCTGGTAGTGAATTCTCTGAGGAGAAAATGTCTTTATATTTATAATGTAAAGCCGCAGTTTAGTGCATATCTGAATAAGAACATAGTTTGCTCAATTATTGGCATATCTGAGCCTATTCTAGCGAATCCGCGGGCACAAGCTAGCACTAAAATATACCTATAAATAAAGAAGTAGATTTTTTGTACGCGTGAGTCGGAAGCGTCCTTGAACTGAGAGTAAAAGTCGGTCGCGGGAACACGCTCGGTCATTGCCGTACTTTTGTTTTACTATTATGTCAGCTCGCATCTGCTTGGTAACTTAATATTTATGTCGTTGCGTAAACCGCCGAGCCGAGATACGACTATTATCCAATTAACGCATGCGAACTGCAATAGTCTTTCATAAATGATTCATTGATGCGTGGTGCCGTCGCGTCCCTTGGAATTATAGGTGTAGGTATGTAAACAATATTTTGTAAATTGTCGGTTAGTCATTATATTGATTGCTGAGTAATAGATAATCTGACTACGTACAGAATGGTCACTTATCCGCACTCACCAGCCGATATCGTTCCGATCTGTGACCAGCATAAACCAGAAATCACTTCACTGCGCATGACTGCACACCGCGCTCACAACAACGTTGTGTTTTAGCGCCTAAATATCTCAGCGATTCGAGCCTACTGACCAATAGGAGAATATATTTACCAATAAGCCAATGCCAGTGCCGCGATGTTAATCCGCCAACTAACCAACAAGAGCTGCGCGTTCTACTTTACCCGACCCGTAGCGGTGAATTGAGTTACTACGTATATCAATCTCATCGGTTATTTACTTCATGGTCACCAGTATTAAGATTATTTTATAGCGCACGCAAAATGCGTGCCGCGACACATTGATGCAACGTGGACATTAGACGGTGTGCCGCGGAAAATTGTCAAGTTTTGTCAGAAAAATATGAAAACAATACCTACACAGTGTCCTATGACACATAACACCAGGGAGCAGCCTATGCTGCGGTAACTAAGCGGTATGGTAGATTAGAACATGCTCACGAGTAGATGAATCCACTTGTGGATTGGCTTATAGTATCAGTACCTTAAGTTAAATAGGAACCAATCCACAGTGGTCGTTTCAAACAAATGACGACCACGACGGCCATAGAAACACGTTTCTGTCTAATATGGTATTCATTATGTTTTAAAACTCTTAAAGCAATTAAATCTTACTTTAGAACTCGCAACATACCGCTGCGATAGTTTGACCGTGTTGGTATTTGTCTGTGGCATTGTAGCTCTCAAATAGTTAGACCGATATTAATAATGTCAAAGCAGATTTAATTGTGACGACTCTTAAATATGTTTATTGAAACTCGGTTAGCGAAAAGCAAGACACTGGCACAGAGATGCTTAGCACCCGACATAGTCGTATAACGATCCTTGGAGTTTCACGAGCATGATGAGTATGATTAGCACCCGGCCGTATAATAAAGAAATAAAACGATACTCTTCCTTCCTATTTAGAACCATAGTCGTATAAAGGTTCCTTGGATGGTCGTTGTTCCAGCGAGTCACAATAGTCACCAGCTATAGAGGAGTTGCCCGTTAGTATGTATTGAGGATGGGATCGCGCCGATCGCGCGAACACAATTCGTGGGTAGCTCGAAGTAGTATAGTAGTAGTAGTAGAAGTAAATTTGATCCAAAATGTAAAAAAAAGAATATTTTTTACACTAACCTCATGCAGCTATAACATAAAGAAATACGGTTAAACATGGTTAAAGCGTATGATTCTCTTCAGTCGTCTGATAGATCTTTATATAGATATAACTATTGCTTTCGTTTTTACTCAGAAACTTTACAATATAATTTTCTTTATTTCCACCAACAAGAAAACTCAAGTGTGAAGGAACGTAAAGTACAAAGACAATCATATCGAACACGTAATCTCTTCGAGACAACCATTGGGTAGAAAAATTACTGGTATAAATTATTTTAAAAGTACAAGTTTTAATGAAGTAATTATTCTGGATTAACTTTTGAACCAAGCGTAAACTTTTCACCGAATTCTCGTCGAAATACATAGTTTAATAACTATTTACACTTATAAATCTTTACGTTGGTATCTAAGTAAAATATCGAAGCATTAATTAGCATTATGTTGAAATCTTACCTTATGAGTCTTTTTGCGTGCATTGAACTGAAAGTGTATGAACGTGGGAATATAATATTGAACCTTCGTATACTTTGTTGAGCAAGTACATACTGTCAATACTCATTTACTACACTACCTATATTATGCTAGTGAACTATGGAAATATATATTATTTACAGAGTTAGACATTGGTCAGTTATATTATTTAGAATTTACTCTAAATAATATAACTGACCAATGTCTAACTATACTGAACTATTCTGAAATTGGAATTGTGGAAAAGTGACGAAAGAGAGTGAATACGGAAGGGATGTGAAATAGAGAGAGAGCCTTACCTTCCCTTCCTTTCTCATTGACCTATTGTATATGTTACTTTGCTTAAATTTCCCGTTTACCGTAACTTATTTATTACTTTCTTTACAATATTCCAAAGAGCAGTAAAAAGGTATGTTTACGTGAAGCTCCAATATTTTATTACGCCACAGCTGCCAAAGTTTCAGGGGCATCTTGGTGAGCTCTGTGACTTGCGTTCAGATGATTGTTATTTGGTACGGTCTTTTATCAGATATAGGTACTTACTTCTATTTCCTTTGGGCTGATCATTATGAAATGCCACTGCGTACAGGTGCGGTAGGCTGGTACTCTAAAGATATAAAAAAAACTAATTCCACCCTAAAAAAATTACTTCCTCGTATCCACCACATCAACCCTTACTCATCCCACTGTAAGGATATGGATCTCTCTTCAACCGAAGGGGTTTAGAGCATACTCCACCACGCTGCTCAAATGCGGATTGGCGGAGGATTCAAACCGCCCGAGGCCCACTGACTTAGCTTAGCGACTGTCATCTATCGACATCAGCCGCGACCGACGGCTTAACGTGCCCTCCGAAGCACGGAGAAACTCGAGATAGAAAACCCATCCGTAGACAGGCTGCGGTTGACGTTGCTTAACCTGTGTGTTCGGTTAGAATGACAAGTGCAACGACGCCATCGAGTTCTTATTTCTTCGTATATTAAAAAATATTTATATGTTTTTCACAGATTGAGAGCCATGGGGACGCGCACCATATTATTCTGTGTTTGGTTGGCGGCAGCGAGTGCGACCCTGGAGGTTGTCAACCAATGGAGCCTGCTGCAGTTTGATTTTCCTCCAGATCCAGTATTACTGGAGAAATTCCAACCAGAAAACACAGTGCCCACGGGTCTCGAGATTGGCTGGGACAAGATTTACTTGGGTATCCCCCGCTTACGAGCGGGAGTTCCAGCCACCATGGCTTGGGTTCCCAGGAGTCTACCACCCGGCGTCAGCCCAGTACTTCAGGTAATATTGAACTTATTTAATTTACTCTACTAATGTTAAGAAGAGGTCAACTTTGTTTTGTTCTTTTCGATATTCAGTAATACTTCAACTGATCCTGATCTAAACATGTTCTTGACCTTACTAATGTTACCCCGTTTCCTGACCTATCTAGAATTGATGGAATCCGCTACCTAACCCTAATAATCAATATACCTCATAGCTGTTTTTATCGACGTTAATCCCAATTGATACAAACACAGCTTCTAATATCTCTATCTTGAAATAAAGTGGAAATTAATCACTGTGTGGCGAAAACAGTAAGTAAATGGCATCTCCTTTCTAGTATTATCGTTTTCTATCCCTTAGGATTGGTGGGCTCCGCTATCTAAGCTTAAGGATTTGACGAAGATACTCATGGAGACATGGAGCGACTGCCTTAAAGCCGTGAGCCCAGTGGGGAAACCATAGCCTTTTTCGGTTAGGTTATGTATCTTTTGAAATATAATTTCGTAATGTGTGTGTTTCTTCACAATGTTTTCCTTCATCGCCAAACAAATGTTAATTACAAACATGTACATAAATCCAAAAACACAAATTTAGTACGAGTAGTACATGAGCATGCCTGGATTCGAACTAGCGATCTTTGGTTATTAGCATGTAGGACCCTATGAAGAGCCGATGAGATTGATATTACGTAGTACTCAGTTAAGCATTTAACAGTTATCCACTGGGTTATCACCACACTCAGATACGAAAATTGTATAAATAAATGTATATCTTCACCTCAGGTCCCTTGCGGGGCGGTCAGAGAGAACCGAGCGCCTTAAGACGCGGTGCTTACACAACTCACTCGCTTTTTTAACCTACATTGAATTGGCATAACCGTCGTGTAATTTATCTGACGGCAGTTATTCCATGTCAAAATCAGAATCTTCGCCGAATCATTAATCTTAGGTAGCGGACCCCGACAATCCTAAGGGATTAGGAAACTATAACGCTACGAAGATATGCAATTTACTGTGTTTAAGTACTCAGTAATTAATTTAAACTTTATTTCTAATTTGAGATATTAGACGTTGTGATAAAGTACTGTATTCCCTACCTATACTACACGCAAGATACCCGTCGAGAAGTTGCTATGGCATATTAAATTATATTCTTTGAAAACGTCAAAGTAAAAGTACGCACTCCGACTTATATTTTCGAATGGATCAAAAATAATTACCAAAATCCGATGAGAATTGTACGACCTATATATACCGTTTAATCACTTACGGACATACAAATCACGGTGGTACTTACATTTTATTTTTAGATGATAATAAATATTTTTAAGTAGCTGCTTTTTCGAGAAACGACTTTATTACGCAGCATACCAAAATATTTACCTACATAAAAAGGAACCTAGATGTTGACCATCAGATATGTGCCTTATTGTTAAATTTCATCAATAATCATTTTAGTAGTTTTTGTGTGATGTGTGCACACTTGACACATAGACCGTTAAAAAGTTTAACAAGACATTGTGGCATTTTGTTTATTAGTAACCTCTAAAGCTTAATATTTTAAGTGAGTGAAAAGAATTCATTTGCTAATAAAAAAACTAATAGTGATTAAAATCTAATAGGGGCTATGTAACGTCAAGATACTCCTACCATAAATGTATCAACGTTTTCCGTATCGAAATATTTCAGATATCATTATTCACTCCACTTATGAGGACTACACAGCATGTATTTACAGGCGGCAGCTGGTCGCCCTGTTTAACGCTAACATTGGCGTCAACCAAGGTTGCGCGTTCTCACCGCGGTTCTTCATCCTTTACAATTTACTTGTATTTTTTCTTTAAACTGCTTCCCGAAAATTATATAAATGCACTGGTAGTATTTATAGTTTATTATATTAAAAAATGCTGCGCATAATACACGACATTCTCTATGTATACAGAACGTACAACATCGTGGTATTTTTAACTTGTACTAATTTAAATATATTGTGTAGTAATCCAGCCATACTGACATTAAAAGGAAGTCGTGATTTATCAACTTTTGTCCTCGAGGTCTGAGCGAGCCTGCAAGTTTTGAATAAAATAATGAACGACTCGGAATATTTTGTTATTTTTCTATCTCTTACTACCTATAACTTCACGCCAAATCACTTGCGGGGTAGGCAGAGAGAATCGAGCGCCACGTGACTCGATATTTACATATCTCACTCGCTTCTTGAACATTCATTGCTCTTCTCATGCAAGCTCGCCGGTTTCTAGGGCTCCAGACACCACCTTCTGATAGAACACGACCAATTTGGTCATGGTAGGTAACTCTTGGCCTTCCTCGGCTCCTACATCCTTCCACTTTTGCATTGTATATCTGCTTCGTCATTCTTTCATCCTGCATTCTTGTTATTTTTATTGTTATTTTTATGGAAATATAATAAAATATTTTGAGAGCTAGCATGGGAAGAAATCCTTCTAATTATTTCAATTCTATCTCCAATATGTTTTCTTATACTTATTTTTATATTCGATGTAAGAGATCTAGCTTTAGTGGTGGGTGACACGTAAAAGTAGTCTTGAATTAGGCTGGTTTGTTCCATTAGGCTCCATTAGGCTTTCACTGACTATAAAATACCACATAATCGAATGAGTGAAAACAATAATTAAGAGCTATTTGATATAAATTAAATTATAGGTCGTGCAGCAAGATAATTGACGGAAATAAGTAAATATAGGAGTCAAGTTAGTCTTGCGTTTAAACGCTTGTTATAATAAAACTAATCTAACTAAATCAAATGTTAGGCAAATATTTTCTGACAAAGTATGATAACATTGATTTGCAATAAATAAGGAACGTTAAATACGTTTTTGTACTGATTTAGGTGCAGGTAATAAGGAAGTTATGTAGTATCTACAGTAACCTTCTCACATCAGGTACGCCTGCCGTATGCTTGTGTACTTGAGTAACTCTGATAAATACTTTAGGCCTAAAGTTGCTATTTTCCTTGCCGGCCGTTTAGAAAAATCGTGAAACCTAATTAGTCACTATAATAAAAATTGAGTGCTTTCTATGCCCAGCAGTTTTGTCTGGAGTGCACGTCAATGGTGAAATCAGAAGACACAGCACTCTCTGTAAAACTTTATTTATCTATTATCTTCGTAGATCTCTGTAATAATTGTTATGGCAAGTTCCATGAAGTTGAAATGAACATTAACCGGTATTCTTCTTTATAATTTCTTGGGATTAGTTATCTACTGATCCTTATTACAATCACAAATAGCTTCTTTTGACTCAATTTACGTTTAGATTAAGCTGTTTCACGTATGTATTTCAATATGACGGACGTTTTTAATTCTCATACAGGATCATTTTTTTTTATCGCAAGTACCTTTCTGCAACACTCGTTTTGCTCAGCATTTCTATGATTTCATTGCTCCCCGAATATATAATATTTCAAATAAATATATAAATTATGCTGAGATAGGATCAACAAACTTATGTACTACTGCCATCGTTTTAGGATTATGGATAGCCTGATATTATGATGTTAAGGAAAGGCTGTTAATACATTGTAAACGAGCTCGGAGACACAGAGATTAGGTTGACACCAACACTAATGGGTTCGATCCTCTCACAGGACAAACATTTGTGTATGAAGATGTCTGTTTGTCTTAGTCTGGGTGTAAGAGAGATAGGGCGCATAAAAGCAGCCCGTCTCGGGAACTACATGCACAACTCAGATAACCGTAGCCAAACATTCCTGGTATTAAGAGTTTCATTGAAGTTTAAAACTTTATGTTATTACATTTATATTATAGGTAACAGTTAGAATATTTATTTCTTTGATCATTTCGTCGAGTGATTCTCTGAGCTTCTAAATCGACGTATTCGACTCAGTTCTCTCTGCCTACCCCGCAAGGAACTTGGCGTGAAAGTATTCCACGTAAATGTATCAGTATCATTTTACCATTTACCTTCAAGGCTACTAGTAGATAATTTGAATATGAATTGAGATGTGACTTTCGATTCATTGTTGTTGCTTTCAAAATTTTCAGAACGGAAGGAGTCGTATCAAAAAAGCTAGTCGTATTTGCATTTCCGATGCAATACCATATTCCACGCCGTATGTGTTGCATTGGTACCACGATGGAACTCGAATTCGAAAATAACACGCCATTACGAAATTCCATGGTCCCAAAGAAAGCGATGTCAAAGACGAATCGAACGACGGGAAAATTTATGACCAGCTGATTAAAAAAAATGTCATGCTCATATTACAACATTTATTGGAATTTGGATGTCTATGTAGATTGAAAGATACAGATCATTCCACTACTCGATATTAAAAGTCGACAATTTTGTAAGTAAGGACTTAATATTCAGTATTTATATCGTGAAGGTCACTAACACGCCACTAACAATTATACAAATTAAAATGAATGAATGAATTAGAATGTGCGTGCAAATCGTTAAATGTCAAATAATCATCGTGTAACATTGAACTAGTGGTGTAGTTATATGGTATTAACCTCAAACTTGCTTATGTGCAAATCAATCATGTTAATAACAATGTACATTGAAAGTTTCTTTTTTTTTATACAACGTCGGGAGGGATACAAGCATACGGCCCACCTGATGTAAAACAGTTACCGTAACCCACTGTGAGGTGGATATACTTCGCCAATCGGTACGATTTGATGCGCCCTACCGTTTTTAAAAAAAAAGTATTTTATTTTTTAAAACAGAATCGGTATATCTTTATTTTTATTGCTATCGTTTTAGTAATTCCTTATGTTATGACATAAACGAATAATTAATAACAATAACATGTGAATACATACCAGAACTTTGATACTTATGTAATAATCAAAGAGACAGAGTTATTTAAGCGAAACTAGCTAACTTTTGCAAGATCGAATTATGACCACGTTGTTGTGCCTGCACTGTAGGTACACAGCCGGTTTTCTAGTACAAGCTCTCCGTTTATTGTTGGTTTATAAATGGCAAGTTGGCCAATATCCTTTATAATTTTAATCGCTATCAACTCTGTCATGAATTTAAAGTTAGGTCTTAGTTATACGAAAGAATGCCAAAACGATTTTTAAACATTTGATCATGGTATTATTTTGTTATATAGGCAATGTAACCTGTATAAGTACGATTTTTATTTCCTACCACCACGGTTACCACCGTCTAGTGACAAATAACACATTGATTGAATATTTCTATCCTCGCTAACCTTCGGTTTCAATCAATGATATTATTTTTTTATAACATCATTGGTTTCAATGTGGAGGAGGAGTTACCATGTGGAGAATCAACGACATATCGACAAGCCGCAATAGAGAAAAATATAGAGAAAGAGTAGGTAACGAAAATTTCCTAATATTAGACAAATATTTTAAAATACAATAATCTAGATTAAGATGAAAATTTGATGTAGAATAAGTTAAATATGAATGTTGAACCCAATGGATCTTCTTCAGTCAATTGTGAATATTTCGAATACGGATATTTAATTTTAACCCTTCGAAACCCTTTAAGTCCTTTATATAATACGATTGTGATCTCTTAAAACAATTTTCTAGTTTTGGACGCATTACCGCTGGTTCACTCTGCTAATACGCACAGAAAGTAATACACGGGAAAGCGTGAAGGGCAACACAAACAGAACAGTTCCGAGCTGGCCTTGAGGAGGCGGACTCTGCGTTCAGAATTTGCGCCCGTGACAATCTGCCGGTTGCCATTGGCTCCGGTATGTCGGCGTAGTATTTGAGTGTACAATATATTATAAGTTTTCACTTGAACGATTTCTTGAAATCTAATTGAGACAATATTTAAAAGCAATGTTACAAGTTAGTAAGTATATCCATTATTGTTTAGTGCTATAAGTTCTAACTTTGTAAATACTATTTTCGAACGCCATGTTAAGCTGTTCGTTCCCGGCTGTTAAATCTGACGGCAGTTAAGCTTAGTGACCTTCGGATAGCTTTAAATCGTTGCCCTGGTATGGGTACGCTCTAAACCCTTTCGATTGAAAGGAGGCCTGCATTGTAACAGTGTGATCAGTACGCGTTGATACGAGTGTGTGGGTATGTTTATGTGAATGTTATGTATATATGTATACGTAGATCACTATGCAGGATTAGGTAGTAGAAAAAGAGTTCCGCATTGCTTATTTTTATACTGCTCGAACTTAAATATAGGATAAGGTTTTTCCCGCTTAATCAAATATGTATGTGGTTTTATTCATACCTCGAAACGTTCCAATGGATACATGTATGTTAATGAATAATCCTACAGTTGTTATTGTAGGTCGGACATTATTTTTATACTATTGTAGAGAAGAAAAAAAATGTATCTTTCGAAATTAAGATATTTCCATGTATTTCCTAGAGTATTTTACACCCCCATTTACTATAATTACTCAATACGTAGTTAATTAGGCAACTTTAAAATTATGCGGGTATGATCCCTAAACATATTTTTGTTAACTCTATACAGTAATAATAGGTATAATATTTTCTTTTTTAATTATTAGTCTGTTGTGTAGAGATGTGTAGATTGCGCCATAATTAGTTGAAAGAAAATAAATAATGAGACTTTTTGCTTCAACGTGCATATTTAGTGAGTATTGACGTATTGCAATTGTCGAGCAGTGATAGCCCAGTGGATTAAGAACTGACTTAGCAACCGACTGGCCTGCGGACCGATTTCGGTGGGTGTATGTACCACTAAATTATTTTTTCCAGATTTATGTATACATTTCTAATTTTGACTTGCCCGTCTGTTAAGGAAATCATCGTGAGGAAACCATACGTCCCACAAATGATATTTCGAAATGTAACTTATCTGTGTGACTTTTACTGAAGATGAAGATTTTTACATAGAGGCAAAAATCTTCATCTTCACCAAATCCTTAGGTTTAGATAGCTGCCACTCCGAATGGATTAGGAAACGGGATAATGATAGGAAGTAGACGCAATTGTCGGAAACCGATATAGGTATACCTACCAAAGGATAAATTATACAAACACAATAACCCTAATTTGGACACGGCAGCCGGTAAGCAGGATATATATTTTTTGTGTAGTACCAATCGTCCAAGGTTGATTATTCCTATACCTCAATAGCGTCTATCAAATCAAGATCAAGATTGGTACTTTATTATTTTTCGTTATAATCATTATCATCATGTATAATTTATATATATGTCTAGGAATATATTTTTTAGCTATAATATAAAGCAACATAAATACATTTCAATATGCTACATATTTATAGTTATTGGCAGAGCTGCGATAGCCAGCGGAGCCACATTACCCTCAAAATTGTCGTTTGGGGTAGACTGATGTCATCCAGCTAGCGTTTAGACGGTAATAGTGAGAAACTCCAAAATCGACACACTAATAGCTAACATATTGTAGTTTTGTATCCTTTAATTTGAAATTTAAATGTTCGTTGGTGAGGAAGAACGGTCCAAAATCGTTCCAATTAGAAAAAAAACATATGGGAAAACGTATGGCCGGCCACTCTGCAGTGCAGACTCTGCACTGCACTCCCATCAACAGAAAAAGTAACAGCACTCGTCGCTAGATGTCGTACAGGGTTCCATATATTTTAAAAAATTAAAAATAAAATATTTAAATATTTTTAAATTTAAAAAATATCAGCTCTGCCTACACAGCTTGCTGTTATTTACTAGTTTAAAGAGAGTATCTAGATGTATTTAAAGTATGAAGAGGCTAAGATAAGAAGAGGCATGCTCCCTTAGTTCGAACAGTCTGAAAGAATGCAAGAGAAAAGAATGACGAAACCGATATACAACGCGAAAATAGACGGATATAGGCATCGAGGTAGACCTAGCTCTTCTACCGTGACCAAATAGGTCGTGTGTTGTCAGATGGTGGTTTCAGGAGCGTCCATCAGAGCTATGAAATAAACTATATATTTTGGGTGGTTCCCGTGAGCAAAAAGAATAAACTGATCTCCAACGGTTAATGACACAAGTTAATTCTCAGCGTTGAGGTAACTTTTAATTAAAAATCAACTTCTAGGTAGCAGAAACCTAATGCAGAAAGTACAATGCGGTTCTGATCCCACTTCCTAGACCAAAACCGAATCAAAGTTGGTTAAAATTCACCCACAGGATTTGTGTTATCAGAAGACGATCTCAGGAGTCCTTAAAATCGGCTAAGGGCTAAAAACTAAGTGATTTAGTTATGTATGAAACGAGTTATGTCATTGTCTCTGTCTACCCCGTAAGAAATGTGACGTAGAGATATAGATCAAGAAATAGATCCCGCGAGTGTTTAAGAAATAATTTAACACACACATTTATTGTTTTTTTTAATTTTAATTTCTAGGTATATTTCGTAGTAGGTACGGAGTTATATTTAAATATGTGAAAAATTGACCTTCCCTTATCTCCGAAGTTCATAATTGTCTACTTTTGTCCATACTTTATAGAATAACTAACTTTAAAACATAGAAAATAGTTTATAAAATTGTTTTGTAACTGATAAAGCTATTTAAATAAATGAACGTGGAATCTCGTAGCGCAACTTCGACTTCCTCTTGAAAAGTATTTCATAATTAAATATAGCTCCCAAACATTCAATTTTTTGTCAGTATTTCTTTTTTATGATTTAATAGAGAACATATTGAAATATTAACCTATTAGTATTATAATTTATTAGTAACCGAAAACCTTGACGCCATAAAAACTTTTACTCAAATGTCAACTATCTCAAGATTTGTCGTGATATGACATCCGTTAACGAGACACTAAAAGCACGACAGTTAATAAGTTAATGCAATATCATTTCAAATAACTGGTCAGTTTTGAATTCATATCCAAAGGGTGCCAACTGGACTATATTATAAAACCTACGCTCGGGCAATTTGATCTAAGTTACTTTGTGTAGAAACTACACCGTAATTAGTTCATAGAAACTACGCCGACCGCCATTCACCCACTCTACTAATAGTAGTAGATCTATGTTGTCGTTGGCGTGGCTACTTTGGTTCTGCACCTCGGCTGCTGCTATTATCAACCATCTGGAACAGTAACCGCATGACCCATAGCCGCTGTTGCTACCATCTCTGCAGCATGTGTTTTGCCTCTTCACGAAGTATTCTCAGGCTCTGCAGACGTTAGATGTTAGAATAACATGCTACGGATGACAAGTCCATTACATACGTTGTTCGTCTGCCGCTCCTGCATTCGTAATATCTTATGAACGTATCTAAGTAGCAAGTTCAAATTTTCACAAAATATGTCTTGCAATTTGATCTAACCTGCTTTGTGTGCTTCCGCCACCAATTAGTTCATGCGACCTAGTGCCGGCCGGCACCCACCTACTACTGTTAGTAAGTGCAACATGCCGACGCTGCCATGGCTGCTCCGGTAGTCTCTGCATCGGCTGCTGCGGTCCGCCATCTGGAACAGAATCCGCATGCCCCCATCACCACCGTCGCTGCCACGATTGGCCTGGTCGTCGCTGCGACACGTGTTTCGCCTCTCCACGAGGCATCATCAGGCGTTGTAGCAGCGACGGTGGTGGTGGGGGCATGCGGATTCTGTTCCAGATGGCGGACCGGATAGGTACGCCGGGGGGGGAAACCTTGCGGTCCACCACCAAAGGGTGCGTCCAAGGGTCCATAGGAGGACCGATTTTGTGGAACCTCCTATTGGATCCTCTTCTGCAGCAACTCGACCTTGCGGGGGTGCACTGTCAGGCCTTCGCCGATGACGTCGTGCTGATGTTCAACGGCAACACTGCGCTGGATATAGAGAGACAGGCCAATGCCGCTCTCGAGCATGTGAGGGCGTGGGGTGTCAAAAACCGGTTGAAGTTTGCGCCGCATAAGACCAGCGCTATGCTGGTCACGCGCAAACTTAGGTATGACACTCCGCGCCTTACCATGGGCGGGATAGACATTGGCATGTCTCGGCAGATCAAACTGCTGGGGTTGACGATTGACGCGGGTCTGACGTTCAACGCGCACGTGGCTACTGTCTGTAAAAGGGCAGTGGCCATCAGTGGCGTGCACTCCATATAGACAAAAAGACATTGCCTACCCTATCAATTTGATAAATACCATCCGATGTTTCATTCTTAAACATAGTTTTTAACTAATATTTCGTATGAAAAAAACAAAAAAAGCTCCATCTATCGGTATCGGTAAGTTATTAAAATCATCGCTAGTCATATTGAAATCGCAGCTAGGCGCTACGCTACACCAGCGCCGCATTGGCAGCTTTTAACGGCGAAAGACACTAACTATTTCTGTCTAAATTTACGTATGTGTGCCGTGTTGTTAATACAAATACTGTAGTGTGCATTCCTGTAATTACATTGCCCACAATAACACAAATAACGCACACTATCGCGTATTATAGACAATGTCTTTTTAGCTGAACTATAACGTAAATTACCTAAAGTGTCGCGAGCGTTGCTACGTAACTATTTTAAAAAGTAGTTTGCTGCATATAATTGTAGTGAAAGATATTGCCATTTCTTTTTTTCGTATAAAATTGATGTTAATTTTATTTTGATTTTAAGACGGCAGCCATTGTTTTTGTTTTGAATCGATTGACTGGTAGCAGACGAAATAAGATTTTAAAGTTAATAAATATGGATGATATTCACTGCGAAAGTTATTCATGTGGTGTGTGTAGTGTTCGGTGAATAAAAACAAGTGATCACATACATCATTATTTCCACAAGACTGGGTAACCAAAATCAACATTCTGTATTTTTTGGTAAGTTAAATAGCTTTAAAAAAAATCTGCCTACCCTGTCAAAAATCTCTGTGCACGCCACTGGTGGCCATATACGGGCGCCTTGCGCGTACGGCCCGCGTCAGTTGGGGTCTCAACCCTGAAGTAGTGAAGATCATATATTCAGCCGTAGTGGAACCTACGATATTGTACGCTGCCGCCGCATGGGCTCCAGCGGTCAATAAGCTGGGCATCCAGAAACAGCTCAACAGCGTACAGCGGGGCTTCGCGCAGAAGATCTGCAGAGCCTACCGCACGGTCTCCCTGAACTCCGCACTGCTGCTGGCCGGGGTGCTGCCTCTTGACCTCAGAGTGCGCGAGGTCGCCTCTTTGTACGAGGCCAAGAGGGGGCTACCCCATCCGCTGCTCGGGGACAGGGAGATCGAGCGGATGGCCTCGAAGATCGAGGCCCCGCATCCCGCGGAGCTAGATAGCTTGGAGTTCGGCAGCCTGGTGGACGAGGAACAATGCAGGGCACACTCCAACTTTGCCCTGCGAATGTTTACGGACGGCAGCAAGATTGGGGGCCGGGTTGGCGCCGCTGTATCCATATGGAACGGCGACGCCGAAACCAAGGCCCTCAGGCTTGCTTTGTCGTCCTACTGTACCGTCTACCAGGCGGAACTCCTGGCTATCTGCACGGCGGCCGAGTGCGCTTTGAGCTGCGATGGACCCAGTATTGGCATCTTCAGCGACTCCATGGCGGCGCTCCAGGCGGTGGCGAACGTCGAGTCTCCCCATCCCCTGGCGGTGCAAACACGGGACGCTCTTAAACTGTGCAAAAGCCAGGGTAAGAGCGTCTCGCTGTTCTGGATCAAAGCACACGCGGGGTTGGAGGGGAACGAACGTGCCGATGAACTCGCCAGGAGCGCCGCACTGGGGTTGCGGAGGCGGCCAGACTACGACCGCTGCCCTGTCTCATTCGTCAAAGGTATGATCCGTAAGGGGACCATTGACGAATGGGACAGGAGATACAAATCGGGAACAACAGCTTCGACGACGAAGCTGTTCTTCCCGAGTGCGGCGGAGGCGTACGGTATCGTGCGCAAAATGGTGCCGTCGAGCATCACCACGCAGGTCCTCTCGGGGCATGGTGGGTTCTCCGCGTACTTGCATAGGTTCAAGTGCGCGGATGACCCATCCTGCTTCTGCGAGCCCGGCGTGGACCAGACAGTGCAGCACATATTGTTTCGGTGTCCCGCATTCTCCAAACAGAGGTATGATTTGGAGCAGGAGTTGGGATTGCGGGTCACCGAATCAACGGTCTCCGAAATAGTGGTGGGGAAACGTAGAACAAAATTTTTAAAATACTGCGTCAGTCTAGCCACGGCTACTATAGATCGTAACAAGCAGAACAGCTCCGCCTAGGACTAATGCTGTATACCTCGGCTATATTTTGTATAGCCGATGGGATCGCGGTGGCTAGGTGGAGCTGTGAAGCTCGCTGTCGCCCGTGTCTGGACTGATGCAGTATGGGGAGGGAAGTTGGAAACATATTAAGATATTTCACCGGCGTTCTAAAACGGGCAAATCAAAAAAATATTTTTGGAAATTAAACTGAAAGATGATGAATGTAAGAATGATTTGTGGAATATGAAAGCGAGTGTGATGTATGAATGTGTTTATTTATATTGTACAGTGACTTTTAAAATGTGAACAAAACTATTTATATTGTGCAAAAAGTGCCTTGCCCACGGCAGGGGTGTAAGATTAAAAAAAAAAAAAAAAAAAGATGGCGGACCACCGCAGCAGCCGAGGCAGAAACTACCGGAGCAGCCATGGCAGCATCGGCATGTTGCACTTACTAACAGTAGTGGGTGGGCGCCGGCCGGCGCTAGGCCGCATGAACTAATTGGTGGCGGAAGCACACAAAGCAGGTTAGATCAAATTGCTTGTAAATTTGGCTTTCGCAAAATAACGCCTGAATCTATTAACTATTTAAAATATGTCTTATTGCATGTTGGTTATTATGACATAATAAGCACCAGAAAATAAGGTGAGTCCGAATAACGGGTTATCTTTAAATATTTTTTACTAACTTAATCGTAACTTTATCGTAAATGCCATAATACAACGAATTTGTGTTGTACTGGTTACATATTGCACAATTTTTTTATGAAAATACTTTAATTTTTGTTTCCTAATTCTTTAATCTAACTGTACCTACTGCAAATTCTGAATGGTAGGTTGAAAAAAGAAAAATGAAAACTATGAGATATAGAATAAGACAGATTGAAATTTTATTTAGAAAACAAAAATTTATCTTAGGCCGTGGGCCCAATGGCAAATAAAGCATTTTTATCGTTGTTAAAGTAAAGCAACAAATAATATTAAGCGGCTGAAAGTGAGTCTGGTTTCATATGTAATGGCCCATTTTATTCTATCTTTCCTATTATATTGTATGTAATATAGAACCCTCTGTGCTCGAATCTATCTTGTAGTTGACCGGTTTAATTTGTTCACATATAAGTCGTAATCTGTCGTGTTGTTTTTATTACGTAGGTTTTTTTACATTTCTTAATTATGTAAGCGGTTGTGTGGACGTTCCTGGAAATACATGGCAGATAGAATAGGATTTGTGAAACGTGTAGCTAAAAATCAGGCATGTGGTTAAATCAAAATAAAATAATAGTTGCAATTATGATATTCGGAACTTAAGCGAAAGTAAGAGAAATCTATATACACACAAATGTTTCTTGCGGAGGTATTTGATTATGTCACGTCATAGGCTGACAATGTTACTAGATAGAATATTATGTAATATAACTTTGATTAGACAATCAAAATTAAAAATAAAATCAAAAGCTTTAAAACGAGATCACTTTCACTAATTAGCAGTCTTTGATAAAAAATAACTTACTACACATTCTTAGCGCAACTAGGTACTTACTTACTTGACAAGTGGGTGATGGAGCGGCTAGTATTGGTTGTAGAGTAGTGGATTTGATTCCCACACAAGATAAACTTTTAAGTGTTCATGATCATGTCTGTGTATAATGCAACACAAATACCTTTATTGAACTAAACGAAAAAAAGTACATAAAAAAACAACAGCCCCAATATAAAACAGTCTTATCACGATGCGATCTCTTAAGACGGCCTTAGGATAAAGAGGAAGTAACGAAACTGTAGGTAGCGCAATGTAAAACTTAAAGAAGAAAAAGTAATGTTTATAAAAAGTACATAAACATATATAAATTCATATATTATGTATACCTAGATATATACATACAGTTAATAAAATAATTATATACGTTAAATAATTATACACGCAGTTAAGGGAAATTGTGAAACAGCGGGGGAAAAAACAAGTAAAGAAAATAAAGCTAATTACGTAGCAATAAGAGAAAGAAAGCAAAGTTTGAATAATCGAAGTAGATTAAACATTCTAGATATCGAATGGTAAAGCATTCCATAGGCTCATTGGCTCGACCGAAAATGAATTAGAGGGTTGTTGTGTTCCCTCGTGTGAGTGAACCAGTAAGCTCCCAAGGAGTTGCAGTGTAAGCAGCAGAGGAGGTATCGCGCGAGTGATAATTAATATATCGCAAGCGTTAATAGGTTACGGTACTCGCTTTACATCAGGTGGGCCGTATGCTTGTATGCCTACCGGCGTAGTATAAAAAAAAAGTAATACGAGTACAGTAATTGCTATTTTCACTAAGGATTGTTCAAATGCATTTCTTAAGAAATAAATTAACGATACATAAAATAAAAAAGCTATGAATGAATGTATGAATAATATAATGTAATGTTCATTTTATCAGTGAGATGTGTAAGGACCGCATCTTGTGGCGTTCGGTTCTCTCTGCCTATTCCTCAGGGTCCTCAGCGTTAATAGGCTACGGTACCCGCTTTACATCAGGTGGGCCGTATGCATGTATGTCTCTCGATGTAGTATAAAAAAAAGAAGTGATATAGAATTCAGTTGAGTGGCAGGAATATTTTAAAAAGTAAAAATGCGCTACGGATTGTACGTCCCCGGGATTAGCAATGAAAGACAAAACGTTTCTTTAGTAGGTTGGAATCAAAGAGTATTGAATAAAGAAGGGAAGTGATGTGCCTACTAAGCCTTTTACATCATATTTACGAAGTCCAAATATGAACCTTATGCACAAAAATATCACTATGTTTATCAGTTATCTAGTACCCATAGCACAAGCTTAGTTTAGTTATACTAGAGGGTGCTGTGTAATTTGTACATAAATAATTATAAATTATTATATACTACTATTTTAGATGTATTTTTAATACAACAATATTTTATGAATATTCCAATGACTTTCATCATTTGTCCCAAACATACCAAGTGGTGAAGTTGAATAAAAGCTTCTTAAACACAAAATGGTTTATTAATAGACTCATGCGTTATTTTGCGAAAGTCAAATTTACAGGCAATTTGATCTAAACTACTTTGTGGTACTACTACCGATTAGTTCATGCGAACTGGTGCCGACCGGCTCTCACCTACTACCGTTAGTAGATGCATGCCGCCGCTGTCATGGCTGCTCCGGTCGTCTCTGTTTTGGGCTGCACGTATTTCGACTCTCCACTAGCTTATCTTTTAAACAAATATTCACTCATCCCTTCTACCCCCTCCTTCTTCTCTATATAAAGGACTACGATGGATTTGTCATTCATAGTATGTTATTCTAACAACTAAAATCTAAAGCGCCTGATGATGCCTCGTGGAGAGGCGAACACGTGTCGCAGAAACGAACGGAGCAGCCAGGGCAGCAACGGTGGCGGGTGCATACGGTTCACATTTCAGATAGCGAACACCCGCAGAGACGACCGCAGCGACTAGCGGTAGAGGATGGGTGGCGGCCGGCACTAGTTCTCATGAATTAGTCGGTAGCGTAAGCTCACAAAGTAGTTTAGATCAAATTGCCTGTAATATTGTTTGTGCCTTTAATAAATGTTTTAATCGATGTTGCATATAAAAATCTAAATTAAAATAACTATTCATTGTTATTATTATTTTTATTTTATTACACTTGTGTAGTATGTTTTTGTAAGTGTTGTGAAGTCTCACAAGTTACGCACGCAAAATGTGCTTCGGTGTTATGATTTTCTGTCTGGCTGTGTTATGAGATTTTGTGAGATTTCATCATAACATGCGATATGAATATGAGGCAGTTTTAGACTTTTTTAGAGCACTAAGATGCAAACAAGGGAACGATCTACCTGATTGTAAGTAGTTGTAGTGACTCATGAATAAATGGGACACTCACGTCACATAACCAACACTAAAGGATCGAAGTCGAGTAGAACATTGATTGTTTTGAAGAGTCAGTCGTTAGGATTGTCTGTATCTGCTATCAAAGCCTAAGGATTTGGCATAGATACTGATTTTGACATGGAGCGACTGCCCTCATACCTCTATAACCCTGAGCGAAAAACTGACCTTCCTTAGGATAAATCACACATCTTTCGAAATATGATTTCTTGGACATGCGGATTGCCTCACGGAGTTTTTCTTCATCGCCGAGCGAGTGATAATTAAAGATATGTATATACGTATGTACATCTACACGCCAGGTCTCTTGCTGGGTACGCAGGTGTAAAATAAATAAAATTCGAAAACAAGAATATAGGAGTACATTCTCACACCAGGATTTAAACTAGGGACCAGTCGGTTAGTTAATAGGTTAGTTGTTTATTTGTAGTAAAAACACTTTCTTCCCTATAGATGGAAAGGTATCCATCTCTATCTATCCATTCGCTATTTCCTACGTAATGAAATGCTTATTATCCGAACAGAATAGACGAAAAATAACTAATCGTAAATGACTACTATAAGAAAGAACTATTTTTACGCGTAAACTTTTTTCGCGGATTTCTTAAATGTTGTTTACATACAATTGATTACTCTGAATGAACTATTAACTCTTTTTTGTCGTATTACTGATACAAAAACTTTGTTTTGGTACAAAAGTCTTTAGGCATGTTTCTTTTGATCTGATTACGAGTATATAGGATGTGTTCAGCGAATTTGCTCAATGCGATGCCTACAGCTGCATATAATTATACCTCTCGCCATCAACAGGCCATTCAGCTCAGAGAGGGTTTCTTTCCCGAAAACAGTTTTAAAAATTAAATTCCTGCTAAGGGTTCAGGACTACAGTCTTCTTGGAAATGGCGTGTAGATACTTTTACACGACCGGCCAACGTGACGCCGTTGGTGTTGCAAACGCCCATAGGGCACGGTAATTGTTTACTTCTTGGCAGCTCGTATGCTTGTTGCCACCTGAGTGGTACAAAAATGTATCAAAATAAAATAATAGACAAATAGATTGAGTATTGACATTTGCGCCTACGTTCTATATAGGAACATTGTTGCGTAAAATTGTGTATTTAAGACATGAGTTTATGATCTGTTGAAAGTGACAAGCAATCGTCTGTATTTTAAAGTATGCTAGATTGTTTGCCACCTGTGTATTACAATAAAAACAGTACGATCGACAAGTGTTGCGTTGCAAATGCTAATTGCGGCGAAATAACGACGTTCAATCTGAGGTCGATCATACTTCTATTAACAAACCAAATCGATTTCTATTGTTTATCGCAACAAAAAAATCTGCTCTTTGTTCGCGAATATTTGGTATGCAAAAGTCGTAAAATGTAATGTCATTGAATTCGTATAAACGACTTGCAGTCACGTTTGGGTATTGAAATGATCTCATGAATTGAAAGAGCTTTAAATTCTTGCCAGCAAAAGATTTGTCACGCCAATACATATTTTTCTGTAAAATTTTTGTATACATGTATCGTTAATTTATTTCTTGAGAAATGCATTGTACAATCCTCATTGAAAAAAGCAATTACTGTACTACGAGTACAGTACTACTATTTTTTTTATACTACGGGAGGCATACAAGCATACGGCCCACCTGATGTAAAGCGAGTATCGTAGCCTATTAACGCTTGCGATATATTAAGTATCACTCACGCGATGCCTCTGCTTACACAGCAAGTCCTTAGGAGCTTACTGGTGACCTCACTCACGCGCAGGAACACAACAACCCTCCAGGGAGTTGTTATTTGGCTGCGGTTTTCTGAGAGGTGGAGATATTTCCCCAGTACTTCCTACTGCTTTGATGCGCCCTACCTCTCTTAAAACATTCAGACCAAGACAAACAGACATGTTTATGCATAAAATTTTTGTCTTGAGTGGGAAACGAACCCACAAGCGTTAGTGTCAAAATTGCGCCATTTACGACTGAGCCACCGAGCTCGTCATAAATGTTAAACTCAACTGTTATGTTGAGCTCAGGCTTCAAACTCTATTCGTTCAGAAATAGTACATCATCGTTGAGGTGGGAAACGTGTACAAGTTCCCCATTATTGTTGTCGAGAGAATTCAGAGAAATATATACATATTATTTTCCCCAAATTGTCAATCGTGGTCTGATTTCGACCATTGTCGGGGCGAACACTAGTTATACTCAGTGGCGGCCTAGGCGTCGGCGACAGCCTTGCGCCTGTTGGGGCCTCGAAAAAAAGGTTTTTGTAATTTTTGACAATATTAGGTTAGCAGTAATCATTTTTATTAATAAACTTAGAATTCGAATTGGAATCCTGGCATGTAACAACTGTGTTTTCGGATTTATAAGATAGATAGATAGATGTATCACTTAAATTATCACGTGCTCGGCGGTGATGGAAACATCGTGAGGAAACCCGCACGTCCAACAAATTAGACATAACCTAAGAGAGGTCTGGTTCTCCCTCTGGTTTGTGAATGGTTGACGGCAGTCGCTCCATGTCAACATCAGTATCTTCGCCAAATTTTTAGGCTTAGGTAGCGGACCCCGCCTATGAATTAGGAAACTGGGTAACGTTAAGAGAAAGAAGACTTATTATTGTTAATGGAAATAATTCAGCACAGACTACCTGTTCTTAATAATCTTTAATTTTACCATTTGATATCATTATTGTACCAATATGCTTATGTATTTTTTGTTTTTGTAATATCTAATTGACAATTTTAAAAGAGACCTATATTGGCAAGTTTCTTTCGGCATTTCTTCTTAGCCAATGGTCATTTCCGAAATGCTAGTAGTAGATAAAAAAAAAGGAAAAAAGTAAAAAGAGAATTAAATAAGATTACATTTCAAAAACTGTGTAAACTAAGTGCCCGCGAGGGCCCAATGGCAAATAAAGAATTTTTATCTTTATCTTTATTATTAACAAACTTGAAAAATCAGTGTATATATATTATTAGTGCATAATTTAGCTCGTTTATTTTAATATTTTCTTTCTGACTGGAAAATGAGAGGCCTCACAAGGGTGATATCGCTGACGTCTACATTTCGTAGTCGACGTCTAGTCTAGCGCCACTACTGGTTATATTTGTGTTTACTATGATGGAAACATCGTGAGGAAATCCGCACGTCCAACAAATTAGACATAACCTAAGAGAGGTCTGGTTTTCCCTCTGGTTTGTAGAGGTTTGACGTACTAAAACAGTAAAGGATGCTGTCTCGAATATCTGTCATTAAACAGCACTAAAAATACCGACTTCGGAAAGAAAGTGTTCGAAATTTGCATATCACGCGATATGTTCGCCAATTGTTAACCAATTTGGATTTTTATTGGGATTCTCTTAGTGTTCGATTGGTCCCTTATAAGCATGGACAAGATAGGGCTTCTTGAAGTTGGTTTTCACGGTTTTTATATCTCTGGAACTATCTTAGATTTTTGTTTGTTTGTTTGTCTGTTATTCTGTCTGTCTGCAAGGCGTGTTTAAATGTAATTATTGGTTCCGTAACAAGTGAAAACGGGACCATTATAAGATCATTCATGTGAATATCTGTTTGTCTCTCGTCAGTCTGACGCAGGTGTTTATCTCAAAAAGTGTTAAACATGCAAATGTCAATTTGACCATGGTTGCATACATGCTGACCTCCGCATATTTCAAAGCTTGGTTGCGTATCACCTCCACGTGTTTCAAAATTAATTTCACAAATAATGTATAATCAATTAGAGGGTGCCATAAAGCAAAGTTTAAAAGAAGAATAATATCATAAGAAAAAACACATTCATAAGCATATTTTATTTCAATCTAAGTTGGCTAGTTATTGATATCCGTTTAAAATGTTCAAATGTTGATGTCCTCCTCCTCTCCCTCCGTATGTTCGAAGATTTAGAAAAATTGAAACCATCAACATATTATCATCTTATTAGGGTTATTCCGTTTCCTAATCCATTAGAATTGGCGAGGTCCGCTACCTGAGCCTCACGATTTGGCAAAGATACTGATTTTTACACGGAGCGACTGCCGTCAGATCTCCACAACCCAGAGGGAACATCAGATCATTCTTAAATAAAGTTTTTCGAAATATAATTTCTTGGACGTGCGGGTTACCTCACGACGTTTTCCTTCACAAACAGCAAGTGATAATCACATACAATCAAGCTTATTTGATATTTATCTAAACTATAAATAACAATAATTTGCCGTTTGGATAAATATCAAATAGATTTATGTACTCGTGTTGTAGTACTCGTACATAATCTATTTATGGACATAAATCTTTTTGATACTTATCTAAGCCACAAATGACATTATGATGTTATTATACTGTGTATGGTTTAAGTAAACTAAAATGTACCAGGGTTTCACATGATTTAAAGATTTGTTGGTTTCCAGGCGTATCCGGACTGGTCATGGCACAGTGCTGGCCGGGGAGACATCAACTGCACAGGACTCGTCTCCGTGTACAGAATACGTGCTGATCGATGCAATAGACTTTGGGTATTGGATGCCGGAGTGATAACTAGCATTGACGATTTTCGAAGAGTTTGTCCGCCGAAAATCCTCATCTTTGATATGGCTACAGACCGTTTGGTAAGTTGTTCATATTGATTGATACCTTCTCTATATTCATTCAGTCCAAACCAATAATGAACTTAAAGACTATCATTAGCGATGTGTTAGATAAAGTAGATGGTTAAGATTTTGAGATATTGACGATCTCGCTGGCTCAGTGGTTAGTAACGCTACTTTGACATCAACGCTCGTGAGTTCGATACCCACACAGTACAAACATTTAGTGTGCATGAACATGTTTGTTCGTCTAAGTCTGGTTATTTTTAAGAGAGGAATGACACATCGAATCATCCCGTCTTGGGAAGTGCCTCCGGCTCACAGAAAAACCGCGGCCAAATAACATTTCCCCAGAGGGTTGTTGTGTTCCTGCTTGTGAGTGAGGTCCAATAACCTCCCAAGTATTCGTTGCGTTAGCAGCAGAGGTGTACACTGAACATTAACACTTAATGTTAAAACAAGTGTTCATAGACTACGGTTACCACTTTACATCAGGTAGGCCGCTTGTATGCCTCGACGTTGTAAAAGATATGTATATTAATGTTTAAATTTTAGTACTCTCTTGTGCTCCAACTATCTGTTCAAATAAATAAACTTTCTATCTCTTAAACTTTAAAACTTGTACGGCGAACAAATAAAAAGAAAATAATAAATAATAGTAATTTCACAATTATAACGATGATTAGGATGTTATTTTTGTATGATTTAATTTTTGTAAATTTGTCGTGTCGTGTAACCTTGTACAAGATATATCTATTTTGCTAATAACAGAATTCAAAATAAAATAGAAATTAGGGTAGCGGGTATACACAGAGCTCAATATCGCAATTTGCGTAAAAGAAACCGTCATGGCCGACTAGCCAATATTTCAATTAATTATTCTTATTATTTTTTTGGGCTTCCAAAAATAGTTAAGTGGAAAGAATACTAACAATATTAATATTAACAATTTAGTAGTTTTTAATTTTTAATGTATGTCGATATCACATGTTTTATAATAAAATATTAAAGATAAAAAATCTTTATTAACCATGGCCTGGGTATTTAGACGTTTTAAATTTTTTATTGAAATCTTATTGTATTTTATTAAATTTTCATGGTTTTCGTTTGTCTTTTATTAATTTACCGGCATTTCAAAAATAATTGATGATGATATTCGTTAAATAATTACGTTTAAATGTATGGTGTAGTTGTATTTGCCTTACAACGTTGCTCATATTTACCTATGTAAAATTTAAGAGCAAGCATTAGTTAAACTGATTTAGTCTTTTTTTTGAAGCTTTTATGTATCCCTTCTGAAAGTTAAAAAAATCCCATTTTAAACCAAGATGGAAAGCAGAGTCACATTGTGGTAGTAAAATGTGGTACTGTTTCACTATTAGTTCGCCACTTTACTAAGAAAAAAATACTAAACTTGTTACCGCTATGATGACTGGATATGATGATGGATGAAAGAATTTTAATTGTTATTTTAAAAAGATTCCGATGGTGAAAGTTGTTCATATAGGCAAATAATACTAGTAATTCTACTCCAAAGGGAGTATCACTCATCCCTTTTCCTTGATTTGTCTGAAGTAGTATAAGTTTGATGACAGGTACGACACTCCAGCACGATGTCTGACCCGTTGTCGGCTTTTATTAGATGACTATATTACTATAGTATTTCATTAAGCATACAAATTGTAACTTCCTACATTACATGCGGTTACGCAATTTACGACCTGCCATTGGCATCTAGTTTCACCACATGTGGTATTCGCGGTGTTCGTCAGATTGCTATCAAGTGGCATTGTACTTTTAGGCCTAAAAATAATTTGTGTGTTTATGAATATATGTGTATATATGTGAACTGATTTTAGACAATTACTAAATAGATTATCACATATGTATAATAACATGGATACAAGTACTAACCTGTTTAGGTTATGGTTATATAAATTGGATTGCGGAAGTCCGTCGTTAAAGTATGTAGTTAAGAGATTATGTTGGTGTGTCAGTTAGTATTTACACAGTCATAAAGTGCATGTTATTTTGTTAATAAAAAATACAACTTTACGTAAAAGACTTTATTATATATTATTTTTATTGAGATGGGGTTTCAACCTCTCGACTGCCAGTCGGGTGCTCTTCACTCACTCATTACTCACTGGTAACTAGATAACTACAACTAGGTAGCTGCCTGTTTGTAGGTAGTGTCTAGTGAGCGAACTTCCTTCTGCAGCCTTAAATTTTCGGGATTTCAAAATTTGGGTACAAAATGTGCAAAAATCTTTCTTATGTATGGCCGCTCAGAAAGCATTTTTATACAAATAGCTGTATTCTTTAAATCATAATATTTTCCCATAGCAGTTCGTTTTATAGACCCTGGATATACCTGTATTATTAATATCCCATGGAACGAGTAATATACGAGAAGTAATGGAACAATATAACTACTCATTATTCCATTAAATTCCCATGAAATTCTTGATTGATATCGTACGAGTATCGTACATTATTAGTTTTAATATGTATGCTGACGCGCACAATTTCAATGCTGTTGCATATTACGTTTCAACTTCATTGCAATAAATAGGAGTACGTGCATCAAAGACAGTCGTTTGACATTTTCAGCCACCTGACATCGTCTGACAATTATATGTTATTGGGCAACGTGCAGCCCTTTACAATATCGATATACGCGCATATCTCCGCGCATAATATGATCGGAATTAAATAAATTCCTATGTAAAAATCTTTTCAGGAATATTATTAAAATATTTTTTATAGTAATAATCATCACCATAATGTTCATTTCATAATAAATTTACGATATTTTTTATTTTGCTAAACTAGTTGGCTTATCGTTTTAATTACAATTTCCTAACAATTGAGTCATTTAGGTACGGCAGAATACTGCCTATATACGAGTACATCAAATTGGCGTCGGCGGACAATACGAAGCGTATGGTGCAAGCAAGTGAGATGTCGAAATTGGTATTATGAGTCTTTCTTTCGCGTCGCTGCCTTCAAGATCAGCGCGATCTTGAAGCGATCACGGCCGCCGAATCTGTTTTGTTGTTTCTGTAACGGCCTCAAACAATGGCACATAGCCACCCATAATGAAGTGTCCGGTCCAAAAATTAGAGCGAGACCATTCGGCAATTAGCAGTGTCGGTGTGGCTTCATTCGATACGTTTACTAGATTGTGATATAATGTCATTCGGTATTTCGTTAGTTATTTCAATGATCTTGCGGTCTAGGTCAAGTTTGTTGTATTAGTAGGACAATACTTGTCAAATCTATCTATCTATAACTTCACGCCAAATCCCTCGCGGTGTAGGCAGATAGAACCGAGCGCCTGTGACCTGATTCTTACACATTTCACTCTCTTCTTTAACATTCATTACTGTTCTCATGCACACTCGCCGGTTTCTAAGGCTCCTGAATCACTTTCTGATAGAAAAGGAGAAATAGAATAAAAAATATATTTTGTTAAAAATATCTTATATACATAATTCACGTCTTCTTCTGACTTCGTAATAGTAAAACTCTGATGAAATCCTTGCTTAGTTTGTAATTAGGGGTAAAACCTTAAGGGTAAAACACATTTTCCTTTTTTTATACAACGTGGGAGGAAAATAAACATATGGACCACCTGACGTGAAGTCATTATCAACCTTATGAACGCAATAAAAGGAGCACCGTTCGCTCGTTGCGACACCTTTGCTAACAGAGTTACTCCTTAATAGCTTACTGGGCGCAGGAACACAACGACCCTTTAGGGCAACGTTCCGCAAAGTGTGTGCCGCGGCACATCCGTATAACTTGGTCATTAGTTGATGTGCCGCAGAAAAATGGTCAGTTTTATCAGAATGTTATGAAGATAATGCCTATAGATACGAGTATGCCACAGTTACGCTTGCTTATCAACGATTGTTCCAAATTTTAATAGCTAATGCTCAGTTAAGCAGGCGCACACTTCTTCTTAAACGCTTTCTCATATTATATTGATTTTATTAAATAAATACTAAATAAAAATATCGTTTACCTACGGTGTGTATCTGATTGATTTTTCATTTGAACACAATAACTTCGTGAGACACTCCTCTAGGAAGTTGTTATTTGGCTACTGTTTTCTCTAAATATTTCCCCAGTTATTAATTAGCATGATGCATTCCATGCAGGTGAGGTTAGCTTAAGCCACTTACCCCACCAGATAACTTCATAAAAATCACAGGGAATAATTTTAATAGTAGTATATGACTACATAGTAGTAATATTCCAGTGGATAAAGAACCAGCCGCATTAACCGAAAGTCCTCGGTTCGAATCCTGGTGTGGGTATGTACCACTAAATTTGATTTTAAGATTAATGCTCACTATCATCATCATCATCTCAGCCTATATTCGTCCACTGCTGAGCATAGAGGCCTCTTCTCTAGCGTGCTATTTATCTCGATCCTGTGCCATCTGCATCTATCGACTCCCTATACACCTCTTGAGGTTGTCGCTTCATCTAGTACGGGGTCGTCCCATACTGCAGTATACGGGAATGCCATTCGAGAACGGTTGTCGGTTCTATGAACTATGTGGCCGGCCCACTGCCACTTCAGCTTGCTTATCCTGTGGACTATGTCAGTTAGCTTAGTTCTACTGCGAATATCCTCATTTCTCTATCACGCAGAGAAACCCCGATCTTAGCTCTTTCCATAGCACACTGAGCGACCTTGAATTTCCTCATACGGCCAGTGAAGGGCCACGTCTCGGTTCCGTATGTCATAACTGGCAACACACATTGCTCGAATAAATACATATATATATAATACAAATATATGTTCTTCAAAAGGCTTTTAACACCCTTCTTGAACAATATAGTGCCGGGTCAGTTTAGCTTTTGGGTCGTTACTAGCGTTGTTGCCCGGCTATAACGACGATGTGTACAGTTGTCCATAGAACTTCTCCATCTCTCGTAGAAATAATGGCGCCAGTGTTGGTCTTCAGCTTTGTAAGTAGACTTTGCCCAACAGACTGATCTTTGGCGAACACTATGAAGCCTCAGTTCCGCTCTATCGCCTTTTTAATACGAATCGTTTTAAATTGGCGCATGTCACGCCGTATGCATTTAGAGATCTGTCTGTTCAGCTGTCTGTACTCTAACGTGTAAGCATGAGATTCTGCGTGTGAGTGCAGAGCTTTTGGGTTCTCTTTGGGCGAGGTTTTAGAAACTGAGCCCCCACTGCGTGGCAGTTTTCATGAGCTTGTTGTCGATATCGTCTGGTGTTATGCAATTATTATGGGGTTTTATATTCTATATATTGCCATAGTTGCCACTCTTGGCAGGCGGGTTGGCAACCGCAGTAAGTTATTAAGATACGCAGGGTGCGCTGCTGCTCATTTCCTGGATAATTCCCTTAGTCGCCTTTTATGACATCCACGGGTTGAGATGGGGTTGTCTATTCTTACGCCGAGGCCACACGACCTAATTTTAGAATTATGTTAATATTTGTAATTCTCACTTGCTCAGCGTTGAAGGAAGACATCGTGAAGTAACTCGTACGTCCAAGAAATTATATTTTAAAAGACTTACGACCTAACATAAAATAGGTCTGATTTTCCCTCTAGGTTGTGTAAGTCTCATGGCAATCGCTCCATGTCAAAATCAGTATTTTCCCCAAATCATTAGGCTTAGGACGCGAAATATAATAATAGTGTAACAAATTTGTATGTCATATAAGGTATTTATTGATGGCAAAACATTTTCTTATTAGGCCAATAACATAAAGAGACAGAAACAAAAACTTTATCGTTGTAGGCGATAGTATCACATGAAAACTTATTGCTATGTGTGTGCCTACAGCTTCTTCATCGACGTAAGAGAAATTCTAAGCATGTGATATTTTAAAGCATATTAGGAGCAATCAAACGTTTCAGTCATAATTTTAGCAGCAACCACAACTTCATTACTTTGAGTTGTTATTTATGTGTAGCTGGAGAAACGTGTCTCCAGCTGGTACATGTCGTTGAGGCAAACCAGTGATCTTAGGGTATTAGATTATAGTCAGAAATTTAGCTCAGAATTGCAGCAACGAGAGCCAAAAAATTAACTATCATACTCAAATACTGTTGAAACAGTTACGAGTGAAATGAAAATTTAAATGAAAACATTAACATGTATCTCCGTCAATTGTTTGTAATATAATACTCAGGTTTTTACGATTTCTGTCAATTGTCCAAACCGTCACGATGTCAATGCATTTGGATGCGATTTCCACACAGGACAAACTTTTATGTGTATGAACATGTCTTTGTGTCTTGGGCTCAGTGTTTTAATAGAGATAGATCGCATTAAAGCAGCTGTCTGGAGAAAACCCTCCACCTCACAGAAAACAGCAGCCAAATATCAACTCTCTGGTGGATTGTCTTGTTTCTGAGTGTGAGTGAGCAGCAGAGATGGCATCGCGAAAACGATACTTAATGTATCGCAAGTGTTCATAGGCTAATGTAAGCGCTATATTAGGTGGGTCCCATGCTTGTATGCCTTCCGACGTTGTAAAAAAAAAAAAAACTTAACGATACCTGCATTAGTCCGACAGGCACACTTCGTTCGTTCACCTAATTGTTTTTCTGATCTAGGAACAATATAATCTTAAGAATTAAAGGTTATCTTTTGAATGTTCTAAGGTTACTCACGAAACAATAATATTTCTGTTTCACACCATGTCGCCACCATCACATCTCGGTCATTAATGTGCCGACAATACATTTAAGTAACTTTGAATTGAATGCTAATTATATCGTGTTAGATAGAAGCAATTCGCGAGGTCTTGTTAAAGGAATTCAAACTAAAACTAGACCATTCAACGACAGTATCTCTTAATCCGTCAGGCCGAAAGATTTTATAAAGTGAGTAGGTTGCTACTCACTTTATAAAGTCTTTCGTTCATAAGTACAATATTATTTTGTTAAAAGAATATTTATTGAAAAACTAAGAAACAATTCAAGACAGTTTTATTTAGCTCAGCTCGACGGATATACTGTCAGTTGAATTCTTTTTTTGTGACCAATGTTTTTGTTCAGTTTTATTTACGCTGAGTTACAACGTGCTCGGATCATAAATATTTAAAATTGTTTTGCAGGAAAATATTTTAGGATAAAACGAGACCTAAATGTTGTCTCCGTATATATATATATATATATATACATATATATATATATGAAAAAACGTGTCAAAATCTGTTTAGTTGTTGTATGATGTGTGTATACGGACAGACAGTCAGCGTCGTGTAATTTTATATGTAAAGAAATGAAAATGTACATAGTAGTCACCATAATTTTAAGAGGTAACGAACATTTCACTTTATTAATTAAATTGTCATCGTAAAATAAAACTAATTAACATTCTGATTATTTGATTACTCATTAAATACTCATTATGGGAATTATGAGAACATACTGATAAACAATAAAAGCTATCAGAAGCTTCCCAGTTTGTGTTATGTTAAACGAAAGGAGAATTATAGACAAAAAGCTATTTGAAATGTGTTCAATTGAGAATAGGAAAGACAAAGGGAGAGCGTAACACGCTTTTATTCTGGTGTAGAACGAGTTTGAGAAAATAGAAGAAACTTTAATGTCGGCCAAAGGTTAACATGTAAAAGGTTGCTTGTTTCGAAACAAAATAGGATAGTTTTTAGCTTTACTGTTTTTCTTTATCTATACCACCATATCAACCCTTTCTCAGCCACTGCAGGGATACGGGTCTCCCTTCAACCGAAGAGGTTTAGAGCATACTCCACCACGCTGCTCAAATGCGGATTGGCGGATGCCAGTGTTTTCAAGCCACCCGAGGGCCATTGACTTAGCTTAACGACTGTCATCTATCGACAACAGCCGGGACCGACAGCTTAACGTGCCCTCTCAAGGCCGGAGAATCTCGATAGATAGATAGATTAGATAGATAAATGCATCCATGGACATGCTGCGATCCACGATTCTTAACCTGTGTGTTTGGTTAGAATGACACGAGCAACGACGCCATTGAGCTCTCTTATCTATAACTATACTGTGAAAGCTCGTTTTTAAAAACTTTATTACGTCTACTTATTTCATGCACAAACGTCACTTATTGTTACAGTCCTTACAACATACACATCGTGAGTAACTACTTAGTTTCCTTTATAGCGGTCATAGCATGGTGATAACATTTGGCACTTTGTCCTGGCAGTTGAAGTTTTGTAACAATTCTGACCTGCATGAATAAATATAATGAGAAAATAGGTACTTACTTGCAGTACAGTTTGAATGATGTGCCATTTCTTGCATAATGTAGGCCAATTTTTTGAATTTGTAGAAAGATTACGGAGGTTTGTTTCTATTTTATTAAGTTTCTAATTGGTATGGTGACATTTTGTCAGACTTTCAATGGCGAATGTGATAAACCACTTATATTTTTCAGTAATTTCACCTGTTTTCTCAAATTATACTGCTTGTTTTGCAGGCTACTAATCTTTAGCTGATTGACGATTCTTTCTCGTTATTCATTTACTCTTCTTCTTTTATATTTATTTCTAATATGGTAAAAGTAAATATAACAAAAGAGATATGGTTTGCGTTCTTAACACTGGCCTTCCCGTGTTCTTTTCTCTCTACATCGCTTTAGTTTCTCCATAGTCATCAAAATATTGATGTGATTGCAACTTGCAAATCTTTTCCATTATTTAGTCTTTTTAATTCCAACAGTTAATTTCTTGTTCTTGCCTTATTATATATAAATTTTAATATCTGACATTTCTGAATGTAATACTTTTTCACGAACTGAACGAATTTCAACCTACCTGCCGTGCAATTCTCTAAGCGACTCGTAATGGCTATGTGCGTCGCTGTGATCACAGATGTCACAGCTTTGACATCGTCTACTGCGATCACGGCTTTTTATTTGGTATTCTATAAGGCTGTAAGCGCACGCGAGGCTGTTTGCCTTGTAGAATTCCAATTCCAAACGCAGCCTTGCGGCGCTAGTGTCGCACAACCATGAAAAGCGACACTAAGGAATTGCAATTTTGTGTTCAAGGCTATAACAGCCGATGTTTCCGAGGATGTAAGAATGTTTGTTCTTACAGAATTGCATGGCAGATCAGTTAATTATTTTTTTGCATGTTTAGCGGCATCATTCGTAATGGAAACATGAGTAGTATCAATATTATACAATACCGTTGAAGGGCAACATTTCATCAGGTGTTGTGCATGTACGTAAACTTTCATCAATATCCAGAATCCCTAAATTTCATGAATAAACCTCTTAAAGTTACTGAATGAATAAGGTCTGAAAAGTGACATATTTATCTCCGACTCGTTCAACAAAAATCTATACCACTTCTAAGTGATTTAGGTATATAAATATTTGACATTCGACATAAAGTTATTTTTTTTTTTATACTACTTCGGGAGACATGCAAGCATACGGCCTGTACGGCAGTATTTATAACATCGCTATAAAAACGGAAATGTGAGAAAAGCTAACCTCGATAAAAATTCTTTCAGAGTAGAAGATGTCATCAATAAAGAGTTAGATCTATCAGGTGTCAATTTTTATAGCAGTTCCATTAATCACAGATGTAGGATTGTACAACTTCCTTCAATTAACTTAAAAACTAGTTCGTTTCTTTCTTTGGCATCGACTTTTTACTTGACATGATTCAATTGTCAATAAATTACTTATTGCCAACCTTGGAAGCGGCGAGAAAGTAAAGAAGTAAGTGAGGTGGGAAAGATACGCAGGTATGCAGAGATAACCGAATCTTACGACGCTCGGTTATCTCTGCATACCCTGCAAGGTATCTGACGTGAAGATATACATACAAACTACATTAATTATGAAGATAAAATTTGATTAAGTAACGCTCATAAAGACTAGTAGACCATAATATGGCCTTTGTGGACCAATAGCATAGAATAGTATCAGTAGTATTGCCCTAAGCAATATCTCCTTTGTTATTGCAATTCATTCAAAGCCATATTCGAATCTGAATCGAAAAGTTATCTGTCAAAATATGACTGAAAACTTTTCGACTCCGTTTCGAATATGGCTTTCGGAAGCAATGTGAATATATCCTCACAAATCTACTTCTTGCATCGTTAAACAGTTTACAGAGTATTATTTACATTTTAAAAGTACCTTATGCAGAGTGAAAGTTTGTTAAGTCCTAACGGTGTACATTTGATTTTATCTCAAACTGAATGCAGTCCGATTACACAACAGGAACCGGAATAGAGCCTGCACCAAGAAATATTTCTCTCGATTTGGCATAAAGTATTTCTATCAGTAGACAATAAGCTATACATTTGTTGAACATTATTTTACCTTGAGCTGTTCGTTTAGACTTAGTAATAAATCAGATAGAACGCTAGTTGCAGCTGTTGCAGTTAAAGTTTGATTTGGAGATTACTGATTGTGGAAAGTGTATTTATTCTGAGCATTTCGATATGCCCTTTAACTACATATCACTTGTCATTTTAATATATCCAACAAATATTTGTAGAGTTAAATGAACCCATATTCAGGCTACCGCTGTATGTATATGCTGTATGTATATGTTCTGGACTAGAATAAGATCCTTGAAAGCAATTGCTGTGATCGTATATGATGGTGTACCTTGTTACACTATATAAATAAAAAGTGAAATTAGAATTACGGTAGGAGTATCGTTTGGATGCAACTTTTTGCAGTAGCAATTTGTGATTCTTCACTGGGTACTCATTTCAAAATGTCAAAATATTTCAGTCGTTGGATATTATTAAAATTAGCCTTTGCGTAATTGTTATCATTAGGCTATTTAATAATATAAAAAAATAATAATAAAAAAAATAAATATATAAAATATATATAATACTACATTTTACACCCTTGAACGGTTGCATACGGAACATGAGCTTGAACTAATTGATAATCTTCACTACAAATATACGATGTAGCTGGCCTTGACATAAAGATAATAAAAAAATTCGTTCCAGTAATGGCCCCTTATCCTAAGAGCCAAATTTTCCGATGAGTCATTTTTTCATAAAATTAAAGGCGCTAAATCTGGCGAATATGGTGGCTGCGGAAATAACTCGTATACGGAATTTTGCCATAGCGACGACGCATGTGTGCATTATTCTGATGGAATAGGATTTTTACAGCATGATTAAAACGATCCAATAAGTTCACAGAATATTCTCCATTAATCGTTTTGCCCTTTTTCAAGATAATCGACGTGAATTATGCCGCGTCCATCCTGTAATTCACTGCCATGACTTCCATGACTTCGTTCGCTGATAATAGCCTCTTTGGCGCAGATTCGTCTCGAAAAACCTACTGTTTGGGCTGTTCTTTGGTCACTGGTGTGCGATTAAAGCGATTTAAGATCGCTAAATAATCTTTTAAAGTTGACATACGAGCGTGTTTTTTGTCAATTGTGAATTATAGCGGCACCCATCTTGCGCAAAACTTTTTCATATCCAAGCGAGTTGAAAATATTCTGCACCCATTCAATTGAGATGCCCACAGTCTCAGTAATCTCACGCACTTTCATCATCATCATTTGGGCGACCTGAATAATCTTCATCAAAAATGCTTCTATGTTTACGTTTGACTTCATCTGTCCAATATTTTATGCTTAATAACGAAGGTGCAGAGTTCCATAAATTTCGCTAAGTTTCGTTTTAATCTCGTTTAATTTGTCATGTTTTTCAAAAAGAAGTATTTTTTCACTACTTGATATTTTTTTTCCATTGTTGCTAAAACAATAAAGTTGTTCTATTTGATTTTTTTTTATATTTCGTCGGGAGTCATACAAATATACGGTCCACCTGATGTAAAGCAGTTACCGTAGCCTACTAATGCGTGCAATATATTAAGTATCACTCTCGCGATGCCTCCTCTGCTGCTTACAGCAAGTCCTTAGGAGCTTACTGGTGAGCTTACTCACACGCAGGAACACAACAACCCTCTAGGGAGTTGTTATTTGGCTGCGGTTTTCTGTGAGGTGGAGGTACTTCCCCAGACAAGCTGCTTTGATACGCCCTACCTCTCTTAAAACATCCGGACCAAGGCACACAGACATGTTCATGCATACAAATGTGTGTCTTATGTGGGAATCGAACCCACGAGTGTTGGTATCAAAGTCGCGTCTTTCACGACTGAGCCACCGAGCTCGTCAATGAATGGCTGTCATCCACAAACTAAGCCACGCAGAGACTTGACAGTTTGATTGTATTGTTGTGAAAAGTTATGTTTATAAAAAATATCACTGTTTAAATACTAGCACCGCTGTCTCTGGTCTAGGCTAGGTACTCATACACACAGCTCTCGTTGTAATAAAGGGGAAGAGTTTGTTTGTTTGAACGCGGTAATCTCTGGAACTACCAGTCACATTTGAGAAATTATTTTTGTATTTAATAGCCTAATTCTTGAGGAAGGTTATAGGCTATTCAATGTCACAATATGAACTTATGTACTTAGAAACCGAGCAAAAATCAAAAAACGTGGTTGCCACTGAACATCGGAATTCGCGCGGAAAAAGTTGTGGGTTGCAGCTAGTAAGAAATAAACGCGGTATGTCTACTCCGCAGGAGAATTGGTCTGAAGTTATATTTAGTTTCTTATGGTTGTGTCGTCGGCTAACATAGCTAAGTACAATAACAGTAAGCTCCTGAAGAGTTGCTGTGTTAGCAGCAGAGATGGCATACTACAGTAACCACTTTGCAGTAGGTGAACTGTATGTTGGTATGCCTCCCGACATTGTATAAAGGAAAATAAATGCGTTTGAATTAACATGACTGGAATATTTTTAAATTATAATAAATAATAATTCACGCTTCAAGAATCTATTACTCTTGAAGCGTGAATGATTAAGGATATGGAATAAATTAAGCATACAATATAAGTATATTTACTACTATTACTTGTTACAACAATGAAATTAACTATTAGTATGAAGATTAAGTATTTGAACCTATTCTTTATTAAAAAGCTTGGTTTACTAAAAAAATAATGAAATTAAATGACTTTATTAAGTACATTAATATATTTTTCGTTTATAATTTAACTATATATAATATAATAAATTAAGGATTGTATTTAAATGGTCAACATACTAACCCTAACCTAACCTATGAGTTGCTCAATATGTTAAATTCCATAAATTGCAAGTATTAAGTTCCATAAAGTGCGTATTTACAATACATTACAATACATTTAATGATATACGATAACATCAACTATTTGTCTTATACAAGCAAGGTACTGTGGTTAAATAAATTAAAAGGTTTTATAAAGGTCGAATATGTCCCCTCTAGCGACATTATTATTTACATGTTGATGTTTTCACTGCCATAGTAAAAGTAAGGTCACCTTAGACTACACACCCAGAAATATGGAGTATTGATTAAATGAAGTGGGTGATTAAAAAATCAGTACATATTTATATATGTCAATATCAAAATAAATTTTAGGTGAAACATTTATTAGATATTTCTTCCATTTGGTAAAATGAAACGTCCGTTAAGTATTTTCTAATAATTTTAAGAGAGGTAGGGCGCATCAAAGTAGCCCGTCTGGGGAAGTACCTTCTTATAACAGAACACCGCAGCCCAATAATAACTCCCTAGAGGGTTGTTTTGTTCCTGCGTGTGAGTGAGGTTTCCAGTGAGCTCCTAAGGAGTTGCTGTGTTAGCAGCAGAGGTGGCATCGCGCGAGTAGTACTTAAAAAGGTAATGCAAGCGTTTATAGGCTACGGTAACCGCTTTACATCAGGTGGGCAATATGCTTGTATATCTCCCGACGTTGTATAAAAAAAACGAGTGTGCTTTAGGCCACACGACTGAAGTAAAACTTCTTTAGCTCCATAGTGTGATACAGACAATAGGCCTGCACTGTGTCTTAGATATACGAAACTTAACTCGCTATGAGAGAACGAAACAAAGAAAATGTGTGCTCGCACCTCTCTCTCTTGGCCCTACACTAATATACGAAACGTAACTCTCTCTCTCTTTCTATCTTCACTAACTTATATCTCCTTCTCAACTTCCGTTCGCCTCGCCCGATCACACTTTTCGTAACGCTTTCATCACGCATTCACCAGCTTACTCCCCAAGTCAAGCATGCGTAAAGAAGTTTTATTTCGCAGATGATATCCGTTGACATGTCCTATTATGTCAAAATTCATCGTACTGTTTCCGTTAATTTGTTTAGTATGTTATCGTGCGTTTTATATCTAAGTCGATACATAAACTGTCCGATTGTCATACAAGTTATTTGAACAGTTTATCAAACCGAAGGTAGCCGCGTTCGGTTCTCTCTGGCTACCCTGCAAGGATCCTGGCCTGACGATATAGATAGATAGTTCAACAGTTTAGTAGGTGAAAATTAAGTAACAGTTTAGTAGGTATAAACGATTAAACGGCATGGAGAAATTAACATTACAATCTGTACAAGTCTCTCCAGCGATGCCGAAAAGCGTTGCAGTGCTTGTACAGTAAGGCTACGACGTGTATCCGAATACAGGACCAGAGTACGATACTGGAGTAAGACAGGGCGATGTTATATCTCCGAAATTCTTCACTGTAGCATTGGAAGATGTCTTCAAACTCTTGGACTGGAAAGGATACAGTATAAACTTCAATGGCGAATACATCCCTCACCTTCGATTTGCCGACGATATAGTTCTCATGGCGAAATCGCTGGAGGAACTTAGCGCTATGCTCAATGACCTCAATAGTGTTTCCAATCAGGTAGGTCTCAAGATGAACACCGACAAGCCTAAGATCATGTCTAATGTCCATGTTACACCTATGTCGGGCACGGTTGGAAGCACTAAGCTCGAAGTTGTTGACGAATACGTTTACCTAGGGCAGGTTATTCAGTTACATGAGTCCAACTTCGGTGGAGAGGTCAACAGACGGATCCAACTCGGCTGGTCAGCGTTCGGGAAACTTCGACACATGTTCTCCTCCAAAATATCTCAACGCCTGAAGAGGTCTTCCAACAGTGTGTGTGAGTGATGACATACGGAACTGAGATGTGGCTCTTCACTGCGGGCCCTATGGGTAAGCAAGGTCGCTCAGCGTGCTATGGAAAGAGCTATGCTCGGCGCTCGAATACGCATGTTAAACAGTGTCGATCGCAGCCTCGCTAAGCGTGGGTCTAGTCGTTTCGTTATACCGCGCTTCCGACGGCACGTTGAGTTCTTTTCGATTCGTCGTTAAGCTAACCTGTGAGAGGTACCGTGCATCAAAGTAATCTGACTGCGGAAATACCGTCACTTTACAGAAAACTGCAGCCAAATAACAACTCCCTAGAGGGTATTCTATTCCTGCGAGTGAGTGAGATTATCAGTAAGCTCCTGAAGAGTTATTGTGTTAGCAGCAGTATTATATGCAGGCTTCCCGTATTGCGAGCATACGTAGGTTTCGGTACCCATTTTAGATCAGATAGGCTGTATATGCTTGTATGCCTCCCGACGTTGTATTAGAAAAAGGAGACCGTTTGAAATCTACGAAGTGGACATTTTATATTTTGACGAGTTCGGTGGCTCAGTGGTGGAACGTGCTGTTACGCTACTTTGACACCAACGCTCGTGGGTTCGATTCCCACACAGTACAAACATTTGTGTGCATGAACATGTCTGTTTGTATTGGTCTGGGTATTTTCTATGTATAATAAGTATGTATTTAAAAAAAAATGTATTTACGTATGTTTATCAGTTGTCTAGTACCCATAACACAAGCTTCGCTTACTTTGGGGCTAGGTGGCGCTGTGTAATTTGTCCGACAATATTTATTTATTTATTATTTTATTACGTGTTAAACCCACTAAAAGGCCGCTGAAAAGGCTGAAACCATGATAAAATACCTTTTGACATTTGCTAGCCAATTTGTGCAACGGCATTTTTACATCCCATCGTTCAGTCCATTGACTGTTATCTGTGCTAATAAAGCGGAAGAGTTTGTTTGTTTGAACGTGCTAATCTCTGGAACTACCAGTCGAATTTGAAATATTCTTTTTACATTAGATAGCCCAATTCATGAGGAAGCCTTAGGATATTCAACATCACGATACGACCATTAAAAGCTAAGAAAAAAGAAGGAAAATAAGAATAAGCTGTTCCCACGGGCTACCGGGATAAACGTGAATAAAGAGTACAGCTAATATTGTAGAACTAGCTTAACAGTTTTGCTAGCATCACCTGTAAATTTGAAACATAACTAAAATCGACTCATCGACACTCCAAATATATAGTCACAAGGTACATTCTCAATAAAAACTTTGTTGACTATGATTTGCACGCACAAAATCGGGATTATTTATACAATGTTGGAAGGCATACGAGCATACGGCCAACGTGATGTAAAGTGGATACTGGAAGTATCGCTCACGCGATGCTACATCACTTACTGACACAGCAACTCCTTAGGTTATTGTGGTCTGTAACCGTAGAAATTCGCAGGAATCCTCCAACCAGTTGCTAATTGTCTGTGAGGTGGAGAATGCGCCTTACCTCTTTTAAAACACATCCAAACCAAGGCAAAGTGACATCTTCTTGCCCACAAATGATTGTCCTGATTGGTAATATAGTGACCAACTCGCCGCCGAGATTAAAAAGCATAGGTACGATCTAAATCATAATTACATATCTTATGCGAGGTATACGAACGTGACACCGAAAGGTGATTGCATTTTGAATTTCAAAATTAACATTTGTATATTTGCTTCGCGAAAAAACACATAAGCCCGATAAATTAAGTCTCCTTGTTAGATTTTCAATAAATTCTGTACTGTAAATTACACCCAAACCTTTAAATAATATTTCTACAGCTGTTCTGTAGCACAATGCAATGTTCTTTAATCCTTGCATAATGCATGAAGCAATGGCTTCATATCAGATACAGAAAGAAACACAAACAGAACAATAAATCAGTCAATGGCAAACGCATGATATGACTGAGCATATTGATAAGGTAAGCGTATCGAAGTCGCCAAACTATAGCACATAGCAGTTGACCGCCGAGGTCATTGGTTGCGTGAAAGGGTGTACCCAGTCCGTGATTGTCGCAATTGTATGCGTTCATTGCGCGCGGTCATTGTGGGTCTTAAAGCCTAATTATAATGAAACGGCCAGAGTAGGCGCGGCAATCTGTCAGTGTGACGATAACATTGATTACTCGTATCTTTCTTAAAGTCGCATTAATTTATTTTTCTTTTATAGAATGTCTGGAGGCATACAAGTATATTTGTCTACCGTAATCTGTGAGTGCTCGTAATACAGGAGGTTTCGCTCGCGCATTGTGACACCTGCTACTAACACAGCATCTACTTAGGATGCTAGAATTAACTTACAGGTAAAACCACGCACTAACATGAACACAACATTCCTCTAGGGAATTGTTGTTTAGCTGTGGGTTTCTGTGAAGTGGAGGTATTTACCCAGACGGGCTGCTTTGATGTGCTCTACCTCTGTTAAAAACACCTAGAATAAGATAAACACATATGTTCATACACGCAAATGTTTGCCATGTTAGGGAATCGAACCCACGGGCTAGTGTTAAAGTAAGGTTGCGTCCGTTAAAGTAACTCCGCCATCGGTCTCGTTAATCAGTTGCTAGATTGAATGAATCTTCCGGGACTCAATCTTGCTAAGTTAATATAGTGTTTGAGTCCCGGGAGAGGACGTCTGCTCTGGAGAGGGTACGACGCTTGGCCGCGGTAGCTCGCCTCCACCGGTCGTACGTTAGTTACCCACCGGTTATACATCGAGAGACAATCAATCATGAGGCCCAGCTGGTTTGAAGTGGTTACAACGTAGAATATAAACACTTACAATGTAATGAATATCCCTAGGGCGTCGTCGCCAGATAGCACCAGGAGTTTACAAGTCATCCCACACACTTGAATCCTCAATAACCCCCCAGGGAGTTGTTATTTGGAATTTATGCGATCTATTGTGAGGGGGAAGTATATATACCTACATATACATATATACCTATAAGTACATGCTGATACTAGCTACGGCCTGCAACATCGTCCGCAAGTATCCCGCTATGCCGTAAGAACCACTTGTTCACTTTCACTTTCCTCGGCTTCTAAGGGTGTTATCGTCCTGTTGAATAGCCTACAGCCTTCCTCAAGAATTGGGCTATCAAATGTAAAAAGAAGTTTTCTAATCCGACTTCTAGATCCAGAAATTATCCTTCAAACACACAAACTCGACCGCCTTTCCTTAGCATAGATATAAACTTACGTGACTGTACAACAAACATTCACGACACTTCAGCTATTTATAACTACAAAAAAGGTTAAAGTTAAGTTAAAGTTACGTTTCTTCGATATTCCACCACAAATAATTAGCGAATACCGGTTAACCACGCGGACGCCACTGGTTGTGCTCCTGTCTCGCGGCCCTGTCTTGCTATGGTAATCTAGTGTCTGGGCCGCGGGGGAGGAAGCGCACAGGTAGGTCGACTACATTGGCACCGGAGGCAGTGCAGCTCTTGTTCCCGCGTCGCCGAGTTGTTCCTGCAAACAGGTCGATTTGTCTTTGAGAAATAATTCTCCATTCATTCCTTCCAAATTCAAAAAATGCGAAGTATACTTACACTGCACGGTACGGCAAACAACATCTTTTCACCTGTTGGTGATTCATCCATCACGCAAATCAATATCGCATATAGCGACAAATAATAAATTCGCAGGGAAGTGCTCTTCCCTGGAGCCTCACTCGAGTAAGGAGCATATAGCTCAAAGCTCGCATTCGCAGTTTATTACTGCAAGACCCGTGATGATGATGATTTGAATGAATCATTTAATGACAGTTTAGCATGATAAGATTAAAAAATGGGAACTAGACCTATCAGAAATTCCCATTCCTCGAGTCTGAAATATAGCCAAATATAAAGTCTGCATTTTCACCCAATAGCCAATATCTGCCTTTTGTCATGTCTTTGGCTTGGCTTACGTGCAGATGAGAGGAATTGACATTTTAAGTCTGAATTCTTGTTATGTTTTTTTTTGTGAGAAGTACTGCTTGCGTTGGTATCCCTGCCGCTCACGCAGCTCCCTGTCAGCTTCCTAGTGACCTTACTCAATCGCAAAAACATAACACTCTAGCGACTTGTTATTGGGTTGCTGTTTTCTTAAGGTGAAGGTAGTCCGGTCCGTTGGACCGTTTCTTACAGATGGATAGTTTCTTAATAACTTACTTATTATATTTTGGTGTGCTTTATCACTCTTTCAGGCCACATTTGGTAATTCGCAGCGTGCACTATATAAAGCTGATGTTGGCTTTGGCTCTAAAGATGTCACCATAAATAATAATAATAACGTGGTGCGTAACGACACCACGAGTATCCAAGTGCTCCAGGGAATTGATCGACTCTCTTGGCTTGCCTTCATTGGTCGTCCAGAGAGGAGTCGATAGAGCATATTGCTTTATCGGGTGATATGCTCCATGGATGGAAAAGTGTTAAAGGGCATAACTCCGCAAGTAACTTCTGAGAAAGCAGCTCTCGACACTCCTGAGTCACTCACGCCGGTGTTACTGACGCCCCCGGCCGACTTCATCTGGTATTTTGAGAATCCATCCTGTGAGTGGCGAGGCAACCGCCTGCCGAAAATAGCACTGACCCTTTATTACTATTTTTTCATTATCTTATCATGACAGGAAGGATAATAAGCAAGGAGAAGATATAGAAGAGGATAACGACAGCGTTTTAGTGTGTATTATTCTAATTGATCACCCAACTCTAAGCAAACACTGAGTGTAGCCTGTTTAAAGATGGGTTTATTTATCTCTAGCTTCTCCAGCGTACAGCGTTAAGGTGTCAGTTATGCTTCAGTGGTCTTCGAGTGGTTTGGGAGCCATGCCTCACCTTAGTCAATCCACAATGGAGCAGCGTGGCGGACGGCAGACTATGCTCTAAACCTCTTTGGTGAAAGCGACCTATCAGCAGTGGAATATTCAGGGATTAATGTGGAATAGCAATAAATTTATATGGAATAGCAATAGGTTTAGTAGAATAATAATGAAATGATAGAGAATAACATTGGCTTGACGTGGAATAACAATGGACTGATGTGGGATTAAGACAAGGTAATGTGTAATGCAATAATGTTACAGGTGCGCAGTGTGTACTTCCCCCGCGAGCTGCTGCGCCCAGCCTCCCTTCTCACTAACATCGTGTTGGACGATACCAGATCTTCCCACTCCCGACATTCGAATTGTGATAACCTCTTCGCTTATATCAGTGATACAGTCGCACCAGGTAAATAAAAACTACAATGTACCTTTATTAAGTATGAAATAAGAATTTTCCTTTTGTATTTTCTCTAAACATTATTAGAGTCCAGAATGCACTTTTACTATCTTAGTATATACATAGGAAACAACTCATAGTGAAAGAAACATAAACGACTGTTTTTATAGCCCAAAGGCGGCAAGCAGAGACGAACCTGAGAGAAAGCAGTTTCCGTAACATGGACACTAACAAACGAGGCTCTGGCAAGAGGTAAAGCGTACCGCACGACAGGGGAAAACCCTCCACTTTACATAAAATTACACGTGTTCCTTAATTTTCGAAGTAGACCACATAATAAGAATATTGTACGTGTGAACATGAACATCAATATGACGGTTTTTTTTATGATAAATAAGTACAGTAAACATATTCGTACAGAACACTACGGTCGAAATAATGCCATGGTGAAATAAAACAATTTATTTTAAATAAAATTATTTATTATTTAAATATATAATTTATATATAATTACTAGATTAAGGCCCTTGCAGGGGCATAGATGTCGCAGTGAAATGAAATGAAATGTGGTATCGCGAAATCACGTCAGATATCGAATATTTTTTTCTTTTACGTTTTCTTACTAAAAATATCTAGTGATATGACAAAATACTTACATACTTTTAGTGATACGTCGTTACACTAAAGAGAATCTAATAATAATCGTTTCACTAATGAGAAAAGTATTAACCGATATAAAATAAAACAAAATTGAAAATGAACTATGTACTGGAAAAAATTTAGAGAAAACAATATTTTGTTTCGACCCCGGGCTCCGAAGTGAAAGCATAGGACTCCAGCGGGATTAAGGCTCGGATGACGATGATGAGAATTTTGTTTCGACCACCATACCCAGTTAATTCATAGGACTCTGCGAGAGCAAAATATTCATTTTCTGTTTAAATGATTACAACAATTGAGTCTGATTCAGATAGTTAGAATCAAAATTTTAGTTGGTCAATATTCATTCCATTATGTTTAAGTTCAAAGTAATATGTATTCGAGTCTCTTACGAGATTTATTCAAAATCGATGCCATAACAGCTTAGCTCTCTTTGTCCTTTTTCTTTCGATTTTCTTTTTTGTAATAATTTGACAATTAGAATCGATTTGACCAATCACATGGGCTCCCCGGCCCCAAACCAAAACTCGTTGAAGCGAGACACACGCATGGTTTGTATCTTATTCTATGATGTCCAGTTTTTCAACATTTTACGGAATTCTGTTTAGTGAAACGTATCCCTGAAAGTATGTTAGTATTTTGTCATATCACTAGATACTTTTAGTAAGAAGACATAAAAGAAACGAGTATTTGACATCTACCGTGATTTCGTGGTATCCCTAGAGGATTTCGTGAAATCCCCGGTATCATTATTACCCTGCGACATATATGTTTTATCAGAACCAGAAGACGAGGTCAGGAGCCTTAACAACTGGCGAGCGTGCATGAATTGCTATGTACGATATCTCTAATCAAAACTGGATTTCAAATTGTATATTTGGTTTTGGAGTCACCATTATGTACAAATTCGGTATCTAAATTATTTCGTTTACAATCTAGAAATTCGTTATATACGAATGGACAGTGACAGTAACAGGGCAATCGTTTTATCATTGGGATATGGAAATATAAAAGCTATAAAAGTCTTGAAGCCGTGACTATAACACAACTTATATGTAAATTGTTACATAAATGCCAAATATTTCGCCGAAATCAAAAGCTACGAGTGGATTTATTGAGTACTTCCTCAGAAATGTGATAATGTGCAAGCCATGATTAAATGTTAGCCACTTAACCCACTCCCATTTCGAATACAAGTTAGGGTCACTCGTTAGAATCTTATTAAAGGGAATTACTTGTTTTATTTTACGTTGGTAAATTTTATAATTTACAATATTCTATCCAATAATAATCTATATAATAATAATAATCTATATCTAAACTTCACGCCGAGTTCCGTGCGGTGTAGCCAGGGAGAACCGAGCACCGCATGACTCGGTCCTCGTGACACATGACACCTCACTCGCTTCTTTAACATTGATAGTTCTTTTCATGCACGTTCGCCGGTTTCGACAGCTCCTGAAAACACCCGACCCGACTTATCTAAATGAATGGTTATAAATAAAGATTACTTTAATGTACTTTAGCAACATTAACTTTACTCGACAATCTCATAATGCTTACCGTGCGTGCTTTGAATGTACCTTATAATTTAGATTAATAGGTAAGACACGGGGTATCGCATTCACGTAGATATAATGATATGTCCCGCTTCGGGTAAGATTTACATAACACGTGGGTTGGTCACAGCATAATCTCGTCGGTAGTTCGATATAACTACGAGAAAATCGATCTCGTGACCGTGATATTTATTATGATTAGTTTATCTTCTTCGTTGCGTAACGGAAGCTTAAAATAATTTCTTATAGAACATATATTGCTGTAGGTTTCATATGTAAATAAAGATAGGTCATTAGAACCTGTGTTTTATGCTTCTGTAGTCAAACAAATATCACTTATAGTTTCACTCCTTTATATTCCAGGGCTATAGAGGCATTAGCTAATATATTACAATTTAGATAATTGTGCCCTCTAACATACCACTAAGACATGCAACAAGACATTTTTGTGAAAATTGAGGTTTCTTCATACTAATACTACTTTTACATTATCTTCTTGAAGTGAAACTTATAACGAAAAAGAAACCTTCCTTGAAATAAATAAATAAATACATAAAAAATATTATATATGCATTTACTTCACGTGTTTATACACAACGAAATGAGGCTGTGAGTATTTATTATATTCTATATATCATATTCTGTATAGGTATGTTATACTAGCGACCCGCTCTGGTTTCGCATCGTTATTACAAGCATTGAAGGCTTAGGTAACTTTTATCTTTAATCTTTAAAAAAAAACAGATAGGCCGTATGCTTGTATGTCTCCCTTACGTTGTATAAAAAAAATACCTACCCGAGTTAAATCGCTACTACTACTTTGCGCGCTTCATGTTCATAGTATGTTCAAAAATTACTGCAACATATACTAATACAGTTTTTACTATAATTTAGAGAATTTCTTCCATAAGATTTACATGCACAGCCAATTTATATTTATAGAGAGTAAACAATAGTTAATGATTTGTAATCAAGTCTTACAAAACTTTATTGTCGAGGAATTTCATTGCTAAAACTGGCTAAACCTTATCGTGAGAACATGATTGCATGCATGCACACGGCCCGCTTGATGTAAAGTGTACATGTTTACAATGCTAGCGTATTGCTACCTCCGTTGCTAACGCATCTTCCTTCTTGTTACTACATACATATGTATACTACATCGTATGTAGTATATGTTTTAAAGAGCAGTGATAGCCTAGTGGATAAGAACTGACTTTGTGACCAACAGGACCACGGTTCGAATTCAGGCATGTACCACTAAACACTTCGTGTTTTCGCATTTATGTACATATTGGTAATTATCACTTGCTCGGGGGTGAATGAATACAGCGTGAAAAACAGGCACTTCAAAAAAATTCAATTTTGAATGACCTTTGATGTTGAGGAGGTCACACGGCAATCGCTCCATGAAAAAATCAGTATCTTCGCCAAATCCATAGGCTTAGGTAGCGGGCACCGCCAATAATCAATAATGGATTAGGAAAAAAGGGATAACGCTAAGAAGAAGGAAGGTAGTATATGTTTTAAGTAACTGTTCATAATATGTATAGTCTTAAATACTTTGCGATAGTACGTGTTTGAACGTGTGCGCGTCGAGCGCGCATTTTTTAATTTGACCGGATTTTATTTAATCGGAATTATCTTTTACGGTTCTCGTTTAATCACTGCAGAGTACGGAAGGAAGTTAATTTACTCAGAAATAATAATAACTAATATCAGGAGACCAACTCTGAAAACGCTATAATTGTGTTGAAATGTTCCATACATTATTCATCGGAACTTAGTCGGAATAAATATCAATTTTTTTTTATAAAACGTCGAAAAGCATACGGGCCACCTGATGTAAAGCGGTTTCCATAGCATATGAACGCTTGCAATATATTAATTATCACTCGCGCGTTGCCACTTTTGCTGCTAACACACCAACTTCTCAGTACCTTACTGGTGATCTTACTCACACACAGGAACACGGCAACCCTACAGTGAGTTTTTTTTTCGCTGTGGTTTTTTCTGTTCTGTTTAACCAAATGCGCAACTTAAGTAGCGTCGCTGTCTGTCAGGGATGGGTTAAGACGCCTTGAGATCCCCCATGTTCGGTTAGCATGTTAAGCCGTCGGTCCCAAGTCTTGAAAATAGCACGGATTAACGCTTAACGTGCCCACCGAGTAAAAAAATGTCGTTAAGCTAACCTAAGAGACAAGAGATCAGGAAGGACTTTGATTATTATTATTATTTAATTTATGACATTTCCAATATATTATTATATCTTAGACATAAATCGATGTTATCAATAATTATTAAATATTCATTTGATAGATATGACATTGCTTTGACATATTATGTAAACTAAAATTAAATTACAACTTATTCTTTCACTTTGCATGCCAATGATTGGTGCGACACGCTTGTACCTACCGTTATATTGTATACCTATTTACCGTGTTTGCTTGCAAATAAATTATTTGATTTTATTTGAAGGAAATATCCTATAGAGAAACGATGAGCCCAAATTTACGTAGCAACTCAATTCAACGCTACGCATCGGGGTTAATGTAGAACGCGCAGCTCGTATTGGCTAGTTTACGAATCAACATCACGGCACTTATTGGGAATATTCTCTCTTTGATCAGTCCTCTCCTGTCGTTGGTATTTAGGTGCCAAACACTATATTTTTGTGACCGCGCGGTGCCTTTGTGCGTCGAGTGTTTTATTGCTTTGTGGGTAAAACGCATCAAAGCAGCCCGACTAAAGAAGTACTTCCGCCTCACAGAAATAGGCAGTCAATTAACAACTCGTTCGTTATTTCGTGGAGATATGGCGTGCTATCACAAGCGAGTGAGGTACTGAGGAGTTCCTGTGTTACCAGCAGGAGAGGCAACACATGAGCGACAGTTTTTGTTTGTTATTACAAACGTTCATAAGCTACGGCGACCACTTTAATTCAAGTAGACCATATGTTTTATGCCTTGCGACGTTGTTTAATTGATCGTGATTATGTAATGTAAGACATAGGCACTTAAATAAATGTACCGATATTTCGCTCGTTGTTTTTATGTTTTATTTCGATAAAATCGTGATTTTTCAGGAAAGACATCTATATAAATAAACTTAGAAAGAAAATCTTTACCTAAATATAAATGGTCCATTTCAAGTAGGTACATGATAAGAAGAAACGTGCACAATGACAGTGCAGTTAGAGGATTGCGCACCAGGACTGTTAGTGACTGTATAAGATAGTCCTTACAACCAGTGCGACTAAGAATTAATGTAATAAGATAATAATAATTTGGATGAGTAACAACAAAGCACGTTCCTTCATATACTATATTGTTTGTGACAAACTAAACCCGTGTCTATCAACCGTCAATATAATATATCTTGATTCTTCTACATATGTAAAAACGTAGAAAGTTTAACATGCAACTGTGGTAACTATATGTATTTACGGAGAACAGACCCTTTTGGTGTGCGATTCTTCCTAAGTGTCTATTTACGGAAAATTACCGGAATAATGCGAAACTGCGAACTGCCACATCATTAATTTCACTACTTATTGTTCGTCGGCGTGTATCGTTGGAAACAACGTTGCTTTCGCCAAAAATGTGACGCAACCTCAAAAACAACTGGCAGCTAAATACTAATTAAATTGACATACTGCTTATTTGGAGAAATTGTGTTTTACGCAACGTGCGTACGGTATGAATGAGTTCATGTTTGAAGAATTACATTTATGCGATTATATGTAGCATACATGGGTTTTGATATTAGTGCTCGATGACTATTGACGAGCTCGGTGGCGCAGTGGTGAAACGCACTGGGTTCCGTACGCAAAGGGTAAAATGAACCCTATTACTGAGACTCCGCTGTCCGTCCGTCCGTCACAAGGCTGTATCTCATGAACCGTGATAGTTAAACAGTTGAAATTTTCACAGATGATGTATTTCTGTTATCGCTATAACAACAAATACTAAAAAATAGAATAAATAAATATTTAAGGGGGCTCCCATACAACATGATTTTTTTCGCTCGTTTTTGCTCGATATTGATAACTGCAACTGGTAGATGCTTGAAATATTCACAGAATATTTAGTTATATATTCACTTAAAAATAAATAATTAAATTAAAATAAAACAAATATTTAAGGGGGGCCCCCCATACAACAGACATGATTTTTTTTCTGTATAGATAGTATAGATATTGGTACGGAACCCTTCTTGCGCGAGTCCGACTCGCACTTGGCCGGTGTTTTCTTTATATTTTCCTGGTTTTAAAATATCATCTGTTTAATGGTATCAAAACGAACCAGATACAAACAGTACAACCAAAGAGATTTTACTGCAACTTTTTACAAAAAATAAGATAAAAAAAATCCCCCGCCCTATTATGTACAAGAAAAATATCTGCACCTGCAAAGGTATCTTGTACGATTTAAGATTATATATAAGTTATTATATAAATATTCTTTTTGCAATAGAAATTCCGTAAACGAAAGATACGCCTTCTCCGTATTAAATATTCATAAATTGTAACATAAAAAAGCATTTATCTAAAAGTGCACAAGATTACTAAATATTTTTAAACTTGTTCTTTTAAACTGTTTCACAATCAAAATGTATTTCCTGCAATGTTTTAATAGCTATTTTCGTTTCTATTTTCCTCATATATATTCTCACGTTCTCATGTTCACGTGAAATTGAACCATATCTATGAAATGAGAAGAATTCCTTTTCGAGTAATAATATTTTACTGGAAGAGATCATTGTTGGGATAATTCCGTCATGGTATAATTTAGTTTATGAATTTTATTTATTATTAATTTTAATATTTATTACCATACAATAAAGTTTTATAAACAAACTCAGTGGAAGTTTGTTATATTCCTGTGAGTGAGTGAGGTTACTATTTAGCTCTTATGAGTTATTGTGTTAGAAGGAGAGGTAGCATTGCGTGAGCAATACTTCATGTATTGCAAGCACTTATAGGCTATGGTAACTACTTTTTAACAGGTGGACGGTACGATTGTATGCCTCTCGACGTTGTATAAAATGTAATGGAACTTTAATTTCGTACAAAAAGTAACAAATAATAATAATAGGGCGACTCTCCGTTCATCTGTATGTCACAAATACAGTATACGACTGATATAGCTTATAAATATTACAGAAAGAATAAAATTTAAAATAAAATGATTCACTGTCAGTTTTTAAGAAAGCACATACACACTTAGTTACACATAGACGCTAACAGATTTTCGGGTCAGATTTAAAGTAGGATAGGGTCAAGTTTAGGTTAGGCTCGGGTCAGGTACGAGTCGATTATTCCCTAATTTTATCTTCTTCCTTTGCCAATTTTAGATAGCTAAACATATTTTTCTCTACTAAGACATTATGGAGTCACATAGAGAGACCTGCGCGTTTCATTCTTATGTAAGTTGTTTCAAAATATAAATAATAGTGCAAGGCCTTAGTGCTCTTAATATTTTTCTATTTATTATCAGCATCATCAGCTTGGCAACTACTGGATATAAGCCTTACCTGATGGTTTTCAATATGAATGTAATATTCCGCACCTTCCCGTCTCTGGCCGCTGAGTTGTGATCATCGACATTCAATGCTACGTATCATACAATATGAAGCACCTAGTCTAGGACTTTCCTTTCCTATCTACTATTATTGACTGCAAACATGACCGGCCTCTGCCACACCAGCTTGGTAACTTTGAGAGTTACAGTGACGACGTCGGTCCATCGAATTAGTCATTACGGATTCCTTATTTTAAAGAAACTTCGAGCATAGCTCTCTTCATCGCTGGTTGTGCAACTTGTAAACACTCTCAAATGCTTTGTTGCACCCTACCATTCTATCACAGTGGTAGCAGCCAATACATACAGCATTATTTACTACAGTATTTCACAATGAGGTTATTGAACCAACTGGAGAATTCTATAGCCTTATTGTATCACACGACAGTTTTTTTCCGTGGGAACCTGTGTGTATACTTATAGGAATGAGATTGTATCTTCGATTGCAGGCATTATAGTTTACGATGGGCGGCGTGACAATGCGTGGCGTGTGACACATGCATCCATGTATCCGGATCCTGACCTTGGTGAATACGACATCGGTGGTGAGAAATTCACCCTTATGGATGGTATTGTGGGACTGGCGCATTCACCTACACAAGGACTACTCTACTATCAACCATTGGCCACTGATAGGTAATATACTATACTTTTGTGACTGAAATAGGAAACAAATAAATCATCCTTTCTAACTATTAGGATTTTTTGGATAAACATTCAGTTGCTAGTGCAGTGATAGAGATAAATTAACCGAACGGACTCTGGTTCGAGTCCTGGCGTAGGCATTTATCACTAAATTCGTGTTTTCAGATTTGTCTATTTATTTACAGGCAATTTGATCTAAACTACGAGTACTTTGTGTGCTTTCGCTCAAATTTGTATCAAATTCGATATTTTTTTTAAGATTTCTGTACATACGACACATGTATGCAACAGCGGACAATATTTAGTTAGTATTACCATGTCCTCCTGGAAAAAAAGTCGATATATCTATATTTTATATTGTACGTGTATCGATATTTAAAAAAATATCGATTTCGATATATAACGATATATATTTTTGATTTGCCCATCTCTACTGCCGGCCGGCACCCACCCTCTACCGTTAGTAGATACATGGCTGCTCCGGTCGTCTCCGCGACACGTTTTTCTCCTCTCCACGAGGCATCCTTAGACGCTGTAGTTCGCACGAACTAATCGGGAGCGGAAGCACACAAAGTAGTTTAGATTAAATTGCCTGTAAATTTGACTTTCGCAAAGTAACGCCTGAATCTATTAACTATTGTCTACATATTTGCAAATAACATTTGATCGATGGTGGAGGAAAATATAATAAGGAAATAAATATTGTCAGATAAACAGCGCCATTTAGTCCCAAACTAAGCAAAGCTTGTACTGTGGGTACTAGACAATTGATAAGCATACGTAAATACCTTATTTATATAAATATATACTTTTAATACATAGAAAACACTCAGATCAAGACAAACAGACATGTTCATGCACACACATATTTGCCTTGTGTGGGAATCCAAATATAAATAAACCCTAAAACATTTTTAGCTTAAAAAATAAAATCATTAATTTTTACTTATAAAAGAAACTCGCACCGTGGAATGGGGAATCTTTACAACATGTTAATAGCCAAAACTAAACTAAAAAAATAAACTGTAACTCGGTTTCTAGAATAGGAGGATTCTAGTTACAACTGATTTTGTTTAAATCACAATAAGACCAATTACCTACCTAGTAGATACTTGATAAAAAATTTAGCTTGATATCAAAAAGTTGTGTTTTCAGTAAAGGAGACTAAGAAATAGACAAACATCAAAGATACGGGTTTCATTTTCCCTTTTTGAACTGCGGAGCTTTTAAAAGTATCATTTTATTTATTACAGACTATTTAGCGTATCAACGGCGGTGCTAGCAGCAGGCCCCCCGGCTGAAGGAACAGATTTGCCCGTCAACTTGGTGGGCCGCAAATCTTCTCAGGGCTTGGGTATCGCAGTGGACCCTCGCGACGACACCATCATCTTCAGTCCAATCTCTGAGACTGCCATTGCTGCATGGAACCCTATCGCCAATACTCACAAGTAATTCACACTTTTTAAAATGTTCCTTTGAGCCTGTAAATCGCTGGCAATTAATAATATAGCGACGGGGTTATTTTCATTTAACTCCCACGTCTTACTGTACTTTATGTCTGCTAGACTTATCCCCGCGGAATTCACACCTCTTGTAGAATGAGAATATATAAGAGGAAAAGCGAAAATAGCTATTAAAACATTGCAGGAAATACATTTTGATTGTGAAACAGACTAACAAGTCAAATTTTTTTAGTAATCTTGTGCACTTCTAGATAAATGCTTTTTTTATGTTACAATTTATGAATATTTATTACGGAGAAGACGTATCTTTCGTTTATGAAATTTCCATTGCAAAAAGAATATTTATATAATAGCTTGTATATAATCCTAAATCGTACAAGATACCTTTGCAGGTGCAGATATTTTTCTGGTACATAATAGAGCGGAGAATTTTTTTTTTCTTATTTTTTGTAAAAAGTTGCAGTAAAATCTCTTTGGTTGTACTGTTTGTATCTGGTTCGTTTTGATACCATTAAACAGATGATATTTTAAAACCAGGAAAATATAAAGAAAAAACCGGCCAAGTGCGAGTCGGACTCGCGCAGTAAGGGTTCCGTACCATTATCTATATGAAAAAAAAACATGTCTGTTGTATGGGAGCCCCCCTTAAATGTTTGTTTTATTTTAATTTAATTATTTATTTTTAAAGTGAATATATAACTAAATATTCTGTGAATATTTCAAGCATCTACCAGTTGCCGTTATGAATATCGAGCAAAAACTAGCGAAAAATCACGTTTGTTGTATGGGAGCCCCCTTGAATATTTATTTATTCTGTATTTTAGTATTTGTTGTTACAGTGATAACGGAAATACATCATCTGTGAAAATTTCAACTGTCTAACTATCACGGTTCATGAGATACAGCCTTGTGACGGAAGGACGGACCGACAGCGGAGTCTCAGTAATAGGGTTCGTTTTACCATTTGTGTACGGAACCCTAAAAACGGTTTCCGCCATTTTCTATTGTTTTTCTGTCCGTTAAAATGAGTGAAGTTTCTTCGTTAGGTAGATGACGAAGAAACTCGATACCACTTGAAGCTTTATTACAAGAAATGGAAAATGTTACACGAGCCACGAAAAAAAATGTGACATTCATGAACTTAACGCAGTGTCAGTAAGGGAGGCACAAAATTGGTTCAAGGGTTTTCAGTTTGGGAACTTTGATCAAGCCCGCTCTGGTTGACCTATTACGATAAAGTCGATGACATTATATGCCGGAATATTAGTAGTTAAAACATAGCTGAAGAGCTTGGGGTTCAGAAAATAATAGTTGCGACCCATTTAAAAAAGTCTGGATATACAAAAAAGCTAGATATTTGGGTACCACACGAGCTAACAGAAATACACCTACTGAATCGTGTACTCATTTGCGAATCTCTATGGAAACGTACGAATCGTTTTTGAAAAGATTAATCACTGGTGATGAAAAGTTGATTACAAGAACGTGCTGAAAGATTATAATCAAAGGGCAGTTCAAAGGGCACGCTCCACAGACTATAGCGAAACCGGGATTAACGGGAGGTGATGCTGTGGGAATGGTGGGATTGGAAGGGCATCGTTCATTATATTTTTTTACTGCCGGTTCCGATCTTTACTGCCCACAGCTGATGTCAAGCAAGAAATAGAGGAAAAAATGCCGGAATTGATATACAGAAAGGGTGTGTGGTTTTTCAACATGATAACACCAGACCATCTTTAGCCACTCAGCAAATATTGAGAGGGCTAAGTTGGGAAGTGTTAAAGTATCCACCGTATAGCCATGATCCTGCGCCCTCAGATTTTATCTGTTTCGGTCTCTTCAGAATTCTTTCGGTAATTCGGTTAGATTAACATTAAGAGAGGACTGATAAAACTGCTTGTCGCAGTTTATTGATCAGAAATCCCAAAATTTCTACTGCAATTGGGTTATGTCGCTACCTCCAAAATGGCAACAAGTTATCGAAGAAAATGGCACGTACATATATTATAATCAAATTTATATATAATTTGTATACAATATAATAAAAATCTAATTATATAAAATAACTATTAATGAATACGGTCATTTGAAATGCTTGCCGAGAATGTGCAAGTATTCAATACGTATAGAAGCTGCTTCGAGAAGATTCACGCAATGTTGTACACCACTCTACCGTGGTGATCCACTCTAAGGCTCAAAGGGTAATTAGTGAGATCCGGACTTTTGCAAAATATTTGGGGGAATTAAACGGCTATGAGATATGAAACCTGGGACGATTATTTTGTGATATAAAATATGTAGGAGAAATAAGAACCACTTCATTAATCACTAATGAGTGTCAGTATTATTATATATCTAAGTCATAGGACTCTCTAAATTTTCAATTTTTTGCTTTGGCTGTTCAGTCACAAGTTCAAATCACAGACGGTTTCAGTTATGTGGATCACGGGTACAGAATTATTCATACGCGAACGAAGTTGCAAGAATTTAATAATATTTTATATGTTCCATATATTTCTAATATATATGGAAAATTTAGTTTAAGTTATAAGAAACTAATTGAAATTCGAGTCATACCTATGCCATTATACTATTATTGTGGTCTATAACATTGATATTCATGTCACGATTAAGAAAACCTCAATCGATGAACTCCAGATAACCTCAACCTCACATAACTTCCTTTATCATCGCCAAGAATAATGGAAGCATTTTGTTAATCAAAGTTTGTATTCATTTATGTTAGATTTAATATTATTATTAATATTAATATTATTTATTGATTTAATATTATTCAACCATTTCATTCAACTAGCGGGAAGAGCGTGACGCTAATGATTACTGTACGTATGTATATCTTCACGCCAGGTCCCTTGCGGGGTAGGCAGAGAGATCCGAGTGCCATAAGACGCGGTCCTTACACACTTCACTCGCTTCTTTCACATTTATAGCTCTTTTCATGCACCACCTCACCACATCACCTTCTGATAAAATACGACCAATTTGGTCATGGCAGGTTAGTCTTGGTCTTCCTCGGCTCCTACATCCTTCCACTTTCGCATTGTATATCTGTTTCGTCATTTTTTCGTCCTCCATTCTTTCTACATGTCCGGACCAACGGAGCATGCCCTTTCTTATCTTAACACCAACACTCTCTTTCAGTCTAACTCTCTTTCGTACGTCATCATTTCGAACGCGGTCAGCAAGTGTTATGCCACAAATTTTTCGCAGTGCTCGCATCTCGACCGCATTATTCTACTTTCATGCTCTCTCTGCCATACCCAGCTCTCACTTCCATAAGTTAGCGTTGGGATTAGCACCGCGTTGTGTACAGCGAGCTGTGTCTTCTGGCTTAGATTTCAGCAACCAAACAGTTTACCCAACGCTCCATTCACCCTATTCTCTGCACTCACTCGTCTCTCCACATCAGCGGTGTACCTTCCATCACTGCTAGCATTTCTAAGATATACAAACTCATCCACTTGTTCCAACACTACATCGTCAACCGTAATCCTAGTGTTCGTTCTGGTTGTCTCTCTTTCAAATGCCATTATTTTGGTTTTCTTCGCATTCAATTGTAAGCCTTTCTTCATACAATCGTTTTTAATTGTTGTGACTGGTGTTTGCAGTTCGGATGATGATTACTCATTTGTTTACTCCCGCCAATGATTACTCATTTGTTAATTTACGACGATAGGTATGTTTCGTTTTTCGTTAATATATGATGTGAAAGATGAACAAACGTAGGAACGGCCACAGGGGCCGAATACATAGTCACTAAGTATAAAAAAATATGAATTTATCCTACTTTAGTACCTATGTGTTAAACTTCGCTTCGCCCCTTTGTCTTTAAAAATCTCGATCGACAAATGCGATTTTCATTTGCTTTGCCTTTAGGTTGTAGTACAGGTACACACTGCAAATAAATTGTTTTTAAGTTAATAATTTGTGTAATTTTGATATTATTTGATAAACGCAATGTAAACGCAAATATAATCTTTCACAGTGGAGTAATAAAACTCGCGCTATGAAAGTAGCTAGAAGTCGAGAGATGACGACTCCTCAAGTGAAGCGACAGACTTTCTAGATCGACTGCATCCAGACTGTGCAATGTCACTAGGCTATCACATCGCGCACCCATCCGCGCTCGTCGGTGCGGGATTAAGTGCGGCGGTGGGGCACGCCACCCACCACGCAACGCTCAACCCGGAGGGTCGAGGAGATCTGAGTGTCGTATAGGCTCATGGAATGTGAGAGGTAGATTTCAAGATAAGAATGAGTTGAAAGATATAATGAACGAGAGATGCTTAGATGCTTTGTGTGTGTCAGAGACCAAGCGAATGGGAAGCGATATCGAAGATCTACCCGATGGTATGATGGTCCTGTGGTCCGGGGTGAACCAGAACGATCATGCCAGCGCTGGCGTAGATGTTATGCTTTCATCTCGCTTGGCGCTGGTGAGAAAGATTACGATTTAGTAGGCCCAAGACCTCTCGGTTAAAATAAAACTGGAGATTACGCGAGTCTTTTTGGTTGGAACATATGCTCTTGTGAGCTAACTAGTTTCCAGGAAGTCGATAAGTTTTGGGAGCGGTAAGGGATATTCTGGATTTAGCTGTAGTGATTGAACGGATAATTATTAGATGGGTTGGGATCAAGGGAAGCAGATATAAAGCAGCTGTGCTTAGTCCATACGGAATAAGAGAGTGAACGATGCTGGTGTGTTACTGTTAGACGTATGTATGGAACGAAACCTCCTTGTGTCGAACACGTTCTTCCATCATATGGATATTCACACTTACATATGAAGACGGAATGAACAGAAAAGTGTGATTAATTTGATTTTGATGGGTGAACGTATCCGAAAGTCGTTAATGGATACCAGAGCCTTCTGAGGTCCCACTCTTGAAATGGACTACTATCTGGTGATAAGCCGATTTGTGGGCCTTTTCAAGAAGTGGAGGCATTGGCGAGTGCGTATTCCTTTCGGAGACCATGAAAGAATAAGAAGTGAAAAATTGGAAGATGAAAGTGTGAGGAATACGTATGTACGTATAGTCAGTAAAAGACTTACGAACGCGAGCCTTTCCGACTCAGATGTAGATGAATGTCGGAAACTTTTGAAAGAAAGTATGGTGGATAGGGCGAAAGAAGCACATGTTTCTTGTGATGCGCAAAGAGACATAGAACACTGAGAGGAGATATCTGGTGGGATGCGGAGGATGAAACTTTGTTGAAAAAAGAGGAAAGCGTGGCTGGATTATGTGTCATCTTTGCACCAGGTATGAAAGAGAAGAAAAAAGAAATAAAAGAAATATACCGTCGGTATAAGACTGAAACCAAAGCTTTAATGAATGAGAAGCGTGAAAGACTACTTAGGAATGAGAAAGAGAGGCTGACGAAGAACTTCGAGGCGAATACCAAACTCTTCTAGAGAGAGGTAAAGAAGTCTCGAAGTGGTTCGTCAGCATTTAGAATGGACCAGATAAATATACTCGTAATAATGTAAAGCTGGTGGCATTCTTGCTAAAGGAAGGAAGAAGGAAGTGTTAGAACGGTGGAGTGAATATTTTTGAGAAATGTACGATTATGTCCAGGATACTAATACTGTGAATCAGTCTGTGACTGACACGGCAGTGCTAGCGTACTTTGAAGACATAACCATGGATGGGTTTGAATGATGGATACGAAGCTTGAAAAATAGAAAGCCAGCGGGAATCGATATGATTACAGCTGAGATGATCAAACTAGGTGGCAACTACGTTAGGGCTGCCTTCTGGTTTTTGAGCTAGTTATGCTGGGGAACCGGAAGAGTCCCGACCGATTGGAGATGCGCAGTCATCGTGCCCTTGTATAAAGTCAAGAATTCACGTATGCCAACTGTCATCAGTTTGATCAGCTTAGCAGCTAAAGTATATGGAAAAATAATTGAATGGGGAATGCGAGTGAAATCCGATAGAATGCACATGGTCGATTTCGAAACGGCAGAGGATGTAGGGATCAAGTTTTTTCTCTCCGCAACATCGTAAAGAAGCATCTGGTTTTCTAGACCTTGATTTGATAGGATCGTACGAAAGAATTTCAGGAACATTTTGGCCAGATATGGAGTCGACGACGGTGACCTGCTTCGTGCTGTGCAATCCACTTATGAGGATTGTACAGCATGTGTGCAGGTGGATGGCAGCTTATCGCCCTGGTTCGATACCAACATTGGTGTCAGACAGGGATGCGTGCTGTCGGCTCGGCTATTTATCCTACTTCGGGATAGTTGTCTTCGGAAAATAAGAAATATGAATGTGGGATTGCGAATGGGCGACTCAGTTGTCAACTGTCTGCTTTATGCAGCTGATGCGTATTAATAGCAGAATCACCATCCGAACTGAAAACACTATTTAAATCAATAAAAGATGATTGTATGAAGAAAGGTTTACAATGGAATGCGATGAAAACCACGATAATGATGATGTACTTGAATGAGAGATAACCAGAACGAACATTAGGATTACGGTTGATGATGTAGTGTTGGAGCAAGTGGTTTGTATATCTTGGAAGCGATGGAAGGTACGCCGCTGATGTGAAGATACGAGTGAGCACAGGGAATAGCGTGAATGGAGCGTTAGGTAAACTTCTAGGCAGCGGAAATCTAAGCCAGAAGGCCCTGCTCGCTGTACACAACGCGGTGCTGATCCCAACGCTAACTTATGGGAGTGAAAGCTGACTATGGCAAAGAGAGCATGAAAGTAAAATAAATGCCGTCGAGATGAGAGCATTGCGCAAAATTTGGAACGCTATATATAACTATTATTATATATAACTAAATATTTGATACTGTAATTAAAACATACGTAAAATACGATGTCATGTGGTCTGATCACTATCCTTTAGTGGTAGAATGTACTTTTGATTTTATTGTTGCGAAGCTGTATACAAATATTTACACTGAGAATAAGGTCATCTGGAGTCAAAGAAATCCACAAGAAATACATTCTTTTAATTTGGCTTGTCAAAAAAAACTGAGATTAATTGATTTCCCAGTAGAGTTTAGAAACTGCAGCGACAAAACATGTAGAAATCTTAGTCATAGATCAGTTCTAGACAGATTGTATCGGGATATCGTGAGTAGCCTATGTGACTCTGCTACGGCGAGTCGAGGGGACAGCGTACGTAAGAGAAAAAGAATGGTGGTTGGCTGGAATAGGCATGTAGGTGAGGCATACGGGGAGGCCAGGCGGAGGTTTCACCTGTGGGTTGAATCAGGTAGACCTAATACTGGTGATGCCTATCGAAACATGTGCGAGACTAGAAAAATCTATAAGTCACGTTTAAAATGGTGCCAAGACCACGAAGAACAAATCAAAATGGATATTTTGACATCACATCATTCTAGCCACGATTTTCGTTCCTTTTGGAATCATACCAATAGGTTAAATGGTCGACCGGGCCTTCCTGTATCCGTCGCCGGTGTATGTGATCCTGGGGGAATTGCGGAGCTCTTTAGGGACCACTTTTTCGTTAAATCACCACTGGAACTATCACAGTCGATGCTCAATGTTGAGGAGGGTAGTAAAGTGGAAACTAGGTACACTGCTGAGGAAATTGATCGCGTCATTAAAACCATGTCAAGGGGCAAGTCTCCTGGGCACGACGGTCTCAGCATTGAGCATCTACAGTTTGCAGGCCCTCACCTACCAAGAGTCTTAGCAATGCTTTTTAATCTCTGTATAAGTCACTCATATCTGCCTTATGAAATGACAAAAACGATAATAGTGCCTATAGTGAAAAATAAAACAGGCGATTCAGCAGACATACACAACTATAGGCCTATATCACTGGCTACTGTAATTGCAAAGGTGTTTGATAGCTTACTTAACATACAACTAAATAAATATATTATCTTACATGATAACCAATTCGGTTTTAGAAGTGGATTGTCAACTGAGAGCGCCATCTTGTGTCTTAAGTGGGCTGTCGAATATTATGTAACTCGCAAAACACCAACGTATGCATGTTTCCTCGACTTATCCAAGGCGTTTGATCTGGTTTCTTACGATATTCTCTGGAAGAAACTAGAGAAAGCTAAATTGCCATCTGAGCTAATTAATATTTTTAGGTATTGGTACGGAAACCAGATCAATTATGTAAAATGGGCAGGGGTTTTATCACGACCATACGGTTTAGAGTGTGGGGTAAGACAAGGCGGACTGAGCTCTCCCACGCTCTTCAATTTATATATCAACGAGCTGATAGAGACGCTCAGCAGCCAGCGCGTTGGCTGTTATGTTGACGGTATATGTGTTAACAATATTAGCTACGCTGACGATATGGTGTTGCTGAGCGCCTCAGTCTGCGGGCTTAGAAAGTTGATAGCCATTTGTGAAAAGTATGCCAGTCTTCATGGGCTAATATACAATGTGAAGAAAAGCGAGTTTATGGTCTTTGGAGCCAGCGGTGGATATCCTGAACATGTACCCCCAGTTAAACTGAATGGGTGTTCATTAAATCGTGTGCGTAAATTTAAATACTTAGGGCATATACTGACCGCTGACCTCAAAGACGATGCCGATATTGAGAGAGAGCGGAGGGTGCTATCGGTTAGGGCGAATATGATAGCTCGGAGGTTTGCACGTTGTTCGAAAGAAGTTAAAGTTACTTTGTTCCGTGCATATTGTACATCGTTCTACACGTGCAGCCTTTGGCTTCGTTACACGAAGAAATCGTACGGCGCCCTTTGTGTTCAATACAACAATGCGTTCCGGGTGCTGATGGGGCTGCCTCGTTTCTGCAGCGCATCAGGGATGTTTGCAGAAGCCCGCGTTGATTGCTTTTTTACTGTCATGCGTAAAAGATGCGCATCCCTGGTGCGTCGGGTGCGGGGCGGCCCCAACATCATCTTGAGCACAATCGCGAGCAGACTGGATTGCTCTTATATAAATCGCTGCTGTAGGATCTCCTCTTCTGTGGCCATCACGTGATTTTGATGTTTTAAAACCACGTATTACTAACATAGTTCTTAAGTTTTATCATTGTTACTAATTAAATGAGTCTTGTTACTTGAATAAATAAATATAAATAAAAAAAAAATAACGCTTGCTGACCGCGTTCGTAATGATGACGTAAGAAAGAGAGTTGGTCTGAAAGAGAGTATCGGTGTTAAGATAAGAAAAGGCGTGCTCCGTTAGTTCGGATATGTAGAAAGAATGCAGGATGAAAGAATGAAGAAACAGATATACGAGTACAATATGAAAGTGAAAGGATCTAGGAGCCGAGGAAGATCAAGACTAACCTAAATAATCAAATTGGGCATGTTTTATCAGAAGGTGATGTCAGGAGCCCTAGCAACCGGCGAGCGTGCTTAAAAAGAACTGTGAATGTTAGAGAAACGAGTGAAGTGTGTAAGGACCGCATCTTATGGCGCTTGGTTCTCTCTGCCTACCCCGCAAAGGACCTGTCGTGAAGACATAACATACATACATTTGTTTTAATACCTCCATTTGTATGCGGTTGATTAAATTGCAGCTCTAGTCTGAAATTCTTACCACAATAAATGTATTACGAATAAATTAAGTATATGTTTTTATTGAGTACATAGTTAATTATAGTCATGCATTGATAAACAGCTAACTGGGGCATACTGTCGTGATAATAATATTGACGTATTTAGTTTTCCCCCTTTTACTTACTTTATATCCACACTTGTTGTACCCACCAATTTGTTGGTTAAATATTCCAAACGTATGTGTAATTGTACATATACAGACAAATATAAAATTAAATAGTTGAGAATGCGCAAGCTTGCATTGCCAGAGGAACACCTGTTCGTCAATTATATAACAATTCAATTTTTTTTTTCATTTGTTGGTCAATTTGACCATATTTCTTAAGAGAAGGAACGGTGTTCCTGAACATTTCTATTCTACTTTTTTTATGCTGAATCCGAATCTGAAGCCAAAATTCGAATATTCAAAAAAAAAGCGACAAACAAACGCACAGACAAACATAGAATTCATGTAGGAACGGTGTTCCTGAAAATTAGTTCATAATTTACATGTGGAGTTTAAGAATGCTTAGTTTAGCTTAGCTTAGCTTCATGAATGTTCAGGCTGTAGCGTGTTAATGCGGTCACTCCTTAGGAGCTTTGGTAACTTCACTCACTCGCAGGTTTACAACAGCCCTCCAGGGAGCTGTCACTTGGCTGCGATTTTACAGTGACGAGGAGGTACTTCTCCAAATAAATTGATTTGATGTATCCTACTTCTTGAAATCCTACTCTTTAAATTTTTATTTATACACATAATAATTAATCACAGAAAAGTATATTATAAAATTGTGAAGATGCCTAGGTACACCTTCTTGTATGTAACAAGTTGTATGCTTATTTCATACATAGATAAGCTCACCGTTGCACACCATTTTCTATATATCCTACTTTGTATATGTTTCTTATGCAATAAAGTATATATATAGTCTTAAAAATGCTAATAATTGCATTGCACACTCTGAAAGGAAAAAAAATGAATTTCTATGAATTCACTTTTGTATGCGTTCGTTCGGTATTTCACGTTATTCATTAAGTCATTATTTTGTCATAAGCTAAATAAGGGAAATTTGATATTTGACTTAATAATAGATATCAATAACGAGCCATAGTACGTTTATGTACGTATTTGTAATTATCACTTTCACGGTGAACCAAAAATACGTAGTGAACTCAGCACGTTCAAGAAATTATATTTCTAAATATGTGTGATCTAATCTAAGAATGATCTGGTTTTCCCTCTGGGCTGTGGAAATCTGACAGCAGTCGCTCCATGTAAGAATCAGTCAGTGTAAGTGTATTCACCAGATCCTTAGGTTAGGTAGCGGCCTCGCCAATCCTAATAGGAAACAGGATAATGCTAAGAAGAAGAAGATCTAGCTAGTGGATTCGACAGATCTTAAGTAAAAAAAAAGTAGAACCCGATTACTGCGGTACCTAATAGTTCTAATGTGAATGTAAACTATCCGGGGCCCAAACACACACCAAGCATTTCATAAAGACCGGTCCAGCTGCTTAGGAGGAGCTTAGTGACATATAAACGTACAGAATTATATATTTAAATATAACTACATACGTACTTTTAGTACGTACGTACGTTTAGTTAAATTAATCAAAAGAAAATATGGTAAATAAAAAGCCGTCAAGTGCGAGTCCGACTCGACCCCTCGGTGCGGTGCTGCGTACAAACATATACATGGGGCACACTAAAAGTTTTGCACTTCTAGCTAATCGGAACTATTTGAATTTCGAATGTTATATTTTTTGAAACGTTGCAACATACTTAGTAATAAAAAAAAATAATTGGCGGGAAATCATTTGTCAATTGTTTTTTAACACACATCAAAGTTCTACGTACGCAACGAAAATGGAATTGAGTCGAAAAGATTTTAGAGCGATGATTTTTTATGATTTTAAAAGTTCTCTCTCTCTCCGCAAGACTGTGCTGCTCGTCTTCAAAATGCTTTTGGGAGAGAAGCACCTTCTTTGACCACCGTGAGGCGATGGTTTGCTGAATTTGAGAGAGGTCGAGTTTCTTTACATGACGAATTTCGTGAAGGGCGACCTTCAACTGCCGTCAACGTAAATAATGTGGCTACTGTTAAGCGGCTAATTGAAGAAAACTCGCGGATTACCTATGAGACAATTCGAGAACTATTGGGGATTGGTATGAGACAAATTCAGAAAATTTTGCACGAAGAATTGAAAGTTCGGAAACTTTGTTGTCGTTGGATCCCACATGAACTGACAGCGGAGCAGAAGCGGGCTCGCGTGGAATGGTGCTCACAGATGCTACTAAAGTACGACCACGGACATTCTAATGCTGTATATGACATTGTCACAGGAGACGAAACGTGGATTTATTGTTTTGAACCCGAAAAAAAACAGCAATCTTGTGAATGGGTGTTTGAAAATGAGAACAGGCCAACAAAAGTGAGGCAGGCTAGAAACTTTGGTAAAAAAATGATCGCGTTTTTTTTCTCAGCTACGGATCCCATCTGCACAATTCCACTTGAAGATCAAAAGAGTGTTAATGCCGAGTGGTATTCTACCATTTGTTTACCCAGGGTGTTAGAAAAAGTTCGCGAAAGACGATCAAAAACCCGCGTTCTCCTACATCATAACAACGCTTCTTCACACACGGCCAACAAAATAACGTCATTTTTAACTTCCGAAAAAGTACAACTCGTTACCCATCCTGCGCATAGCCCCGACCTAGCACCCTGTGATTTCTGTATTTTCCCCAAAATCAAAGATTTGATGAGAGGTTTCACTTTTACCAACTCCGAAGAGGCAGTGATAGCGTTCAATCAGCACGTAGAAAACATGCCTTCAGATCTGTGGTCCTCCTGTTTTAAAAAATGGTTCGATCGCATGAAAAACTGTTTAAAATGTAAAGGAGAGTATTTTGAAAAGTAATAAACATAATATTTTGGTTATAACATGTTGTTTTTTTAAGTTACGCAAAACTTATAGTGTGACGTATGTATAAAAATAGTTCGTTCACTACGGGAATCGAGTCACAAAGGTTTTCGCAAAAAAATAAAAATATTTTTTGTGATGTAGGTAACTACAAATTTGCGGTTTTCAGATTTTTTTTCTTTACTTGTGCTACATGACATTGCTTCATATCAAATTTCATGATTCTAGATCAACGGGACGTACCGGTTTTGATTCGGACATAAATTGCCGTATCTTTTGATTGCGTTGAAGTAGAAGTTTGATTTTTCACTACTCGAAGGAATTGCAGATCTGAACATTTGTTATTAATTTCATCTTGAGAAAAAGGATCTACTGACAGACAGACGGGCGATGTAACTACAAATTTACAGTTTTCGGGTTTTTTCCTTTACTTGTGCTATATGACATTGTTTCTTGTCAAATTTCATGATTCTAGGTCAACGGGATGTAGGTGCCCTATAGGTTTTGATTCCCTTGCGAATGTCAAAATGTGCGGCATAAGCGGGGCATAAACAGCCGTATCTTTTGATTATATTTACTTAGAAGTTTGATATTTTCACTGCTCGACGGGATTACAGACCTGAGTATTTGACTTTAATTTCAGCTTGATAACCCGTCCCTGAGAAAAAGGGTCTTGACAGACGCACTGATAGACAGACAGACAAACAGACGGACAACAAAATGATCATATAAGGGTTCCGTTTTTCCCTTTGAGGTACGAAACCTTAAAACTGAGTAACATATTCATGCTCACTTTGTTATTAATGTTCAAGTCGCCGTTCCATCTTTCCTTCTATGGGTAGGTATCACGTTGGGAAACACGATTGTCATATGATTGATTTAACTTATTTAACTACGTACATACGTACGTAGTAATCATACTAGGAATACACTTTTCACAGTAAAAAGTATTACTGTAGTCTTTATAACAACAAATAATAAAAATAAAATAAAAAATTAATGGACCCTCCATTGTCAAGAACGTGTTATTTTTGGGCATTTCTTTTACATGATACTAAAGCACATGTTAAAAAAAACGGGTTGCACTCCGGGAGTGCTGGAAGAAGTGAAAACTTGAACATTAACGTTCTGCATTTTTGAATATTTTGGAATGGTTAGGGAATTATTTCGCACGAATTGCTTTATTTATCAGCATAAAAGTTCTATCATGTATGAGGTAAAATACAATATTCATTTATTGCGCTATCGTACACAAACAGGACAATTTATATTACATTAAAAATTTAACACTTCAGAACTATTACAATTATTTTAGGTACATTAAAAAGTTTATCTCTCAGAAAAATCAACTTTCATCCATAATTTTAACGACTTTTTCACCATCATCATTACCAGCATCATCATCGCCAATCTCTAAAACTCAAACACATACGCACACTCGTGCTAGCGCCCTGCGCCGCTCAAACCAAACAGCGATGTTGATAAACTACGTTGAACGAAACGCGTAAGCGCCAAGAATTTCATGGCGCTTACAACGTTTTGGACGCGAGAAAATAACACCCTATGAACGATCTAGCGCTTCATGTTTTGTTTAATTAGAGGTAACTAATGTTTTAGCGCTGCAGCGAACTTAAGTTCTAATTCTCACCAAAATCTTACGGTCAGGGTCACGTGTCCTGACGCGAGTTTAACATTTTTTACTCATTCCAAAAAGTGCACAACGCCGCTAAAGAAGTTTTCACTTCAAAAATAACGGGATAGGCATGGAAGTTATATTATGGAGACCTAAGTTAAAAGTTAAAAGATTTTTGGCTGCTATTCTATACATAAAAGTCCCTACAGGGACTCGCTTACTTTCCCAGTCGTGTTGCTCCAATTTAAACTAGAAGACCTTGTTTCGGTTTAGCTTTGTCGCGAGGTGTCGAAATATTTTATCTTCGAAGTATCGGGGCTTTATCATTACCTCAAAAATTAATATAGCGGACGTTAGCTATTAAAAGTCAGAGAACTGTCTTCCTTTACGTACTTTTAAGTTTTAGTTTTTCGTTAAATTGAGTATATTTTTTACTTCTTTTTAGGTTGCTAGCAATGGATGCCGAGAAGCTGCAGTTCTGTGCAGACGTCAGGTGGGCGGAGCGTGATAATGGAGCTGTATGGGCGCTTTCGACACGATTCCACAAATATTTCCGTAGATCAGTGTCCAAGCATGAGGTACGTGCAGGCTCCATATTAATAAAAAAAAAAAAAATTATATTTATCCCGGATTCGCCACTTCACTATTCGTCATTATCTAAAATGTAACAGAATGTATTTTCCCAAACTTATCTATTAAAACTATACATTGTGCTGACCTTATTCTGTATCGTAACATTATTGCCTGCATTTCATTCATATTTTATGCACACAATCATATTCATAATAATGACTCTTTTAATCACGCGTCATTCGTCTTCTGCACGTACAGAAAAAATAACTCTTTTTAGTGAAGTTTAAAAAAATATTTCCGTAAAAAGAAATATGAAAATAGCGTGTAGCATATTTACTCACTATTTATTCATATTACAGATCAATGTACGAGTTGTGCGTATTCCTGAGAACGGCTTCGCGGCGTTACAGCCCCATATACTCCGACGATCCGCAAGACAAACAAATTCAACCAGACACCAACACTGAATATCAAGGATCCGTAATAAACCAGAGAAAGAATTTATACTATTCAATAAAAAAAAATGATAATAGCTGTAAAATGCTTTTCGAACCTCTCTGTTTTTAGGGTTCCGTAGTCAACAAGGTTCTGAGATGCGAATTATTAAGCTTTAAAGTGCAAATTTAATATTAAAAGAGTAAGTGAGATATGTAAGGATCGAGTCACGTGGCGATCGGTTCTCTCTCTCGCGAGAAACATGCAGTGAAAATATAGATATATAGAGAAAGTGCAAGTTTTTATTATAGTCAAGTGTACTGATATATATATATATACATCTGCTAGCTTAAAGGTTGTTTGTGGATATGTGAAACAAATCACTGCGGTAGGCTGAGTAGGCTTTGCAAGTTAACGAGTAATAGTCGTTCAACTTATAAAATATACTTGAGAAAGAAAAAACATCATACAAATGCCATTCGAATACTTTGATGAATTTGTTAGTTGTGTAGTAAATATAAGTTTGTGAACTACGTAAAATTATAGAAAAATGAAATCATACCATACTTGTAATTTCACTTATGAAGTTGGATTTAATAACTCCTTCTTCAGTTAACATCATTTTATGTGAGCCAGTGTTAAGACATTTTAGCCAAACCGTCAACTCGATCAATTTTCATAGTATCAAGCAAAAAGCCCCTCTTAGGCATATTGTTACGGCTACGGAACCCTACACTGCGTATGGCCTGACACACATTTCGCATTTTTTTTTATACATGAAAAGCTATCGCTTGCGGGGGTGTGCTTCTACAAACAATATGTATTTTGGATCCGATTTATTTATATGTGGGATGAACTAACAATTGCCCATACAAGAAAATCTCTCTGGAGCTGAACAAGAAATAAACGTAAAAAAGAAATAAAGTAAAACGTAAAATTTTAATCTAAACTGTCAAATCTGAAGGCCAACACAAATTATTTTGCACTCAAAATTGAGTGTTTAATAATCTCGTGACTATACAAATAAAACATTGAAATGGAACGTCATTTACACAATACAATCACGTTGTAAGCATTTTCCTGAAAGAATAAACACTTTTATTTATTGATTTACCAACATTTGTATACATTAATCCTTTCATTGATAATACACACTTCTTAAACTTCTTGTTAATTTTAACGTAATTGAAATGTAAAATTCGAAATAATGCCTGTCGGTTTCTTAAGGACGAATGAATATAACATAAAAAAATAATATAAATGTATATTATCTATTAATGAGTGAAAATTAATATATATATATATATATATATATATATCTATATATATATATATATATATATATATATATATATATATATATATATATATATATATATATATATATCACATTACGAGAATAAGCTTGTTATGTATATATATATATATACATAACAAGCTCATTCTCATAATGTGATACAGTTTAATGTACCACGGATCTACCAAGGTCCCTAGTTAGAACCCAGATTACGTGATAGTTATGACGCCATTATTACCAGCTTGTAATATTTACCTACTTCATTTTTAGGCAGATTTTAACGCAGAATGCGTGTTGAAAGTATTTAATATATTTATTGCTTGGTCTCCATTAAATGGCGGTTAAGTATTAGTCAACAACAAAAGTTACCATTAAACTTTAGTTAGTATTTGGACATAGATGTACGTATACAAATCAATAACGGTTCGCGGTATTCTTCTCTCCTATTTTAATATAACATTTTAATGAGCATATTGTAACTAATAACTATTGATATAAGTGAAACTATATTATTAGATTATTACTCTATTACACGGTGAAATTGAAAATGTCGATTTACTACAATATTTATAATTTGTACTTGGAAACTATTTTTAAATGCTAACTTAATACGTAGAATTAAGAGGTAAGATCAATTTACATTTGACATTGTGGTTTTCTAATTGAAAATAACTCGTTTAATCTAAATGAGTTTGCGTTAAATATAATTATTTTATATTTGAATTCACAATTCGATTAATAAAATTAATTGAAAATTTTATTAGGTACGTTGAATCTAACTATTTAAGAAGAAGACTAGCTTATTTTTGTCATAGAATATATGGATTCTATTCAGAAAATAGGTACAGTTTATTGTGCTCAGAAGATATTCTTATTATCATAAATAATATTATGGATTTTAATATTCTGTTTATGATTGTTACCGTTATCTCCAATGACGCCTAAACAAAATAAAAAAAGTGTCAGGGTCCTACCTGATTGTCGTGAATCGTATTTGATGTGTAAATTAGAGACTTTCGTATTATAGCGTTTTTAAATCGGTTTCCTTGAAACTTGTCACGATAGTCATAAAGTTTGAATTGTACACAAATCTATTACATTTATTTACTGGTCAAACGCTTAGGTTGACTCTAATCTACATTACAAACGAGTGCTTAATTAGGTATTGAGGCATAAATTATAATGTAATTAAGGTCAATAAGATTGATATTGCTTTTTAATCGCGATGTATTTATTAAACTAGAATCAAGAGTGAAAATGTTACTCTATTTGTACAGTTATGAACATATTAAACCTGACAGTGCATTTCAATTTTAGCACTTAAACCGGCAGGCCTCCGTTTAATACATATGGGAATTTCCGCGTAAGTGTAAGTTAGTAGGAAAGTCTCATCATCTTCAGATTCTCCAATCAGTGAGATTAGAGATTTTGAAATTGTTATGCCTACTGTACAACATGCATATATATCAGAATATATTTTTAGATTTTTGCTATGTAAAATTATGTAATTTAGCAATGTTAAATTTTTCCTTCAGTCGTTTAAAAATGCTTTATGGTTTGTTATTACCACTATATGTATAAATATTCCTATTGGAACAAAATCAACCAAGTGATTTATTTAAATAATTTAGATCAACATTTATGTGCATAGGCAGTGATAGTAAGTAAGATTTTATTCGGTATATTTACGAGTAGATCCGAATTATTTTTGCAATGTAACATAAAAAGGTGATTTTTTTCTTATTAATAACTGTTACCATCATACCACGTACTTAATCCATATGAAATCAGTGCCATTCCATAGATAGGGTACAGCATTCAGTCGATAGGGTATATAGCCATACCCACCCACCATATACACAGCCAGGGCACACTGTAAAATTGTGAATTATCGGAGTAAGGTGCTTGAACGCAAAAGCGTAACGATTGTCATCTATCGACAACGGCCAAGATTAACACCGTGCCCTCCGGAGGAGCTCGTGATAAAAAAAATGTTCATAAGCAGGTTGCAGTCGATGAGCTTGTACTTTTAATTAGATTAGTGAAAGGCGTATTGTAGCGATCAAAAAACGATTAATTAATGGTTTTTTAAGTAGGTTTTTTTTAATAGATACTACAATAACAATATAAGAGAATTGTCGGTAAATTTAATTAATATTGCATTATTTATTTATATTTGAACCTGTCATTTAATTTATACATAGTATATCAACATCATTATCTGACTATATTTATTCCTTGCTGTAAGACCTTCCCTAATACTTTTAATCGTATACTTAATGTAAATGCTAATGTATGGTTAGTGCGAAATATGAGTTAAGTGTTCTGTGAGTTATATGGCGTTTCTATTCATGTGCATCTTTTATTGGCTTTTATTATCCATTGTATTTCTCCTTTATGTATTCAGCCTGTACTGGTCGCTTGTCTTAAATTATCGATGAAACTTCTTTATGTTTACTACCGCTGGCCTCAATTGACGAAAACCAACCATAATAATTATTGAAAATATATACGAATTTGCATGTTTCTAACTTCTTTTCTTTTTTAACGATAATTTATTTTTAATTATATAAATATTAAAGATGAAGAAAGAAAGCTCCTAAAAACAAACTAAAAAAAAAAATAGCGACTGAGCTGTTTTTTCTTTGCCTATTTATAAGTACTATTTATTTGAATATATTCCTTCGGTAAAATAGCTAAAAGTCAATGTTAATAAATATAGTCAGTCGCCAAATTTGTGTAATTCGCCCTGCACAATTTAATACTAGTTTGAAGTAAAAATTTAATTGTACCATTCAAGAATGTTTTTCATAATTATGCCGAAATGTGTTAATTCAAATGGAAATAAAGCAGTTAAGGTTTCGTCGTTTAATGACAATAATTCCACTTCGAAGATACCTAAAATAGAATGTACATATTCACATATTCAAATCGAAAGTAATTGATAGCTATTTCTGATGCGTATGTACATTTTCTATGAAAAGATATACAAGCTCACTATGTTGTATATCGTCATTTATGTCGTATATTAGGTAGATATATACAACATAAATGACGATTTGATTATTTAACATACGTTTATTTTAACGTAATTTGATTATGATAAACACATTTAAATAAACACAACTTGATAACGTAAGCAATTTTATTTGCATATTAGGGTTTTATTCTACCTTAGTTGCATTTTCAACTCTTAAAAACAAACAAATTGGCAAAAAAGTGATAACGCTAATTTTTTTCTTCAGTTTTTTCTAGTGAAAGAAATATCTATCTATAACCTCCTGTCAAATCCCTTGCAGGGTAGGCATAGAGAACCGAGCGCCACGTGACTCGATCCTTACATACCTCACTCGCTTCTTTAACACTCATTGCTCTTCTCATGCACATTCGCCAGGTCTAGGGCTCCTGACATCACCTTCTGATAGAATATGACCAATTTGGTCATGGTAGGTAAGTCTCGGTCTTCTTCGGCTCCTACATCCTTCCACTTTTGCATTGTATATCTGCTTCGTCATTCTTTCATCCTGCATTCTTTCTACATGTCCGAACCAACGGTGCATGGCTGTTCTTATTCTAACATCGACTCTCTCTTTCAGACCAACTCTGTTTCTAACATCATCACTGCGAATACGGTCTACAAGCGTTACACCACAAATTTTGCGCCGCACATTTCGACCGCATTTATCTTACTTTCATACTTTTTGCCATACCCAGCTCTCGCTTCCATAAGTAAGCGTTGGGACCAGCACTGCATTGTGCATAGCGAGCTGTGCCTTCTGGCTCAAAGTTTTACTGCCAAGAAGTTTTCCCAACGCTCCATACATACTATTCCCAGCACTCATTCGTCTTTCCACATCTGCGTTGTACTTTTCATCCGCTTGTTCTAACACTTCATCATCAACCGTAATCCTTACATTGATTCTGGTTTCTTCCATTTCAAATACTATTATCTTTGTTTTCTTCGCATTCAATAGTGACCAGTGTTTGCAGTTCAGATGGTGTTTCTACTAATAACTTGGCATCACAGATATCACAAATTATACAACATATGGCATCGTCTGCATACAGCAGACAGTTCACTACTAGGTCATCCATGCGCAAGCCCACATTAGTTGACCTTATTCTCTGCAGACAACTATCGAGGTACAGGATAAACAGCCTAGCAGATACCATGCAACCCTGTTTGACACCAATTTTGACATTAAACCAGGGTGACATGCCACCATACCATCTATCCGCACACATGCTGAGCAGTCCTTGTAAGTGAATTGCACGGCATGGAGCAGTGAACCGTTAATCCCATATCTCGGCAATATGTTCCTTTCGCACAACCATATCAAATGCTTTTTCAAGATCCACAGAACCGCAGAAAACCTTCTGGCCAGATGCTATTGCGGAGCGAGAAAACTGATCCGTACATCCTTTCCGTTTCGGAATCCTCCATGTGCCTCCCACAACATTTCATCCTCATTCTCCTTTCAATCACCTTTCCATATACTTTTGCTAAAAATAGCGCTTATTTCCACCATTTTATTTTCCAATCTATCCATTTATAACAGTATCGTAATAGTAAAATATAATTGAATAAAATCAATAAAACCCTCTTCTTTTCGAAGGCGTTTTTATATTTACATAATTAACAACTTAATAGACAATAAAAAATCTGCCTACATGAATTAAAAAGGAAAAGTGAATTATAAAGTATCATATATATATATATATCATGTTGTAAAGTATCATATGTATCAAGTAATAACTATGTTCAAACTAAAAATTTTACTAAATATTTAGGTTATTAAATATTTACACTTTTATTATCATGAGTTTGATTATTGTATTTGATGTAGATTTCACTTTTTTGTAAATAGGTAAACACTATTTAGAAATTATTAATCCAATTTCATTTCGAAATTGTTAATCGAATTTCATTGCTATCGTGATCTGTAGATACAATCCTTGAAAATTACCTATGTGGAGGCCTGCCTGAACGCTACATTTTTACATTATTTTGGAATACAATTAGAATATTTGTCTTGCTCTTCTTTACAATGAAAATACTATAACACTGTCATTTTATTTTGTAAATTTAGTTACAAAATATTTTATGACAAAAATATTCTGACAAATATTTGAGTAGCGTTTCGGCTTATTTTATTTTGCAGACTTAGTCCAAAAAGATCAAATCTATTTTGTAAACATAAATATGTTTGTAAAATGTACGTTTTAAAAATACGACTCTTAAGATAGTTTCGTAAATATCAAGTAAACATAAACTTAATGTATGCCAATTATCAAATAAGTTATTCAGTATCGTTAGCGTTAGGTGCAATACAGCATTATTTATATTGGGCATTAAGTCAAAAAGCAAAGCCATAGTAGGATCCATATAGTTAAAAATAATAACGCAAATAGATACTCTTCTACTGTAAATATAACCAAAACCACAGTTTTTCAATAGAGTATAACTGTGTGCATTATACAGTTTGTTTAAAACCACCTATAACAAAAAATAATGTTAATTACACAAAATTCCCGCCTGTAAATACCCATATACTACCGAGATTAATTGTCTGCTGTAATACATAAGAAAAACCCCTTATTGGTATTGTACATAATTTGATTTTTACATTTATAATAAAAATATAAGTCTAATGCAATTAGTGATTTTATTTCCTCCTTAGAAAAACAATTAGATGTAATAAATCGACTCACTCCTGTCACTGAACCGGTACGTTTTCATCAATCGAATTGTTGTTCAGACAGATAACAATTTACATTATCGGTCTAGAACAAAATTCTAGAAGGTATAGAATTTAGTTGTGTGCGTCTATGTAAGGAGGTCAACTGCCGGCCGAGTACCTCGTGGAAGATATCACAAATTATACAACACAGTTCATCAGTAACAGTAGGTAGTTATAAAAACGTGCGAGCTATTGCCTTGTAAAATGAATAGTGATGGGGGTAGGTGTACAGTCATCCGTGATATTACACTCATAAAACATAAAGGGATTTTACCTCTTTAACTTTTATGAGTGGTATATACTTATCTAAATTTTCTTACGTTTGTACAACTCACTAAAGCCACTGTAGCGGGTTATCCGTTACAACCTTAATAGAAATCACATTTCTTAAAATGAAGGTGTTCTGATGGGAACGTGAACGAATCTAAACTCATTCAACGTTTCAACTAACGCCTTCTAGTCGGTGCAATGCATGTCGTTGCGTGTCGTTGCGACGAGTAAAATCTATTATTTTTGGCAAACAAAATTCGTCAAATTACCTAAAAAATATAAAATTCTAATATTCAGTTGTAATATAATTCTTAATTTAGATAATACGTCTTGGAACTTTCTAGAATTATGGTTGATTTTTTTTTAATTTCGATTCTGGATAATTCGTTCAGCTAGCAGTCTTTTTGCGGGCCAGCATGTACCTGTCAAAGGTACCTGACGCCCGCCAGAGCTGCCTGCTCCGCCGCACCACGCCGACGCACCTAGCCTTCCGCTGCGCCTCGCCTACCCCCATCTACGGCGCGCATTCTACAACTCCAAGCAAAAGTTAAGTGTCTACTAGACAACCATAACGGAAACCACAACCTTACTCACGACCCCTTCATCTTATAATCTTACCTAAAATAAATCTTTGTCGGTATTTCTTTATTATTTTATTTTTCTCACCATAGGGGAATGCCGTCCCTTTCTGCTCCAAGGGCACTAAACCCTGCGACAAGTAGGGCTCTTCTCGCGATTCAGGATCTGTGGTTTTAGCTACTGCTGTTCTCTGGCTAGCTAGTAGTTTTGTTGCAGCAATCATGTCCGTCTGTAAGGTGACCTTGATTTCTTCAACTAGGGAGTACGCTTTCTATTTTTGTAGTGCTCACTAGTTGGAGCTAATTAATTAACTTTTCTCTTTTCTTTATAATTTACCACCCTCATATTTTTCTTTCTTCTTTTTATTTTTGTAATAAGGTTGCTACTAGGTCTTGTGTTTTTACAGAAGGGTGCCTCAGAGATAGATACAGACTACCATACTGGGCTGGGAGAGAACAGAAAACATAGAGTGCCCTAGATTGCTACTGTTCCCGGGTAGGTGCTAAGAGTCCACCAAGGGATATATATAGATATATAGAAAGCTCCTATATATTTCTAATACAATACAATCAATACAATACAATACAATATAAACAATCTCGACACAGCAGTTGAGGCAGACCTTTTTTTTTATAACTTCTAATATTTACAAGCCACTTATTTCGCATACTTCTTAACGTTTTTATGTTAAATGGCTTATTATATAATTTTTCTTGTATAGGTATGTATGTATATCTTCACACCAAGTCCCTTGCGGGGTAGGCAGAGAGAACCGAGCGCCATAAGACGCGGTCCTTACATACTTAACTCGCTTCTGAGACATTCATAGCTCTTTTCATAAGCTATGAAAAGCGTCTAAACTTCTTTAATCAAATCTTGTAACGCGTCAACTAACGCCATCTAGTCGGTGTAATGCACACCTTGTATCGTAAATCGTATACTATCTACCGCTAGGAGTCGCTGCGATCAGTAAAACTATTATTTTTGGCAAGCAAAACTTATCAAGTTACCTACAAAATATATAATTCTAGTATTCCGTAGTAAAATAACTCTTAATTTAGATTCTACATCTTGAAACTTTCTAGTTTTTAGTATCAATTCTGGATAGTTTTGCCATTCATTCAGCCATTCGATTCCAATCTCAGTCCCGGTCGTTTTCTTTCGAATCGTTCGTTCAAACCGACGAAGAAATGTCAATTTTCTTCCTCTGATCTAACGAAGACTGGACACTAATAGCCATCAGTTTCAGTCATAGCCATTAGTTAAAAATAATAGGCACATTAGCCGAAACAAGTAAAGAGTGCAATCGCAGTGCAGTGATTGAAAAATAAAGCTCAATATCTACCTATTGGGGTTCACCCGTACGGGTATTCTACGCCTGCCCAGCGCTACCGGACCTGTTAATATTGACGCCCGCCGGAGCTGCCTGCTCCGCCGCACCACGCCACACCACATAAGAGCCTGGAATATCCTATCTTATTAGACACGATTTAAAAAAAATGTACTTTTTGTAATTGTTTTTTATTACCTCATTTTTATAAATGCAAAAAAAGATTGCAAATACAATACCACTGGGGAAGTACTTCCACCTTACAGAAAATTGCAGCCAAATAACAATTTCCTGGAGGAATATTGTGTTCCTGGGAATAAGTAAGGTTACCTGGAAGATGAGAAGTTGCTGCGACGCGCCAGTTGGTTCTTGTGTTGCTAGCGTTCATAGGCTACGGTAACGGTTTTGATGTAAAGCGGGCCGTACACTTGTTTGCTTCCTAAAAAAATATTTTTGTTCAAAATATATTTAACTATAAGTGGAGTGGAGTGGAGTGGAGGTGATACCTTTTGGTTATGAAATCCTAAAAAATGCATATATGCTCTTTAGTTGATGAGATATTGGTACTAACATGCAACATAATGCGATGTCCAAGCATTTGTATGAGGTCGATCCACTGTGCGACCACCTAGCCTTTCGCTGCACCTCGCCTACCCCGCTAAGCTAAGTGTAAAAGCTATGTGTCTACTGGACAACCGTAGCGGAAACCACAACCTTACTCACGCACGACCCCTTGATCTTGTAATCTTATCTAAAATAAATCTTTGGCGGTATTTCGTTTTAATTTTTTCTCACCATAGGGGAATACCGTCCCTTCTTGATCCAGGGGCATTAACCCCTGCGACACTACATTAATATAAGAAGTGTTTTTGATCCCACTTCTGATATTAAAGTCATTTTAATAAATAATTTGACTACCATTGAATTTAGTTTTAATAGGTCTGGTCATTTCAGAGGAGACATCATATCGGTAGTACAACATAAAGTACAAATATTTTTAAAACTGTTTCTTTCTAATACCGGATGGTGAGAATTGACCAAAACGTTCGTGTATTTGTTTTAACACCATACGTAACTCGTTGATTGTTTTGTGCATATTGACGCACATTAAGGTTTTTTTTCTTCTAAACCCTAATGACTCATTAACCTACAATGCAATTGTAAGAGCCCGTTCATATTCGTCCCCAATAGGGATTACCATGATAAAAAACACCGTGACCATTATGAATAGTTTAACACGACATAGCTACGCCACATGTATGCGTGCACGTAGCTACGACAATAGGATAGGTAATCGTTGGGGAAATACCCTGTGATCACGAACATTAACCTGAATCCGGTAAGAACTTGTTCTGGAGAAAGTTTGAAACGTTTTGAGAGTTCTCTTAAAAATTAGGTCAATTGATGAATAGGATTACGTATGTATATCGGCATAGAAACTAATTCCCTGATTTATCCCTTTCTCCAATATTCCTCTCTTTCTCTAATCGACTTATTGTCTTGAATTTTGGCAATAGATTGTAGCGTTTTTTTTAAATCATGTCATTATGTTTATTTCTTTAAAAATACATAATTAAAAGTGTCAGTAAATTGCCATGTGATAATAGTAGAAAAATACACAATATGAACTATGGCGTAAATTAGATTATTATTAATTAGATTATTAAAGTGCGAAAATTAGATTTTGTTATTTGCTTATTATAAGGAGGGCTTTCTAATTCAGATCACAATTGGTTTAAAAGTTTGTTGTTACCAGGCAGTGAACTTACCTTGTTGATTGATAGGAAAAAGCAAAAAATAGACAGAGCGATATTATTTTTAGGGGGCAAACCTACTGGAGAAGTATCTATACCTTGCAATTATTATTGTATTTTTCTAACCACATTATAAGTGCTACGTGACGCGTGAAGGGCGGGTATTGACGAAGTATGGAATATCTGTTTGTTTTCACACACGTATTTGAAAATATACCTTAGAAATACCGATCTGATGATGACACATGGATGACATGATATATGAGATACTTAAACGTATTTACTTGGGTATGAGGTAAAATGTAAACAAAACACAAATGAGGTTATTAGGTATGTGTAATTTTTTTGTCACGATATAAACTTTTATATTCGTATATATTCGTATTAAAAAGTTACCACTAGAATTGCGATAACAATTTCAATCCTTTTCACTCATAAGAATTAGAATGCTCTACGTATCTATATATTTTTTTCTACGAAATTTTCATATTTATTGGTATTATGAAACGGCTAAAAATATTGTGAACCTCAAAATTGAACGCATAACCAATAAGTACCCAATAAAGATGAACAGTTAAGACATAAAATGTATAAGGGATTAACCACTTTCGTATTTATCCGAATTATATTCGCCATTTTTACTTTTGAGATATAGACGCGAGTATTTTGTGTTGTATTATTTTCGCAATTACTTATTTTCTATTGTTAAAGTTGTTGTTTTGCTTAAATTTTATAATTGAGTTACGTGTTCTGTTATTGTTATATTTCTGTAAATATGACGCTATTCTGGGTGAAAATGTGTGAACCTGAACGAGCAATGCTTGCACTTTACTTCACGAAGATTAATTTAAACCTACTCCAATGCGTTTTACGAACAAGAATACTGTTATTAACATATTAAGGCATGTAGAATAGACTAGGTATCAGTGTACTGATTCGTCAGTTTCAAAATCTATGTTTTCTATGATCACACTTCGTCACAACTTATTGAATGAACTATAGTAAAACGTATTAGTACCTTTCTCCTGCCTACACCGTACTTGGCGTAACTTGGCGTGTTGATGTAGATGTAGTGATGAAGATGTAAAAGTCTCAAAATTGTGTAGACGGAGAGGGTTTTGGACTGTTTTAAGTTATCCGTCTTTGCAGTGTCTTACATCTTACAAACATGCAATCTCAAACTCTTTCAAGTTAACCTTTTATTTTATACTAGCTGTTGCCAGCGACTTCGTCTTATCTTCGTTCGTTCTTCTTATCTTGTAGGTAACTAGAAATTTAAATATTGTAATCTAACAGTAATAGTTTTCTTATGTTCGTAAATGATAAATTGCCCACCTCTATTTCAATCTGCAATAACGATAGGTTACTGTGTAACTTTTGGGCAAATAAGCCTCTATTTTCAAATTGAATTTACGGAAGCCACATCAAAGAATTTCTTTACATACCACATTTACCGTCTTGAGCTAGTATGAAAAGATTGTCTCCATTACTGACCTGCGAGCAAGCCACATACAATTGGTCATGGGAAAAACAATTAGACCTTAAGTCGACACCAGCAGCTTTAAGGGTCTTACCGTCGGACTTGTTTATAGTCATGGCGAAACAAACGGTTACTAGAAATTGTGCTTGAACTCGAACGGGAAGTCATTGCGGATGAGTGGTATACGCGGTATAAAAACAGTTTCACCTGAGCCACATCCAGTGAGAATCTCAGCTTCGGTTACATTTCGTTGCAGAGCAGTTACTTTAAGTCGGGTTCCATTGCACAACTTTGGGGGAGTAAGGTTTCTCAAAAGCATCATTGGAACTCCGACTTTAAGAGTAATTTTGTGCACAGAAAGACCACTTGCAGTGAGTGAACTTAAAAACTCACCAGGATAATTAGTGGCGTGGTCCTGATTAAGAACGCTGTTATACGACATGTGAACCACTTCATCCTCAATATCTTCGGTTAAAAATTTATGATTGATTTGGCTTGGTCATTTCTTCTTCTTCTTTCATGGAGTGAGTATGGAGCGTTCACATAACTAAGAATTTTCCTGATATGGTATATTTGACAGGTCACTGAATATCGAACTTATGAGTTCGTCTTCCGAGGAAATCACACAGATCAGTCGAGATTCTCTTTCGATAGAAGTTTCCGAAGCGAGAGACAACGTGTGGCGCTCACGGTCAGAGCTCAGTCTGAATTCTCTTTCAGTAAAAGTCCTGGAGGCGCGTTACAATGTGTGGTGCTCACGGTCGGTAGTCAACCGATATTCCAGTTCTGCAGGGGTCTCTGAGGCGCGAGATGATGTATAAATTAAGGAAAACAATTTTTGGTTACAGAAAACTCAGTAAATCAACAAAATGAAATTGATCAACAAGTGAAATATACCAAATCATCGTATATATGCAATTTCTGTACAGAAAAATCAATAAATCCGTGTTATCCCATACATTTAGAATTTTTTCGCTATGTGTTATCCTAGCCAAGTCAGTTTTATTTAACGTAAATCTCGATCAATTTAACAAAACCACATAGCAAAATCGTAATTGTTCGTGTCCTTAGGGAGCAAAACTTTTATTAATTTATTTTTTGAAGTCTAAGTCAAATAAACCAAATCACAAAGCAAAATCGAAATAATCCATATTCGTAGCAAGTTTTATAATGTTTATAACATTGTATATTTTTTAACTTGTAGTAGGTCGAGCGCCTCGTGATCAGGTCTCAGTAAAATTTCTGAAACAATTCTACAGCTCGTTTTAAATAATGAACAGCGCCACGTGGTTATCTTGTTATGTACTAAAATTTTATACGCTACATAATTCTTTTAAGTAATCGTTCGTCACATCCATTTTATACGATACATAATTCTTTTAACCAATTGTTAGTGACATATACGAGTAATATAGACATTCAACGTTTAATATCTAACATACAGAAATAAATTCCAAAAATCTTTAAATGGCGAATTTTTTTTTGGATATCTGATTTTAATGAAACATAGCCTATATTCTGCTCCGAATTATGCACTGTGAAAACTACATGAAAATCCGTTAAGTAGTTTCGAAGATGTACGCGAACAAACAAACATTATATATGAGCTAACCCGGTGAATTTCGTACCACCTCAGAATTGATAAATATTGTGTTAACTTATTAGGTGAAATAAATTCAGTTATTTATTAAGACCAAATGAATAGTCAAAATAAGTTAAGTATAATAAATGTTGAAAAATATAAATGAAAAGTATTTTAATTATATTAAAACTAATATAATTCCCATAGCAGCACAGCATTAGCTTTATAGAAGCGAACGAAATGATTCGCGTAGCATTGTTGCACTACTTCATTTTAAGCTATTTGCTGGATGGGTTGCATTCAAGTCCATTCAATTAAGTCCGTTAAATTGACTGCCCAGCTAACCTACAGTTGTAAATTTTGAAATGGCTGGCAGTATTTAGTGGAAATCGTCAGGCAGTAGAATCATTGCGCCTCTAAAACATCTCGAGTCATTGTCCAAATCGTTAATACGAGTAGAGTGCAATAATCAATATGCGTTTATACACTATTGTGCATTCATCCCTGATGATGACTTTACTTGTTACGAAAACTTTTGTCCGTTTTTTTTTTATTTTAGTTTTTATTTAAAAAAAAAAAACTTTGGTCCTTGCTGAGGGTTTCGCAATGTTGGATGTCGGTTTTTCAGTCGTTTGAAGGTTTGTCGATAATTTCAACGCCGTATGAGTCGTTCTGCATCCTTTTAATAACATGACCGCTATCCTGGAAGAAGCAACTACAATTTCAGATATCTTGCGAAAAGTAGGCAAAGTGTGCAAATTCAATGATATAAGGAATGTCTGCCTAGTTCCACTGAACGCATAGAGGAAAAATAAGCCATTTCTATAATCAATTTCATTCGTTAATGTATCGCACACACCCTTCAGTTGGGGGTTCAACGCTAGTACATTCGCTGCAACTGATCGATGCATTCAATGCATTTCGAACATATTCACGTTTATATTCCAATTCTCGACTAAAGCGACGTTCATTCCACGATTTGGTAGTAGCATTCTTAACTTGACTAACACATGATGTACCACATGTCTTCGATTAAAAGCAAAGCAACAGCAAAGCCAGGTAATGTATCTCTTCATTCATCTCGAGATCAGGATTCCCTGAACTGACACGAATTCGATGTAAAATGTCTTTTGACATACATATGCATTCCATATTTCATGTGGTGTCCGTGGGAAGCACTTGGAAATATATCAACTGCTTCAGCGATTGTCATATCCCAATGAGTATCGCTTTCAAGCAAATTAAGCTGTTGACACGAACTATGAAATATTGGGCACAACACACCATTGACAGTTCGAAGTGATTCAAATGGTGTCGGCCGACGAACATTCACCAGCAACAACTGCAAGTAAAAGCATTCACTCTTTGAATATGTGTAAATACAATCAAAAATATCAGCAGGACGCACACCCGGATGATCAGGAACCATTTTGCTTTGCTCCCGACATTGAAGTATCTGGGATATGGATTCCAAGTGTAATAACACGGCATATCGGAGGCAACGTCCGTTTAAAAATCTGGTCAATGTTGTCACTGGAGGTGGTTCAGTACCTACACGCCAAGAAATTGAAATTTGTCAATTCGTTCTTGAGATATCATAAATAAGGCGTTTCATATTAAATGTATGAGAAAATGGATTATCTTCATATTTTTTCTCATTAATTTGTTCCATGTCTTAATAGTTACTCTTCTATTCGGGGCGGAGACAAATCCAACAAAACAAAGATCATAAAAATCGGTTTAGCCGTTCTCGAGTTATAAATAGTATAACTAACCCGACTTTGTTTTATTATATACTAACTATCCGCCCCGGCTTCGCACGGGTGATATGATCGCTACCAAAGTTCACAGTCTCACCTGCTGGGCTAACCTGAAGATTCACTGAAAATTCTATCATAATCTGCCGAGCCGTTTTTGAGTCTATAGAGAACATACAGACAAACATTATTTTTTATATATATAGATATAGACCCGTAAATATATATATTATATATGTTTATTAGTACAACGGGTCTTTTTTTTGTTATTAGACACGACTGCATATTGTTTATATCGTATCCACATGTAAAGTAATTTGTGTAATTGTATATTAGCTCTTTTTCCTTATGTTATCATGCACCACCTACCTATGTTTGTTTCAGTTATTCATCATGTCAAGGTTACCTAGAAGAAATTACATTAGCGTTAATATCGCTAAATGTACTTTCTTGTACATAGTTTTTATATTTTGAACACTTTTATTGAGTTTTGTATTATATTGTGGATAGAAGAGTCAACAGGGATCCAATCTTGAAATGGATCACTACTTGGTGATAAGACCAGTTGTTGGACTTTTCAAGAAGTGAAGGCAATAGCGAGAGTGTTCGGAGATCACGGAACGGTAAATAGTGAACAATTGAAAAATGAAAGGGTAGGAGTGAGTACCTATATATACGCGCGTCTACTCAGTGAAAGACTCGAACGCTAGTCTTTCCGACTTAGTTGTGGATGATTACAGGAAAGTTCTGTCGGAAGTATAGTGGAAGGACAGAAAGTACAGTGAAAAGGAAGCATGTGGATGAGCGAAGAGGCATGAAACATTGAACGGTGACGCCTTGTGGTACACGGAAGTCGAATTCTCCGTGGCCAGAAAAAGAGGAAGGTGTGATTGCATTATGTCGTATCTCTGCACCTAAGTGATAGTATGAGAGAGTAGAAAGTAATTTGCACTCTGCATTTACATCAATGTAGGAATGAACCCAGAACATTAGTGAAAGTGGAGCGTCAAAGACGATTCTGAATGAGTGTTGCTACTGATATTAAGGTATGGTGCGTGCTGTTCTATTTGTCTACAGAAAATAATATCCACGAGTGTAGGATTACGCATGGGTGACCTTGTGGTAAATTTTCTCCTTTATTTAGAAGATGCCGTGTTAATAGCAAATATGCTATCTGAACCGCAAACAATCACGGTACACACAACAACTATCACGGTTCATGAGATACAGCCTGGTGACAGACGGACGGACGCACGGACAGCGGAGCCTCAGTAATAGGGTTCCGTTTTACCCTTTGGGTACGGAACCCTAAAAAGAAGTAAAAAGTAAAAATCGTTGTTGATAAAATGATATATAAATATTATAAGATATGGATAGTATATTCTATAAAAACAAAGATAGAAGTTATACGGCCCAAGGAAGTTACGTCATGATTTCGACACGCACTTGTCTAAGAGGTTTGAGTTATAATGCGTTATGTTTTGGTCGGGTTGAATCAGAATTATCAGTACTTTCATGACAACGTCCTGCTTATAGTGTTATAATATTTGTATAGGTGGCTTACTACTACAGCATGGCAATTAGCAAACAACACTTTTAGGAAAGGTGGGGGTGGCAATGTTACCTAAGACAGCAGCCAAATAGCAACTCCTTGGTCGGTCGTTTTGAAGTTAATAAACACTGAGAGGAAATGGTGTATTAGCAGGGACGGTGGCATCGCACGATAACTCTTTGTATTATTACAAACGTACATAATATAATGTAAATTCAAGAAAGTTAAAAGATAAACGCTTGGGGTGCTTGTTTCGTGCGCTTGTTGCACCATGTAATTCAGTTTGTTTGTAGAGGATTTTTGATAATAAATGCTGTGCTAGTTAGAAATATTTAGGGGATCGTATGTTATTATGGGATTTTATAACTTCTATAAGACTATAGTATACTATTCATTTATAAATAATATAGACTATACCTTTTTATGTAATGGTTACTGAAGTTTTTGTCATGTGTAATTATGTCAGATTTTTCGCATCTCAGATTGGTAAAAGAGGTATTTGTAGCAGATACATGGAAAAACATAAAAGCCCTGTAAGACGTTTTTTTAATATTATAATTGTTCAATTTAGAAGTCATTGAAAAGCAAAAGTACTCGCTTACAGGCTACCTTCAACCTCGAACGAAAACTTTAAATTGGGCAAATTAATTCCACTACGAGTATTAGCACTTTAATTTATTAAGGTATATTAAGGTATTATGTATTCAGAACACTTTGGACGAGGAGCACTGTTGCCCGAGATACAGGTATCTTACCTAGTTCAGGCACAGATACAATACATTATAAGTTTGTATCAAAATTTTAGCTCAATAAAGTTATTATTATTATAATTGTCAGTTGTTCTTACAATATTACGAAACTATAGGTCTTCAGTAATTTGTTATTTATGTTATGTTGCTAACGTAGATATAAATAAAATGTCTACAAGGAGTTACTTTATTTCACCAGTGAGATCCAATGACCACCATTGGCTACCTTTCAGCTCTGTCATCATATCATGGGCACATATTTACATGTTGCAAAATGTTGGGAAGCAGAAAGCTAATTACTATTTGTTTTATCTCCATTAAACTAATACACTGTATTATAGTTTAAAAAACTAAAATACATGCTACGCTGACAGACAACATACAAAGTTAAGTTGATAAACTAGATGAATGATCTGGTAACCCTAGAGTCTTTCACCATCTAACCAGACGCTGCCATATTATTGCCATCAGAACTCAATTGCCAAGTGAATTGCCAAGTGAATGTGATGTTATATGAAATTGGTTAAAATTCAGTTTCTAAGATTTACATTGCATAGATGACCTCACTTATTAAATAGCCAAGATTCGTGATGAAAACAGTTAGAAGTAGTTAAAATTCTCATATAATTAGTGTGATTATGTCATATATGACGTAATGAAAGCGTACTGAAAACTTCATCATCTATACAACACTTTGAAGCTAGTAGTATTTACCACAGTCTTTGGAGTAATCCCTTAAAAACTTCAGGTTTTAAACTTACGAGTACCATATCTATCATCTCGGGGTTCAGATGGGATCGCTGCCAAGTATTCTATTATTTTGTTTTCAACAGATAATAAAAGACAATTGTATGGAGAAAAGCTTACTATTGAATGTGAAGAAAACAAAGATACTGGTATTTGAAAGAGAAGAAATCAGAACGAATGTAAGGATTACGGTTGATGACGAAGTGTTGGAACAAGTGAATGGGATTGTATATCTTGGATGCGCTTTCAGCAGGGATAGCAGGTACACCGCTGATGTGGAAAGACAAGTGAGTGCTGGGAACAGTGTGAATGGAGCGTTGGGAAAACTTACAATACAAATATTCTTTATTGCACCAAATTAAAATTGTAAACAAAAGATACTTATACACTATAGTACAATAGGCAGTCTTATCGCTAAGCAATCTCTTCCAGACAACCTTAAGATAAGAGAAAACTATTATCTTTTAATAATACAGATAGGTGGTGCAGACCTAACAATACGAATTAAATCAAAGTTATGATGAATAGTTACAACAATGTCAGCTGTGATCAAGAAAGAGAACGATCAAATAGAGTGACAGGAAAGGTAGCAACGAATATTAAGTGGTAAAGCGTTCCAGAGACGTACCGCTTGAACTGAAAATGATTTGGAATAGAATTGAAAGGAGTGAAATGGAGTTTCAAGTCGAAGGAGAAGGTTTCGACGTAATTCACGATCCTGTACGTCACTATAAAATACAAATCGATCTTTGAGGTAACTAGAAGCGGTATTGAAGAAAACAGAATAGAGAAGAGATAGCAAATGCACGTTGGGGCGAAGTGAGATAGGGAGCAACTTGAGCTGAGTACGAAATTCGGAGACATGGTCATACTTGCAGAGTCCAAATATGAATCGAATACAAAGAATTCTAAGAGAGGTAGGGCGCATCAAAGCAGCCGGTCTGTAGAAGTACCTCCACCTCGCAGAACACCGCAGCCAAATAACAACACTCTAGAGGGTTGTTGTGTTCCTGCGTGTGATTAAGGTCACCAGTAAGCTCCCAAGGAGTTGCTGTGTAAGCAGCAGAGGAGGCATCGCGCGACCGTTACTTAATATATCGCAAGCGTTTATAGGCTACGGTGCCCGCTTTACACCAGGCGGGTAGTATAAAAAAACAAAGGTTTTGAAGACGCTCAAGTTTATTTAATTGTTGTAAAGTGAGGTCAAGATAGCAGGAATCGGCATAATCAAGAATTAGACGGAGAATGGATTGTGCGCAATTTTGGTGTCCATTGGTAGGAAGTTGCGCAGTCTTCTAAGAGAGCAATTGGCAGCAAACAACCTTCTACTAATATGGGTAATATGTGCAGACCAAGATAAAGTTCGATCCAAGTGCACATCGAGACTCTTTACTTTCTCACTATATTGTATTACAATCCCATCGAATACTACATTGTTTAAACAACTCCAGTTAATTTTAGATATTAAACGAGGGCTATCTACCTATTATAACACATTGTGTTAACATTGTAGTTAACGCAGTAAAAGCTTGAGCGAGGCGGCACAGCTATACACAGTGCAGTGCTGATCCCAACGCTTAAACTTATGGAAGCGAGAGCTGGGTATGGCAGAAAGAGCATGAAAGTAGAAAATATTTTTTAAATTATTGGCGTAACGCACGCAGTACAGCGTATTTGTAATGATGTTAGAAACAGAGCTGTTCTGAAAGAGAGTGTCGGTGTTAAAATAGGAAGCTGGCATGCTCCGTTGGTTCGGACACGAAGAAAAAATGCAGGAAGAAAGAATTACGAAACAGATATACAACGCGAAAGTAGAAGCATGTAGGAGCCGATGATGGTCAAGACTTACCTACCATGACCAAATTGATCGTGTTATATCTGCCTATCCGGCAAGGGATTTCGCGTGAAGTCATAGATAGATATGATACGCATTAAATTTTAAATTACTCCATATAAATAATTATTACAAATATTTAAATTAAAAATACCTCGACCATTGTTCCACGCGTGTTCTTGGTACGCTGTTGAAGACGTATATTCATATGATTGTTAATTTATTATACCTAGTGTAATATTATATTAAAGTATATTATTACCGACTTGACCGACCTATATAGGCAAGATTTTTTTGTTAATGGTCATTTCCGAAATAACAAAAAACGATACAACTAGATTGGCAAACAAGCAAGCGGCCCGCATTTGATGGTAAGCGGTCATCGCAGCCTGTTAACACTCACAACACCACGGGGATGTTACTCGCGTGCTGCCAATCTTGTGACCTAAGGTTGTTTCATCACAGTACCCTGTAATTTTTCTGTTATATCTGGCCCTTCTAACCGGAACACAGCTATATAAATATAGCTGCTTGGCGGTAGAAATAGGTGAGACAGAGGAAACTTTGTACAAAAGTCGTCTGCATGGACGACTTTTGTACAAAGTTTCCCTCCGGTAAAATTACTAATAAACAAAGTAGAAAATAGTGTAGTAGAAGTAGATAACTGTAGGGTATAATGGAACTAGTTAAAATATAAAAATGACTCCACTATAAAAAGTAATTGTAAATAATATACTACAGAGTGTTATTTACAAATGATATGAACTCAATTTCATACTTTACCCAGGAGAAAATTGGTTGTTCAAGTTTTTCACAGAAACTTATACAGTTCGAGGACAAAAAGAAGCGTAATCACGTAATCATCGTGCAATTTCATCATTCCTTTCGGCCATTGAATACAAAAAAAATATTCAAATAAATGAACGAAAGTTATTTTATATATAGATAGATGAACTAGTTACATGAGTATCTATATACTTATATACAAATATTACTTTATATAAGAAATGTCGTTTTTTACTTGTAGTACTCTAGGAACATTAACATTACAAATAGGAACGTCATAACGGTACGTGACATAAATGCGTTGCGCATCTAATACGATTAATTGTTATATTGTACGCCAAATAGTGACAGTTTCAGAAGTGTGACTGCGCGCGACTGTACATGGGAAATCCGGTTATAATATAAACTGAAGAAGCTTCGGCTTCGTCAAATTGATATCGCGGTTATCTGCGGACACCCGTCTTGTTTCGCAACAGTAATCGTTCGCCTCTTCCGATCTACACCCGTACCATAATATAAATATTGTTGTCATTACAATAACAAACAGTAACATCTGATGAACCATCAATTATAGTGGTATACACGTGACCGACTACAGTGGGATATATCTGAGGTATGTTTATCATTTAATATTATAATAAATTGACAACAATTGGTACAATTTTAAAGAGTTTGTTGAATATTTTGATTTTTATATATTTTTGTAGTATTTAATAAAAGCACATATATGCACAGATATTCAATAATTTTGGTTACATCGATTTAGTAATTACTACTACTACTACATTAATGTGCCACATATGTATTTAAATAATTTAAATAATTCGTTGCAAACTTGTGCTTCATAAGTGCAATATTACTTGTATGATGCGATTTAATGTCATGGATCTCAAATATTTGTATAATGCCTACTTATTTTATTTTTCTGCGAGGTGTATGTTAAACAATGTTAATCGTGATAGTAGTAGGTTATTCATATTTGTAAAGTGGACTTTTGATTACAAAGTTATCTACTGTATTATATGAATTTATTTATATTATTACTTACGTACTTAAACAATACGGGGTACTTTATTTCTTTCATACGTATTTTTATACTACGAGTATGTTCGGTGATAAATGAGCCTAAACCGTTTAGTTTAGACACCGCTATAAGTGTCAGAAAGCTACCGTTTACTTCTCACTGTTTTTTTTTATTATTACAGCATACTTCTTCCTAGTGTTCTCCGGTTTTTATTCTGTTAGGATTGGTGGTTCGCTACCTAAATATATAGATTTCACAAAGTTACTGATATTAATACGGAGCGACAGCCGTCAAATGTCCGCAATCCGCATTGAAAAGCAGACATTTCTTAATTTAGGTTACTCGTCTTTTGAAATATAATTTCTTAGATGTGCGCATTTCCTATGTTTTCTTTCACCGCCGAGCCAGTAAAATTACAAATATGTGCATAAATCCGAAAACATATATAAGTATATTTACGAGAAAAACGTCGTCAATATGTGTATCACACTGTATAATCATTTGCCTGAGGACATTAAACGCTTAAAATGAAATTGTTTTAAAACACTATTGACTAATTGGATTCTGGGCCATTGCTTTTACAGTGTCTCAGAATTCATGAAATTAAAATTTTAAAATTGTATTAATATGACATATGTATTTTAATAATTTAATTTCAAATGACTTGTATATATTAGAACTTGTATATTTTATTAATTAAATTATAATTAGTTAACTGTGATATTTTGCACGCCTGCTTGCGGGCTGAATGCACTGTGCCTGATTTTTGTATGTTTAAGACCTTTATGTACTGTATTCTGCAAATAAAGATGATTATGATTATGAACAGGAATTTAGTGGAACATATCCAACACCAGGATTCAACCCAGGGTTCAATCAGCTAATACATTGGCCCATTATTCATTAGACTGTCACCGCTTTATATCATTACGTTGTTCATATGTGTGGTCTGCTAGTTTACTGTTGATACATAGGCTAATACTAATAATTAGAGATGTGCCGAGTACACAATTTACCGAGGCCGAGTTATTCGGTTCGTACGTCCCGAAAGCCAGAAAGAGCAGAATGGCTAGTGTTACTGCATCCTGCTTCTGTCAAATTTTCAATAGAACATTAGTTTATAGAATTCATATCATTTTCCATTCCATTTATTCAAATTATTAATTATTAATTACCTAAATTAAATATGTATATTAAATAAATATATATATTAAGAGAGGTGGCGCGCGTCAAAGCAGCCCGTCTGGGGAAGTACCTCCACCTCACAGAAAACCGCAGCCAAGTGTGAGTGAGGTCACCAGTAAGCTTCTAAGGAGTTGCTGTGTAAGTAGCAGAGGAGGCATCGCGCGAGTGATACTTAATTTATTACAAGCATTAATAGGCTACGGTAACTGCTTGACATCAGGTGGGCCGTATGCTTGAATGCCTCCCGACGTTGTCTAAAAAAAATATTATTTCCATTATCTACGTAATGGGAAAACTATATTTTTAAAAATAAGTTACATAACCGAGCACTATGTACGAGTATTTAAAAGGCCGAGTACGTGTACTATGTGCCGAGTACACCGTGTAATAACAGAGTACTCGGCGCATCTCTAGGTACTAATCATAGAGCCAGTCCTACACATTGTTTACTTGTGAATATAATAATTATATTCATATCAGTTTCCTTATAATAAAATACAGTTTATCGTGTCTACCATTGTTATTTGTACAGTAATACATATTCAGAATGCTAAGCCCTAGACAAGGTGAACAGCTAATCTAGACGTTCATATTTATGTCTAACCGTATATGACTAACCATTAGTCAGATTTTATCACGGATATTTTTTTTTAGTAAGTAGTCACACCCTTGTTTTGAGGTAAGGAGCATCAAAGCAACCCGTGTGAGGAAGTACCTCCACCTCACAGAAAACCACAGCGAATTAACAACTCCCTAGAGGGTTGTTGTGTGCCTGCGTGTGAGTGAGGTCACCAGTAAGCTCCCAAGGAGTTGCTGTGTAAGCAGCAGAGGAGCTAATAAGCTACGGTACCCGCTTTACATCAGGTGGGCCATATGCTTATATACCTCCCGACATAGTATAAAAAAGCCTTTATCAGAAGAAAATTGTGTTACGGTAACTGTGCATTCCAACAATCAATATTTTACACTTTATTTAATATTAGGAGAGGGCTACAGCGCATCAAAGTAATTCGATGGGGGAAGTACCTCCACCTCACAGAAAACCGCGGTCAAATAGCACCTTTAGGGTTGTTCTATTCCTGCTATAGAATCTCTTCCTGAGGTTATCAGTAAACTTCTAAGAAATTGTTTTTTTTATACAACGTTGGACATTTTAACTTAACATCAGGTGGGTCGTATGCTTGTATGACTTGTTAATTTTTACCATAGCCTATGAAGGCAGCCAAATTACAAGTCCCTAGAGGGTTGTAGTGTTCCTGCGTGGAGTGAGGTCACCAGTAAGCTCCCAAGGAGTTGCTGTGTAAACAGCAGACGAGGCATCGCGCGAGTGATATTTTATATATTACAAGCGTTAATAGGCTATGGTACCCGCTTTACATCAGATGGGTCGTATACTTATGCCTTCCGACGTAGTAAAAAAAACCTAGCAACACATACATAAATATAATAATACATACATAATTACGTATTTAAATAACTATAATATTATAATTGATTATATTATACATACTAATAATTATTATTGACTAAAGTCTCGACTCTCATCTCTTCTCAAACTTCTTTACTCGAAGATAGTCACGAGAATTCTTTTTAAAAGCAATTTGCTGGAGAAGTCTCTAATGGGTGAAGGCAACGCATTCATTATGTGCATGCAGATACTATGTGAACACCAACAATTATGTGACACACTTGTACTGAATCTATACAGATAAATAAAATTGGAGTAGGTATCTGTTTGTAATATTAATATAACCGCTTTTTATTCAATGCATATGGATGTATACACGGTACATATACCAAAACGAATATTTTTACAATTTTTATCTGTCTGTTTGTTCCGGCTAATCTCTGAAATGGCTGGACCGATTTTGACGGGACTTTTACTGGCAGATAGCTGATGTAATAAGGAGTAACTTAGGCTACTTTTATTTTAGAAATTTAATTTTATTAATATAAATAAACAATAAAAAAATAACTATTCCGCGCGGACGAAGTAATTAATACATATCTATTATTATTTTACTGTTCGCGTGGTGCATCCTCTGCTGCTTACACAGCAACTCCTTGGGAGCTTACTGGTGACCTCACTTACACGCACGGTTTTCTGTGAGGTGGAGGTACTTCCCCAGACTTGCTTTGATGCGCCCTACCTCTCTTAAAACATCCAGACCAAGACAAACAGACGTGTTCATGCACACAAATGTTTGCCTTGTGTGGGAATCGAACCCACGAGCGTTGGTGTCAAAGTCACGTTATTCACGACTGAGCCACCGAGCTCGTCAAAAGGTATAAGTGGTAGGCTGCATTAAAGCAGCCCTTTTGGAGAATTATCATCACCTCACAGAAAACTGCAGCCAAATAAGATCTCCCTGGAGGGTTGAAATGTTCGAATGAGGTCAACAGTAAGCTCCTAAGGAGTGTCTTAGCAGTTCACTGTGTTGGCAGAAAAAGGTGGCATTGCGCCAGTGATACTCAATGTATTTCAAGCGATCATAGGCTACGGTAATCGCTTTACATAAGGGTTTGTATGCCACCCCACGTTGTATAAAAAATAGATTAATAATTAATAGAGCCAATTCATTAAAAAAAAACCGCAAACCTGTGGTTCTCCACTTACAATGGTTGATTGAGATGAGAGAATTCAATTTGCATTAAGTGCACCTTTTTACCAACTTATTGTTGTCAATAATGTTTAAATAAATATACTATTTAGGTCAATTACAATCATAGTATTTTTTTATATATCGTATACGGCCCACCTGATTTAAAATGGTTACCATACCATGCCATGCGTAGTCGTAGTAGTTGGCGCCCTTGCTGCTAACAGATCAGCTCCTTAGGGGCTTACAGATGACTCCTCTCAGTCGCAGGAACACAATAGTCCTCCATGAAGTTGTTATTTTGGATGCCGTTTTCTGGGAGGTGGAGGTACTTCCTCAGTTGGGCTGCTATGATACTCAGATCAAGACGGACGGATATATTCATGCATACAAATGTTCATATTGTATAGGAATCGAACTTACGTGGCTTGTTGTTAAAGTAGCATTACTAGCCACTCCACCACCGGGGTCATCAAGTTATTGTAATATATACATAATGATGTATGGTATTCTGTCCCTTTTTAGGACATTTTTTGGCGCCATTGTGTCATATTGCAGTCTCTACTCCTGGGACAGCAAAAAACTTCAATATTCATTACCATTAATCTTAGCTACATAGGAGTAAGTATTTTAATTAACCTAATATATTTGCTTCTTTAGCTTTTTTACCATAGATACAATAAATGTCAGTTATGAGAAAATAAAAAATGTAACACCGGGGAAATATCTATGAGTTTAACATAGGTACTTCCCCGATGCTACAAGTGACTATAAGTTACGATAACTTCCTATCATCAGGCAGACTGTATGCTTATTTTCCACATTAGTGGTATATAAAAAAACAAAATATTTGTTCTTGTAAAAACACATGTAAGTACGTAGTTCATTTCTAATTGGTCAATTAGACGTGATGTAGCGTATTCAATTGTGGAAACGGCCATTGATCACATTAGCCGAGAGTGTAGGTGATTTTCCAGCATCATTAGAGGATAAGCTAATTTCACCCGTAATACGTGTGGGGGAAATTAGCTATTATTTGCCAACTAGTAAATAATGCTCTCGTAAAAAAAGCTTGAACACATTGGCCTCCGCCAATCCGCAGTTGAGCGGCATGGTTGAGTACACTCTAAACCCCTTCGGTTGAAGGGAGACCCGTATCCCTGCAGTGGGATGAGTTAGAGTTGGTGAAGGTGCTATACCAAACATTTTAACTGGCGCGAAAAAGAAGGATATTTGTCGTACTTTCACGTTCCACTTTTCCGCGACCACATACTACTACGCGTACATCAATGATCATAAACATATTCAGTAATTCAGTGACATAAATGGACACTAATTTAGATGAGAAACACGAACGAGGTTTCTACGTCACTGATTACAAGGCGCATATTCGTGTTAACAGCGCCATCACTGATCACAAAACCGGTCAAAACTCAGCTTTATTAAGATATCGTTATGTATTTTTCTCTCTTGGTTTTTACATTACAAAAACCAGTAAAAGAAAAAAAAATGATCGTTTTGGTCATTGCTTGTTAAATAAGTTATGAATCCGCATTTTAGTACATTGTTTGATTAATAAAACTGTGAAAATATAAATAATATTAGTCTCACTAGATCCTCTATTATGAAATTGTTGTTAAAGATTGAAAATGTTAATAGATTCAAGTGTTATTTTGCACCATCATCATTTGTAATTCTTTACAGTATACCTCTGCAGTAATTGTTCTGCTAAGTCTCAAGAAGCTGTAAGAATTGTTTTCTTTTGCCTTGATATGCGGTTGGCTCTCTCCTCTATGCATAACCACTTACTTCATTGATCATAGAACAAGAATATTTCTTTATCACTAGTGATAATTAGATTCTAAATGCCCACATTAACTTGCGTTTTTAACGAATCAAGGGAAGCCATGCTGTGCCTACCTTTCAAGATTTTTATTTTGCAATTTGACGTAGGTATATGAATTTGTATTGTTTATCATTTTCAAGATTGTCACTTACGCTGAATGCTGCTTCTAATTCCAACGTGGTTTAAGATGTATATGCCTGTAATGCTTTTAATTCATCGTTATCGACATTCATTTTTGGTAGGCCAGGGGCTTATTGTTGGTTTGAAATATCTACTAAACGCACCAACGATTGGCGTCAGTTTTAATAGTGTGCATATAACTACGGTGCATAGTATCATATTATCCTTGAGTTAGTTATTCCAATGACAAGTATTTGAACTGTTATATTTAACGAATTCGCTCAACATCACTTAGGTAGAACGGCACTAAGACGTTCACATATGTCATTCATCTAACCTAGCAAATAATAAGTATTTTAGTAATCATTACTTATTACGGGTAACCTATTTTACCGTCGAAAATTTTCTGTTCGAATTTCAATTGAAGACGATATGATGAAGTTTTAAATGCCAGATAGTTTTTTTTTTACATATTTTGCGTTTCTGGAAACTTAATTTACATATGTTTCATTTTCTAGAAAAACTGTTATCCGATTATCAAAACGTGATTTATCTTTGACAGATGTTTTACTTACAATAATTTTCATTTATAGAAGCTTTAAAGATAGATTTACCAGAGGGAGATTTTGTACAAAAGTCGTCTACATGGGTACCTCTGTATCACCTATTTCTACCACCGAGCAGCTATAGGTATTTATATAGCTGTGTTCCGGTTTGAAGGGTGAGATAAGGCAGAAAAATTACTGGGTATTGTGACGAAACATCCTTAGGTCACAAGATTGGCAGCGCACCGAGTAACATCCCCGTGGTGTTGCGAGCGTCAATAAGCTGCGGTGCCCGCTTACCATCTGATGCGGGCCGCGTGTTTGTTTGCCAATCTAGTTGTATAAAAAAATACATAGGTTTCCAAATATATTAGAATTAAAACATGACATGACTAGTACCAAAATATATAAATTATATTTGGGTGATTTGGAATTAGTCGCAGTCTGACATTGTTAGGTTAGGTTAAATTAGACCTGTGACCATCAAAAGCCGAGCGAGCAAAGCGAGCGAGGCTCATCTACTTTTAAACTATAATTTTTCTGGGAACTAAAACATCTAGCAATAATAGCTACGATTAAATGTAGAGTTACAATTCAAAACATATGGAATTTAAAAAAAATATCAATTATATTTTCGATCAAATGAAAATATGGGAAATAAAAAAAAGGGCTGAACGTTTTCGGTACATTAAAATTAGTACAAAAATGTTTCGCTTTATTATAGGTAACCCTTATTATGTTATATTATACAACAAGCGTTTTTTTTTTCTTAATTATATATAAGAGACATAAAAAAAGTAGTATCAAAGTACCTTATCTATTTAAACTAAATGATTTAATGAAGTACATCAATAATTTGTAAAGCGAGACATATTTAAAATTTTGACTTTGAACATTCTCATACATTTAATATAAAATTAGTACAGAGGTTTTAGTTTTCTTATTTTAGAAGGTTACAATAAATATAACTTTGTTTTTATTAAATTAAAAGATTGTTTTATTACTGTATTATATTAACAATAGTTTTATTAAATATTTGAGTAAGCTATTAAATAACGAGACTAAAACGTCTCTACTAATTTTATAATAAATGTATGTGCTTAATGTCAAAATTTAGATCTAGGTCACGCACTTTCAAGATCAGTTTACGCTTTTAATTTCTTTTATATTTACGGAACAGTCAACAGCGGATAGATAAAGACTACACCCCTGTATACGTATTAGAGTACGATTACTACTTTTGTAATCAGATATGATGACAATGAACGTGCTAAGGACGGTCATATCCAAATGTAATTCTCATCACGTATGCGGAAGAAATCCGGAAGTAGTTTTTTAAACACGTTGTTAAACATACTAGCTTAGCTATTTCAAAGATATTGTACTATACGAGTAGACAGTGCACCGATATTTTTTCACAATTGAACAATTAACTAAATATCACATACGCAACCGGTTTTTTTATTATGTAATCAAATGTAGTAGTCATCACTACATAGGGAAGTTGGAAATTTCAAAACCCCTTCTGACGGAACTTCTAAAAGGGTAATGTCGTTTTACCCTTCTGCTTTTCTGACCTGTAGTGTCTAGGATAATTTAGAAAGCGTATTTCACTATTAAACAATACTACACAATATTCACTACTCATCACTTGGTAAGTCGGATGCATAGTCTGGGACTGAGTCTATCATAGCAAAATCAGGGCACATGGGACCCTTAACTTAAAAAGACAATTATCTGTTCTGTGTTCGGAGTTGTGTTTCGCTATTTTTTATTTTAAACTTGCGGGTAAAACGACGTTATTACGAATGAGAAAGCTTTTGTTCGTTTTTGCGTTTATTACCAGTAAAAATTTAGTTTCGTATTGGTTTGATGTATGGTAAACACTGAGGCCGCGAATTTCGCGAGAGTTCTAGCATTTGTTCACTGTGTCAATTATGCATGCACCCTGATTCGGTGACATGATATTGTTCATTTATATATTATGTGGATGTATATTTCTAGGTGTGGGGTGGGTATCAAGGATATAGAGAGAATTACCAAATAGTATAGTAGAGCAGCAATGATTAACCCTCGACGCAAAAGAGGGGTGTTATAAGTTTGACGTGTATATCTGTGTTTCTGCATATCTGAGTATCTGTCTATGGCATCGTATCTTCGAAATGGATGAACCGATTTTGATTTTGTTTATTTTTTGTTTAAAAGGGGTAAGTCCCCTTTTAATCGAGAGTGTTTTTGTGTATATCATTAATAATAATTAATGATAATAATGTTACTTTTTATAGGTTATTTTTGCGTCGGGGGTTTTTTATATTTAATTTTAATTATAAAATAATCAAATAAATCTCGGTAGTCCTGTAATATAACAAAGTAGTTTAGATTAAGTTACCTGTAAATTTGACTTACGCAAAATAACGTCTAAATCTGTAACATCAATTGACGGTTGCTGAAAAGATCTGTAAGTTTCCGTCAATAGATTACAAAAAAAGAAAACGGTAACTATCAGAAATAATAAGATACAATATGATATTGTTTAAAACATGTAAGACGTATGTATGTTATCTTTTATTATTGACTGAAGCTAGAAAAGTATGGCGCGCGCACTGAAAGAATTATTATTTTAATGAGTAATGAGTCGTAGAAAAAGCACATAAGCTAAAATGTTGCTTTAAGAGATATAATAATTTGCTGATAGAATCTTCATAAAGCCTCTTTATAACCGATAATTAGTGATCGGTTGTCAAAAATGTGACCTGAAAAGGAAATAAAACTGTGCTGCTTAGGAAAGGAATTAACAGCACATCTTATATCTTTGTTATTATTTTGGTTGCTATGACATTCTTGAGTTCGACTTTTGCTGAATTGTATTAATAAAAACATATTTCAACTAGTTTTTCTATTTTAATACAAACCTGATCCAAACCTGACCTAAGCTTGTCTAAAACACAACTAAAACCTAACCAAAATCTCAAGGTCAAATACTTTTCATGAATCATATTTATATATGATTAGGATTTCGATACGAGGACGAGGAATTCTTAGATATGCGAACCTATAAAGAGGAGAAATATACACCGAGGTGGATAAACATTTATTGCGTTATTTAATATTATATAAATAATGTTTTAATCAATGTCTAAGCTAATTTCTAGTGAAATCTTTACCCTAAACGGACTATTCTGTCATAAATATTAATAGGCGCATGAAAAAGAAACGAAGAGTGATATCAGGAGCCTTAGAAACCGGCGAACGTGCATGAGAAGAGCCATTCATTGCTCTTCTCATGCACGTCATTTCAAGTCATTTCAAGAAGCGAGTCACGTGGCCCTTCGTTCCCTTTGCTTACCTCGCAAGGGATTTCGCGTGAAGTTATAGATAGATGGAAAAAGAAATAACATACATATCGTTGAAATACATTCGGCCGGCTCAACTTAAATAAATGGTGTTCATGTCGTCCATAATAGTAGAGTGGATATAGCTATGTCATGGCTGAGCCGCGGAATCACGGTCCACTGAACTGAAAGCATTTCTGTGGGGTTTAACTCCATTGTCCATCGGCATCTACCGCCATAAAAATCAATCTTGGACAAATTGCCTTAAAAAGGTATCTTCGTAGGTAAATAAACACTTTTTAAGGCATGTTTTTTTAGAAAGTTACACCGCTTCATTGCGTTGTGTATTTTTATCTTATAGATTTCTTGCAGTGTTATTTCCACCCAGATTAGACACAACAACTTATTTTTTTTTTCACTTCAGTCAGGTTTTTTTTTATTCACGCCAGAGTCGGATGTGTGCATTCGCTGAGTGTTCATGATTAAAATAACCTCATGTTTCATCTAGTTCAATGTCAATAGAGATTTAATCATCAAGGAACATAATGCTGGGAGTTTGAGACATACATACGATATATGCAGGATTATTTGGAATTTCTGGTAGCTACATATTATATGTCAATATTCGAAATAATTATTTTTCGCTTCTGTTGATTCCAGTATAATTAGACATTGTTATACGAAAGGTTAAACCGTTACTAATTAAGGATAAAGTAAAAAAAAGGTTCATGTGTAAATATTTAATGATTTAAAATTTAGTTTAGGATTTTTTATATACCTTTGTTTTTGCTTGAGTGTTTTTACTTGGCATATTTTTAATGGCATATTTTTTATCATAATTATCTTAGCTTAGTTTATTATTATGCAAATGCCAAAATTCTGAAAAATACTTCTATAGTATATGTGGGTACTAATTATTGCATAAGCCGATAGCTATGAGAACGTTTTGACTATAGAATGGATATTTCTCGCGGAGCTATATCCGCTTTTTGTTTTGGATTTTTTGTCTTCAATGGTTGGAAAATGGCGGTATTTCCTAATCTTCCAAAAACAAAATTCACAAAAAGTCAAGATGATTATACAGATTCTAATATAGATTCCAACATGCAGTTTTTTATCAAATTTGTTGCTATCATTAAAATTAGTACAAAAAGAACCCACATAATGATTGACATATTGTGATGTATCAGTTTGGTATTATTATGTGTGTCTACAAAAAATGTATGTTTTAAATAACTTGAAATCCTTCTCGTATTATAGATGATCAGGTACCTACGGCTGACCGCACATCGGATTTGACTATATAAAAACCATCATTATCACGGCGGCATACGTGGATGGTCCAAAGGTTGATTTGCTACGCTTAAATTGCGATAGACTATACATACTTCCTAAAAAAATGAAAGTAGATTGATGGTGAAAATACATAATGAATATAGGTCGCGCCAAACTTCTAGTTAACTCTGAATACACGTATCATTCGCGCAGTTGTAAGATGTATGCAGTACACCTGCGCAGGGCAAACTAGATGTTTGACGCGACCTATACCATAGTACACCTTCACACCTAGTCTCTTGCCTATACAGAGAGAACCGAATCGCTTCTTTAATATTTACAGCAACAATTTTTATTATGGTCGGACAAATTACACAGCGCCACGGTAAACGAAGCTTGTGTTATGGATATTAGACAAGTGATAAACATACAAAAATATAGTTTTTTTTTATAAATACATTCTACATAGATAATACCCAGGCAAGACAAACAGACACGTACATGCACACAAATGTATGTCTAGTATGGAAATCGAGCCCACGAGCGTTGCTGTCAAAGTAGCATTACTAACCACTGGGATATCCATCTCGGTCCTAGCTAGAATTTATATTCTTTGTTTTCGCCCCCTAAAGATCATCCTTCAAGAATCTCAAAAAATCTGCCATTTTGATTGTGATACGAAGATAACTTTTAGCATGAGAGTAATATTCAAGTTTTTTAATAGATTTTTTAAATTATAGTTAAGACACTAATTGTGTAACAATATAGAGAACCTTTCCACTCGATTATTGTTTTTATTTTAATTGTATCAAGCAATGCAATTACTTACCTTACAAATGAGCGTATTTTATGTAATTAGACTTATGGTGAATTTTCTATATACGTACATAAAAAATTCACCATATTTCCCGTTTTTGTTTTATTTTACTTTCAATTAAGCTTTCATTATTTGTGTGCCTATGTTCAGTACCTATCAACCTTGAACTACAAAAATTATTTATTCTCGCCTAATGCTAATTCTTTCTTCAAAAGCAGTTTTTGAAGAACTAAACGTCCAAGGAAAAAAAATTGACATCGACTATATATATTATTTTAATAATAGATCAGAACAACCACGAAAGTTAATTACAGATTAGGCGTCTTATAGCTTTTATTATAAATTAGTGACTCATTTTAGTCTCATAGACTGCTCTCATTACGACCCAAATGTTTCTTTCATAATATTTATAAACAATATACAGGTAGGCACCTATGTGACAGGAATACTAGGTATAGCTAGCTACAAACTACTAGTATTTATGTAGTATTTGACTTGGAGTATGTGCTACATTTTGTACAACTACGTCTTCTTAGCGTTATCTCGTTTTCCTAAACCATTAGGATTAGAGACTGCCGTCAGGCCTCCGCAACCCAGGAGGGTAAACCAGATCATTCTTAGGTAAGGTCACATGTCTTTCGAAATATAGTTTCTTCCCTTCACCGCCGGGCAATAGATAATTACAAATATGTAGATAAATCTGAAAATACGAATTTAGTGGTACATGCCAGGATTCAAACTAGGTCACTGGGCCGGTTCTCTTTTTACTTTTTGTATAGCTACAATGTGAAATAATATCATACCTATTTACGCAATACTTACAGCAAATTATAGATCAAATTCATAAAATGTTGATAATTTAATATTGTGCCTGCTATTATAATCATGGTATTTGCAAATAATATAATTACGTTTAAATAAGTAACGTTGAAATCTGCTATGCTTAAATAAAGTATTTTTAATTTCAATTGAACCTTTCTACAAGTATAGCCTTAATCTTCGCTTACGTTCAGTTTATCTTCTCTTTAATTACATTTTATAACTTAGAAAAACTATGCAACTTAAATACAAAATTATTATTAGATATAAGCAAATCCCATTAGATTATTAGCATGGCTTCAATTTTGGTTTTTAATTGACATTTCACGATTGCAATGTGACATAATCTTATTCTTAGAAGTAATGGCTTTCTGGTCTTTTGTCTTTAAATTTCCATTTTGTCACAGTTGATTGCACTAAATAACATGCATTGATATTCTTGTAAATTATTGTATATATGATACGCATTGATTGTCGCGTCACTCTCTAAAGTAATGCTAATGAGAATTTCTTGTGTCTGCGTTGTATTAAGTCTAATGTTTCTGCTGTAATAGTACAAACACAGTGCAATTTGTGATAGTTTGCCTAGAGTTGTAATTGAAAATTATGATGAAGAGCGTAGTACATACGTGGTTTTAATAATAGTATCATCGATAACAGATTGAGCCATGTAATGCGATATTCAATTACCGATAAGCCGTCGATTTACGTTGTAATTTATATGACAGTCGTTGAACCGTGTTTGAGTCATTCCGGGACATAAAAATAGTGATCCCTTGTAACCAGTATCGGACCTCCAATCTCTCCTGTACGTAGTCCATATCAACGCACACTGATCCCATTGCTGATAGATATATTGACTTCAACTGAAGTTTTAGAGCATACTCTGTCATTCTGCTTATATTTATTTTGGTGGAGGTCTGTATTTTTACACAACTCGATGGCCACTGACTTTGATTAACAATACAAGCATACGGCCCACCTGAGGTATAGCGGTTACCGTAGCCTATAAACGCTTCTAATACGTTAAATATCACTCGCGCGATGTCACCTCCGCTGCTATCGCAACAACTCCATAGGAGCTCACTCACACGCAGAAACACAGAACAGAGCAGTGCAGAACAGTTAGGAGTTATTATTTGGCTGCAGTTTTCTGTGAGGTGGGAGTACTTCCCCAGACGGGCTGCTTTGACGCTCCCTACCTCTTTCAAAAACACAAGGCATACAGACATGTTCATACACATAAATGTTTGTATTGTGTGGGAATCGCACCCACGAGCGTCGGTGTCCACCTCCGAGCTCGTCGTCATGTAGATGTGGTACCTGAAAAAAACACGATTTTACACAAAAAAAAATATATAAAATATGTCGAAAGTAGCTCTGTCGTCCAAGTATTAATAGGTAATATTAAAACATACTTACAAAATACAGATACAGGTCTCTCACCGGGTACTCTACATTCTTTGATCTATGGCAGATAATAATCTTGGATTATGTAAAGAACTAAAGAAGAATTTAATTAGTAAATTGCCCACTTTGGGTTCATGATTTGCTAATAAAAAAAACAATAATGTTAGGTCAATCTCGGTATCATAGCTCATGAATATATCCTAATTCGATTGTAAAAGCCTTTCAATTACAGTGATATTTTATGAAAAAAAAAAACCATCAAGAGTCGAGTTCTCTGATTACGGTTCCGTACGATTTTATTGCGTTCTTCCAGTACATGTTTAGAAAAAACATTTTTTTTTTGGTTTATTCACAGTTTGCACATTACTTGGTGAATAGTTTTATATTAATGGGTATATGTAGTGTTATTTTTAATACATCGCCTAGAGTCATACAAGCATACGACCTTCTGGAAGTGGTTACAGTAGCCTTTGAACGTTTGCAATACAAGAACAGTATTTTTTATTAAATAGCCAGTTACCTCACTTACTCGCAGGAACAAAACAATCTTCCTGTTATACGGCTTTGGTCTTCTATGTGACTTAAAACGAAGCCATCAATTCTAATTATCGTTTTTTTATATATAAAGCGGTTACCGTAGGCTTCATAAGCTTGCACAACAGGAAGCTCGTGCGCTGCCATCCCTGTTACGAACACAGCATCTCCTTGGGAGCTTACTGAAAAAATCCCTCACTCGTAGGACAACAACTAAGGTGATTTTCTGTGAGGTAGAAGTACTTCCCCAGTCGGGTTCCTTTGGTATGCCTTACCTATTTTAAATTCAATGATATACTTTCAGAGATTACAAATTTCTAGCAAGTTTACATTTGGAGATGGATGGATGATTTAAAACAGACAATTAGATATGTTTTAATAACAAAAAATAAAATTAGGTAGGTAGTACTCAATGTAATAAACCTTACATTATAATATAAATTAATGACAATGAAAACTTCTCATCCCAAAGTGGAAAACATCCCCACCTTTTCATTTATGATCTGTAACGTGAAAAATATTTTAATTTAATATCATGTAATTATATCTTCGTTACCAAGATATCCAAATTACTTACGGATAGAAAGTCTTTCCTTTTAGTCACAGAAACCTAAAAAGTTAATGTATTGGTCCACTACTTAAATTTTAATACCTTTTAGGATACGACTAAGCAGTTTAGCATCATGAAAACTATGTAGTTTTTAGACGTTTAACACTCACAATATGAGAAAAAAGATAGCAAAACTTTATTTGCCAATGGGCCCTTCGGCGTGTTTTACATTTTTTAAATAGCATCTTATTGTATCTCATTCATTACTCGAAGCTTAATTTTTCTTCTTTAATCTACCAGCATTTCGGAATTGCAGTGACAAGTGGCGAGGAAGAAATGCCGATAAAATACCTATGACCGCATTTTTTTTGTGTCCTTTGCTACAATTAACTATCGGCAAAATACCTTTTAAATCCGTGCATGTCACACGTACAATAAATGTGTCTCTGAATAAGACTTTGACGTATTTAATACAAGTACTCACCATATTAAACATACCGTAGCCGCATCCTTTTTCAGACAACCTAACTAAATCACACTGCACGTACTCATACCTACTAATGTAATGGCTTTGCATGGATTTCAAACCTGATTTACTTATTCTATGCAATAGTAACTGTAGAACTTGTACGTGTATACGTAATTTATACGTGTAGATATGTGTTTACTATTGTTGGCCTCTTGTAAAACAACTTAGTCCTATACATACTGCAAGAACAATTTTGTTTCATACTTATGAATATTTGTTCTTGGCATTTAGTGTCTACACTGTAATTATTTTACAAATACGCTGTAAATCTTCTTAATAAAAAAATAAATAATAATAATAGCACCAATTAAAGATATATTAATACATGCACTGATTCATTTCCAGACATTTATGTCCGTCAGAGAGTGTATCAGGCACTTTATTACAGAATCTAATACAATTTACGACAGACCTACCTGTCTTAGGAAGCCGCTGCACCGGCATACGCAATCTATTCCTACTTTTAAGGTTTTTACTGTATTTTTAAGACGATACTTATTTCTTTGAATAGTTCTATATGTGATTCCCTGGAACCCGGTGAGATTCCCAGTTTTAAATAGAGCGGATGGCTCTTTTGTAATTTTAAAATTGTTGTAATATAAAAACAGTTTAGTTACGACATAGTATTCTTTTTATACCATTAAGGTGGCAAACAAGCGTACGGCCTGCCCAATGGTAAGCAGTTACCGTACCCTATGGACATTTGCAACTCCAGGGGTATCACTCTTGCGTTGCCGATCCTCTAAACACCTCTTCACGCCTTTCTTGAAGAACCCCATGCTGTAATCACTTGGGAAAACGTCGGCTGGGAGTTCATTCCACAACTTGAGAGTTTTGGGAAGAAAACTTCCCTGGAACCGCACAGTACGAGACCATTGCGGTTCCAGCGTGTAAGGGCAAACTCCCCGCCGTCGGCGAACTATGCGATTGTAAAACGAAGGTGTTGGTATTATTTCGACCAACTCCTCAGAACACGATCCATTGTACAATCGGTAGAACACGCAAAGAGAGGCGAAATCTCTCCTTAAACTCAAAGGCTCAATACCTGTGTGAGTTTAGGATCACCGACGGTTCTTACAGCTCGTCTTTGCATCGAGTCACAAGGTCCTAGCTAGAAACCAGGTGCCCCCGCCCAGAGGTGACTACAGTACTCCATATGCGGTCTGACTTGGGACTTCTATAACATGAGTCTTTGCTCCGGGCTGAAGTAATGTTTGGCTCTGTTGAGCACAACAAATTTTTTTGACGCCAACTTGTCCTTCTCTTCCAAGTGACTTCGGTACTGAACTTCGCTGGAGATCTCGACACCGAGAACTCTTGGCCAATAATTGCAGGTACTTCCTAATAATATTATCTTCGAGGAATGTTGTATTCCTCCTAGTGAGTGGGGTTACGTACCTATCAGTATTGTGAAAGTACCTAAATTACACTAAGCGCGCACTAGCCACATCTGTCAATTGACTGATTCTCCTCACTGCATAAGCGGCGGAAGTGAGCTTACTTGTCAATTCATTTATGCGAGTGTCCTCCCGTAATTTAGAGTCTATTGTAATACCAAGAAATACAGGATCATCAATGAATTCTGATATGTTATTGAGAAATGAGGATTTTTCATTTCTCAATAACATATCATAATCATAATTTCTCATTTCTGGCAGAACTCAGTCACATTTGGAAGACTTCAAGTTATTCAATTCACGTGTAATTGTCACCTAGTCCACATGTACTTAGGTGTGATCTGAAGTTGTTTAAAAGAAGTGACTCAGTATCACCTTTAGGGCCAAAGTCAACAATATGTTCACGTGGGACATTCCGTCTATCTACTACGCTAATACGACATGCGCTATTGAATTAGTGGCCAGTACTGGGGAAATACTTCTGCCTAACGGACCTTTTTTTTATACTACGTCGGGAGGCTTACAAGCACACGGCTCACCTGATGTAAAGCGGGTACCTTAGCCTATTAACGCTTGCGATATATTAAGTATCACTCGCGCGATGCCTCCTCTGCTGCTTAGAGAGCAACTCCTTGGGAGCTTACTGGTGACCTCACTTACACGCAAGAACACAACGACGATCTAGGGAGTTGTTATTTGGCTGCGGTTTTCTGTGAGGTGGGGGTACTTCCCCAGACGATGCTTTGATGCGCCCTACCTCTCTCAAAACATCCAGACCAAGACAAACATACATGTTCATGCTCACAAATGTTTGCCTTGTGTGGGAATCGAACTCACGAGCGTTGGTGTGAAAGTCGCGTCATTCACGACTGAGCCACCGAGCTCGTCAAATATATCAAATCAATCAAATATACCAAAGAACTGTATTTATTTCTCTAAGGTGTAGCAAAATAATATCTTCGAGGGATGTTGTGTTCCTCCTAGTGAATGATGAACCTGCAATTGTTGAGCTAGTAGCGAGAATAATGTAACATTTCTTGCAAGTATTCATAGTTTCATAAATGTGTAATTGTTAAGCCTTCAGAACCCATTATATACCTTTTGTTTGTTAAGAGGGCCGTACGCTCCTTTGACACCCAATGCTGTACCAAAAAATATGATATGTAACGCAAAGTAAATAACTACATTAATTAAACAGATCAAAGTAAATGTGACGTAGCTAATGTAATGGTTAGTTTTCGTTAGGTAAATTATTAATTTAAACTAAATTTCTAAAACATTATTATTAATTAAATCATCCATGTTCATGCTACACTAGAGGAAAAATCAAATTTTTGAAAGCCCGCAAAGGTATTTGAAATGACACATTTGCTTTCAAGTCAAGAAAATCAATATAACAAACGCCGTAACATAGTAATTATTAATGCCAGTATTTATAATCGTAATATGTATATTAGATGATACAAATTATACAACGTTGAAGAACCATATTCATAGTCCATACGTAGTCATAGTCATATTCCATAGACACGGAAGTCTCGGTAACTTCTGTATGTGACAATTGAGTCTATTAATTTTTTTTTATATTACTAAGGTGGAAATCAAGCATACGGCCTGCCTGATGGTAAACAGTCCCCATAGCCTATGGACATTTGCAACACCAGGGGCGTCACTCATGCGTTGCCGACCCTCTAAAAACATCTTCACGTATTTCTTGAAGAACTCCATGCTGTAGTCCCTTGGAAAAACCTCGGCTAGGAGCTCATTCCACAGCTTGAGAATTCTCGGTAGAAAACTTCTCTGGAACGCACAGTACGCGACCATTGCGGTTCCAGCGTGTGAGGATGAACTTCCCGCCGTCGGCGAGCGGTGCGGTTATAAAAAGTAGCTGTCGGCATCATTTCGAACAACTCTTCGGAACACAACCCGTTGTACAATCGGTAGAACACACGAATGGAGGCAAAATCTCTCCTTAAACTTATGGGTTCAATACCGTGTGTAAGTTTAGGATTGTCGACAATTGTCACAGCTCGTCTCTGAACCGAATCACACAGTCCAAGCTGGTATCCAGGTGCTCCCGCCCAAAGGTGACTGCAGTACTCCAAGTGCGGTCTGACTTGAGACTTATTAATTTAAATAATCAACAGGAACTGTCACAGAAATCTCAATTTCAAAAGATGACATTTATATGTATGCGATCCTAAAATAAACATTAGATGACTATATAATATTAAGTTGCACTGCCACCACGAATGTGAATCGGTCACGGTCAGTTACCACGGCGCCACTACGTCGTCGATTGTAATGAAATTCCGTAAGACTCTTAGCTCTGGCTTACTTCCACTGATCAGTCCAGGATGAAGTTGCCAGATCAAGGGCAGACTCCAAGGGTGGAAGTATTGAAAGGGAAAAGAAAAGCCGTGAAGAACGCAAAACCCTTCGACATCCCTGGGTGATTTCTACCAGTTTTGTCTCCGATCGATATTTTTTGGCATTTCAGGGCCCTTTGACTGAATGTCGAGCATACACTTTTTATACTGTTCTTTACATCTACGTCTTCGAAAATGACTAGAGCCAAGTAAATATAACTGTAATCTTATTTTGAATAACCAAACCAAGTCTCTCTCTTACGTCGTCATTACGAACGCGGTCAGCAAGCGTTATGCGTTATGTTATAATTGTAATCTTATTTTGAATAAGAAGGAAACGGGACAACTCTCTTTCAGACCAAGTCTCTCTCTTACGTCGTCATTACGAACGCGGTCAGCAAGCGTTATGCATTATGTTATAATTGTAATCTTATTTTGAATAAGAAACAAACGGGACAACTCTCTTTCAGACCAAGTCTCTCTCTTACATCGACATTACGAACGCGGTCAGCAAGCGTTAAGAATGCAGGACGAAAGAATGACAAAACAGATATACAATACAAAAGTGGAAAGATGTAGGAGCCGAAGAAGATCGAGACAAACCTACCATGACCAAATTGGACGTGTTTTATCTAATGTGATGTCAGGAGCCTCAGAAACCGGTGAGCGCGCATGAAAAGAGCTATGAATGTTGGAGAAGCGAGTGAAGTAGGTAAGGATCGCGTCTTATGGCGCTCGGTTCTCTCTGCCCGCCTACCCCGCTAGCGACCTGGCGTGAAGATATACATACATACATTACAATTATAACATTGCCGGGGCAATTGTGAGATTACCTAATATAAGTAAATAATAACGTCAGTTTTTAAAATTTTCCTTTTTATATGGGACGCTTCCCGCGCTTTTGACGAGTGACATTGTTGTTATACATGAAATTTTTACAATTCAGTATAAAATTAGTTTTGTGTGACAATTTTGATAGTATTTTGTAATATAAGTGCTAGTGAAATTATACAGTAATGAAAAAACTCAAATATAACACGTTTATGTACTTTTTGGAAGACGTGAATAAGTTCATCAAAAACACCTTGTAAAAATCACTATCGTTTTACGGGTGGTATTTAAACTGGGTTGATTGGGTCTAGGTACCCTTCCCAAATATTTTTTCAGCACAGTTCCTGAAGCTGGAACATAGAATTAAGATTTTCAAATGGTCCTATGCTGAAGACTTTGACACTGGCATAAAGTAGCAACACTATTGCCATATATATATATATATATATATAAAAAAACGTCAGTTTTATATCACTAATACAAGTCTTATGCGCATATCATGCGAGGCGCTTAACATTTGAAAGTCAATAAAAATGTCTGCGCTGTAACTATATGATTTATTGTAATATGAAATGTTTTTGGTAATCAGGCTTCAACAATTAAACCTTTTTTACATACATTCGTAACGAATTTTAGCTCTTTATTTCTTTACCGATGCTTTCTTTATACGCTGCAAACTTCTAAACTTAAAAAATAAATAAAAGAAAGACCCATCATCTAATCTTGACCTACTTTGAGATAAAATGAGTTACCCTGAAGGAGAGATAGCTTACATGACAACTATTCTATTTATTAGTGACAGTATTCAAGCGTAACTTCTCTGACTGTAAGTACAGTCTGTAGTGCGCCTATTTATCACAATCACAACAATTTAGCTCTTATTCGACTACAAATAACGACTGTCACAATACATATAAAGAGAATTTTCAACTCTGTCGCTCTGCTCTTTCTCCTGTTTAATCAATTTTATTTTGATTTATTGCACTTTAATTCTTTGACTTGTTTTTGATCATTCTCTTTTTTATATTATGTGCCAACACATGCTTGTATGGTAAAGCTATTATAACAGCGGGATTTCTACAAGATTTTCGTGTTTTCGGGACAACTGTCCATTTTTTTCGCAATTTGGACAACTGAAAACACATTTTGTGTTTGGGATTAGAGCCAAAAAATTGTAAATCGTTGTGCCTATTTCTGAGTTACTGACTAAAAAAGAATATCTGTAGTAATGCTACGAGATACTGTCATACAAACTATATAGTTGCAGTGGTTTTGTGATTGCCAATGTGACTTACGTAAGGGCTTAACTACAGTAATATTTTAAGATTTTGTTTTTTATTATGAATACAAATACATTTATTTGCTTGGACCATGGTGTAAATACAGTTGGTGTAAACACAATTAGTCTTGTACCGCCGCAAATGTCACATGCAAATGTTAACAGTTAATTTAAGTTATAGCAATACATTAATAATCATGATTATTAAAATCAATGTTTGTTATTTATAAAGATGTAGTGTATAACTATCATTCCATTGTTATTACATCTTTAATCATGAGTACTGTTACGTTACTATTTGCAAGAAAATGATGTACTAAAAGGGTTTATTAAAATATTTAAACAGTAAATTATATATAAAATAAAAATGAATTAAAGTTCGGCTAATAAGGGTCTTTTAAGAACTCGCGTTAACTTGTCTAACCGGAATATAACTGGTTGGTTCACTGGAGTGTGCACTGAGTGGCCGTTGGCTATAGTGGCTGACGACTGTAGACAGCAGGTTAGTTAGATCTAGCACGCAGATCCAGACGTAGAAGTTGTTGGTGGGACCGCCTTACGGACCAACATCGCAGCGGTATCTCCGTCAGCCGCGCGCCGTAGTCCACAACAGGGGCTGCAGGTATTTATAATATGGATTAATTCTATGTCCGGAGCTTAACGGTTTTGGAAAAGTGAGTATATTCCCATCGGTTCACCACGTAGCCCACAGCAGGAGGCTGGTGGTCTCAGACGCGGTGCCCTCAATCTTTACTTCTTCAAAATTAGCGCCAGACTGTCATGTTTTTCGGTTTTTCACTAACATCTGTACATTTCTAAAATTTGAAATTACAAAATCAATAATTTTGACAGATCATAGAGCATGCTAAGAAAAGATTCTATATAAATTATATTAAATAAGGTTTTAACATAACAGTACCTACCTATTAATCTCGGTCATTTCATAGGTGTGCTTGGGGATATGGGTCCAACATATACCTGCTTCGAGAAGATTTATATAATGAAGTACACCCGCTGTGAACCGCTCCGGGGGAAATCAATGGAACAATATACACGTGAACAAGTGTCGACAGGATAGGGACTATCTTAAAAGTGTGGGCTATTTTAATCAGATCCGGAGAGATTATTGACACTGGGCTATTACAGAAGAGTGACGTACACCTGCCATAACTATCATATCTATTTGTTACTTCCGGTAGGCGGTGGCTCTACCAAAATGGCCATGGTAGTTTTGAAATGCCAGAGAATACCGGGTAATACCGGCGTAAGTGACTAGGGGCGTCGAGAGGTATGCTGCGCTTTCTCCGAAGTTTCTCGCGGTTTATATTGCTACCTCATACTAAGAATTATCTATCTATATCTTCACGCCTTCTATCTATATCTTAGAGCAGTGATATCTTTTATCGGGACAGGCCCACCACTCATTACCACCACTGTGTCTCATGTGTATCTAGAATTAACATCGTCGAGCACTAAAAAAGGCAATGAATAGTGAAGTTCATCGCTGTCCCGGGGGTTAAACTACAGTTGCCTTGGAACTCGCAACGAATTTAATCAGAAGAAATTTGTAAGAGTAGGAAGTTTTGGAATTGATTTGAGCTGTGACTGAGAGCAATAGATAAAGAACCGGCCTATATCACTTATTTCGGGTTTTCGGATTTATGCACATATTACACTTGCTCGGCAGTGAAGGAAAACATCGTGAGGGAACCCACAAATTCATGATATTATAATTCGAAAAATCCTGTGACCTAACCTAAGAAAGGCTTGGATTCCCCACTGGGTTGTGAAAGACTGAAGGCAGTCGCTCCATATAAAAGACTCCGCTACCTAAAGGATAGCAAACGGGAAGAAAGGAAACGGGACAACTCGAAGATGAAAAGATCTTAACGTCAGGTGGTCTCTCTGTACGGGGTAGGCAGAGAAAATCACAAGATGCGGTCTTTACACACTGCCTAGAGTTTTCTCAATGCTCCATTCACACTCCATATATATCCTGCACTCACTCCCTGCATTCGCTCGTCCTCATCAACTGTCCTTATCCTTGCGTTCGTGCTGATTTCCTCTCTTTCTAATACCATTATCTTAGTTATCTTAACGGGACAGGCCTACCACTCATACCCACCACTGTGTCTCTACTGCAGCCAGAATTAACAGCCGCGACCACCAAAAAGGCAATGAACAGTGAGGTTCATTGCTGTCCCGGGGGTTAAACGACAGCTGCCTTGGAACTCACAACGAATTTAATCAGAAGAAATTTGTAGGAGTAGGAAGTTTTGGAATTGACTTCCCCTCTTCTCAAAGTGAGAGACAGCAATATGACAATATGGCCATTTAAAAACCTCAAAGAGATGGCTAGTCAAGTGAAGCTCAACTGCCGTGCACCACGGTTTATCAAATATCTAACACTATTGGGACCTTAACTGTGAGTTGTTACCTAACACATCGATTCCATTAATATAGATTGCAGAACCGCCTAAACGCCTGGTAATATCTCCCTTGTTGCCATCAAATCAGAATAGTATACTACCCCAGATGTGACACTCAAGGAATTTAACATATTGTCCCGCTCCCGACGCCATAGATCACAGTCCCAAGATGCGGTCTTTACACACCTTTTTTTAACGTCCATAGCACGGCTGCCTACAGTTTTCTACACACTATATATATCCTGCACTCACTCCCTGCACTCGCTCGTCCTCATCAACCGTCTTTATTCTTGTGTTAGTACTGATTTCCTCTCTATGAAATACCATTATCTTAGCATTCAGTTGTAATCCTTTCCCCATACAATCATCTCTCATCCATTTAAATAGTATTGTAGATATTTGCAGTCCAGATGAAGATTACCAAGTTAAAATTCATTTATAAGAAATGAAAATAATAATTACTAATAACTATTATTTCAATACACAATCTTTGGTAATCAGTCTTTAATAATTAAATCTTTTTAGGTAAAGTACGAAAATAGGTACTTAACAAAAGATAAGAAGTGCCATCATCTCATCTTGCCCTGCCATTGGGTAAACCGGGGTTATATAGTAGTTATTAGGTAGATTATGTACACAACAACTATCCTGTTACACGTATTTTGCACGTGAATCTGATGTTCATCTTCTATTCCAGCACAGCTGTAGTAAATTAATTATTATTCAATTCGTACTCTAATCCCAGATCAAGATCAGTAACTGTATGCAACGAGGGCCTTCTAAGTACACATGTGTGCACTTACATAGGTATATATAATTCAGAACCGCGTGCAAATACTGTGCGCCTACAGACATCCTTTCTCAGGAACCACAACTAACACATAGGAATGTGTGTCGGGATTAACTTCTTTCCAGGCGAACTTCTCCCGCAATGTTCCAACCTTTTCTTCCAAAGAGCCTTGTTTACTAATCGGTAGATTACACCACGTGAAAATGACGTTGACTTTGACTGTAAGGTTGATGGTGAGCCACTTCCAGAAATTCCCTTTCATTAGCATTTAATAATTCTATCTTCGGAGATGTGGAGAGTAGTCGTACGTAAAATAAAAAGTGAATTTAATCTGATTTATCTTAGTATGTATTTATCTTTAGTATTTAGTCTAGAACAATTAAATCTTTTCAGACAAATTAGAAACATTATTAATAAAAGGAAATTAATAATGAGAAAAAATCAAAGCATCATCCATATCTACCAGTTTTCCATCCACCCGTACACATACTAAACATTCCGTATATGGAGATGTACACCGTTATACAACAGCAGTAGTTTGAAATACAATAAATTGCAATTGATAAATAATATAAGTAGTAGTAATTATCATTATATTTCTTACTGATTTGGTATATTAGATCAAAATAAACCATTGGATAAACGGTAGAATGCTGTCGTTTATCTCGCACGCGACTTTGTGCCAATTTATTCACTAATTATGGTTAATTATGTCCCACAAAACCTAGGCATTTATTTACACGAGAAGTGAGTTCAAGATATTAAATAATTAGTCGCAGTTTTTTAACACCTAATTATGGTTTGTGTCATGATTGTAAGTTGATTTTTTGTACTGCAAAGGTATTTTACAGTACAAAGTATTTGTGCATGAACATGTCTGTTTGTTTTGGTCTGGATGTTTTAAGAGAGGTAGGGCGCATCAAAGCAGCCCGTCTGGGGAAGTACCTCCACCTCACAGAAAACCGCAGCCAAATAACAACTCCCTAGAGGGTTGTTGTGTTCCTGCGTGTGAGTGAGGTCACCAGTAAGCTCCCAAGGAGTTGCTGTGTAAGCAGCAGAGGAGGCATCGCGCTAGTGATACTTAATATATCGCTAGCGTTAATAGGCTACGGTACCCGCTTTACATCAGGTGGGCCGTATGCTTGCATGTTTCCCATCGTAGTATAAAAAAAAAAATATAATTATACCGCCTACCTGAGGTAAAGTGCCAACCACTTTACCTCAGGTAGGCGGTATGATTGTATTTTTTTTGGCTTATCATACTCATCACATTTGTACATATCACATTTGTCACGTTTTCTGGCACACTAAGCAAATAGGGTGTTTTAAGGGCTTTAGCTCATACGCTCGTATGAAGCCCTTAAAAAATGCCCGTTTATCTTGGTCTGGATGATTTTAATAGAGGTACATACTCTCCGCCACATAGAAAACCGCAGTCAAATAACTATTTCTTCGAGGTTCGTTTCATTCTCGCGAGCTTACCAGTAAGCTCCTAAGGAGTTTCTGTGGCGCAGGTGGCAATACGCAAGCGATATAGTTCATATGCTACGGTAACCACAATACATCAGGTGGATCGTATGATGAGAAAAACGATATAATTTTGAGTTTTATATTTCACGGTGCTCGTAAATAAAATGTAATTACTTGTAACAATGAGTTATAGGCATGAATTTTGGATTTTTTGTAGGAAACTGACCCAAAGTCACCTATATAATTAGGAATTCTACTAAAATATTTTCAGGAACACCGTTCCTATATGAAATCTATGTTTGCCTGTGCGTTTGTCTGGGTGTACGTTTTTTTTTCGAATATTCAAATTTTGACTTCAGATTCGGATTCAGCATAATAAAGTAGAATTGGAATGTTCAGGAACACCGTTCCTATCTCTTAAAGGAACATGGTCAAAATGGCCGACAAATTAAAAAAAAATAGAATTGTCATTAATTGACGAGCCAGGTGTTCCCCTGGCATTGCAAGCTTGCGCATTCTCAACTGGTTTCATAGTTGACTCCTACTCATCTCAAAGGAGCCGATTTTTAAAACGCCCCTCATGTAGTACAGAGACCTCGATAGCGTTGTTGCGTGTGTCATTCTAACTGAACAAGCAGGTTAAAAAAATGAAAAAATATTTGTCACACAGACATTTGTTTTCTATTTTTTCATAAATAATAAATACTACAGAATATTTCGTAAACAAATCTAACTATTTAGATAAAATTTTATATTTAGGTAAGGTTTTACTTTTAAAATGTATCTAGTTATATAGATATCTTTATTAAAAAAAAAGATTTTCACAAAATATGTGTATATAAAAAACACTGAAATAAGCGCGGCCGACCAGGAACTTTACAAGATACGGACGATGTCTCTGCATTGTACGCTTTATTAAAAATATCTAAAGTTTATATCAATATATCAAATAACTTTAGATACTTTGGATCATCGTCCGTATCTTTCGCTTCGCGTCATTTGAAGGCTGCTGTATCTTTCGCACAATTTTACACTGTAGTAGTTGGCTAATTCTGATTTAAATTAAGTTTGCAAAAAATTGCGATTATTCTGATGTTGCAAGTCAAATAAATTGTTGTCATTTGGGCTTTATCGCAGAATTTGTATCCAATTGTGAGTAGTGAGTCCAGCTGTACGGTTTCAATTGATAAAATAGTAAATTGTAGTCATAGTAAGGTTGATTTTCAATAGATTTGTATTTTATCTGTGTGTGGAAATGTCAGTGATGCGCAAAGGAAAAGTTCGTACTTACTCGTACCTGAAATTTTATAAGATTAAACGCAGACATTTCTCGTATGTATTTTCGGGTATGTTTTTTTCTCTTCTACGTCGAATTGAATAGTGTTAAAGGAGAATGCCCATTGTTGTATCGAGTTCGGTTTAAATATTATTTTTGTTCTGCACAAATGGAACCTGCTGCAATCTGTAGGGTTTCAACTATGTATTCGAATAAAAGTAACATTGTTTATAACTCCGGATTTTTTTTGACCGGTAATATCACCTACAATTTTCAGTTGGATTATACGTAGCTGCTATATATAATGTATTAGAGGTATAAGTAGTAAATAATTTTATTCTTCGGCTTCGTACGGGTAGCAGGTAGTATACGTAACTCCCAGTGGTCGGCATAATTTTTCTCGAAATCTTCAACAATCATCATTATATTTCGAGAAACTCAACTCGACGTATTACGACAAGAAATATAAAATGATATTTTGGCATTTAAACACGGGAACGAACTATAGGTATACTTTCATAGAATATAGAACAAAAGCGGAAACAAACAAAAACGCCAAACATATTTTACATTTGTCAATTCAAGACTCCCATCAAATTTGTCGTACATTACTTAATTCAAACGCGTTTCTCGATTTTTAAATTCTTCTTCTTTTAAATATACGTTAGTAGTGGAAATATACATGAAGAATTATCAATTGCCATCGAAATAAATGCAATATGTATAAGTTTTGCGCAAAATATTTTATATTATGTTATATTTATTTTCAATTGATTGCCTTATCAAATCAAATCAAATCAAATCATTTATTTGTAGAAGTAGGTACATACTATAGGTGTTAAAATCAATAAAGTAGCTCAGACCACTTCTTGCCCTACAAACAGAGCATACAAATATTAATAATTATAACATGCACATTCTATAATGTAATTTAACAATATTTATATTACTTTATGTCTCATTATTAATTTATTACTGTCAATGTCATATTATATTTAAGTACTCTAAGATATGTCTTTACCATGTATATAATCTTTAATGTCATAATAGCATTTGTTTCTTAATATTTTTGTCAGTGTTCTTTTAAATTCTGCATAGCCCATTTTTTTCAGCTTGTCCGGTAACTTGTTATACATATATACTGCCATAAAGTGTACACTGTTTCTGTATATAGTACATTTTGGAGTTGGCAGGGCAAGCTTGTTTTTACAACGTAATTTCTGACCATAGGTAGTATCTTGTAACTGAAATCGATACAAATATTTTTTAACGAAAAGCAAACATTCTAGAATGTAGATCGATGGTACTGGTAGTATTTTATATTTTTCGAAGAAGGGCTTACAACTATCCCTTGGTTTGATGTCAAATATAGCTCTAATGCATCTTTTTTGTCGTTTAAAAACATTTTTGGCGTTTGTTGAGTTCCCCCAAAAGATGATTCCATAGCGTATGACTGAGTTCACAAATCCGTAATATGCGGTAATGGCAGTCTCTAAATTAGAAATCATAGCTAGCTTCCTTAAGAGATATACAAAACTATTAATTTTATTACATATGGTGTCAATGTTTGCTTTCCAATTACAGTTTTTGTCTATGTAAACTCCTAAGAATTTTATATTGTCGACTATTTCAATTTTATGCATGTCAAAACATATATTTAAAGATAAGGCATTGGATTGTGGTTGATGAAATTGAATAATGTTGGTTTTAGTCAAGTTTATATTTAAATTGTTTCTCGTCAGCCATTTAATTGTATTACATATTGTGTCATTTATTTTATTCTCTAAGTCATTTTTTTCATTTGATTTAATTACTATGGAACAATCATCTGCAAAAATTATCGTCGGGAGTTTAATATAGCTTGGTAGGTCATTTATATATAGAAGGAACATTTGATGTTTAATTTAATCGACTACTTCATTCGCCCTTGAGTAATGGCAATAATTTCATTTAAATGGCGAACCGGAACTTTGAGTTAAGTTACATAAAATTTACAATACTTTAATATGTTAAATTTTTAAAGTAATGTTAATATTATGTAATTTATTCTCAGGAGGAATTATGGTTTAATTTTTTGGAAGACTTAATGAAAAACAATGATTTGATTTTTAATGTTAATCTTAAATGTGCACATCTTGAAACCATGAATGGGCATTCCCCTTACCTCCGTTAAAATCCCCACCTCTAGCAGCCTCAGCTGACGGCCTGTAGTTCAAATCTTGGCGTGGTCGTGTAATACTAAATTCGTATTTTCAGATTAAGAAATTATATTTCAAAAGGCGTGTGACCTAATCTAATGATGGTCTTATTTTCTCTTTGGGTTGTGGAGGTGTGATGGCAGTCGCTCCATGTCAAAATCAGTATCTTCGGCAAATCATTAGGCTTAGGGACAGCACTAGGAAGAAGAAGAACGGTGTTAAAATATTCAAAACAATTCTTCGCCGAGCCCGGTAGCGGAGCGGTTAGCAATGCTACTTTAACATAAAGGCTTTTGTGTGCATGAACATGTTTGGGTGTTTTCAAGAGAGGTACGGCAGATCAAAGCAGCCTATCTGGGGAAGTACCTCCACGTAACAAAAGTAGTCAAATAATAGCTACCTGGATCGGTGTGTTGCGTTCCTGTATGTGAACGAAGATAACGTTAGCTTCTAAGGTGTTGCTTGTTAACAGTAGAGGTGGTATAGCGGTACGGTTACGATATTCACTTTACGTCAGATGGGTAGTATGTTTCCTAAATCTGTTGGCAAAAAACTCTTGGTGTCTATTAATCCAATATGGTATTTATTTTGAATTAATATTTAATATCTATTTAAACAGGTTAGATTATAAACCTGATAACCGACTACTTCAATGAAGCCACCGCCAAGAATTATCAATGCTGTCTTGATGTAAATCGAGTTGAGAGGTCGACTTCTCTTTTTTATATTAAGAGTTTTTTTTAGTTTAAAAGTGTGATTGGCGATATTACTCGTAGAACCGGCAACCGCGCGGAAAATCGGTTCTCGAATGCCGTCTCCGTACAGGGTAACCAAAAAAGTGTGCACTGGGACGCCGCGCCGTTTGAGAACCGTTACCATTACTAAACATGACGTACAGTGTGGGACTGAATCGAAAAGATTCGTCAGATCGTCGCTCCATCTAGTCTAGATCTAGAAGGATCCGCCTAGATGACCGAAGACCTGAAAGATTTGTAGGGAGTCGATAGATGCACGTGGCTCAGGATACAGCGGATCAATATATACGGCCTGAAATGATGATGATAGTTTAAAATGTATTTCTAAAATTATAATATCCTGTAATTAATAGTTTATGCCTGACATCGACATATCCGAAAATATTATGCAAAGACAAATAATTAATTATAGCAAAAATTTGCGTTTTTAGTTTGGGTCATCATTTTGGTCAGTAAGGTCAAACTTAAAATGTGCTAAGTTCAATGTCATTGTCATGGCCGCTAATTTGATGTTTTTTAATGTAAACTGACGACCGGTTTCGGTATTCCATACGAGTACTAAAACATTGTTTTCTGCGGTTTCACACGTTTTTGATTGGCACCGCAAACCAGAACAATGTGTTATCTTATATGCGAGTTATTTTGTCGATAATGAACATATATTGTGGGATATATTACACAGAGCCTTACGGATTCTAAAATCCAAAATTCACAGGCGCGAAAAAAGCGGGAAAATGGCATCGATCCGGATTTTTTGTAATATTCGTGTTTGTATGCAATCTATCACAGAAAAAGCGGGTACGATCCGGTGCAGTGCTGTTTTATGGGACAGGTATACACGAATACGTACACATACAAATACGAATGTTACAATAAAAATTCAGTCCCGGATAGCTGCCGCTTTAATGCGTTTCCTGCGCCTGTAGGTCCACAACCTTTTAAGGTAGTCAGAGCGCCGTGCATACCTCTCTAATGGCTTTCCCCTGTCCCAAACTAAGCAAAAGTAATCTATGGGGGCTAGACAATACATACATACTTATTTTTGACGTGATAACTTCTTATAAATTGACGAACGCCGACTGCACGCACGAAAAAGCATGACTCATTGTCACGTTCCGCCTGAGCTGAGCGTGCAAGCGAGAGCGCGGGACAAGCGATAGAAGAGGCACGATCGGCCTAAGCGTTCGGCTTATGACGCATTAGCACATTGTTAGTGTAATTAATCTGTATAATTTAAGTAAAAAAAATAATTGAATTATCGAGTGCTAATAAATGTTAATTTATCGAAAAAATTGTAATTTTCAATTAACTCCTTCTTTGTATTATACAAAATAATGATAATTTAGTGATAATAATTCAGTTCGAATCATTAAAGTATGCAATTTTTCATCAATGTTTTCTTATGACGTTATCTCGTAAAATTATCGTCCGTAAACCGACTTTACAGACAACCAATTTTTTTTTTCTGGGTGTAAGTGGCTCACATCATCTGGAGCCAAAGTTAACTCTACATGTAAATGGTGCACCCGGCCAATTAGCCAAACTCGACTGCGAAACAGTTACATTGAATATGATACAGGCCATCTAGGAAAATGTTTTTACTGAGGTTGCAATACTTAAACGATACTCCTTATGTTGTAAGCGTCTATAGGTTACGGTCACACATTGACTGTTGACTGACATAGACGTGTGAGACTTCTGCTAAAGGGCGGCATATATGCCTATTTTTTTCAAGCAGTGAGTGTTTAGGTTCAAAGTGTTTTTAATATTTACCGGTAATAGAAAATTTAAGATTACCAAACGTCCAAAGGCGTCGAGATGTCACGTCTGATGTATTACATACTAAACAAATCTAGTTGCAATAAGTTAGAATTACCAAACATTTAGACTTAGATGATTCTAAAATCAATCTATACCACTGGAATAGTTAAAAACGTACCTACAATCATAGGTTACCCATATCTCTAAATAGTATAAAACAAAGTGCCTGCGTTAGAATTTTTTCTAAACCACGGAACGGATTTTAATACGGGTTTCACTAATCGAAAGAGTTTACATAATTTAATAGTAATTTTGTACAAAATGGCTAAACTATGACGGTGTTTTTACAATAAAACTATGTTCGTGCTCTTACATGGATATCGCTGGCAAAACCTACATCAAAATAGTGTAAGCATTATAAAATTGTAGATCTTTAAAATGTTTACAGAAAAATACGCAGTAGTATGTGTTTATCCCCTGTGTCTCTCACAATAATATTTTTTATCTACGAGTATTACAGATTAGTACAACATGGTATTTTGGTTTGCAATTTATTCCTTGAAATATTTCTAAAATTTGAAGGAATAAATCGCAAACCAATTTTGATACGGGTTTCTCAATAAAATTACGCCTTAAAACCAATTTTGAACTTCTTCCTAGTGCTATCCCGTTTCCTAATTCATTGGGATTGGGATTTCGCTACCTAAGACTAGGGTGTTGCCAAAGATATTGTTTTTGATATGGAGCGACTGCTATTAGACCTCCGCAACTCGCAAGGAAAACCACATCTCACTTACGTTAGGTGGCACGTCATTTGAATTATAATTTCTCGGACGTGCGAATTTCCTCATGATATTTTTTCACCGCCGATCAAGTGATAATTACAAATATCTACTAAATCCGAAAACAATAATTTAGTGGTACGTGAGGATTCACACCAATTTTGATATTTTTCATGTTTCTTGCCATAAAATAAAAAATAAATAAATAAATATAATAAAATAAACATACTTACCTAATATTTTCTTATATCTGACTTTTCAATTTTTTATTAGTAAGTAATCCTGCTAATCCGAACCAGGCCGCTTGTTGTGTACATAATAATCCGTGGAACACGGCAGTCGAATTTCTGCTTCTTTGATTATATTTGATTATACACTGTCCGTGTTATCATTAAACTTTTTACAGGTAATCATTTTAATGAATGAGAACGAGACAGGTAACTATTAAATGTTGCGTATCTCTCAAATCCGAAAGAGATGAAATAATCTGTCAAAGGTAGCTTAATAAAATAGACGCAGTATAGCTATCGTTAAGCAATTGATACCATATCATATTACTGTTCCTCACATTGCCTTCTACTTATTTCTTATTATAAGGTTCGTGAGTTCCTAGGTAGCTGTTGCTATTTAAAAATCCGGACTGCAACGAACTTCACTGTTGTTTCTTTCTCACCCAACGTAGTTTCAGTTAAGTAATGTACGTACGTCAATAATTTATCGATGCTAGTGACGAAGGTAATTGTTGGATGACAGTTTCAATAACGAGTCCAACAATTGCTATTTCCGATAAAATTTATAATGTTTATTTCATGAAAAAATACTGATGAAGTAAATAAAATCTTATAGATATTTAAATAGATATACTTAGCTTAAAATTATCAGGTAAAAGTTATTAAGTGAATAATCGTAGCCTAGTCTACTTGTACGAGTATTACAAACGTTTTTTATCCAACGTTGGATGGAGTAGGAGGAATCGTAGCCGTGCTGTAAATTAACGTTTACATCAAATGAAGTATCGCTCATACTTTGTCACATCTATGCTGACATAGCAACTCCCCAGGACCTTATTGGTAAACTCACTGACTTGCAGAAATATAACTCTCTAGAGAGTTATTATTTTGCAATGGTCTTCTGCGAGGCACATCCCCAATCCGGGTGTTTCGTTGCACCTACACCTCTTTTACCAGAGCCTCGTTTGTTAATTAGTAGGTCGCACCACGAGTAGGTGAGGTTGACTTTGACTACAAAAATTTGCTACATTTCACTGCTACATTTACAGCTAATTTTGTTAAAATGAAGTCATGTATCAAAACACATGGTGTGAGAACCGCCCGATTTGTATTGGTATTATTATTACGTAATATTTGTAACTCTGGAGATCATGTAAATTGACGTTTATATATCGCACTTATCTGGGCATACATTTCACTGTACTTTTTTTATGCAGCCAACAAATTCAACAAGCAATGATTATTTTCTGATTTAAACACTATTATTTTATTTGGATAGCAAGAAGAATTCATTTATTTGGATTTAGGAATATTTTCAGATCAATAATATATGTTTTTTCAAAGAAAACGTGTAGTAATATTATGCTAATAACAAATCACCAATGTAGAGGGAAGTGGGACACAATGATACATGGGCACTATATAGAAGATATAGAAGCATTATTTCATAATCGATTGTAGTAACATCTCAAAATCGCGCCTATGTAAACGTAATGATGGTGATCCCGCCGACAATCAGACAGCCGGTGGCATTTTACAAGACTGTACGAGTTTTGAGTGCGGCAAACTAAAAAAATATGTGGAATATAAAAGTGCAACTTGCAATTGTTTATATTTACCAAAAGTAAGCAATTTAAAATTTCGTGCATATTTAAAAATAAATTAGTGTCGTTGCTGCAATTTGCTATTTTTATTTTATTTTATTCGGGATAAAAAACAAATGTACCCCGTAACTGTATTAAGGTATATTAATTAGTATATTAATTTTAAAATATAGTTTTGAGTTAAAATTATATATTTCTTTGTGGTGTCTTCAGAAAATGGTGCGGACATACAAGACAAAGACTGAAAGACGTAATATGGATAATAAAATATTTATTTTAATGAAAAGGTTTCTAATAATGAAAGAGAAAGAGGGAAATCTAGATATATTTTATACTGACATACTAGACAAAATTAGCTACAAATGTTACATAAAGAATAAGAAAGAAATCAACAAGTTAAATTGATGAAGCAGAAAGCAACAAAGAATTTATTAGGACTTACAGAAACTAAAACGTACTGACATACTAGACAAAATAGGCTACAAATGTTACATGAAGAATAAGAAAGAAATCAACAAGTTAAATTGATGAAGCAGAAAGCAAAGAATTTATTAGGACTTACAGAAACTAAAACGTCTTAGTCAAAGTCAAAATCTTTTTATTCCGTAAAAATGGCTACATTTGTTTGAAATCGTCACAATTTTTTTTCCCTACCGTGCAGTTCATGACTAGGTGAGCACTGATAAAAATACTGCCAAAAAACTCAGGCATCCCTCTTTTGGTATCCAAACAAATTTACATAATTTATTAATTACATTATAATTGGATCGACTCAATCCCAGACATTTTTATCATTAATATAGTCAGATACTTTATAATATGCCCTGCTACACAATTTGGCTTTAATAGTAGTTTTAAATTTGTTTATTGACAATTCTCTTATATTGCTGGGAAGTTTGTTATAGAACCGTATACATTGCCCCATAAAAGAATTACTTATTTTGTGGAGACGGCTTGCATGTAACACAAGATTATGCTTATATCTAGTATTTATATTATGAGTATCACTCTTTTTACAAAATGAGTCTATATTTTTATGGACATACAAAAGATTTTCATAGATATATTGCGATGCGACTGTTAGAATATTTATTTCTTTGAATTTTTCTCTAAGGCTCTCCCGGGGACCAAGTTTGTAGATAGCTCTTATGGCTCTCTTTTGCAATAAAAAGATGGTCGAAATGTCCGCGGAGTTACCCCAAAGAAGAATTCCGTATGACATAATACTATAAAAGTAGCTGAAATAAACTATTCTAGCCGTATCAACATCATCTTCTTTTCTTCAAGCCAAACTCAGATTCTGATTTCAGTAAAAATAAGTCGTTGTTGGCAGTGAAAATTAGGGGATAACGATAATAAAGAATCTGATACAGAAAGCGAAGAAGAGTTTGACATTCCAAATCCGGAAAATGTAAATTTTAGGAATTTCCTTCTGATCAAATTTGAAAAGAAGTAATATGTAGTAATTCATTACGTGGTCAAAGTAATTTCTAAATGCAACTTAACTGACTATCAACTATCATATCTCAGAAAACCCCCTAGGTGTTACATTTATGTTTTTCCAGATATAGGAGACAAAGCATTGCATCGCATTGGTGTATTGACACCACTGCAATGAACCAATGCGAACTTTTATCGTAAGCCGCAGTAAATTGTGTGTGTAAACAATTTACAATATCGATCGCATTGGTGTATTGACACCACTGCAATAAACCAATGCGAACGATATTGTAAATGAATTACACACACAATTTACTGCGGCTTACGATAAAACACATACACATGTACACATAGTAAGAGGCCAAAATGTAAATGGGCTAACCAACAGCTGGAAAAAATGTGTAATAAGCGAATTGAACTCTATAGTATATGGCGGATAGATATAACTAATCTTCAGAAGAAACTATTGTACAATAAATATAGGAACAAAACAGCAGACAAATTGAGACGATGTTTGTAATAATTTCAAAAATACGAAAAAAATGTTGTCTTTAATTAACAACGTAACTGGTAAAGTAATTAAATGTATAGATAACGTTCTCTTAAAAACTTTTCATGTAGGGTAGTAGGGTTACTACGTTAGCAAATAATTTTGCTTATGAGTTTGATACAACTGTTAAAAAACTTGATAATTCATGTATTGTACCACTTTTGGACAAGTCAACGTATGTATTGTACCCGATAGATAAATGAAACCGGGGCGAGCACGTGCATATATAATATTAAAAAATATAAAATCGCTTAACGACAACAAAAGCCGGGGTTACGACGAGATATGCGTAAGCGATATAAAATATCTGTCTACAAGACTAGCACCAGTGATTTCTCATTTAAAAAACTGCTGCTTGGATATGATGGCTATTTATCCGGATCGACTTATAATAGGTATTATTAGACCGATTTATAAAAAGGATACTGATTACAATAACTACTGTCCGATTACTATATTGTCGTGTTTAGACAAGATTATAAAAGATATGTAGGAACGGAAATAAACAAATCCTACAATCTAATAAGATAATTAATTGTAAAACGATTGTTTTTTTTCATTTGTAAGTTCTATTTCTCTAATTGACGGAGAGTTTCAATGATCGTCTCTTAAATAATAAATTTATTCTGAACTAGTATTATTTAAATAACAAGTATTATTTGCGAAATAATTTACAATTGATTACCTGTTCACAATTAAAATACTATTTTTATAAAAGTATTATAATTTGAAAACAATTTCATTTGATTTTCTCTTTGTATTAAAGTGCTCCAAGTAATTTATTCAAGTTGGTGGGGCAGAATGATTCAAAATCCATTTTTTTTAAAGTAAGTTCTCTTTTCTTTTACTACTTAAACAGATCATTAATATACAATTTTTAATTTTTCTGCATCAATCTGCCCCACCTCAATTGCATCAATAATGCAATTTTCAAGTAATCGTAGATATATTTAACTTGTAATGCACGAAAGGAAGATACAATATATATTGATCAACTAATACCATTTTAGTTTTTTTAAACATTTACTGCCCTAAACATAAGACCTACCTAGCAATCAAGCGCTTATCAAGCCTCTCATTGATTATAATTGTACTGAGAATAGCATTATCTTATTCTTGTCAAACTATTAAATTAGTAACTTCCATAAATTATCTTGGTGTAGTAATTGACAATGATCTTTTATACTTTTATAAAATGCTTTGACTATATTAAAACAGCATACAATGCCACCTTACTCGTATAATACCTTACTCGTTAAAGCCTTCATAACAAAGACAATTTTCACAAGAAAGTATTTCCGTTATTTAGGCTCATACAATAAAAATAACATGATCTTATCCATTCATTCTTGGAACAAACAGAAATGTAAAGTGAAGGTCCAGAATTAGGTATCTATTCTTTAAATTGCGTTGAAACAGGAATGCTTTTTACAAGTAATACTTGACATCAGAGAAAACAAATGCTTATTTCTCATGTGACCAATACATAAGTACATATATTTATATTATGCACAATATATGTTAAACGTTATGAACAACGCAATTCGTAAAAGCTTAAAATGAGTACCACACTTCAAAGTCTAATATTAGTAAAACTTAAAGTTATTAATTTAATTTTGTTAGTTTAATCGATCTTACCCCAATTTTGATTCGACAAATTTGTTATAAACGATGCAATATTTACTCTAATCGAGAGGAGAAAACCCGAAATCCTGTAACATAGGGTTATCAAAGCCTACTTTAGTTCCGAGTGATCTGAAGAACTAAATGATGAATGAAAATTAATAAAAATGATACCGTTTTAAAGGTTATATTGTAATCTTTAAATTGATACTATAATCATTTTAATCACACCCATACTTCAGGAGCTGTACTGGTGTAAGTAAAGGAGTACAAAAAAGACATAATACAATTTCTCCATTCCCGGCGAGTTGCGCGCCGCTGACCCCTAGTAAAAGCTCATGCTGTAAAAAAAAAACAGGCTGTGGCGCCTCATGGCTGAAATCAGCTTTGATAGAGGAGTGGGAAAGTATCCCATAAGAATCTATCAAGAAGCTGATTCGGTCCATGAGGAATCGTCTTCGAGCTGTAGTAAGGGCCAGGGGAGGCAATACAAAATATTGAAATTCAAATTTGAGACTAAATAAAGATTTTATGTTAAATTTTGTTGTTTTATTTATTGAATTCCATTTCCTTATTTCCTTACATTTTCCTTAGTTATCCACCTTTAAAATGGCACCATTTTTATTAATTTTAGTTGGCCATTTAGTTCTTATGATCGCTTGGAACAAAACACAAGAGGGTTATTGCTCACTTGAATTTACTGTTCCATAGAAACAAGATTTGGGTATCCCTCAGGGTTACTCGATGCCGAATTTTATCGTGTCGACATAAAGTTGCTGTGCGTTTATTTATTGTTTATATTCTTATTACGTATATCATTTCCTTAGATCCTCGCCCGTGTCTGTTATGTACCCCGGGAGTCAGTATTCCCCTTTGAGAGTTTTGATCTACACAGTTTTAATATTTGTTTCATAATTAAAACTAAAATAAAAATTACAGCTAATAAATAAATTTAATTAAAAGTTCATTAATAGTATAAAATGCAATAAGAAACATTCTAGTTGTGTTATATAATAATATTATATTATTGTTATGCTATGAAAGTTAAAAAAGCGAATGGGGTTATGACGAACTCGGTGGCGCAATGGTGAAACGCGCTGTTGTACTATTTTAACACCAACGCACATGGATTTGATTCCCACATAGGATAAACATTTGTGTGTAAGAACATGTCTTTATGATTTGGTCCAGGTGTTTTCAAGAGAGGTAGGGCGCATCACAGCAATCCGTCTAGGAAAGTACCTACACCTGACTGAAAACCGCAGTCAAATAACAACTCCCTATTAAGTTGTTGAGCTCCTGCATGTGAGTGAGGTCACCGGTGAACTCTTAAGGAGTTGCTCTGTTAGCAGCAGAGGTGGCATGGCGCGAGTGATACTTAATGTGTCGCAAGCGTTCACCGCTAACCGTTAACGTAACCGCTGTACATTAGGTAGGTCGTATGGTTGTATGCCTCCCGACGTTGTAAAAAAACAGGTCGAGTCATGTGGCGCTTTTCTCTACCTACCCAGTAAGGGACGTGGCGTGAATTTGTAAATGTATAAATCGATCTATCTGTAGGGGTAGGGGTAGGCAGAGAGAACCGAGCGTCACATGCTTCGGTCCTTACACACCCCAGATACTTCGTCTTGTTTTCAATTTGTATTTCTTGTTGTATTCTAATTACAGTTAAGCGTAAGTCAACATTCATACTACTTGCAACTTGCACTTGATCCAAGCTAGCAAGTTCAAGATATTAGTCTATTTATTCTAATAATATAGATAATATAGATAAATATATAAACGGAACCCTATTACTGAGGCTCCGCTGTCCGTCCGTCCGTCCGTCCGTCTGTCACCAGGATGTATCTCATGAACCGTGATAGTTAGACAGTTTAAATTTTCACAGATGATGTATTTCTATTGCCGCTATAACAACAAATACTAAAAAATAGAATAAAATAAATATTTAAGAGGGCTCCCATACAACAAACGTGATTTTTTTTGCCTTTTTTATCGATAATGGTATAGAACCCTTCGTGTGCGAGTCCGACTCGCACTTGGCCGATTTTTTTACCTTTTCAGTTAAACTGTAATTGTCTAAATCATTTTAAGAGAAACAGGGCACATCAATGCGGTCCGAGTAGGAAGTACTACACCTGTATTCCAAGCATATATTGAATACGGTAACCACATTACATCAAATGAACCGTATGCTTGTTTGCCTACAAATGTTTTAAAAAAAAAATTGACGTTTTAGCTTTCCTTTACGATGCTTAAGAAGATAACATTGAAACTAAATTAAAATTTCTCACAGCTGGAGTTAGGAAAAGCGTTGAAATCGATCTGCGAGTTAAAATCAAACAAATCAGTTTAGGGTCACGGGCCTACTTTATTTTTATTTTCTGTTGTCACGCCATCGCCGTCGTCAATTTCGAACTAATCAGAAGTAAACAGCAAAAAAGAGTACTAAGGCTAACTAAAATAAATTTTTCAAGCGTGATTAGAATACTGCATGCTGAATGTTCAGTACAGTTTTATTTCAAGTGAATATTTTTATTACTGCTTGTGGGCCCAATGGTATTAAATTTGGTTTTCAACAAGCCAATAAATCACTTGACAGCTTATGTACAGGCTTTAAAAATATCAATGTATAAGCTATTGCATATAGTAGGTAACAGGCCCCGCCAAACCTAATGGGTTAGGAAACGGAATATCGCTAAAAAAAACTTTCTTTTTAAACAACGTCGGGAGGCATACAAGCATACGGCCCACCTGATGTAAAGTGGTTACCATAGCCTATTAACGCTTATAATATATTAAGTATCATTCGCACGACGCCTCTTCTGCTGCTTACATAACAAATCCTTAGGAGCTTACTGGTGATCTGACTCACACGCAGGAACACAACTACCCTCTAGAGAGTTGTTATTTGACTGCGGTTTTCTGTGTGGTGGAGGTACTTCACCAGACGGGCTGATTTGATGCGCCATACCTCTCTTAAAACATCCAGACCAAGACAAACAGACATGTAAATGCACACAAATGTTTGTCTTGTGTGGGAATCGAACCCACGAGCGTCGGTGTCAAAGTGGCGTCATTCACTACTGAGCCACCGAACTCGTCATTTCATTACTATTACATATGTCTCAATTTGTTAATGCCAGGATATCTGGTGATGAGTACACAACAGGCAGATTGATAGACTGACAAAAAATTTGGGAATGTCTTCGCTTTTGTCAATATTACAGGTCGAATCATTGATATCACTATGTCGAAATAATATTTCATGTACATCTAAGTGTATGACAAGCTTGACGCTTTGACCGCTATATTGTTCTTATACCGTACGTAAAAAATACAATCGCTCTTAGCTGTACAAACTCGACTCTGCTACAATAGTCCTATGTTTATATACCATAAACGTTAGATGTATATTATGTTTATGATTGATATACATATGTATGATCCTAACACTAATCTTCTTCTTACCGTTATTTCGTTTCCTAATCCATTAGCATTGGCCGGGTCCTACCTACCTAAGCCGGACCATATATAATACGGATTTGGCGTGGATACTAATTTTTATATAGAGCTCCATAATTCAGAGTGAAAACCGTCACTATGTTTTCCTTCATTTACATAAATTGAAATATATAAATTTAGTGGTACACGCGGGGATTCGACCAGGTGAACACTAATATTATCTAATATTATAAACAAACAATGTCTTTCTATTTGTTCATTTCTCTGACTGTATCTGTCTGTTTGCTCTGTGCATTCAGAGGTTTAGTTGAGTAAACTTCTGAACGCATTGTAATGAATGATTTAGGTATAGAGTTGACCTGTAACCTTGATAATATAGGCTGTCGTGTTAAAAGGATACCAAAGAAGCTCTGCCAAATGGCAGTAGTAGTACTGCGCCGGGCAGCTTGATAACCGAAGTTGTAAGCCTTCAGAACCCGTTATATACCTTTTCCCATACATTTCGCGGTCATATATGACCACACGGGTTTCGAAGGTTCGAAGGTCACGGGGGTACTCCATTGCCCATATTTTTCCATCGGTTTAAGTTAAGGGACGCGGCGTGGTGCGTCTGCTAGTCAGGTAATAGCGAAGACGTGCTGCACGCGATCCTGAAGATCTGAGTGAAGGTATTCACTAATCATCGGCCTCGCGGCCTTTTCTTTTGACAAAATGTGTTTCGATGACATAAAACAATGCTCATAAAAGATGGAACTAACAAAATTCCTACTAATATTATAAATGAAAGTTTGCAAGGATGTATGGATATTTGTTACACTTGCACGCAAAACCATACGCAAACCAATAAAAAAAAGTCGGCCAAGTGCGAGTCGGACTCGCGCACGAAGGGTTCCGTACCACTATCTATAAAAACGGCAAAAAAATCACGTTTGTTGTATGGGAGCCCCCCTTAAATATTTGTTTTTTTTTAATTTAATTATTTATTCTTAAAGTGAATATATAACTAAATATTCTGTGAATATTTCAAGCGTCTACCTGTTGCCGTTAACAATATCGAGCAAAATCGAGCAAAAAAATCACGTTTGTTGTATGGGAGCCCCCTTAAATATTTATGTTATTCTATTTTTTAGTATTTGTTGTTATAGCGGCAACAGAAATACATCAGCTGTGAAAATTTCAACTGTCTAACTATATATATAATATATATAGTGAGATACAACCTGGTGACAGACGGATGGACGGACGGACGGACGGACGGACGGACAGCGATGTCTCAGTAATAGGGTTCCGTTTTACCCTTTGGGTACGGAACCCTAAAAATGATGCAAATTGTTATATTAAAGTCGTTCCTGAGATACACAAGTATATCAAAGCTACTTCATAACCTGCTTGGAATGACAGGTCGTTCGCGTCGTCCTTGTGCTACGAAGAATATGTCTTTTTAACCGCAGTTATTTCAAATACCTTCTCAATAATGGTTCTATGCATAACTAAGTAACTATGTTGTGCTAGTACAATGCCCCTTTACGTATCTCCATCCATTAATCCATTAATTGCACAAACAATTAGTCATTGGCGGACGGTACATATTTTTTCCTAGTATATATCTTAAACATTTGCTTAAAAACGACATTACAATTTGTATGCTTAACTCGCCTCTATCGAACATTATGTCGATGAAATCCAACATCCGTTACGAGATCCGTTTTAATCCGATTCGATTATAAATTTTACAATTTATGAAAGGAAATGTTTAAAACAATAGACATAAGTGACATCAATAAGTCGTGTCGACGTTTCGATTCCGACGACAAATATTGGTATTTGTATTTATAAGTGGTTTTTATTAGTCTGGTTGTTTTCTGGGTATTGTGTATCTCATCTTCTTTCGAACTTTATCTTGTTTCCTAATCCATTAGGATTGTCGGGGTCCGTTTATGACGAGGATACCGATTTTTGAATAGAGCAATCGTCGTTAGGAGTGACTTGTGGAGCCCAGAGGGATAACCAGACCTTAAGTTAGTTTACACATCTTTCGAAATATAATTCCTTGCACGTGCGATACTCACGATGTTTTCCATCGCAGCCGAGCGAAATGAATAGAAATATGTACATAAATCCAAAAATACGAATTGAGTCGTGCATGCCCCACTAAGATTCGAACCGGGGACCAGTTGCGTAATATAGGCCAGTCCTTTATTGACGAGGCTATCACTGCTCTGGGTATTTATTGTGTATGTATTAAAAATATATATATTTACGCATTTTTACCTTTTATGTTTTAAGCATACGACCTCTTGGTAAGCAGTTACCATAGCATGTGGGTGGGTGTGGGTAGTTATAATATCTGGGGAATCACACCTGCATTCAAAAAGATACCAATTACCTAGTACCCACAATACAAGTTCCGCAAGGACTAGATGGATATTTATTTATTAGCTTACAAACACTTGTAGTGCCAATAGTCAGTCTCAAATAACCTCATTAATCAGACCGAAATAAGAACTGTTTACACCTTAACTGTTTAAAGAGTATATTTAGTAGCCGTTATTACATGGCTGCTGAATGAATTTCTCACATAGGGATAACTATTAAATGTCGCCACTATACCCGATTTTCTTTCTAGCTTTCTTTTTACAAAGTGGTTGGGTCCAATACGTGCTAGAAATTTTGGTATTAATAAAAAAAAAATGATAGTAAATTTGGTCATACGCAATGCATGAGTGGAACCCGTTCATGCAGGCATCCACGGTTACGTACGTACGATAACTGGTTACTATTAGGACGGTCGTATTTGTGATTAATGTTTAGAATATTTAATGTAGCTAATTAAACTTCTGTTGTTGGATTTATTTACTTAAAAACAACTCAGCACGTGATATGCAGTAGCCCATAAAGTGTCTGGAGCTTATTCGGTTACAGGCGGCATGTACAGCTCAGGCTGGCATTTCCCGCGTCTCGTTCCTCATGTCTCGAGTGATAGCCTTGTCTTGATTTCTTCATCAGACGGTTGTTTGGATTTATAGGCCGTGCTTTTAGTTTACAACTAAAATTATCGATATTCGATTTTGTACTCTTAGCGTCTCGTCACTAGATCACGCACACTTTGTTAAATCAAAAATCGTCACATGCCAATGAGTCTTTTGTTCGTCTATACGCCAGTAAATTCGCCTGTACTAAGTTAATGGTATAGAATATTCAGGAGGCCGTAAAAATAAAACACATCAAGATAATTTTAATATCGACTTTTGGACAATTACACTAACTTTCCCTAATATTGGAATTTAAGATGGCAATGATATTAAGGCAAAATAAAGTAAGTGACAAGTTCTGTTTGAAAATACAGAACTTGTCACTTACTTTAATTTGCCTTAATAGATTGTATGCTTCTCTTCTAAAATATCGTAAGCGGGGACAAGTCGAGTTTTGACATTAGCTCTTCATTAATTCAGATTGTGATATATAAAAACACCTTGGACACATATTTAATACACAGCTCATAATCATAATGATATTTATGGTCGATGCTAATACAAACAGATACGAAGGTATTTTTTGGTGTAATCTTGTGGTCAGTGTTAATTTTCAACATAGGTACCTTCTGTTCCCGGTCACGTACTTGGTTAACGATCTAGTAATGAGTTAGCCATCTATAATATAAAGTTTAAGTAATTGTTAAATTTTACCTTTTCAAATACATTTAGCCTCTGACTAATTGTATTTATTTAGGCAGTCCAACGCGTATTTCTCTGAAAACTAAAGCACCTTCTCAAATAGCATTTTAGTAGTAGTAAAGGAAAACTCATTAGTTTTGCGGCAAATTTTTCACGCATAACATTTTAATAAGTAAATATTTTTAAGTGTTTTTGTTGTTGTATATTCTTTTACGTCAGTATTTTCATAGTATATAACTTTCTGAGAGGTTTCCATCATTACACGACTCTGCGTCCGTGGGCATCGAGTTTTACTTGAAGAAGTCTGAAATTACAGCAAAGCTATGCCATCAGTTCTGCAATTCCTCGCGTAATATTTTCTGGTAGTTATATGGGCATTGCGGACAGTAGGTGCTCGCTCATAACTCTAAAAAATTAGAGTTCAACTTTTGCATTTTGGTTTAATAACATAGAACATTATAATTTTGACGTCCGCGTACTTGTAACACTGCAAGAAAAATCATCCCTTTTGTGTGTATTCTCTTTATCTTTTTTTTATTACGAAGATGCTAGCATCCGATTGGCATCGCTTTTTTTCCCATGTCGGAAGGCATACAAGCTTACGGCCCACCTGAGGTAAATCAGTTTCTGTAACCTACGAACGCTTATAGCACATTATGCATCTCCTCACACGCAGGAATACAACAACCCTCTGTGGAGTGGTTTTCTGTGAGGTGGCGGTACTTCTCCAGATGGACTGCTGTCTGCACCCTACGTCTCTTAAAAACATCCAGACCAAGACAAACATACATGTTCATGCTTACAAATGTCGCATCATTCACGACTGTGCCACTTAGCTCGTCAACAATTCACACGTCATATTAAGTTAAAAATTAAATGAAGATTTTTAAACTTCTACATAAATAATTGTGACGCTTTTCTGGCTTTTGATAAATCCCATACAAGTTTGATGATGTTACAATGTCATTGAAGTCAGTTTGATTTCATCGAATTTGGTTTTCACGGGTTTTAAACCTATGGCTGCATAACCCGAAAGATAAAATTCGGTTACTGTTCCTTCCGCTCACCTCTATACAAGCTTGTTAATAAGGGCTAGGAATGTCAGAAACGATTCAATCGTCACATTTCTATTGCATAAACTTGCTCATGATTACATTTAATTGGTTATTACAATAATCTCAATTATTACAGTAGGTACGTACGAACACAACGCTTCCTGATGCAATAAAAACGAAGGGTATCAGTCTAGTGTACATAGGTACTCTAAGACAATGAAATTGCCATAATGTACTCAACCCATGATTTGTGTTGAGCAATATTTCGAGGACTTCTATCAATGCAGTTTTCCTTACGGATAAATATAAGATTTATCTTCTCATTTCGCTTTAAGTATTATGTTGTCACGAGAGTAGTGAGTAGTAGACGTTTCAGTGTAAACGATGGCACCTGATATTTATTACGGTGTGTTATAATCATAAATTATATAGTGAAAGAAGTTTTGCTGCAAATAATGTGCTTACTAATCTCTTAAAATACATTGTTGGTTTATGTGAAATGATAATGGGAAGGAAGTAAAAATACCGATGGATGGATTACAAGTTGTCAATTAATGCACAAATCAATTTCTGTGAAAATTTTAATTACATGACTACTTCCACTATTGTGTCATAAATACTAGAAGACGAATTAAATTTATATATTGTATTATTTATTATATGTATTAATAGGAGGAGAACATGGGCATTAAAATTATGATTTATTTTATTCAGTTGCGAATTTATATGAATACTTTAAATTTGTGACACATTCGAAACGGGTAAAATAAATAACTTATTCAAAACACGTTTAAATTTAAATAGTTACATACAAATTAACTCATCTGTGTATCCTATCAAACGTCGTAGTGTGATTCCCGTTAAGACAACACAAATGTGTACCTCGGACGCGGACATCGGTCAGTCAGTGTGGAATTAAATTTGTGGCACATCACCCGCACAAATAAATTGTCGTATAGCAGATTGAGTGTGCTTATTCACTTCACCAAACATTATACTGAAATTGGTCCAGTAAATAATGTTTTGGGTAATGTTTTATTTATAATACGCGTAAAGGTTTGCATTTAATACATAGCGTATCTTCATTTTCTTTTTGCTATTTCCTTTAATACTAAAAATATCGTTGAAAATATTTAAAATATTAATAGAAGTGTTATCAAGTCAATATTTTTGTTGTTTTGATGTATCATTATGATTAATTGGAGTTGGAATATCTAAGTCGGAGTAATATACGGAAGAATTTTATATAAAATTAGCTTATGTGCCGCGTTGATGAATTTTGTTCAACGATGTTAAAAAAATATTTTACCTCAATCTCCTACACGCATCTTTGAAACCAATCCGACATAGTGAATAGCTGAATTTTTGTGTTTGTGATTGAGTTGTGGTTTTACTAAATTAAGAAGCGGTGTTGTAAAGGCTCTTGAACTGTGTACTCAAAATGCTTGTGAACAACGAACCGGCAAACGGGTTTTGTGGAATTGTGCTCAGCCAAATTGGTAAATATATGCATACCTCTTCACACTTCAGTATGTGTATCAAATTCTTCTGATACCTAAATAAATAACAGTGTCATAGAAATGTACAGTGAATACTGAAGATATTTATACTCCACGTGGTTTAGTTCGAATATTTTTATTAACTATGAATACTTTAATACAAAATTACAGTTTCTCAAAATAAAAGGAATAAGACTAGATTTTATTATAACAACAGAAAAAGATTACATAATGTAACATCGTTAAATTGAACAAAAATGTGTGTAATGCGGTAAATATATACAACTGGAACTTAAGGTATTTTTGATCGGTTTCTGTTATATATTCACACACATAAATAAAATAAATTTATGCAAACATATAGGAATATATCTTATAGAACGTAGCTAAAGGCTTAAGTAGCTGACTACTCTTAATAGTCAAAGCTAAACTCATCTCCACGAGGGTTATCTGCTAATTAACCCCTCGAAACCCGGGTGGTCATATATGACCGCGAAATGTATGGGAAAACGTATATATCGGGTTCTGACTGGTCATCTCAAATGCCTATCTAGCGAAAGTGTGGGTACAAGGAAGCACCCCGACAGGGATTTTTTTTAAATCATATACGACTGCAGTCATGTAATAACTCCTGCCACACTTAAGAAGTCTTAGCAGCAGTCGCAGCAACGCTCTAATAATAACCCTCGTATTACAAGTGTATAGCTATAGTTACCACTTCGTATCAGGTGGGCAGTATGTTCATTGCCTTCCATGATTACATGTTATGATAATATTGATTTTCATTATAATGACGATATCAACGCTGCTACTGGCATTCACCTTAAATACCACTTACACCGCAAGAAACTCATTTGAATAATTTGATGACTATGCGATCTTATGGAGGTTCATTAACACATTAGATTTGAAGGAATTTTAGGGTTCTCTACTCAAATAACTCATAAGTCCATAAGATATATCATAGCTCTCGTAACTTATAATATAAACGAAATGTGACATTAATTTTTGTAGTTTTGTATAGAGATTTTTGGTAAAAAAATCCACGTGAGTACATTGTTATTACACCAGATTTCTTTTATTATTGTATCCAGATGTATTAATAAATCATTAAGAGATTGAGATATGTTCTATTTTAATTAGATTTTTTTTTTATTTATTTTTTTCGTTTTGTATACCAGCATTACATATATGTATTTATAACATTGACATCTAAAGTATTTTTATTAGCCGTGGGTATGATTAATTTTGAATTGAGTACAAATGAGATCTTCATTTGTTTTTCTCATGCGACAAATAAATAACGGTCGTCAACGACTAGGACTATATTTGATTAATGACAAATGCAGAAAATGCAGATTCCGAATATATAATAATATTATAAGCTATGAAAAAATACAATATTAAATAAATACAAAACTTTTTCTATTGCGTTTTATTACAGCACAAAAACTAAAACATTAAAAATGCCACGAAATCCTAAAAGAGCGAGACAATCACGTGACCGATTTTATTGAATATTTATTACTTATATAACCGGCGTAAATTTCAAATTCAATAATCGATATTTTGATATAAAGTTTACACAATACAAATTTGTATACTCTACATCTTTTAAAGGGCGAGGGTATAATTAAAAAACAAAAATACCCGCACGCAGACTAACAATATTTTAGTAAATATATTTAGTACCGTAAAAGACTTGCTGTGAGAGGATAAATAGACTTATAGAATAAAAAATCCTTATCATGAGATATGTGATACCGTGTGATATCTTGTTATCGATTTTTAAAAATTCTTTTCATTCTACAATGTTTATGAATATACTATGCTAATATTCAATGCAATTCTTCTTTGCGTGGCGGTCATAGCGTTCATTGGCTTGAATGTCAATACGTTTGACATTTAATACAATATCTTCTTATATATAAAATTCTCGTGTCTCAATGTTAGTTACCAGACTCCTCCGAAACGGCTCGACGGATTTTGATGAAATTTTGTATGCATATTCAGTAGGTCTGAGAATCGGCTACTATCTTTTTTTTATACCCCTAAGTGATAAGGTCCACCCCAAATTTTGTTTCTTTTTTTTATTCTTTGGACAAATTTTTTTTTATGATGTGACATTAATAAATACATACAACCCTAAATTTTCACCTTCCACCATCAACCTCTATTTTTATAATACTAAAATAATCCTAGGAATTATTTATATGGCAAAACAACGTTTGCCGGGTCAGCTAGTATTCATTTATAAATAGACCAAGACATAATAAATAGTTCAATATCTTTTCTCGACATTTGTCAACCGATATCCTTTTTTTATTTTTTGTTTAGAAGCTATTGACAAGTTAGTGCGATATCAATAAAAACCAGTTGAGAATGCGCAAGCTTGCATTGCCAGAGGAACACCTGGCTCGTCAATTATATAATCATATATATATATTTTTTCATTTGTCGGCCATTTTGACCATGTCCCTAAGAGATAGGAACGATGTTCCTGAACATTCCTATTCTATTTTTTTATGCTAAATCCGAATCTGAAGAAGAAGAAGAATCAAAATTCGAATATTCGAAAAAAAGCGACTGACAAACATATAGAATTCATATAGGAACGGTGGTCCTGAAAATTGGTTACTGTTGAAAAATAGTTGATAGCATGTAAATTCATACATGTTTCCCAGAATTTTCATCAGATTACAGATGAATTTTTACTTTTAGGGCGACGATTAGTTATTAATAATATACAAGACTGTATAAATAAAAATACAAATCGTTTATAGACTATATAGGCTCATAAATTGATACCTCAACCAAATATAGATTCTGATAAAACGTCTTTTTAAGCATTGTTGGCGAGTTGACGACGTAAGTAAGCACCCACCCGCCGAATATTCTTAACATGATACACTGCGGCCATAACTCCTCTTTTCTACATTTCGGGTAAGGGTAGTGCAGTAGTCAACTGCAAAAGAGCTACATATTACTCTGGCGAGATACTATACTAGACCCGCAGTGTGAAGATGGCTTTATTCTACACACAGTCCACGACCTCTATGACCTTCGTACACCAACAAGTGCTATGATACTCCAATGATTAAATAATGTTTTGTTGAGAAAATAATAAAGAATACTTATTTTTATACTATGAGAGGGGAGGGAGGGAGACAAACATCACGGTCCACCTGGTGTAAAGTGGTAACCGTAGCCTATAGTAGGGTTGCTTTGCCCTACCTCTCTTATACGCGTATAAAATTATTTTGCGACGAAGCCAACAATTATAATTATCGTTTTTTTTGTACGATTTCGGAAGGCATACGAGCATATGGTGCATCTGATGTAAAGCGGTTACTTTGGCCTATAAACGCTTGCAATACAATAGGAAGTATCGATTGCGCGTTGCCATCCCTGCCGCTCACACAGAAACTCCTTAGGGGCTCATTCGCAGTAACAATCCCCAGGGAATTGTTACTTGACTACGGTGTTACTGGACTACGGGGTTGCTTTGATGTATACCTCTCTTAACCCTTCGAAACTCGGGTGGTCATATATGACCGCGAAATGTATGGGAAAACGTATATAACGGGTTCTGACTGCTTACAACACTCATACTAAGACAAACAGATATATTCATGCTCACAAATGTTTGTCTTGTGTGGGAAGCGAACCCACGAACCTTGGTAATACTTTAATATCCAGGTTACTGTTAGAGTAACTACTCGACCACAGGGCTCGTCCCTTATCGTCTTTAGAATATAAATCACATTAATTATCAAATTAACAAATCACTCACCAATGATCATTAATAAATGGACAAAATTTCTTTATAGATCCAGCATTATTGGATTCATACAAACAAGAGATGTCGTCCGGTCTTGAGCGGTTTTTCCTGCTATCGTACTGTCTGGCGTGCTGTTGGCCAGGGCTCGCCAGGAGTGAGTTGCGGATTGTGAGACAATGGTCGCAATTGGACTTCGTGTTTCCCAGCGAACAGGCAATGAATACAGCGATAGAGCAGAAGTACTACGTGGCGGGAAATTCCGTGCCTATTGATGTAGACGTGCACCACAGACAAGGTAAGAATTAACAGATTGAATAAGAATAATTAAAGCTATGTTTGTTTGCGACGGATGACAAAAAGGTCTGGCCGTGGTATATGTTATTACCATGAATCGCTCATTTCCCTTAAAATAAGATCGCCTCTGGAGTTTTCTTGTTTAGTGCAGGTACTTTTTCAGTCAGGCTATTCATTTATATTATAATCTAGTATACATAAGTTATAGAACGCGCATATCTCTTCTGTCGGTCCATTTTATAGTTACGTATCTATGGCACAGAGCTATTATAGTGATGTTCAATGCGTGACGAAATTTCTAGGTTATCGATACAGATGTCATTCTTATAAGTCCCATACCCATAAAGACTGTTATCTCTGGATAGAAGTATATTTTACTACTGATTAACAGCGATGTTTACACGTGGTGTTGTTCAAACGTGTGCTGACGGTTCATACTTTGTAAGGCGCGCTCTATAGCTTGCATAAGTAGCACCTGATCCATACGGACCATCAGATGTGAAGTGGTTACTGTAGCCTATGAACGATTGTAATACAATAATTAGCGCTCCCGTGTTGCCACCTCAGCTGCTAATACAGCAACACCTTAGAAACTTACTGGTACCCTGTTTTACTCGCAAAGTGTCACAATAACTGGTACGTACGTAAGTGTAAGACGGTACTTCCCCTGACGGACTGCTTTGATCCTGAAACCCCCAGACATCATGTTTTCCTATGTGTGAATCGAACCCACGGGCCTTGGTATTAAAGCAGTCATTGCTAAGCACTCAGGCATCGGGCTCATGACGTAATAGAATATGAATAAATTTGCCAATATTTTGCCAGTTAACTAGTTAATGACCATTCACGCCTCATCAAGATACAAATGGTATATACATACCTTTGCGGTTACATAGTCGTGTGTTACAAATGGTATGTACATGCTTTTGGTTACATAGTCGTGTGTGTTATACACCCATGGCCATTGAATTTAATTTAACACGCTGCCCATATCTGATTTCGTATCATGCGTGTCCTTTATCGATTGAGGTAGAATATTGTTTCGTTCTATATAACAATTTTATGCATCGCAATTCAACCATTTCGGTTATATATTACTAGATGTGTCAGTTTCACTCGCCATTTGCTCATTGGTCGACTTTTAAGGGTGCAAGAACAAAGGGATGCTGTAACTAAGTGGGCTTATTAGCTCTTAAGGAGTTGCTATGTTATCAGCACGGGGGGCAGCGTGCGAGTGATACTTCGAGTAATGCAAGCGTTCATAGACTAAGATAATTGCTCTTAACAACTTTGATCAACTTAAAGTCATTATTAGATACCTGAATATTATAAGCATAAACAATTAAAAATTAAATGTATTTTATGACCAGAAAGAAAAGCCCCTCCTTTCTTTTCCACATTAATGAATTTTTATTTTATTTTTATTTATAATGGCTCAATTAAATTCAAACTATTGTTTTTTTTGTTACACATAAAATATTGTCTAGTATTTTAGATATTTATTGTATATTTTTAGGGTCACTTAAATCCCGTATCTTTATTACGATCCCGAGGTTCGATGAAGGAAGGCCTATAACTCTGGGCACGGTGGATGATCAGGGAAGAGTAAGCGCGTACCCTGACTACTCCTGGCACGACAACCAAGGTCAGAACTGCGATGGGTTGACATCTGTATTTAGAACTGCTGTGAGTATAACATTTATTTTATATTAGCGAAATCCCACGACTCCGTTTTCTGGTATTTACACAGCGTCGTCTAGACCCAAAGTAAGCGAAGTTTGTGTTATAGGTACTAGCCAACTGATAATCATACATACATATATCTTGGTCTGGATGGTTTCCACGTGTCATAAGAATGTATTTACAAAAAAAATGTATTGACACATTTTTTTTGTAAATACATTCTTATGACACGTGGAAACCATCCAGACCAAGACAAACAAATAGGTTCATGCACACAAATGTTTGTAGTGTGTGGCAATCGAAACCACGAGCGTTGGTGTCAAGTAACTTTATGAAGTACTACGTCACCGAGCTTCCGAGCGACCATCAATGAAAGACATTGTTTAGGATCTAGCAGTTAACAAATGATCAGTTTGCTAGCAAAATTAATAAAAGAAGAACCTCGATTATAAACCAGTTGAGAATGCGCCAGCTTGCATTGCCAGAGGAACACCTAGCTCGTCAATTATATAACATTTCTAAATGTTTTTTTTTTTCATTTGTCGGCCATTTTGACCATGTTTCTTAAGAGATAGGAACGATGTTCCTGAACATTCCTATTCTACTTTTTTATGCTGAATCCGAATCTGAAGTCAAAATTCGAATATTAGAAAAAAAACGCACTCACAGACAAACATAGATTTCATATAGGAACGGTGTTCCTGACAATATATATATATATATATATAAAACAAATTGACAGAGAAAGAAAAAAAATGAATACACCAAAAAAAAATATATAATAATAAGAGAGCTATTTACATATTACGTATTTATTATATTAAACAGTGAAAACAGAGCCAGATATAATTTACTGTACTAATCCGTGATGTACTTATCATTCATTATTCATTGTGAAGTGCACTACCGAACGCATCTCAATAATACAATAACAGATGTAGATACATATGATAATATAGCAAAGGAAACGGCGGCGCATTCTTGCTTGCTACCATGGCTGTTGGTCGACTTTCCTACCCCCAACCGACCCCGCATGCCTGTCTCTAATAGTATTGAATAATAAAGTCATACCTTTTTTTATACTATGTCAGGAGGCATACAAGCATACGGTCCACCTGATGTAAAGCGGGTACCGTAGCCTATTAACACATGCGATATATTAAGTATCTCTCACACGATGCCTCCTCTGCTGCTTACACAACAACTCCTTGGGAGCTTACTGCTGACCTCACTCACACGCAGTAAAACAACAACCCTCTAGAAGTTGTTATTTGGCTACGATTTCTGTGAGGTGGAGTTACTTCCCCAGACGGGCTGCTTGGATGCGCCCTACCTCTCTTAAAACATCCAGACAAACAGCTCATGCACATAAATGTTTGCCTTGTGTGGGAATCGAACCCACGAGCGTTGGTGTCGCGTAATTCACGACTGAGCCACCGAGCTCGTCGATTTTTTACTTAGAAACTTAGAATTCTTATATGATGATGGTGAACAAACAAACAATCCGTCTTGTTTATTTAGCAAGTTCTGAAATCTTCTTCATAGCGTTACTTAAGTACCTAAATCATTAGGATCGGCGGAGCCCGCTACCTAAGCCTAAGGATTTTGCAAAGATCTTGATATTTTACAAGCGACTGCCGTCAGATCTCCACAACATAGTGGGAAAACCAGACCTTCCTTAGTCACACGACTTTCGAAATATAATTTCTTGGACGTGCGGGTTTTCTCACGATGGTTTCCTTCACCGCCGAGCAAGTGATAATTACAAATATGTACGTAAATCCGACAACACGAATTTAGTGGTACATGCCAGGATTGGAACCGGGGCCCAGTTGGTCAATAGGCCGGTTCCTTATCCACTAGGATATCATTGCTCTTAATAAATCCTGATATAATATTACTTAATTATTTTAGGTAAAAAATAATGAATCCAATTATTATTTATTACGATTACCTTATAAATTTAATTGATTCTAAAAATATATAAAAATGTAGTTAGGAAATACATCAATACTTTTATTTTAGCTTTTATCTGTGGCAATTCATCTGTTATTTCTTTACCCACTCGCACTAAATCTAAGTATCATATGTGGTATCGGTTTGAGCCGAGGTTATTTTTTTTTTATATTTTTCCTCTCATACATCTCAGCCAGTCGTGAATGACGCGACTTTGATACCAACGCTCGTGGGTTCGATTCCCACACAAGGCAAACATTTGTGTGCATGAACATGGCTGTTTGTCTTGGTATGGATGTTTTAAGAGAGGTAGGGCGCATCAAAGCAGCTCGTCTGGGGAAGTACCCTCCACCTCACAGAAAACCGCAGCCAAATAGCAACTCCCTAGAGGGTTGTTGTGTTCCTGCGTGTGAGTGAGGTCACCAGTAAGCTCCCAAGGAGTTGCTGTATAAGCAGCAGAGGAGGCATCGCGCGAGTGATACTTAATATATCGCAAGTGTTAATAGGCTATGGTACCCGCTTTACATCAGGTGGGCCGTATGCTTGCCTGCCTCCCGACGTAGTGTAAAAAAAAAATATTTGTGCTTTCATTTCCAGATCTTCATACCTCTATCCTCTGCCTTCATATCTAAACCTCTTCAATACGCACTTGCTTAACGCTTACACACTTCCGCTTATTTTTTTTTATACGAGTAACATCAGGATGCATTCAAGCATACGGTCCAACTGAACCGTAGCTTATGAACGCTGGTAATACATTAGGAATATTCGCGTGATGCCACCTCTGCAGCTAACTAATGACGAGCTCGGTGGCGCAGTGGTGGAACGCGCTGTTACGCTACTTTGACACCAACGCTCGTGGGTTCGATTCCCACACAGTACAAACATTTGTGTGCATGAACATGTCTGTCTTGGTCTGGGTATTTTCTATGTATAATAAGTATGTATTTACAAAAAAAAAGTATTTACGTATGTTTATCAGTTGTCTAGTACCCATAATACAAGCTTTGCTTACTTTGGGGCTAGATGGCGCTGTGTAATTTGTCAGACAATATTAAATATATATATATATTAACTCAGCAACTCCTTAGGAGCTGGTGACCTCACTCACACGCTGGAACACAACATCCCTCCAGGCAGTCGATATTCGGCCGAGGTTTTTTACGAGGTGAAAATTCCACTAACCCGCTGCTTTGATGCTCCCCACCTCTCTTAAAAACACCCAGAATAAGACAAACAGACATGAACACGCACACAATTGTTTGTCCTGTGTGGGAATCGAACCCATGAGCGTTCCGATTACCATATAATTTCCTTAGTAGAGTATAACTTACTTCGTTTATCTGTTATGAAGACGTTACCACGTACAACTCGCGGCCGTGTTCACTACACAATTACACCCCGTTTTTTTATCTTTTCGTCTCCATGCGTGCAAATATTCCTATGATGGAATAGCATGTTGGACACACGGAAGTCTCGTTCCAAGGAAGTATCCTAAATCGGCTTGTCTGCAATATTTACTGTATATGAACCAAAAACCATTTCGTGACTGTTTAATTTGGTTCCGACGTATCCAACAGCCTTTCATATTATTTAGTCATTTAAATTAGTACAAATCACGACAAACTGTGCACGAATAATAAAATTTTGCATCAGCTATGTAACATATATTTTAGTAATCGATATTCGTAGTTATAATATCGAAACTAATTAGGTATCAGTTTTCGTAATATCGATATAATTTACTAAAAAGAAAAGGAAACCCCAGTGCCTACTAGTGTGTTCCTATTAGCTACTTATCAATTCACGTTTGTAATTAACTATAACTTAGTGTAATCTTAACAGGTTTTGAGTTACTCTGGTAACGGTTCGGAGCAATTAGTCTGATGTCATTAAGTAATTGCAGTGTTATCGAAAATCGTCGCTAAAAATATATGTAGGTAATGTTTAGTGTTCATTTCTACCAGGAGCCAACATACTGGTTTTGTGTTATTAATTTTCACACGAGACGCTATAAATGTACCACAGTTTTCATGTTAGAGTAATATGTAACATGAAAACTGTGGTACATTTATAGCGTTTCGTGTGAAAATTAGATATATCGTATATTAGAGCTTCATTTCAATGCCTGATCAGCCTGTCTCCCCACCTTTAGTTGAGGACTCACGAAATTTGGTATTTATAACACTAAAAGCCATACACTAAAACCCATAGGAGGAGAAAAAGCGAAAAAGGGACAGCATTACGGGATGTGCTTTTTTCTAACATTCGTGTTGAATTAAACAATTTTAAACGGAAGTATCGCCGCGTTTTATTTATTTTGTTGAACCTAACGTTTCGAATGCTTTGCAGCGTCCATAGTCGCAGGAAGACACGGACGCTGCAAAGCATTCGAAACGTCAGGCAAGCAAGTCCACCTGATGTAAAGCAGTTACCGTAGCCTATTAACACTTGTAATATATTAAGTATCACTCGCGTGATGCCTCCTCTGCTGCTTACACAGCAACTCCTTAGGAGCTTAGTGGTGACCTCACTCACACGCACAATAACCCTCTAGAGAGTTGTTATTTGGCTGCGGTTTTCTGTGAGGTGGAGGTACTTCCCCAGAAATGCTGCTTTGATGCGCCCTACCTCTCTTTAATTCAATGTATAACAATCGCGCAAACCTAAGACAACATTCGTGTTTGTATGCAAACGCTGTCACACAAAAAGCGGTCGTGATCCGTCCTGGTGTGATCACTTTTTGTGTAACATGCAAACATAAAAACATAATTGTATTATTTACGGGGAAATTTGGATGGATCAAATTCAGAAACAATGTGTACTTGCTTAATTGAGTTAAATGAAAACAGCCTACATTGTGTAAAAAACTATATATTTGGTAATTAAAGTGTTTCATTATTTAGTAATTTAGTTGTTAAAGTAAATGAAATGAAAATTGATCACACGGAATATTTCGATAACCTATTAATTTTCATATTTGGAATTTAGAAAAAGAAATTGGAGACCACTACTAGAATGCGTCTTTAAGCTTAATTAAATAATAGTGACGCTTCATTTTTTTTATATTTATCATAGACCTGCAGGTTTTCTCACGATGTTTTCCTTTATCGCCCAGCAAGTGTTAATAACAAATATGTACATAAATCCGAAAAGATAAATTTAGTGGTACATGCCCACGCCAGGATTTGAGCCAGGGAATGTAGGTTAATAGGCTGGTTCTTTATCCCTGCTTAAGGTTCCATAACATCATATATCTCTTAACTAATGTATTCTTTAATTTCAGTATTGATTTATTTCCTTTACCTATATACAACTCTCGTTGATATCTTGAGATGCAATTCGAGTGTACCACGTATCTATAACTATAAAAACGTTTTAGGCTGGTACACTACAATCTCGAAGGGTAAAACAATCGATGTTATCGAAGAGAGTAGTACTACGTATATCAAAAAACCGAGCATTATTTATTATTTAGTCATGATTTTACGAAGATTAGTTAGATGTAAACAATTATCCGTGCTTGTATTATTAACTTTTTGTATACACAGTGACACATCAAGCTAGACTATTTGACCTTTACATCGCTCTTAAAACGCACGCAATAAGAGTAAAAATTATACTGCAACTGTCTAACAAGACTTGTCGCTGTGGGTGCATATTCGATTCCATTATATGATTTTATCATATTTATAAATTTATTTGTAAGCTAATTTCTTATATTTTACGGACATTCAGGTGGACGAGTGCAATCGGCTATGGGTGATGGACACGGGGAAGATCGGTGATAACCAGTACTGCCCCCCGAAGCTGGTCGCCTTTGACCTCAGCACCGACAGACTTATCTACTCACATATTGTTAACGCCTCCAATTACGTAGCTACGTCACTTTTCATAACACCCGTAAGTATACGCTGCTGTTATTGCAAATTTAGGACAGCCCGTGGACAGCAGGACGACGGTATGGCGACGATATCAAATGCATTGATTTGTTCTGTACCTTTCGCGAACGCATAGGAAAACTACGCATGCCTGCATCGCCGCCCGACTGTCGTCGCCTCGCCCGTGGTCTCATCAAACTACCCGCTGCCTTCGTGGAGAGGATTATGAATTCACGAAGCGACTTCAGGACGCTCTTGCGAACTGCAACTCACAAAGAATTTTGAATTAAACGATATAAAGAAAATAAGTAGTTTTACAACGTAATTTATCCGCCGTCGGTGTGTGTGCAGTCGTCACTTGCGGCATCTGCTACGCTAGCAGGATTCAATAAGATCGCGCCTGTCGCTGTCAACCGTTGATAAATCTGGCAGTCTATTCAATCTTTAAAACTTCACATTTGTGATTACTTGCCAAGCAGAGTCGTAGCTAGGTAATCAAAGGCCCCGATTAAAAAAAAACTGAATGAATTTTAGTTTTTGCCTAGTCGAAATATAAATTAATACAATTCAAAGTTGCTAAGCTACTTTATCATTAGCTCTTTATCGTACACTGCAAGGCACAGTGTAGCCACTTACTACATATAGGTATATGCACGAGTATTCTTGTGTGAGTTTTAATGATCGCCCAGGTTCTACAGGTGAAGAGTTTAGGAACGTTTACTTGGATTAATAATATTGGTATAAAGCAATAAAACAAAGGAAATCAAAAAGGTTTATGTATGTATATAAAACCCATTATTGTACATAAAACAGTAGTTTATCGTAATTTCTTCAAAATGTGGTAATTAGTAAAAAGAAAACAAATCTAAAGTTACCATCGATAATTTGTTTGTTTATATAACTTTATTGCATTATTTACAATTATAATTACAAGTGTAAGAATTACATGATTAGCAAAGGCGGGCTTATTCCTTCAAGGAATCTCTTCCAGCCAACCATAATTAGTTGTATTCAAAATAGGATCAAATTACGTTAGTTTGAAGCGCGTCCGAGGAATCTCTCAAAGTCAAGTTAGCAGCTTTAAGGTATCAACGATAGCCTAGCGATAGTTTATGATCTTTATAGGCTTCGGGAACCATTTTATACCAGCTAAGCCGTATGCTTGGATACCTTGTGACGTTTTTTACAAATGAAGAGGTCATAGCCGCCGTGGACGCTTATTTTGAGGAGTTAGACGAAGATTTTTTTAAAACGGGTATCGAAGCCTTACTGGGTCGATGGAAAAAGTGTTTTGAGCTCGGAGGAGAGTATGTTGAAAAATAAAAATAAACTCAATATCGTGTGGTTTCATTAAGTATGTTAGGCTAAGAACTTTTCAAATGACCCTCGTATATATAAAAAACAGTAAGTTTTGAGTATGCAACTATTCGATTACGAAAATAAACTGATTGGATGTTCGCACCTTGGCGACCTAACACGAGGCACTTATGTTCAAAATATAAGTTGATTTTATTTAAATTTATGATTTTCCGGGAGTTAATACCGATAGCGTCCTAAACTCGCTTCAGAGCCCGGTTTTAGCTATCCGATATTTATTTCTCCGTTTCGCGCAGTTTTCTAGATCCATTATATTGAGTCCATTGGCACGATATCATTTTTACGACCCCAAGTCAGTAAGTACTTCTTGGGCCAATCCTTGTGCCATTTCTACCTGGGATACAGCGGAGTTGGCTTTGCTGGACATTTTCCCGCCCGTAACTTGTCAGTTTTCGTAAGAGTGGCCGTACCAGTGTAGGCGACACTCTTGAAATTTGTCCATTCCATGGATATGAAGTCTGCGAATGCGGGAATTCATAATGGGAAACCTTTCGGGTTACTCCGGACAGTCGAATTTTATTCAAATGGTCATATATTTATTATGATTTCGAAAAACAAGATTTTTTTTGTTATAATACAAATAGTATATATATCACGTGGCCTAGGGGAAAAAAGATTGAAGACGGTTACACCTTTCGATAGAATATTGACCCGTATCTCAACAGACAGTAGAGCATTTGTGCTTATTACAATAGTAACCTACTATCACTCCTCAGTAATTTCCATCGTGTATTTGTAACCGGACGATTACCTAGTAGTCTTTGAGAGTAATTACTATTCGTGTCGCCACGGATCTGTGGTCAGTAATATCATATGAGCAGGTGCATGTACTAGGTCAGAGGTTTTCACGGATTAATTTATGACAAACAAGCTCGCGGCCCGTATAATTTGAAGCTGTTAGCGTAACCTGTAAACGCTCGTGATACAAAAAGAAACGCTTGCGTGTACCTCATAGTAATCTAAGAGCGAAATGATCAGGTTCGACATACCATTTGACGCACAGTAGCTGGTGATTAGCACCACCAAAATTATTAATTTTATTAAAATAGTTGATATGATTTTTTTATATATAACGACGGGAGGCATACAAGTATACGGCCTACCTGATGTTAAGAGGTTACTATAGCCTATGAACGCCTGTAATACATTAGGTATCACTCGCGAGATGCCACCTCTATTGCTAACAGAGCAACTCCTTAGTAGCTTGCTGGTGACCTCGCCCACACGAAGGAACACAACAACCCTCCAGAGTGGTTATTTGGCTGCGGTTTTCTGTGAGGTGGAGGTACTTCACCAGACGGAGAGCTTTGATGCATCCTACCACTCTTAAAACACCCACACCAAGACAAATAGACGTGATGTTCACGTACACAAATGTGTGTCCTGTGTGGGAATCGGACCCACGAGCATCCGTGTCAAAGTCGTGTTATTAACCGTTGCGTAACCAAGCTCGTCAAAGCTCATTGCTGACTCTTAAGTATTAAGAGATTTCAGGTGCATCAAAGCAGTCCGCCAGAGGAAGCACCCCCGCCTCTCACAAAACCGTAGCCAATTAACAACACCCTGGTCGTTCCTGCGCGTGAGTGGGGTTACCAGAAGTGGTGGTATTTCCTGTATTACAAGCACTCACAGACTACGTTAACTACATTACATTAGGTAGGCGGTAAGCATGTACGCTCTTCTCCTCTTGATGCTACATAAAAAATACGTTTTAGACCCTACACTTAGAAATAGGAGCTCCGACCGAATAGGGCTCCGTCAACTTGATTCTGAACATGTTCGTGTTAGCGTGTTTCGTGAATATGTGTCACACTCGCATTTTCTTAAACCAATCCATTTGAAGTATATTAAAAATAATAAATATTTCACGGCATTTTTCAGGTAGTGGACATCAGGGGGAGAGGTAGTATGGACTGTTCTGACACGTATGTTTATGTCGCTGATGTGTCAGGCTTCGGAATGCTCGTTGTAGACGTGGCCAGGGACCGTTCTTGGAGGGTCACACATCGCCTTATGTTCCCGTTCCCATCACGTGGTACTTTCACTATTGATGGTAAGTCATCTGTCCATACTCAATTGAAGTTTACAAGCGTAAACATACAGCTGCATTTTTTTGGTACAATTGGCCTTCAGGTGTTTAGTAGCTCATTTGCAGGATACGCACAGTTGCAGATTTTTAGAAGAATTGACCTACTGTCATGTCACTATATTTCACTCTAGTAAATTGAACTTTTATACAATGTTGGCGGATGGTTTAATATATGTGCCTACACCTGATATTGTGGTATATATGGTTTGTTTATTAATATAATTATGTCAATAATTTTGTGCTCATAACTACTTCACTATCGGGAATTTTGTGATTGACTGAAAGAGATCCTGAATGAGATAACTCAACCATTGTACAAACAATTAAATTTATATTTGTATATTCCTTATACCTTGTATAGTAACGTTTTTAAGAACAAAATATTAATAATATAACAGGAGCACCAGGAACGGGCGAGCGTGCATCAAAAGAGCTATGAATGTCACAGAAGCGAGTGAAGTATGCAAGGACCGCGTCTTATGGCGCTCGATACTCTCTGCCTACCCCGCAAGGGACTTGGCGTGAAGACATTCATACATACATATACATACATACAAATAATAAGTGCATAGGCAATCCTATTTCTTTCTAGATACATATTAAAACAGTTACCTACATATGAACACACCTAGGAACAGCTAAATCTATATAACACGAGAAAATATTTTTGCTGTGAAGACGTAGGTGCATGACAGTTTAGCTTGACATGTTTTGTGTATTCAGAATATTATTTTATTTTCTTCTAAAACGTCACACTCAAAACTTGAGTATATGGTAGTCCAACGGCTATAAGTGTAGCGACACATCCTCTGAAACTTTGTCACCTAAATATATATATAAAAAATAAACGAAAGGGTTTTAAAGTTTTGTAGAATTTGGCATGACGTACGGAATATGTAATAAATCTTCAAGTTCAAGTCACCTAAAATTGTATAAGGCGGGTTGACCCACGACTTTTGTTAGAAGAATATATTATGGGATGTCGTACCCGACATGTTATGAATTAAAGCATTACCGACATGCCAATGTTAATAGTATGTCTGTAGCTATTAGTATGAGTTATAAGTATTCACTACTGTTGGCAGACCTCATTACTGCTTCATTGTTTTCTGTCAAAATCGTAGCATAGTTATGAAGCGGAACGCTGACGTTATACTACGTTAGAGTTATAACGTATTTTTTTTTTGTTTTAGGTGAGAGCTTCGACTTGATGGACGGAATACTTGGCATGGCATTATCTCCTTATCGTAATGGTGGTGATCGCTATCTGTACTTTCACGCACTAGCTTCTACAACTGAAAACGTGGTCCGAACTTCGGTCATTCGTAATGACTCGTTCGTACACGACGCCAGTGCCGATGCAAATTCGATGCATGTAAGATGATATACAAGAACAAATATTTTACAAATTTTATATTTTCTAGGCCAAAACTAACCTATTCGTACCATGATCAAATTGGTCGTGTTTTATCAGAGGTGACGTCGGGAGCCCCAGGAACCGTCGAGCGTGCATGAAAAGAGCTATGAACGTCACAGAAGCGAGTGAAGTATGCAAGGACCGCGTCTTATGGCGCTCGGTTCTCTCTGCCTACCCCGCAAGGGACTTGGCGTGAAGACATTCATACAATCACGCAAAGTCCCTTGCGGGGGCAAGGGACTTTGCGTGAAGATATACATACATACATTATATTGTAAACTATGTCTAAAATTATAACACCAGATTATTTACAGGACTATCAATAACTGAAAGATAACTAATTATTATAAATTAGAAGAGAACATTGTACTAACATGAAATGAACGAATATACTTAATATCGCAAGATCACAAAATACTTATTTTCATATTTTGGCATTTATGTTATGTATAAAAACTTGAAAATTGATTAAAAGTAAACCAATGACCTTCTTGGCGAATTCTATTAGCATAATAACTGCTAAAAGATTCACTTTTTAGCATAATATATTAAAATTAACATAATATACGGTTAGGCGTGGTGCATATCGTCCATTTCGATACCCCGATTTCTCGGTAGTATCGCGCAAACTGTAGCGGATGTAACATTTAGTAAAATTCTACTTTTGAGTGTTCAATTTTTAACTTATTCATTTGTAGTATATTGTTATATTTTGGATGCTCCAGGTATTCCCAGAAGAACGGCCGAACCAATCAGCCGCAGAGGCAATGGACCGCAATGGAATCATGTATTTCGGTTTGATGGACCCCCCGAGCATTTGGTGTTGGAACTCCGCAACTGAATACTCTCCGAAGAACTTCCATCAAATAGCCTTAAACAGAGAGACTTTGCAATTCGCTAGCGGTGTAAAAGTGATCAACAATGTCAAGGGTGAACAGGAATTGTGGGTTCTGACGTCTAGTTTCCAAAGAGTCATGACTGGAAGTATCAACGCTAACAGGGTTAACTTCAGAATTCATGCAGAAAAAATAAACAACCTATTAGAAAACTCCCCATGCAGGAATCCCCCAAAGGGGCAACACCATGGTTACCATGCGAACCGTTTAATACCCACCAGTGGGACCAGGTATTCAGGTCAGAGGTATGGCGGTGCCACGTATCTTTAGAAATCCGTGCCATATCTGAATATTTGTCAATTGGCTTTTCGTGGCCTAATTGGCCATTTAGAATCAGCGATTAAGGTATATTTTTAATTTATCGTCTTTTTAATATTACATAATGTTAGCTTATCTTGTTAGCTTAGATTGCCCTGGACATCATCTCACCGAAACATTCTCCAGACTGACGAGACACAGGATGTTCTAAAGCTAGTGCAATTGTACTTATATGGATATTAAGTGTGAATAAATATAATTGTTGTTAATCTGTTGTATTTTGATACAAAACCTACTTAGGCACCTATTTTATAATGTCTAGGGTGGCAAATAAGCGTTCGATTTGAAATGAAGCGGTTACCCTAGTAGCCGTAGCGTACATTAATATCGTATCGTAGTAAGGACGTCTTGATTAGCTCACATACTCCAAGAAAACAGCAAATCTCAATAGAAATATTATTTAATTGAGATCAGTAAGGTACATTCTCTAGTCGTCATTGAATATCACTGTGCCCCAAATACCTTTTGTCAATGTCCAGTTTGCTGATCAGGAGGAGTACGTGTAGGGTAAGATGTTTTTGGCTGCAAAGATGAGGGTGAGATATTTCCCTCCACAGCTATAATGTTAATAACGATCCTACGTGCAGAAGCTATATAAGGAATACATAAAAGCAAAGGTTAAAAGAAATGTAGGTATACCATGTCGAACAAGCAAACGATCTACCTGATGTAAAGAGATTATTCTGTCAAATAAATGAATTGAAATTACCTTATGGACATGTTCCTATAGGCACAGCATTTTTTCTTCGCCAATGAATATTTTAACATGTACTTTTGCAGCTATGGTGATCAAACTGATAGCCCTGTAGCTAGCACAGTTCATAAGTATTCCCTTGCCTATGCCTAAGTGTATGATGACTGCGCCTCTCTAATCCGTTGGGGCTATTTCGATTCTTCAGTACGAAATGCATAGGAATTAGAATGAGTCGACACGACACGACGCAAATGTCATTTAGTTTGATCATCGTAGCTACATCCATATCTATTCCGGCTGTCTTCCATCTTTCAAGCTTAGTATCGACCATTCAAAGAGAGACCTTTGCCTCACAGAAAACCACAGCAAAATAAATATACTCTTTGGAGGGTTTTTGTGTTTCTGCAATTCAGTGAGGTTACCAGTAAGCTCCTAAGCAGTTGCAGTGTTATCAGTAGGGGTGGCAAGGCGCGAGTGATATTTCACGTATTGCAAGCGTTCATAGCCTAGATTAACCGCTTTAAATCAGATGGGTCATATGCTCGCATGCCTTCCGACGTTGTATAAAATAAATCTCACCGTTCCGTTCCCGTCGGTTTCAGTCAACGCAGAGTCAGTCACATAAGCTCACTCGCAATAGAAAACACATAATAGAAAAACAAAACGAGGGAAAAAACGTTGTAGGTACTTAGGTCCCGCAAGTAGGCAAAGATGAGGGTGAGATATTTCCCTCCACAGCTATAATGTTAATAACGATCCTACGTGCAGAAGCTATATAAGGAATACATAAAAGCAAAGGTTAAAAGAAATGTAGGTATACCATGTCGAACAAGCAAACGATCTACCTGATGTAAAGAGATTATTCTGTCAAATAAATGAATTGAAATTACCTATATGGACATGTTCCTATAGGCACAGCATTTTTTCTTCGCCAATGAATATTTTAACGTGTACTTTTGCAGCTATGGTGATCAAATTGATAACCCTGTAGCTAGCACAGTTCATAAGTATTCCCTTGCCTATGCCTAAGTGTATGATGACTGCGCCTCTCTATAATGCGTTAGGGCTATTTCGGTTCTTCAGCACGAAATGCATAGGAATTAGAATGAGTCGACACGACACGACGCAAGTGTCATTTAGTTTGATCATCGTAGCTACATCCATATCTATTCCGGCTGTCTTCCATCTTTCAAGCTTAGTATCGACCATTCAAAGAGAGACCTTTGCCCCACAGAAAACCACAGCAAAATAAATATACTCTTTGGAGGGTTTTTCTGTTTCTACAATTCAGTGAGGTTACCAGTAAGCTCCTAAGCAGTTGCAGTGTTATCAGTAGAGGTGGCAAGTGCGAAGCGAGTGATATTTCACGTATTGCAAGCGTCCGTAGCCTAGATTAACCGCTTTAAATCAGATGGGTCATATGCTCGCATGCCTTCCGACGTTGTATAAAAAACATCTCACCGTTCTGTTCCCGTCGGTTTCAGTCAACGCAGAGTCAGTCACATAAGCTCACTCGCAATACACATAATAGAAAAACAAAACGAGGGAAAAAACGTTGTAGGTACTTAGGTCCACTTTTTTATAAACACTTTTTATAACAGTTGTAACACAATGTGCGTCACGCGAACGTTGCTGACCTTAAATTTTCCGACAAAGATTCCGATTAATTCCTAAAACGCATAAGTTTCTTACATTTGTTCGCGCTTTCTTCAGCTCTTTGTTCTGGCATAACGCCGTTCAGGATATTCATACATATTATTAATACAGTTCCATGTTTTTTAGACAAAGAAATTAATAAAGTTTTGATCCTCTGTGACATGATACTTGGGTGTGGTATTCAAAATTCACACTATCTCCCCCTACAACTAACATACCCTCTTTCACCACGAAATGTGTCCCAGTTAACGTTTTTTTAAGTATCAGAGGCAACCGTCATTGTTTTAAAGTATTTATGATACTTTATGTCATAATAATTGAAATTTATTATATCGATAACTTCCAAAGGAATTAAATATTTACTTGCGTGTTTATTGTTAGTCGATTATTTATTTTGTATACAATGCAAAAGTGGAAGGATGTAGGAGCCGAGGAAGGCCAAGACTTACCTACCATGATCAAATTGGTCGTGTTCTATCAGAAGGTGATGTCAGGAGCCCTAGAAACCGGCGAGCGTGCATGAAAAGAGCAATTAATGTTATGTAAGGATCGAGTCACGTGGCGTTCGGTTCTCTCTGCCTACACCGCAAGGGATTTGGCGTGAAGTTATAGATAGATAGATTATTTATTTTATTTTGAAGGAAATATTTCAAGGATAACTTAAAGTAACGCAATGAAAATTTGACGGTAAAAAAGCTAAAATGGTATGAAGTGTATGTACAGTATGTAAAATTGCATATTGTCTACCTACAATGTTTTCAAGAAAAACAATCATGATTAAATTCTAAACAACAAAAAAATACACTGCACTAATTACGACTAACGAAATTTTACAGTATACGTCCCACCTGATGTAAAGTGGTTACCGTAGCCTACGAAACCATGCAATAGAGAAAGTATGATGCTTCTCTGTGAGTTGATGTAGCAGGGACTTATTAATACATCAACTCACAGAAACATAACGACTCTCCAGGGCCTCACTAAAAAGCGCAGTTAAATATAACTCCCTATATTTGGCTGCGCTTTTTAGTGAGGCCTTTCTTTTCCAGTCGGGCTGCTTTGATATCTTATCACTTCTTTCACAACATCGGGAGGCATACAAGAATACGACTCACCTGATGTATAGTGGTTATTATAGCATGATCACTATCAAGAATTATCGCGCTTTGCTTGTCCTACTGTTAACAAAGCAACTCCATGAGTTTACCCCTGAGGCTACCTCACTCACTGGCAGTAACAAAAAACCTTTAGGTAGGTGTTATTTGGCTGCGATTTTCTGTGTTGCTTCTACCTCTCTTAAAAACACCTAAATCTAGATAAATAGACATGTTCAAGCACACAAGTGTTTGTATTGTTTGAGAATTGAATAAAGAACCTTGGTGTGAAAGTAGTTTTTACTACTCGTAACTATTCCGCTCGTCAAATTTATTTTTTTAAGTCTTTTTCATACATTCATAACACGGAATAACTGAGCTATATACAAAATGTAAATAAAAGCCAAAAGTAATGAAATATTTATGTTCCAAAATTATAAAGATTGTTTCAACATGTGAGTATACATTTTAATTTTCCGCGCAATACTCATGTCGATATGTTTGTGTTCCACCCCTACGATCATACCCCCAATAATAGATGGGTCAACCTTTTCGGTCAGCTGTATGTTCTTGCCTTCTTTGACATATTTCTTCAGTGCATCCATTAGTGATTTGCGCGCGGCCTCGTCGAGAGGCTTGGCTGTGATCACTTCACACAAAGCTTCATTTCGGTGTGCTACCATCACAGTAAGAAACAAATTAATCATCCGCCTTAATTTTTTCAACCTGCCATTCTCAGCCACTAGAGATAGAAAGTTTATAGCAGCCGGTGGCATACCTACAACATGGAAAACATCATGTTAATTTCGCGGTTGTTTATACCGCATTCGGACCGCATATGCTGTTAGTCGATCAGCTTCTAATATTACCATACTTAGTCCTACGTCTTCTTTGTTAATGGTAGTATGCACCACGTGCAAGGTTGATTCTAAAGTTGATAATAAGCTGATCACACCGCTACTGTTGCTTTATAGCATTATTATATTTCCTAATCCATTAGGATTGCGAGGTCCGCTACCTAAGCCTAAGGATTTGGCGCACATGTCCATTGAAATATAATTTATTGAACACGTGAGTTTCCTCAAGATGTTTATCGTCACCGCCGAGCGAGTAATATTTACAAACATGCACATAAATCTGAAATCACGAATTTAGTGGAAAATATGTCTATGCCAGGATTCAAACCATAGACCGTCGTTTAATATTGATTATCTACTGGTCGACTTACATATCTATATATATAAAACAAAGTCGTGTTAGTCACACCATTTATAACTCAAGAACGGCTGGAACGATTTTTGTGATTTTTGTGTTTTTGGATTTGTCTTTGTCGGGAATAGGATAATAAGTATTAAAACATGGAAAAAATTACAAAAGAAAAAATAAAGTAAATTACATTTCTCATACATTTTATATGAAATTCTTTTTTTATGATATCTCAAGTACGAATTGGCATATATATATAAAACAAAGTCGTTTTAGTTACACCATTTATAACTCAAGAACGGCGGGACCGAGTTTTGTGATTTTTGTGTTTTTGGATTTGTTTTCGTCCGGAATAGGATAATAAGTGTTAAAAGAATTTATACCATCTAATAAGTTAACACACCATTTATTGATCCTGAGGCGGTACGAAGTTCGCCGATAGTAAGTATATAAAGAAAAAAGTACGTTTAAGTTTCGTCCTATACATATATAAATCAATTGCCGTGAGCAAAAATTCTCGTAAAAATAAAAAAATGGCTCGACTGATGGTTTTTAGTAATTTCAACACATTATCGGAAAGGTTCAGGACGAAAAAATAGTGGACGACTAAGTGTCGAGAATCAGCTAGTAGTGCATCAAAATCCGCTCATCTTTTTATTACAGATATCTTCCAGCATAGCATTAGCGCACAGCACAGAAATTTTATTTTCTGTACTAGCGCTACTATTCAAAAGTGGTAGTGCATTTGTAATTTACTCTATCTGGGTGTAGGGGCTAACCTCTAGAACTTTGATCCGATTACCAAAATTATTGCAGTAACAGTTATGTATATTATTCTTAAGTGCTAAAGGTTTATATTTCATGTAGGGTTCCAGTATGAAATTTTAAATGTCGGAAGTCGACGCGGACGAAGCCTCGACAAGAATCTCTGAAAGCAAATAGAAAGAAGCTTCTAGTAGAAAATATTATAAATATAACATTTAGCATCTCCGCAGCATTGATAATCTTTGAACCGATGCTCTCATGCTCCCAGCATTTTACTCATTATGGCCGTATACAACGTATTAAATCGAACAGCTATGCGACTGAATATCAAGAAAGCCACTGAACTATCCATATTATTCGACACAAATAAAAATTTCATTCATTCCTTTCTACATGGCGTTTCTAGCGCAATACTAACGTTCTAAGGCGATTTTTTTAAATGCTGGCACCTTTACTATTTGAGATATTTGTGTGAGGTATATCAATTACCATTAGCTATTTATTTGTACCCTCTTATATAAATAATAGTTTACGTAATATACCAGCTTGCGATCCAACTTCTTGTAGTAATTTTGCTTTAGCCGCTGCCGGTATCATATTGGTCTCAATGAATTCCACCATTTTGGGTTTGAGCAGTTCTTTCTGTAGAGTGCTGAAGTGTTTTTCAGTCTCATCCAATTGTTTCATTTGTGAAGCTGCGCTATATAATGCAGTGACATACCTTCCTTCGATTCCTGAATGATAAGATGTCCGTCAAAAACCTGTTAAAGCTTTTATAATAAATAATAAAGCTTTTATAATGAATTTCTTAGTCTAAGCATATATTGCAAAACTTGAAAATAAATTAAGAAATGTTACATTGTTTGTTCCCAGCCTACAAACAATTTGTTGTTTGAAAAAGGTATACAGTAAAAAAGTATAAAGAAATTGAATATTCGTGAAGGTTGAAATTGTCGGCTTTGATGCTTTTCCTCCCTCGAAATTATGAAATGTAAGTTTGAACTCTATTTATTAGCTCTAAGTAATGACATTCCACGTGTTGTGAGAAAAATATCAGCCTCTTATTATGTATATGATTCTCTGCCCCCGCGCCAAAAAAACAGCCCAGCATTTGTTAGAATATAGAATATTTTTTTTTAACAAACAGTCGCATCTGCTTCTTATTAAAAAGACATCAGGCAAGGCATATCATACATTGTAGTTACTTGTCCCGCAGTGAAAATGCAATTAACAATAACAGATTTTAGGGCGTCATTTTTCTATGGTTTTGCCTTGCCTTAGGACTTGCACTCAGGAGAATTAATCTACGCGTCTAACGAACGTGGCTACTGCGCATTTTAGATTATTGTAGCTACTTTCACAGCATTATGTTGCATACTTATAGCGTACGCATGGTATACTGTTGCGAAAAAAATGACTTATTTATACCATAGGTCTCCAGATATTGCCTGTATAAAGAAATAAATATCGTCACCCACCCATTTATGAAACTATAATGTAGGATCGTAAAATGTTTGTGTATTATCATGCGTATTTATGCAATCCCCTATCAAGGTCTTTATTTGGAGGTGGTAGAAATAATAGGGAATTGTACCTTCAGAGTAACGCTTGCTATCATTGGCCATAGATATGTACGGACAAACAACAGAATGTCATTTGAAGGGGTTCATGTTTTACTTTCTGACCAGGAATTCGGCTATACTGCCTGGCTCTTTACCGATAAGATTAATTAAATCGATTTCAGTGATTTCGAAAATTGGACTTTGGTTTAAATTTATGATGATTACCATTTTTCACTTCAGTTAGTAGAGATGACTAGATAAGGATCATATGTGTAAAAGGCATTTTTTTTATACTACTAAGGTGGTAATCAAGCATACGGCCTGCCTGATGGTAAACAGTCACCGTAGCATATGGAAATTTGCAACACCAGGGGTGTCACTCATGCGTACCTTCTAAAAACCTCTTCACGCAGGCTGGGAGCTCATTGCACAGCTTGAGAGTTCTTGGAGGAAAACTTCTCTAGAACCGCACATTACGCGACCATTGCGGTTCCAGCGTGTGAGGATGAACTCCCCGCCGTCGGCGAGCGGTGCGGTTGTAAAAAGTAGCTGTCGGCATCATTTCGAATAATTCTTCAGAACACAACCCGTTGTACAATCAGTAGAACACACAAAGGAAGGCAACTTAAGAGTTCAATACCGCGTGTAAGCTTAGGATTGTCGACAATTCTCACAGCTCCTCTCTGAATCGAATCACACGGTCCAAGCTGGTATTCAGGTGCTCCTCCCGCCCAAAGGTGACTGCAGTACTCCAAGTGCGGTCTGACTTGAAACTTATATAACATAAGTCTATATTCCTACTAGATAAGGTGATCATCATCAGTAACCTAAATTAAAGTTCAATCCTCAGAATCAAAAATATCTGTCTCAATCATCTTTGCGCTGACCCCAACCATATGCATGTCTAAAATTGGAAGTGGCATCACGAGTTATTTCCAAAATACTCAAAGGTCAGCATATCCCCACTGCTATTACGTATTAACCATAAATAGCTTACCAAAAACAGGTATAGGAGGTCTGATAGATTGTGCAGCACTACACATTCTTCTGGTTATGAGTCGAAGCATGTTGTAAACTTACTTAACGCTATCTTATATTCCCACAACAAATTTTATGTCAAATAAGTCTTTGACACATTACGTAATTATTGTCTATTATATGTATTTTAATAAATAAAAGGAGATTACACTTGAAGTAAACCAATAGTAAATTTAAAAACAATTTATTCGCTTAAACAAGTACATCATATTGGAATGCTTGATCAGACTCAAGTAATGTTCTCACGTAAATCACCAGAGAGCCAAGGGCCATTGCTGACGTCAGGGAGTTGCAAGTGCCACCCTCTGATGCGGCCACTTTTCTTACTCTGTACTCTTCCTACATACAAAATTAATTTAATTAGACAATATAATAATTTCGACTGATTATTTTTTTGGAACTAAAGCTATCAAATTCAGCGAGATTAAATGTGGACCGACCATATCTGCTGAGCCAATGATGGCAGACTGGAAGGAACATCCTGACCCGTACTGGAAACGACACTTAGTCATCAGGTACGCGTGTCCCATCCGCCTAGGGTGAGTATACCTAGATGACTAAGTGTTGTTCATCCCAGACGGAACGATGATCTCAAACGAGTGTCCGCTAGTGACTAGATGACGATCGTATATGATAACCAGTTGAGAATGCGCAAGCTTGCATTGCCAAGGAAACACCTGGCTCGTCAATTACGAGTATATAACAATTCAGTTTTTTTATATGTCGGCAATTTTAACCATGTTCCTTAGGAAATAGGAACGGTGTTTCTGAATATTCCTATTCTACTTTTTTTATGCTGAATCTGAATCAGAAGTCAAAATTCGAATATTCGAAAAAAACGCACAGACAAACATATAGATTTCATACAGGAACGATGTTCCTGAAAAACAATAGATGAGACCTGTATAATTTAATTAGATTATAATTAAGATTCTACTCTTAGTCGGAACGTAGAGTAAAAATACACTCAAAGTATTGAGTATTCCACTCGCAGCAATATAAATTACACAGAATTGCATGCAGCACTGCATTTGCAGCGACGCGCGGTCATGCAACAGTCAGGTGTTGACAGCTTCTGTAGATTTATGTGGCATTGTTAAGGTGTTCATATTACATAATAAAATTATACGATTCCGACTTTATAATACACATAGGTATAGACAGTATGGTAATAGTAGTAGTAAAAAAATGTTAGTGAATACTACGGTGTTTGAATGACAATTTTTATGACCATTAGCATATTTTATCAATGAATAGAGTTTGAACAGAAAGACTAAACGACTCATTGAAAAGATTTTTACAATATATCTACATTCGTTGAATTAAACAATTTTTAACGGAACGGAAGACATGAAGACATGAAGAATAGGCGCGATAAAAACTCTGCAGTTTGTGAACATACACTGGACCAGCCAAACCATTACATCCGGTTTGATAAACCACAAATCCTCGCCAAGGAGAATCGCTACATGTCGAGAATGTTGCGCGAGGCTATTGAAATAAGAAAACACCCCAATTTCAATAGAGAAGATGGTTGGCAAGTACCACCTGCTTGGGATCCAGTCCTAAAAATAATCAAATCCCGAACCCAAAGATCTAAAAAATGTTCGGACACTGTGAGCGATTTTTGTGTGAATCGGAACATATATAATTAATCCATCCATGTCGGTAGATGTAATAATTGAATAACTAATGTAAGACAAATACCACCTTAGTCTTCCTGCGACCACGGACGCTGCAAAGCGTTCGAAACGTCAGGTTCAACAAAATAAATAAAATACGCGATACTTCCGTTAAAAATATTATATTGACATAGCTCGAGCTGTGATGTCCTTAATTCATTCAAACAAATGAAATTCACCCATACACCAGGTGTTTATTAGTAACTATTAAATAGTTCCACTATCCATCACCGGCATGCATTATTAGATTCTCTTCACCAAATGTAAAGTGACTTAACGAGTCACTTTGTACTATAAAAAAGTCTAAACGTGAGACTATTATACAAATATTAGATTATTATACTAGAACTTATTGAAGAGTTTCACTGATCACGTCCTGATTCCATCGTCAGATAAGGTCGACGCAACCAAATTATATTATACATTACATACCTCTTGGTCTTTTTTCTGTTGAGATGATACGGGCCCTATATAGCCAGTTAGTCTCAAAAATGGTTGCCGATCATCGGCATAGCATCCCTTAGGTTCTTGCCAAAACATTATTTTATTCATCCATCGTGGTTTTATAAACTCTCCGTAACCTTGCGATGCGCAATACAGAACTATAACATTTGAAAAAAAATGCAAAATTAAGATGTTACTGACTAACTTTCTACAGTACGGGATGTTATTCAGGATTCCTCTAACCAAATCTCAATAAGATATAACATTTTACTCTTGGGAATAGGCATAGATTTGTTATATATAAAGCTTGTTTACTTGTCCGTCGTCTCTCCTATTTTCCTTATCCCTTATCAATTATTTTTCTTAAGCTCTGGTCAAAATTTCGCAGTTTTGCTTCAGTAGTTATGGTTTTGCGTTTGTTTGTAATACAAACCAATAAACTACTTGCATAAAGGCATCCAGCGCTCACATAAACGTTGCATTTTAGCACCTAAATATTTCGGCTTTTCAAGTGTACTGACCAATGGCAGAATATTTTAACCAATAAGCCGATAAGAACCGCAATGTTGATCCGTGATCTAGCCAATAAGAACTGCGCGCTCTACTTTACCCCACGTTTACTTTATACATGTAGCGGTGAATTTAGTTACTACGTAAAATCGCTCTCATCGGTTCTCCATAGGTTACTTCCTTCATGATTTATAAGCTTAGATAATCTCATTTTCTCCTATTCGCCTTAAGCATTTAATATCTAAAACTTTTAAAATATTGGTACATTTATTTACGTTGTAGACTTATTACACTCAATTTTGTTGCAATCAAGTTATTACTAAAGTGTTCATTTTCATACAATATTGTCGTTCGTTACATTTTGGGTACACATGTAGACGGAACGGAACCTTTTCTATACATTTATTTTTGTGGGATTAAAAGAGAATATAATGAAAAAAAACGAGTGTGCTTTAGACCACACCAGTGTGATACAGACAATAGGCCTGCACTGTGTCTTAGATATACGAAACTTAACTCGCGAATAAGAGAACGAGAGAGAGAAAAAGTGTGTCTCTCTCTTGCCCCTACAGTAATATACGAAACGTAACACTCTCTCTATATATCTTCACTAACTTATAACTCTCTCTCGACTTCCGTTCGCCTCTTTCGATCACACTTTTCGTAACGCTCGCGTCAAGCATTCACCAGCTTACTCCCCAAGCGTGCGTTTTAGTTTTAATTTAAAAAACTTACTTTGCTGCATAAACAAAGTTCGGGTGCCAGCTGGATGGTCCCAGGCCTCTAGAGATTTAGATTCCTTATATATCTGAATACACAATTTATAAATATGTGCTGACAAATCTACGCCCTCCATACAGTCGAAAAGTTTCGATAGTATTGCTGCCCGTACTCTACTTGTCTGCTGGAAGGCAAGCCCGGACCCTTGCATCAGTTGTGTCTGACATTCAGGCGTCAACTCGCAAGCAGCATCTGATTGCGTGGTCTGTGTCTCCATTGCCGATATCAGCAGTTGCATCGTACAAGCATCTGTAATCAAAGTGCGCAGTGAAACTGGGTCAAAGGCTTTCACTTCAATGGTTATTGGTTCGTAAAAGTGAACTAATTTCAAACAGCGCCGCACTGCGGTCAATATCGGTACTTAAAAAATTGGGCCTTGAATGATTTCACCAGTTTGAAATTTAGTAAATTAATTTTAAATATTTATTACCTAAATATGTAACTCAAACCGATGTTGTAACTTTATTGTAATCAGTATATATTTGCAGGCAATTTGTTATATACTACTTTGCTGCCAATTAATTAATGCTAATTAACACCTCCACCACCGAATATATTTAATAGGTACATGCCGTTGCTGCCGTAGGTGCTCAGGTCGTATCTGCTCCGAGTGATGAGTCATTTCTGAGACTATTCAGAAACTGTAACAGAGAACACATTCGCCCACCGTGCTCACCGTGCTGCCTCGGCATGGCTGTTATAGTCGCCTGTATGTGCAATGTCTGAAATAGGTTGCTGAAATGGCTGCATCGCCGCCATACTTGTTTCGCCTATCCACGAGACAAGGAATAAAAGTAAAAATTATAAAACATTCAAAACAATTTTTTTTCTTTGGAACAAATAGATTGTCATAAGAAACTAACCTTCGCCCGTCCGGGCTTAACTAATCTCCACTTCACAGAAAACCGCAGTCAAATTGCAACTCCCTTGAGGGTTGTTGTGTTCCTGCGAGTGCGTGAGGTCACCAGTAAGCTCCTAAGGAGTTGCCGCGTTAACTGCAGAGGTGGCATCGCGGGAGTGATACTTAATATATTGCAAGCGTTCATAGGTTACAGTAACCCATTTTCATCAGGTAGGCCGTATGCTTGAATGCCTCCCGACGTTGTACAAAATAGAAAAAAAAACTTACATTTAATATTTTTTTATTCACCTCCTCCTCCTCCAAACCCTCCTCCAACTCAATATACGGAGTGACAGTACAACAGATTTGTTGCTCATATCATTTCATTGTTGTGTTCCTGCGTGTGAGTGAGGTCACCAGTAAGCTTTAAGAGTTGTTGTGTTATCAGCAGACGTTGTACGCTTGGTGATACTTAATGTATTATAAGCGTTCATAGGCTACGGTAACCGCTTTACGTCAGATGGGGCGTATGCTTATGTTCCCGACGTACCTAGTATAAAAAATGTATATTCTATATTGAATTAAATAATTTTTAACGGAAGTATCGCGTGTTTTATTTATTTTGTTGAACCTGACGTTTACGTGGTCGCAGGAAGACTAAGGTGATAATTGTCGTACATTATTTATTAATGTAAGACAAATATCACCTTAGTCTTCCGGTAGGTAAGGTAGACAAAATAAATAAAACACGCGATATTTCCGATAAAAATTATTTAATTCAATGTGTAACAATTGCGAAAACCTAAGACAATACTATGTATATTCTATTTTACTAAAGCATCTGGTACCTATCTTACGATAGTGATTGAGTGCCGTTAGTTGACATTAACTTCAACTGTGAACACATACAATAGTATAGATCAAATTGCCTGTAAATTTAACTTACGTAAAATAATGTCTGTGTTTTTATATCTACACTTAGAATTTGAACAGATATTAATGAGGTGGATATTAAAAATCTCTTTTATATCTTTATTACCTGCTGCCTTTCTACTTGGCATCTTAGTTCTTGCTTCCTGCACATATTGTTCAAAATTAAATCGATACGGCTTCTGTGTTCCCATCGTTCCAATTGTAATTGGTTCGAGCATTGTCGACAATACCTCCATATTTTCGAATATAGCTTGCGCCACTGTGGAACGGATACAGAACCAAATATAAACAGAATCAAAGGTACACATGGTTTTTTATGCTATACCACTAAGGTGGCAATCAAGCATACGGTCTGCCTGATGGTAAACAGTCACCGTAGCCTATGGTCATTTGCAACACCAGGTGCGTCACTCATGTGTTGCTGACCCTCTAAAAACCTCTTCATGCATTTCCTCGGCTGAGAGCTCATTCCACAGCTTGAGAGTTCTCGGAAAAAAAATCTACATATATATATAGGTATATATTTACTCATAATATACATTTTGTAATACACTTGTTAATCTTTTACAGACATAAAACTGTCTATCCGAGTAATGCTGTTGGCCTACACGATGAAAGTCACATAAAGTATGATGGAGAGAGCCAAGCCGGACGGAAAGATAGAGGTGAGATCAAAGGAGAGCACAGGAAGCTAATATCTATAACGGGAACGAAGTCCCGGACGCAGAAAGCTAAAATAGAACCATAAAGATAGAATCAGTTCAAATAAGTAAATATTTGAAATCGAAAGGTAGTTCTCTGGTTCTATACAGAGATTTAAATTACACACACGTGTGACACGCATGTATATTTGAAATATGATCGGCGTCTCCTAAAGTTACATTATGACTATTTCTCAGCAAAGATGCAGAAAGTTGTTTTGCTTCATAATTTTGGAGGAGTGAGCCGTAAAATAAAGTGAGGTTAAGTATTATATGTTCTATACCCCACTTGCAACACGTGATGATGATTTCTTTTTATACTACGTCGGGAGGCATACAAGCATACGGCCCACCTGATGTAAAGCGGGTACCGTAGCCTATTATCGCTTGCGATATATAAATTATCACTCACGTGATGCCCCCTCTGCTTACACAGCAACTCCATGGGAGCTTACTTGTGACCTCACTCAAATGCAGGAACACGACAACCCTCCAGAGAGTTGTTATTTGCCTGCGGTTTTCTGTGAGATGGGGGTATCCCAGACGAGCTGCTTTGATGCACCCCATCTCTCTTAAAAACAACCAGACCAAGACAAACAGACATGTTTATGCACGCAAATGTTTGTCTTGTGTTCTGTGGGAATCGAACCAACGAGCGTCGGTGTCAAAGACGCGTTATCAATCCCTTTATGTTATTCAAGAACCCGAATATAAATGAATAGAGCATAGTTTGATGTGTCTCTACAATTCCAAGGTACGTCTCTTATCGTCACAGTATTGTTATCCTAAGACATTCACACTACCCTAGTCATCAATATTACGCACGGCGTAGCCACGACTGGCGTACCTTTGGGCGACGTATACGTGTGGGCGCGCACACATACAAACCGTGTTCGGTGCGTATGTATGAAGATATCCTACTTATTTGTTTTTCTATGTCAATGTGTCTATAGAATAGATACCCGGACGTCAGGCAATCCTGCCGTGTCGAAGAAACTTGGTGCGATCAACAGAGTGAAGCGGTACTTACCTCTCTACATAGTACTAGTATATTTAACGTGAAGTTTATAGCATTGGTATAAGTACATAGGGTTTGCATGTTTGTTTTTATATATAAACTACATATTGTTTAAGAAAATTCTCAAAAAGCGACACCGGATGTCGCGTGGACACGTTCGTCGGAATAACTAGACTACAAACTATCGGCGGGCTGCACCACCAGCAGCATATATTGTATGACGTCTTATGTACTCGTATTATATCTTTTTGATCATTATGAAAAAATAGCATTATGTTGTGATGCGATTGAATTAAATAAAATAATCACCAAATTTGGTTAACAATTTGCGAGTACCGTTCAGTCACATAGGTACGTTCATACAACTAGAAGCAAATAGTTTTATGCTACACAAATAACAAGTCAGACCGTATTGTTCTGACTTGTTATTTGTGTAGCATAAAACTATTTGCTTTTATTTATATCGGCGCTCGGTGGCGTAGTAGTGAAATGCTCTGTTACGCTACTTTGACACCAACGCTCGTGGGTTCGATTTCCACACAATACAAACATTTGTGTGCATGAACATGTCTGTTTGTCTTGGTCTGGGTATTTTCTATGTACAAGTATGTATTTACAAAAAAAAAAAATTACGTATGTTTATCAGTTGTCTAGTACCCATAACACAAGCTTCGCTTACTTTGGGGCTAGATGGCGCTGTGTAATTTGTCAGACAATATTTATTTATTATTTATTTGATATACTGATTCGCTCCCTACACCATGTTTCTTGGACGCCAAGAATTCCAAATGATTTCTGAACTGAATTTCAAGAATTAGCAAGAATCCCAATATACTTGAAGATAACAAGTTTTTTTAGAAATTGTTATGTATGTAAAGTACAGCTTTATTATACAGCGTCGGAAGGCACACAAGCATACGCCCCCCTGATATAAAGCGGTTACCTAGCGGTAGCCTATTAACGCTTGTAATATATTAGGTATCACTCGCGCAATGCCTCCTCTGCTGCTTACACATCAACTCCTGCTGCTTGAATCTGATTAGCATGTGACCTTAAGTATTGGGCCGGTTATGAGTCTAGTTTGAGTTAGGGTTGTGTAAAGGTGATGAATAATAAAATGTTTCTAACTAGCAGTAGTGACCGAACTTTATTTATTTCTATGCCGACATTTTTTTAAGAGAGGTAGGGAGCATTAATACAGCCCGCCTGGGACGTACCTCCACTTCACAGAAAACCGCGGTCAAATAACCTGTGTACCTGCGTGTGAGCAAGATCACCAGTAAGCTCCCGAGGAGTTGCTATATTAGCAGCAGAGGTGGCATCACGCGACGGATACTTAAGCGAGCGTCCATGGGCTAACTAGCAGTAGTGACCGAACTTTATTTATTTTTATGCCGACAATTTTTTTAAGAGAGGTAGGGAGCATTAATGCAGCCCGCCTGGGACGTACCTCCGCTTCACAGAAAACCGCGGTCAAATAAGCTGTGTGCCTGCGTGTGAGCGAGATCACCAGTAAGCTCCCGAGGAGTTGCTATATTAGCAGCAGAGGTGGCATCACGCGACGGATACTTAAGCGAACGTCCATAGGCTACGGTAACCACTTAATAACAGTTGGGTCATATGTTTGTGTGCACGATGTTGTAAAAAAAGGCGTCAAGTGCGAGTGCAGCTCGCGAACCGAGGATTTCGTGAAAATTTAAAAAAGTTTTTTTTTTGACAGACGTACTGACAGTAGTACAAGCAGATGAACAGAAATACAGACGGATAACAAACTGATCCTATACGGGTTCTGTTGTTCCTTTTTAGGTACAGAACCCTAAAAATAACATTGTCTGGTAATTTTACTTTTTTATACAAAATTAGTAATTTTTAATAAAAAAAATGTCAAAGCTTAGTATATTTTTATATACAAAATTAGAGCATACTAGCATACAACCCACCTGCTGTTAACTGGTTACCGTAGCCTATGAACTAGATGAGATCTCTTTTAGAGAGAAGCTGGTCTTTGCAAAACATATACTTTATGTTACAACTTTTTGGTTTATTGTGTTCAATATATGATACGTATAAAACATAACATAGTATAGCATAGCATAGTACTCGCATATCATGAATGAGGCGTGTAGTAAATGACCTCGCTCGTGTTACAATAATTGACATTGCGTATAATATTACGTAAGCTTGTCAACATCAACTTTCGATACTACTTGAATGATTTATGCACGCGCAAAAATGAAATACTAAATACCTAACTAATTATTTTGCCTTGAAAATGTACGAATAGCTTAGTCAAACGATAGAATTTCGCCAGCCACCTATATTTGCTGTGGTTCATATTTTAGGTAATTGTAGAGAGAACTCAATTATATTTGACGAGCTCGTTAAAACGATTCCTACATAAAACATTTTTTTATAATACGTCGGGAGGCATTCAAACGTACGGCCGTTAAACACAAGCAGTTATAAATAAATAAATAAATATTGTCGGACAAATTACACAGCGCCACCTATCCCCAAAGTAAGCGAAGCTTGTGTTATGGGTACTAGACAACTGATAAACATACGTAAATACATTATTTTTTTGTAAATACATACTTATTATATATTAATACCCAGACCAAGACAAACAGACATGTTCATGCACACAAATGTTTGTACTGTGTGGGAATCGAACCCACGAGCGTTGGTGTCAAAGTAGCGTAACAGCACGTTTCACCACTGCGCCACCGAGCTCGTCAATTACCGCTACCGTAGCCTATTAACACTTGTAATATATTAAGTATCACTCGCGCGATGCCTCGTCTGTTGCTTACACAGCAACTCCTTAGGAGCTTACTGGTGACCTCACTCACACGCAGGAACACAACAACCCTCTAGAGAGTTGTTATTTGGCTGCAGTTTTCCGTGAGGTGGAGGTACTTCCCCAGACATGCTGCTTTGATGCGCCTTACCTCTCTTTAAACATCCAGACCAAGATAAACAGACATGTTCATGCACACAAATGTTTCGTTTGTGTGGAAATCGAACCCACAAGCGTTGGTGTCAAAGCCGTGTCGTTCACGACTGAGCCACCGAGCTCGTCAAAATTGTATGTCCACAAGGCATTGTACCTCCACAAGGCAGAGGCAAATCCAGACTTTTCTTAGGTTAGGTTGTTGGCTTCCTCCTCACGTTGTTTTCCTTCACCGCCGAATAAGTGATATATATATATATACATATACATATATATATATATATATACATATATATATATATATATATATACATATACATATACATATATATATATATATATATATATATATATATATATATAAATTATATGTATATACATTCTGTGTACTAAGTATCGGGAATTTGTCAATAAAACAAAAAATACAAATTATTCATCTAAATTTATTTTATCGCCTTCAAAGTAGGCCCCATCGCTTGCAATACAACATCTCCACCGCTTCACCCAGTCTTCCATACATTTTTCATAGGCTATTTGCGGTATGGCCTTTAGCTCATTCAGCGAATTTTCTTTTATGGCTTCTATCGACTCAAAACGTTTTCCTCGAAGTGGTAATTTTAACTTGGGAAATAAAAAAAAGTCAGACGGAGCCATATCAGGTGAATACGGTGCTTGGTCGAGAACTTTTGTTGAATTTTTCGCTAAAAACTCTTTCACTATAATGGCTGTGTGTGATGGTGCATTATCATGGTGCAGCATCCATGAGTTGTGTTGCCACAAATCTGGACGTTTTCGGCGGATACTCTCACGCAAACGCTTCATGACGCCTAAATAATATTCTTTATTCACTGTTTCTCCCTCTGGAAGGAATTCGGAGTGAACCACACCACGGTAGTCAAAAAAAACTGTCAGCATCACCTTGATTTTGGAGCGACTTTGCCGCGGTTTTTTGGGTTTCGGCTCGTTTTCGAGACGCCATTCTGAAGACTGTTGGCTTGTTTGCATGTCGTACTCATAAACCCATGTCTCGTCGCCAGTTATTATACGTTTCATAAAGGTCGGATCCGTAGAAGCTCGGGAAACCATGTCTTCAGCGACATGCTTTCGCTGCGCTTTTTGAACAAAATTGAGCTCTTTTGGAACTAGTCGAGCGGCGACGCGTTTCATGCCTAAAATGTCAATGAGAATGTTGTGGACGGACTTAAAAGATATGTTCACCTCACTAGCCAACTCTCTCAGACTCATACGTCGATTTTCGAGCACTAGCTTCTTGATTCTGTCGATGTTTTCTCTGGTCGTAGCGGTTGAAGGTCTACCAGAACGAGGCAAGTCTACTACTACTTCTCGGCCTTCTTTAAAAGCCTTATACCATTCATAAGCCCTTGTTTTCGATATACACGATTCGCCGTAGGTATTTCGCAACATTTTTAGTGATTCACCACATGAAATATCATTTGAAACACAAAATTTAAGGCACACTCTTTGTTCAACAATATTTTCCATTGTAAAAATCGCCGAGGACTCAAAACTATGACCAACAAAAAGTGTAGTTTAAAACAAATTAAATGACAGATCCCGCTCAAATTTTGCGCGCTAAATCAGTACAGTGCTACCAACATGCAGTAAAAAAATTAGAACGACCTCTTTTACGCGGGTCTTTTTATTGACATATTCCCGATACTTTTTACACAGAGTAGTATATATAATTCGAAAGTGTGCATATTTAACCCGCACGTCTAAGAAATTGTATTTCGAAAGACGCGTGACCTTACCTAAGAATGATCTGGTTTTAACACCGGGTTGTGGAGGTCTGACCGCAGTCGCTCCAGGTAAAATTAGTATCGTCGGCATATCTCTTAGCTTAGGTAGCGGATCCTGGCAATCCTAATGGACTAGCAAACGTGATAACGCTAAGAAGAGGAAGAATACATAAACCCAAAAACACGAATTTAGTGGTACATGCCCCCGGCTGAATTCGATCCGGAGGGACCTGTTGTTTACTAGGCTAGTTCTTTATCCACTGGGCTATCACTGCTCCTTGACTATAGCTGCTTCTTAGCTCTACTGATGTTAAAATATTGCTGAAAAGATGTTCGCAATTATCCGTCTTATCTGGATTGACTCACATAAGTGGAGCAAGATTCGAAATAAATTTCTTAACGTAATGAACTTCAGATAAAAAAACAGGTTTGGTCATGATCAAGACGCATTCTCGCTATATTTTCTTCCATCACAACAATAAAAACAAACTTAGTTAGGCACTATAACTTCACGCCAAGTCCGTTGCGAGGTAGGCAGAGAGAAGTACTTACTCGCCTCCCTCACTTTTGTAACATTCATTGTTGTTCTCATCTACGCTCACCGGTTTCTGTTTCTCTTGACATCATCTTCTGATTAAACACGATCAATTTGGTCATGGTAGACAAGTCTTGGCCTTCCTCGCCTCCATCTACTTTCGCGTTGTATACCTGTTTCGTGATACTTGCCTCTGCATCTTTTTACATGTCTAAACCTTCTGGGCATGCCTCTTCTTATTTTAACATCGACACTCTATCAGACCAACTCTGTATCTTATCATCGTCATTGCGAACGTGGTCTATAAGCGTTATGCCATAAATTTTGCACGCGTTTATCCTACTGTCATACCCTCTCTGCCATACCCAGCTCTCGCTTCTATAAGTTAACGTTGGGACCAACACTGCGTTGTGTATAGCGAGCTGTGCGTTCTGGCTCAAGCTTTTACTGCCCAGAAGTTTTCCCAATGCTCTATTCATACTATTCTCAACACCGACTCTTTTTTCCACATATTCACATCAGGTGACCTTCTATCGCTACTGAAAGCGCATATATATGATCTCATTCAATAGTTCCAACAATAATTAACGAGACCAATTTACCGGCTCATCCCTAGTTAGAATTCTGTTGTTGGCATGTACCACTAAGTTCGTGTTTTAAGACTTATATGCTTATTTGTTATTATAACCTGCTTAACAGTGAAGGAAAACATCGTGAGCAAACCCGCAATCCAAGAAATTGTATTTCGAATGACATATGACCTAACTAAAGAAAGGTCTGATTTCCCTTTGCGTTGTGGAGGTTAATCGGTCAAAATCGAATCCGCTACCTAAGCTTTGACAAAGATCTAATCAGTACCTTCCCCAAATCTTTGGGCTTAGATAGTGAACACCGCCAATCCAATGGCTTGGAAAATGGCATAATGCTGTGAAGAAGAAGGCACTTACACAAACCAATTTGGTTACAGTTAATTAAATACTAGAATTGATGACTTGTTATATAATATGTAAGCGTATACAGCTATAGCCATATTAAGTTTCTTTTATTTGTAATCATCTTCACTGGCGTGCACTTTCGAAAGTCCTTGGACTTATTTTTTAAATGCTATCTTCGAATTTAGGAAATGTATAAGCTAATCAAGAATTCGCGCACGTTTGTGTTTTGTAATTCGTTATACTATTTGAATCGGGGTCATTTACGTTTAAATATTCATCTTTCTCTGTTTGAGAAATATATAGGTTTACTATGAATCTTCGTCATTCATTGCCTATATATATGTATGAAACATTTAAAACTGTCACCTAGTTACATACATTGAAAAATATTTTAACGTATATCTTTAATATTTAGGTTCGGAATAGAACCGTGACCCCAATATGCCAATTTTAAATATTTTGAAATTTTAATTACATGAAAACAATTATGGTTCTCTGACGAATTTTAGCCGCAACAGCCGACTGGTATCGACTTATAGGCAACTCTGTTATTTTTTCCGTGTTGCCTATCACAGACACCGTGTAGTCCTTTGATGTCATCCTACTGATTTATAATCGTCATCTGTCAATGTGTGACTACGGCGATTTATAACAAGCGGCCAATGGCTCATTGTTGGTTTACGCTGAATGAACTAAAAGTGAACCGGTCACTTAGAGTTTTCAATAACGCTCTTTAGAGTTGAAACTTTTACTTTTTATTGTTTTATTTTTTTGTAATAGTTTACGTACATTGAAGGTTTTTCTTATACAACGTCGACTTCCAAACATACAGCCCACCTGATATAAGCGTTCATACGCTTGCAATATATCAAGTATCACTCACGCGATGCCACCTCTGCTGCTAACACAGCAACTCCTTAGGAGCTTAATGGTGACCTCACTCAAAGTAACCCCGTGTTCTTTGGTGGCAGTTTTCTGTGGGGTGGAGGTACTTCCTAAATGGGCTGCTTTAATGTGCCCTACCTCTATTAAAGGCGCAGGTGCTACCTCTTGAAAGAAGGGATGTGTATTGCTCTAATTTTTGTTATAGTTTATAACTATATATTGAAGCAACATAGCTTTGATTATTTTAGATTTTCAGCTAAATCGAAGCAGTACAGAGGTTTTCACTAAAGAAGAAATGTTTCTTTGTATCATTAAAATTGACAAAAAAACAATATTTCTTCATTGGCCAGTATCTTTTTAGAACTATAGAAAACACAGCTATGTCCGCATCGGTATTCTTTTAATGCCTTAATGTGTGGCCTGCGTTCTGTTCCAGGTCTAGGCATATTTATAAAAAAATAATCATCACGATCTGTTCCATTGTTCGGTCACAAAACGTTTTAAACAGACAGTTGAATTTGTAATAATGTTGTATCATTAGAAATCAATAACCTGTAATAAGCTGTATCATTAATTGAAAGTAAAAGTAATCATAAAATTGGCGAGATCATCTCTCTCCACAGGGTTTCCTGTCATGCTATTGAATAATAATTTTATCTTTACTAGTGTAAAATGTTGCAGTAAAATATAAGCCACTGATAGAAGCACAGTTTTCGATATTACAGACAATAGATTTTAATATTAGATTTTATAAAATGTAATAAAAATAAAAGTTTAGTTAATTTATCAAATCAGAAAAATCCTTAGTTACAAATTGCCGATAGCAATGAATCCTAAATTTTATGAAGAAAATTTTAATTTTAATGACCTTATTGCCAAACGACTTTATTTCTTCTTACATGGTTGAAAATAGAAGTAAGATAAATAAAGAAAAGGCTAAAAGATCTATCTACACAGAAAATTAAACAAAAGAAAGCAAGTACATCATCCGTTATTTGTATGTATGTATATCTTCACGCCAGGTCCCTTGCGGGGTAGGCAGAGGGAACCAAGCGTCAAAAGACGCGATCCTTGCATACTACACTCGCTTCTTTAACATTAGATTGGGCCGGAGCCTTACAAACTGGGTTGCTGGGAGATCCGTCCCGGTTGGAGATAAATGATAAAGAGTGGACTGTATAAATAATTATTGTATAAAATGTACAAAGTATATCAAACGGCGCGGGTGTCGCGCAGCTCCGTGGCGCGCTCAGCAACGGAGCGCGACTATGGTGTGGTGTTGCCACCAAACATTAATAGCTTTTTTTATCCTTCATTTGTCGACCATTATTGCGAACATAACGCTGTGCACAAATTTCAGTACTTACATCCATTTTGTAATTTAGTCATGGAGTGATATAACACAGACAGGTAGACAGAGTTACAATTTCCATTAGTATGAATACAAACCATATTCGTAGTCCTTGCTGCGGTAGACCAATTTAGTGAGGTCGGTGTTATTTCTGATGCGATCCATGCGTCGTGTAAGATTTTTTAAGTTCTCCCCGAGTTTTTCAGGCACCGACTTATCTAACTCATTTATTATGTATTCCATCTGACCTGCACACATAGAAATTTGACAGATTTGAGTAAAGTAAAAACAATGTTATTTACCTACTTTGTAAATGTCATTATGTTACTATAGTTTACAGCTAAAGGTAAACTACACGTTTCGCTTTGGTAATAAAATACATAAAATGACCGCTAACTTTGTATTGAAAGGATGTATGTAACCACCGTGGTTAAAGCGCATAATGCATGTAACTAACACCGCCGTTATTGAATACAAATTCATTATCGTAAACGTATAATACATAAATGTACTGGGGCATAACATTAGATGGCGCGATTTTATCGTAAACTAAACAAAGTTAATTTATTATATTGGTAGTTGGTAGAAAAGTGATAAATTACTTATAAACATACATAAATACATGTAATAAAGTACTAGCCAGAAATAAATATACAGTAAATAGACGTACATGTTCATGCACCCAAAAGTTTGTCTTATGTCGGAATAGATCCGGCGACATTTGGTGTCATAGTAGTCATTGCCAGTCACTCGATAATAATAGAATACTCAGAAGTGGAAAACGAAATATATTATAGGAAATAAATCACAAAGATAATAAGCTTTATTTGTTACCTTTGGGATAAATTTCCTATATTATGTAATACTACGAAAGCGTGGAAACAATCGTTTGGCTTACCTGATGATAAGTAACTCAAAAATAAGTAGCCGTTTGCAACTCCAGAACAAAGCTCACACGAGATACCGTATAATATATGTAATACATACATCTATATAGGTATATCTATCTATAACCTCACGCCAAGTCCCTTGCGGGGTAGGCAGAGGGAAACGAGCGCCACATGACACGGTTTTAATACACCTCACTTGCTTCTTTAACATTCATAGCATACAATATATTACAAAAATATTAATTATTAAACACACCTATTATAAGAACTCTTGACAAAATCTCGACAGGTAAGTAATTCCACGGCTTTATACTTCGCGGAAGAAAACCTCTATATATCCCAAACATAATAAAAGCTGTCATTTTTAGGGTTCCATAATAAACAAGAAACCCTTCTAATTTCGTCATGTCCGTCTGTCTGACCGTCCGTCTATCCGCGGCCTAGCTCAACGACGCTTGATACTTACTAGAATGCTGTATTTTGGCATGTATATACTTCTCTAAGCGTAGCTTATTAGAGTGACGCTTGCGTCGTCCCGTTCCTTGGGGAGATTGCTTCAGATGATAAGATTTAACTATTCTGACAAAGTAATAGAATAAAATCTACAAAAAAAAAATCTTGGTACCTCCCCTACACTTAAGCGGGGATTAAGTTACCCATGGTATAGGGTTTCGTTAGATAGAAGGATTGAGGGTGTGAGAAGATCATTTGTAAATAAAGTGATCCGTTGGCGAAATATTTAAATTATAAGTGTACATTTTTGTTAGACTCAAGTGCAATGAGAGATGGTTCAGCAAAATGGCTTATAGAGGTGAACCCGGAGAAAATCTCCGCAGTTCACTTCTGTGCGAGGCGCAAACGTCCGTATAATATTCCCCGCCTGCGTATGCTAGGGTCGTCAGTACCCTAGCATCGCACGGCAAAGTATCTCGGAGTCACTCTCGATCGACTCAAAACTCTCTTTTGTTCCCCACATAAATAAGTTCGGCCCACGCTATGTTGGGAAGGCACAGTAAAATATCCCTCAAAAATAAGCGAATGCTGTCCAAGGTTTGCATAAGGTCGATGATGTCGTACGTGTCTCCGGCAAAGCCATTCAAAGGCTTTAAACAGTCCAAAACTGCCTTCTTCTGCCGCAGAACAACTAACGCTCAGTGAGCTCAGCGTAACGCTAAACTACACCGCGACCTCCAACTTCCTTCCATTCAACAACTTCCATGTCAACCCTTACTAATCCCACTGCAGGGATACGGGTCTCCTTTCAACTGAACGGGTTTAGAGCATACTCCACCACGCTGCTCAAATGCGGATTGGCGGATGCTAGTTTTTTCAAGCCGCCCGAGCTCCACTGACTTAGATTAACGACTGTCATCTATCGACAACAGCTGGGATCGACGACTTAACTTGCCCTCCGAAATACGGAGAAACTCGAGATAGATAAACCTATCCACAGACAGGCTGCGGTCAACGTTGCTTAACCTGCGTGTTTGGTTAGAATGAGACGTGCAACGACGCCATGGAGCTCGCATCCAATAACACTTCTTCTAAATTTCCAAGCGGTTTTTCAGGAGTGGATCCTGTGTTTCTTGCTGAATTTACTAATTTAATTTATTAATAAAATTTAATTTACTATTAGTAATTTCGTCTAGAAATCGTTTAGAAGTTGTTATTTTACGAATGACAGGTAATACCTGATTTTCAATAATTCTGTTATTGGCATTTTGACTCTCACTGTTAATGAGCTCATTCAAGCATGGCCCAGCTGCAGTTTCACCAACGGAAGTACTTGTTTATTGAGTTTTACTGACGTTAGATTCATCTGATGACATGTTTTCAAAACATTCTTTAAACTTGTCCGTATAAATAGGATGCATCTCAGCCACTCTAAACCCACTGTATTTGATTAGTAATTCTTCCGTGAGGGGGCGCCCTCCGCAAATATGGGAGGAAGGTGGTGAAGGTGGTGAATAATAATCGATTTAATAAAAAAAACATTCTCAAATTTTATCCTATACACCTATAAAATATCAATTAAAGGAAAAACAGAAAATACAAGTTGAGAAGAAAATTAAAAAGGGAAAGTTCAAATGAACGATACCACTAAACAGACAGAAATAAAGCCTCAAGTTAAAGGTAAAGGAATCAGAAAGAGGGTTGAAGGGAGTATTACTCTATACCAATTCTACAACGAAAAATATGAATCTCCACCTGTAGAAAACTGGATCATGTGCACCATTTGTAATAACTGAGCACATGATAAATGGTCCACCGATCAATTAAGTAAGGGTAACCTTTACTTAATTCATCTGCGATTTCTGTCAATTAATTGTAGTATTTATTTAGTTAATTATGTCATTCGCAATTACCCCACATCGTTCCTATTTCCCATACGGACTGGTCTCAATTACTTCACAGGGCATCGGGTAAATAAGAACAACAGTGTTTTTCTTTTCTTAATTTTCTGATCATAAAGATTATTTCCCAGAAATTTGATTTCACTTTTTTGTAGTCAGGTTAGTAAACATTAATGTCGCAATAAAATTTGATTATATTTGTGATTTCTTTTATCATTTTAGAGTGTTATACGTAAGGTGGTCCCATTTACACCACTTTCCCTACTTGTGTTGTACTACTATTTCATCAATTTCTATACTTTAGTTGGCAAAAAGCTACACATGTTTATGCTCAGGATTGTTTTATTATTTAAAAATCTGTAATTAGGTTAATTATATTAACATTTATAGAACTAATTTCGCCATTTTTATATAATTGAACCAATATTCTCAAAGCATATCTAAAATCGTCTATATTCAATTGTTATAAAATAGCTGAATTCTATCTGATTGTTCTATCCGTATGGAATCTACGATATTGTAGAAAGACGTATACATCCATCTTTTTAGACTACTCAAAAATACAATTCATATCGTGTTATGCGGATTGTTTAAACTCGATCTTTGCGTCGGTGATCATCAATGAAACGGGAGTCCGTGGAATTAATTATAGTTAAAATGCTTCTTGAAAATACATACCTCTAGCCATTCCCAAAGCGATATGCCATTCAGGATCCTTTGATGGCTTTCTCTCATAATAGTCTAGCAATTTATCCAACGTTAGAGAGATCCTGTAGACTTTAGGAACATTATAGATGAAGTCTTGCGTATCGAAGTAAGGATATATTGCAAAAGTGGTACCAGTAAGAATTGCGAACAAAGCGACTTGTTTAAAATACATTTTGATTCAAAGTGGCCGACACAAACACATAAAATTAATAGCCTCCGTTAAAAGAGCTAGGTGACGTGGTCTACATTAATTGGAAAGACCTACATATAACGTGTTCTTGCTAGTATTATAACAATAGACGTGATTACAGCTGAAGTTAACACTTTCTATGTTTATATATATACATCTGATAATAAAATTAATTGATGTTATGGTACAACTTTTGTTAAAAATAGTATAAGCTATTTTTATTGACAGTATATATAATAGGATAGTTTGATATATACTATCTTGTTCCGGCTGCTAGTTCATGCAAAATAGCGCCGCCCGGCACTCACTCACTAAAAGTGAGTCAAGTAAAATAAAAAATAAATAAATAGTAAACTCACTCACTCAAGCTCCCAGCCGAGGTTTTTCCAAGGGACTACAGCATGGAGTTCTTCAAGAAATGCGTGAAGAGGTTTTTAGAGGGTCGGCAACGCATGAGTGACGCCTGTGGTGTTGCAAATGTCCATAGGCTACGGTGACTGTTTAACATCAGGCAGGCCGTATGCTTGATGCCACCTTAGTGGTATAAAAAAAAAAAGTATAGTCTATAGATACATGCCTTCGCTACTAAGGCTGCTCTGCTCCACTCTAGACCGACTGCTGCATTCGCGTCAGCGATTGCCTGCCATCTGTACCTGGCGAAGCGTACATGCTTCGCCAGGTACAGATGGCAGGCAATCGCTGACGTACCACCGTTATTGCCCACACTGTTGTAGTGCCACCTCAATGCATACATCTTTTAAGACAGAGCAGCCTTGGTAGACAAATTGTTGTGTTAAGTAGGTACGAGTAGTATATACGAAAATCAGTCTTCAGGACCAGAGCACGAAACCTTATTTTACAGAGAGATGTGAGACAGAAAGACGATATATCTCCAAAACTATGAAGATATTATCAAGCTACTGCAATGGAAAGCTACTCCAATTTTGCGAAATAGCTCTTCCGTCGAATCAAAATCGAATCCCATTAAGTATAATAGTTTCTCGAATTTTCGGGAACCTATTTTGCTTAATATTAAAACGCGAAAGCAACTACCTACATCGAAACAAGTAGCTTCAGATCTTGAAAGGCATAAAATGTCTACCTTTTTAGATTGAAAGCTAGATATAAAAGTAAAAATGAGCAAATAGGTCATTTCTACTATTTCAACTAGAAACTTTCAGAACGTTGCGTTGTCTCTACATAATGAATAGACAGATATTTCTTTGATAATGACTTTTTTTCTACTACGACAGGAGGCATACGGCTCGCTTAATATTAAGATACTAACACAACAACTAATCAGGCGCTTACTGGCAACCCGGCCCCATCGCAAGAATACAACTACCCTCCAGGAAGTCTGTGAGGAGAAAGTATTTCTCTAGTCGAGCTATTTTGATACATTCTACCGCTTATTCGCCAGAATTTCGTTAGTTAATTAACAGGGTGAATTTTAGCTTTGATGATAATAGCGCGCTACTTACATCCTAACTCCTCCTTATGGCGTCTGAATAGATAGTTCTGTCCAGTCCGAAAAGACCACTTGCTTCATTATTAAATAAATATTATATTTATAAATTCACACATTATGTGGTGTTAGAAGCCAGAACCGGCGAGCGTGCATTAAAAGAGCTATAAATTTGAAGAAGCGAGTCAGGTGTGTAAGGGTCGAGTCACGTGGCGCTCAGTTGTCCCTGTCTACACCGTAAAGGAGTTTTAGTTGGCGTGAAGTTATAGATAGATGTATAAATTCGATTTAGCTATAACTTTATTATAGCCACAGATATATAGTTATATATGTATAGATTTGTAGTAGTAAAAATATACTAAAATTAAACTTAATGTACTCTAAATTAACTATACCTACTATTTCGCTTGATTTTGGAATCGCGTGGCAAGTCCAACCAACCATATGACAGCTGGTGGATTATAACACGTGGGCCTCTTTTAAATACTTCATGGCTAATTTAACTTGACGGCTCTATAATATCCGCAAAGCGATCGTGCTTAACAAAATATTTTCCAAGAAGAACTACTTTATATTTAAATATTAATCGCATAAATAAAGGACCCGCATTCTCAGACAATAAGTTGTTGGATAGTTTATACTCACCGAACTTTGTTAGATTCATTGTTTAATGAATGTTATCACTATTAATGGTTTTAATGTAAAAGTAAAAAAATACAATGAAAATAGCGTAAAAGGATCAAATAATGTCAACAACAACAATTGGTATTTTCTCTACTAAAATAATGAAATAGTTAAAAGATTCAGGTGTTTTTCCGCGAAAGTTAAATTTACAGGTAATTTCAGCAAAATATATAGAATCGAATAGCGGATTAACTCTTAATTTCTGAACAGAAATTATTCTCGCTTATCTAATGACCGCGTCTTATGGCGCTCGGTTCTCTCTGCCTAACCCCGCAAGAGACCTGGCGTGAAGATATATATATATAATTATTCTAATATAATTACTTAAAATTACACTAACTCATAAATATATATGGAAGAAATTTTGTAAAATAACATATTTATAGTTTTCCTTCACATATTAGACATTCAGTTGAACTATTTTTCATAATATGTACACCCCTGATCAGATAACATGTCCATCCTAATAAATAGCTATCTTTGGACTTCGTATAAGTTAAGCTTTTATTTTCAGGAAAATAAAGATATGAGGTGCGCTCTACTTTTTTCGGAGATTAAAAATATCCTTGTTTTGTTCTCTGTATGGGAAAGAACCATTGTCAGACGTTATTTCGGTTGTCTTACTCGTATTTTTAAGCATATTTGGTAAAAAAAGAAAAGTTCAAATGATTACGTTTTTTTACTCGCGTTTCTCGCTTATCTAAATTTGTTATCCTGTTCTTTTTTTGGAACATCAATTGACATGGCTGCTATTTATTCTCTGATCTGCTTCCCTCTTGAAAGCACTTTGAAGATGACCAGAGCAATCTTGCGGAGAAAGTACTGTTTTAAAATCATAAATAATCACGAGTTAAAAACTTTTCTTCTTAATTTCATTTTTACCGTATGATTTAAAGTAACCCGAGTGACTGAGCATCGTCAGTGCCCTGCTGACGTATCTTAGGTGACCAAAATGCGGCGATGTAACTGACACGACTTTCTTTTATATATATAGATTTTGTTATTTTTTTCCATGTTTTAATACTTATTATCCTATTCCGGACGAAGACAAATCCAAAGACACAAAAATCATAAAAATCGGTCCCGCCGTTCTTGAGTTATAAATGGTGTAACTGTATATAACTGTATATATATATATATATAGATGTCCAGAAAAAGTTTGGTAAGTGATAGTTTTATCTTTATCCTAAAATTTTATTATATTGTAATATTTTATAAAACAATATAATAAAATTTTATAATAAAACTATCACTTACCAAACTTTTTCTGGACATATTTTATAAAAGTCTCATCTAATTCTTCGAAAACGGATGAACTATCGGCATAGCAATCGATGTGTACGTTGACTTTGACACTTTGTGGAAAACGGGTGGGAACTCGGTTAAAGGAAGTTTTTATTAAAAATAAAGAACACATATTATTTCTATATAAAGTTACAGAAGTAAGACACTAGAAAATAGCTCCTTTCACTTTGCATCTGTAAAATAACACAAAATGTTCTTTCTAAGCTTACTTACTATTTTGCAGATACCTGTATACCTACTTTTTTTTTGAACTCGTCGACATGACACCGCTACCTACTTTTTTGTTTCTTGTAATGTTATTTATTATAGCAAGAATTATATTTTCCTCAAAACATAAAATGTTGCATGGCTCAAATGTTCCGCAATAAAGCCATGGCGAATCAATTTTTCAGTTAATCATAGTAATGGGCAAAGGAATATATTAGTATGGCAAGAAATAAGTATAATTTTGGTATGGTAATATGTGTCTCACGAGTTCTCGAACACCACGATGTGTAATAGGTTCGCGCTTTGTAAAAGCAAGAAAAGTTCTGCACTCTAATTTCTATCGAGTCAGTTGCACATTTTTTATTGCCGAAGTTCTTAAATTTTACCGAATTTTATCTTAGGTTGATTTCGGCAGTTTTGGCCGTACTTCCTACAGTATGAATTGTGAATATTGAAAATTTCACTCCCACTTGTTTGATAGATGTATGTCCGAATCGTTGTGTGTCTTTGTCACTTTTATTATATTATTACATAGGCTTCCCATTTCAATATGTAAGAAATTGGTATTTAAAAAATACTGTACATTTTAAACTAAAAACCTACTAGTCTAGATATACTCTGTATAAAAATCAGCTCATTTGCTTCAGCAGTAGGTAAGCTTCCCACCCACAATATACATACCCATACACATAACAATCCTTTATAAATTACTAGCTTTTACCCGCAGCTTCGCTCGCATTGATAATTTTTTTTTTTTTTAATATATAAAGTATCCTATGTTACTTCTGATACCTCCAAGAATATGTGTACAAAGTTTCATGATGATCGGTTGAGTAGTTTTGCGTGAAAGCGTAACAAATAAACGGACATTCACATTTATAATATTAGTAGGATACAGAACAAAAAAGTATACTGGATTGCATGTACCTGAAAAAAAGTTTATTGACAAAGTATATAAGGGTCTTTTGGCGGTGCAGTACCGTTTGCAAGATGTAACGTAACAAACAGCGCACAAGCAGATACAAAAAGCATATTCGTCTCGTAGTCATGATTTATTCACCTTAGTAAGAACCACTTGATTCGTGAGATATTAATTTTTCAGCTATAGATATGTTTAAAAATAAAACAACATGTAAATTCAGAGTAAGTAGAAATAAACTGGTAGAAGTAGTGTCAAGGACAATCTATAAAACTAACACGGAGAAATTTACTAAAAAAAAAAATTTTGTTGGATTTCAATATCGATGTGCACCGTAATTTGATTGATAAACATTACTTAGTACATATAATTCCTATTACTTGGTTTTCTTAAGCAGTTAAATTAATTAGAAGATCTTCTTAATTGGCATAAATGGTAAATGGTAAGACATTATGACTTTACCCAAAAACATCAGGAAGCATGCAAGCAAATCGGTTACCATAGCCTATGAATGCCTGCAATAAGTACATAAAGTATAACTCGCGCGACGGCACCTCTGCCTCTTACGTTTTGGAAAAAATAGAAAGCTCCTAGCGTTCTATTATTCTCATATTTAGGTCAAATGTGAAATCTGTACAGCTTTTACTGTGGGACTTATTTCCATTAATTTCAAATTACGATAGGATATTGGTTAAATAGTTTCCAAAAAAATTATATTCTCAGGCCATTATTCAGCGATTTCAGCTTCAGCAGATTCATGGTCACGATCTGTAATGTAAGTATTAATTTAATTATTGGTTACCTTAATATAAACCGCCTTTGACTTTGCTTACTTAAGATTTTCAATGCAATTGTTATATCGTTCAATACATTATTGAACATTTTTAATTTACATTGCATTATATAATTTAGGATAATATTTCAGTGCATATGTTTATGCGCCCCTCTTTAGAGGGAGTGAGCGAGTCACGCAAGCAGCGCGCGGACGGTTGCGATGAAAGGGCGCAAATGCATTTCGACAGAAGTACTCTAGAGCTGTGCTTGCAGTCGCGCGTATTCCGTTATACGTTTAGCTCTGACTGCAATTTCCACCTTTACCGGCGACGCGATTTGTGCTTTCGAGCGTGACAAAACGTTTAAACACTGAACACAATTATGTAAACAGATTATGGCGCTGTCTCATCAGTGGTTCGTGCAGTGGTCACCGCCGTCAATGGTGATTACTGACATTAATAGCCGATATAACACGAACAGTTGGAATAATGATGAATCAAAGTGGTCGCGAGACGTATTGTCTGAAAGTTATGGTGAATACAATAATTACAGAAGCACCGATTCCAGTAATCGGTTTGAAGAGAATGACGATGAATTGAAAAAGTCTAACCAAGATAATACTCAAGGTAAGCCAACTGATCTAATTGATAAGCCATAGATATATACATACTACACGTGAAAATGAAAACTTTACGGTATGTGTAATTTATAGATATATCTAAATTTATTAAGCAACTAGTTTGATCCCGCAGCTTTCGTTATCGCGATATTAAGTATTATAGCTTATAATATATATCCTTCAGGTTCCAGACTACAAAACTTTACCTCTATCCATTCTGGAGTTTAGTCGTTAACGGTGACAAATATATAGAGTTATTTTCGCATTTATAGTATAAATCTGGAAAGTATACATACTATATATATATATATATATATAATATCTTCACTTCACACGTCCAAGAAATCATTAGCTATAGTTAATAATTTGAATAAAACAGAAAAAGCCATCAAGGTAGTCTTTCGTGATAGAAATAAAGAATTAAACAGAACATTTTCCAAATTAGTGATATGTAGCATCTAGTGACAAACACTTGTTTATCTATTAATCTATGTCTTCACTCCAAGTCCAAATAACCATTGAATTAAACAATTTTTAACGGAAACATCGCGTGTTTTATTTATTTTGTTGAGCCTGACGTTTCGAATGCTTTGCAGCATCCGTGGTCGCAGGAAGACTAACAAATAACCAGTTGGATAAATATAGGCATATTACAATTTTTTTAATGTGTCAATATGTAAATCTCATGACTTGTTATTTTCTTATAGAAAAGGAAAGCTTCTTTTATTCTGTAAAATAAATAAATGTTACAAAATGGAAGAAAAAGACAATAATTAATCGCTTCAGAAGTGAACGCTGATGCGTATCAAATCCACCTACCAATTTCAATTTAGGGTCTTAGTATTTCTTTCAGTTTTTTTTTCTGGTAGTGTCGCAAATTGTAGTCGCTGTTACTGCGTATTCGCAGAATTGTACTGCGATGTTACATCATTTAGGCAAATGATGTGCTTACAAAAACATCTACGATTTTGTGACAATGGAATTTACGAGTAATAAATATTTAGAACTAGCTACCTGCTGCTGCGGCTTTTGGTTGTTTTACGTAAGAACCTTAAATATTTCCAAGATAAAAACTAGTCTAAAGTGTATTTCATATTTTTAATGTACACTATAAAACATAGAACAACGATGAGTACTAATAGAGCAGTGGATTAAGAACCGTCTATTAAACGCCTGGCCGCCGAATTGTATCCTGGTGTGGGTACAACATATTTTTAATTATCATTTGCTCGGCGGTGAAGGAAAACATTGTGAGAAAATCTACACGTCCAAGAATTTTTTTTCGAAAGACGTATGACCTAACTTAAGAAAGATAGGGAATTCCACAGTATCGTAAAAGCACCTGTACATTACAGACTGTACCTCAATCATTGAGGACAATACACAACAGTTATCAGCTTGTACATAATTATAGGTTAATCAAATTTGAATACATAAACCACGCAATTTAAATTTGTGATAACCCAAATAATAAAACTGCAGTAAGAGGATTAGATCCAAACTATGACTAAATTTAATAAAATAAAGTGATTAACCAAATATACTTAAATATAATATATAGATGAGTTTACTCAAATTATTCGCATCACGGAAAACAGACCTTTACCAGGTCTGTTTTCTGCGAGTTGCTGAAAGTAAATGAAATTTTAGCATCGATATGGAGTTTGGCATTGACAATTGTAGAGCAAGAAAGAGATGTAGTCTAATCTAAATGTTCTCTCTGAAGTCGATACAAATAACAAATATCTAGGTATGTCGAAGTCTATAGCTCACGGCGCCATAAAACAATTTTTAAGTTTCTTTGGTCCTCTCTCAAAGCTACTGAAATATATACTAACAGGTGACAACAAAGTGCATGCTATCAATGGTTGATTTATGCCGTTATACCTTTGGACATACTCGTAGATCGAATTGTATGGCTTGGATGTAAAGATTGAAAAATAATTAACGACGTATAGCATGAATCATTCATGATAATCGATGATGGGACTATATGACAGAATAAGATGGGGCTTTTTGTATGCCAGGAACCTACACAATATGTAGTCTCAGAAAATATCAATCACGTGGACTGCCGACACAAATAAAACCTCATAACTTATAGTCATAAGTACAGATTCTGTTAACATTATCTTGTCCGTGATGCGAGCATGTCGTAAATGAGAACACTTATGATCCCCTAACAAAAGTCACTCAAAATGTCTAAATAATTTTTCCCTTTAACAAGATAGATGAGATAAGCCTTAAATAGAAAATATAACTCCAACCTCCAGTAATATCACATATGTCATCTAAGCTCGCTTTTCTCCAAAACATAAAAGACTTCTCATGAGAACACTATAAAATGCTTCATTTGATAGATCTAATAAAAAAAAGTTGTATTATGTATACTTCCCCATTTTTCCGCTTCTTCCCTATTCCCTATAGACCGCGTTGGCAATGATTACGTAAGAAAGAGACTTCGTCCGAAAGAGAGTGTCGATGTTGAGATAAGAAAAGGCATGCTCCGTTGGTTCGGACATGTAGAAAGAATTCAGGATGAAAGAATGACGAGACAGATATACAATGAGAAAGTGGAAGGATGTAGGAGCCGAGGAAAACCAAGACTAATCTACCATGACCAAATTGGTTGTGTTTTATCAGAACGTGATATCAGGAGCCCTACGAACCGGCGAAAGTGCATGAAAAGAGCTATGAATATTAGAAAAGCGAGTGAAGTGTATAAAGACCGCGTCTAATGGCGCTGGGAACTCTCTGCCTACCTCGCAAGGCACCTGACGTGACGATATACATACACTTCCCTATTCTCTCTACCACTGACATTGATTTTCATTTATTTTTTTATTTCATGGAGATGAGAGAACATAACATTTTGTTGAAGATGATAAGATTCCGTACTACCACAACATACAATTATACGTGGCCTGTGATTCAGCTAACAGCAGAAAGCTCTTACAATTTAATATTGAATTGTAATTCTTATTAGGCACGACATGCGGCACAAATATCAAAGTGTAAAACTTGATGTACTGTGCGTGATAGTTGGAAACATAGTTCTATTTTTTTGTAATATTAACATATACTTCCGTTCCTTCAAATTTTTTGCGTTATAAATCTCAGATATAAGCGATGTAAGTAGGGCGGCGAATAGTATATTTTTATTCTTCTTCCTCTTCGCGTTACCCCGTTTCCTAATCCATTAGGATTGGCGGGGTTCGCTACCCAAGCTTAAGGATTTGGCGAAGATTCTTACATGGAGCAACTGCCGTCAGACCTATACAATCCAGAGCGAAAACTAGATCCTTCTTAGGTTAAGTAACACGTACTCTACATCAACATTTATTTATGTTTTTTAAATTCAGTCTAAAAATAAACGACTGCAAAAAACAAAAATATATTTTGGGGGTGCTTTGATATGTACAATATCCCACTGGAACTAGTAGCTCCACTTTGTAATTTGTACCCCCGATGGTAACAACTTCACTCTACAATGCACCGCTCCCCGTCGTCAAGGAATTGATCCTTACAATATGGAAGCGTAACGGTCGCATACTGTACTACTCCGGGATTTTTTCTCGTCCGGGAACTCTTAAGCTGTGAAATAAATTGGCTGCCGAGGTTTTCTCAAGGGCCTACTGCATGAGGTTCTTCGATTTTTACAGGGTCGACTCACAAGTAACGCCTCTAGAGTTACAAGTATCTATAGGCTATGGTAATTGCGTACTCTTGTTTGTGTCTTAGATGTATAAAAAAGTGATTACTGGAATTTTGAATATGTGTACCTATTTAATGACAAGAATAATTGTGTTAGACATACATTTTGTATTTAGAAGAACATGTATACAATAGCTACGCGTTGAGAATTATATTCGTGTGTAAGTACAATATATATCAGTTTACATTTGGCAATGTATTGTATAATATCTAGGCTCTAACAACTCTCACTTTTTATATACAGAGACAGATATTATATTCATTCTGATTGCATGTTGCTATGTAAGTAATATTGAATTACATCTCTGTAATTTACCACTACACTAGGACTGACACCAGGCCAGTAATCTAGGATCAGACAAAGGAATCAGTTGTAATATTTGTTATAATTATTTTTATCAAACAAAAAAAAAAACAAAAATTTTATAATATTTGTTTCGAACTAGACCCTCTTCCCAACCCGTAACCACCAATTTATAACGTAACCCGGAGCGTTTTTCTGATAATTTATTCCAACGTCCTGAATTCTATATTTTTATAAATACCTACTACATTACTACTAACGACTTATCTAGATTTCAAATTTTATATTTTTTCAGGTTTTGAGCAGTAATTAAAGAATAAAAATGAATGAATTATTAATTTATTAACACTTGGTTATACTGATCAAGGTCTATTTCTTTTAATTGTTTGTTTAAAATAAATGAATGGAATAAAACATTGCATAGTTATAAAAACTTTTTTATTTACACGTCATGTCCATTATTTTATGCGAGTAATTCATGTATAAATATTATTATTATGGTAATTTATTAGTTATTCGGATTATTAGTATTTTTGAAAGGGCTAATGGTTTGGATCAAATTTTGTACTGAGATAGTGTTATGCTTTTTAGGGTTCCGTACCTAAAGGGTAAAACGGAACCCTATTACTGAGACTCCGCTGTCCGTCCGTCCGTCTGTCACCAGGCTGTATCTCATGAACCGTGATAGTTAGACAGTTGAATTTTTCACAGATGATGTATTTCTGTTGCCGCTATAACAACAAATACTTAAAAACAGAATAAAATAAATATTTAAGGGGGCTCCCATACAATACACGTGATTTTTTTTGCTCATTTTTGCTCGATATTGATAACGGCAACAGGTAGACGCTTGAATAATTCACAGAATATTTAGTAAATAATTAAATTAAATTAAAACACATATTTAAGGGGGCTCCCATACAACAAACGTGATTTTTTGCCGTTTTTATAGATAATGGTACGGAACTCTTCGTGTGCGAGTCCGACTCGCACTTGGCCGATTTTAAAATTTTATATTTAATGCAATTTTACACATTTGTTTTACAAAGGAAACAGTGGTATCTCTGTCGCCATTGTATGTTATAAATGAACAAAATGTACCATACTTACACATACCATGCATTTTTTAATGGATTTTGATATGTCATAGAGAAAAAACTTACGCCATTTCTAATTGTGTTTTAACTTTTCAGTAGCTAGTGTTTATTCCTAGTACTTCTAAGAACCAACAATAACTGCTGACAAGTATTTAAATATTTAAAAGTTGTATTGTTACGATGAAAATCCCATTGTATCATATGCTAGGCTAATTATAATAACACATTACATACATAATTAGATATTAAAAACTCATCTGCTGCTATTATTGAGTCATAAAATTAATATTAGTGTATTAAACGCTTATTTTAATATAAAGTATATTAACATTATACTAAAGTTGCATAAATAACTATTCAGGCGATTAGTCAACCGAAACTAACGTCACCGTCGTAAAAAAATATAACTCGTGAATAAAAATAAACATTTAACTTATCAAACTTGTCGTAACTTAGCCCTGATTAAATTTTCATCATAAGCGAACGAGCAGTTTTTGGTAATTAAAGGAAAAAGTCATTTTTTCTCACGTTCGAACGGGAAGTGTTTGCAACTTGCCAATAGGTTTACAAATTGTCACATCGCGTCATGGTGAGGTTATTACAAATTAGACCTCAGGCGGTCGCGTATTGTACGATTCCTGAGAGGTTTTCTTCCACTCTAAATTGTAATTTTGTAATTGACTCCCAATCAAGGTATCATCAAGAGGCTACAGCATGGTGTTCTTCAAAAGGTCGGCTGCTCGTTAGTGATGGCCGTGGTGTTACAAGTATGCCTGGGGTAACTACTGCTTACCATAAGAAAGGTAGCACTTAACCGGTATTCAAAAAATAAACCGAGCATAGTACGGATATCATATCTGTCCATGACCTAATGTATATAAATATATGCTGATACCTAACAAACAACTTAAAAATTTTAGAAGTATAAGTTAATATGGCAAGGAAAAAAAACTTTTTTAGTCTTCTTATTATTAAATTACTACGCAAATATTCTAATATCGATGGACCAACGATCTGGTAAAGATTGCAGGAAGCAGATGGATGCAAGTAGCCCAAGGCTGATCGTCGTGGAAGATTGAGAGAAAACCCTGAGTTCAGCAGCGGACGTCCTTCTGCTGGAATAATGATGATTTAATATCTTGTATGTAATTTTCACTGTTACTGTTTTTGAGAAAGCAAAATATTAGATTTTCCCTTAAGGAACGACTCTTTACAATTGTTCCAGGAAACAATATTGTACATGTTTATAAAGCAAATGTACATACTCAATTTCATGGGGAATCGATAGTTGGTTCAGCTTAAATCGTTGACAACGCAGATCAATAAATAGACCTTTTTAAATCCAGTTCTTTAGATTCTTTTAACCTTTTTTGAGCATATTGCCATCATAGTCCTAAAGTCGGAAAAAAAATCCCTATCGCAAAATCAAAATCACTATCGCATTGCCTCCATAATGGTGTTCAATCACTCGAAATTAAGCAAGACTAGATAACTGAGAATGAGGATTTGCGCACTAAGGGTTCCGTATGTTACTTGCCCCGCGTATAGTAGAATGTCTCACTGCTAATTAGAGACATTCTACTATATTATGTTAACTTTTTTCGAACATGACTTAAGTTCATCTCAGACCTTATTCCGTCTAGTCTTGAACCTAACTCAAACCTTAAGGATAAGCTCAAGCCAGAATATTTTTTATGTAATATGTACGAAACCTTTATTAAATTTCACTATTTCCGAAAGTGCATTGCCGTTTTAATATATTTTTTTTATTCTATAAATTCTCCCACGCTAATTCTCGGTGCATTAGGGCATTTCATTTTTAACATTATTTCTTCATAATGTCTATCTCTTTTTTTCCTCGGTATTATATACAATACGAATAAACAAACAAATGTTAATTTTTATACTAATTTGTTTTTGATTTTTATAAGTTAGAAAGATCACTTTATTTTTAACCTTAAAAAATAATTAACTTTAATCCGTGAAGATGCTGTGAGCTCAAAACTGGCAGCATTATTAGCTTATTATATGGCAATGTTAAATCTCTAGCCCCCAATAACCAGTTTCGACACCAATGCTCGTGGGTTCGATTCCCACATTGGACAAATATTTTTTGCATGAACATGTGTATTTTTCTTGGGCTGGGTGTTTTTAGTAGAGATAAGGCGCATTATAATATAATGAGAAATATAATTATAATATAACGCCCGTCTGAGGAAGTAAAATATATATATTTTTTTAATATTGTCTGACAATAACATATAGCCCCAAAGTAAGCGAAGATTGTGTTATGGGTACTTGACGACTGATAAACATACCTAAATACATTTTTTTTTTTTGTAAATATATACTTATTATACATAGAAAATACCCAAACCAAGACAAACAACATGTTCATGCACACAAATGTTTATATTGTGTGGGAATCGAACCCACGAGCGTTGGTATCAAAGTAGCGTAACAGCGCGTTTCACCACTGCGTCACCAAGCTCGTCGGTACCTTACCTCACAGGAAACCGCAGCGGAATAGCAACTCCCTCAAGGGTTCTGTGTTCCTGCACGTGAGAGAGGTCACCAGTAAGCTCCTAAGAAGTTGCTGTGTTAGCAGCGGAGATGCTAACACAGCTTCTTAGTAGTAAGAACGCAAGCTTTCTTAGGCTTCGGTAACCGCTATACCTCGAGTGGGCCGTGTGCTTGTATACCTCCCGACGTTGTATAAAAAAGAAGTAAGCGCTTATGCTCAAGAGTTTGCCTTTAGTATGAAGTGCATTTTATTGTCACGGCGTATAATTGTAGTGTATAAATCTGTATAATTGATCATAAGTTACACAAAACGTTTAAAAAAAGTGATTTTCTACCAAACGTACACTCACTCGCAAGTACTCAACAACTCTCCAGCGACTGGTTTTCTCTCCAACAAATTTGGCTGGTGTTTTCTGTGAGGTGCAGGTATTTCCCTATTGACGCTGCTTTGATGTGCCTTATTTCTCTTAAAAACGCGTATTTTTTTAACATGTTATCGTTTCATATGCTTAATATTAATGATGTTTGATAATTTATAAATTATTGAGAACAATTAAATATATATTTTATTTAAATGTGTATTTTCACGTGATTTTTAAATAGGATCGGTACGAGTAAATACAGTTTCTAAGGTACATGCTTTCATTTCAACTGAAAATAATGAAAGGTTGATAATATGTCGAGATTTGAATGATTGGGTTGGGACCAAGCATCTACATAGAGAGAGAGTGAGAAGAGAGGGAATGAAGCAGGTGAACAAATTTTATATTATTTTTTAGACTTATGTATAGAACGGGACTTCCTTGTGCCGAATAACTACTTTATCGTAAGGATATTTCTACATTTACGTGGTGACAGAATGATAAAAAAATGTCATTGTATTCTGAATTTATAGCATGGTTGTTTTTAGAGCTCATAAGTTATGATATATCAGCAGGGAGTCCTGCTGATGTTTTTCAAAGGACTACTACAAAGGTTCTTTAAAAAAGACGTGAAGAGGAGAACCATGACTACGGTAAAATGTAAAATTAAAGCTATATTTTTGTCTTGTTCTCATTAACTTTTCTCTCTAAGCATAGCGCTGTCTCTCTGTATGTGTACATTTTAACCACAAACGAATTCAATTGTAACCCATTTTGTTATATTTTGTTTGCAAAACTAATATTAAATTAAATTCTAACTGGGTGCACCCATTACTATGATATACATGTGCAGTAGTATTGCCTCGTACGAGTACTCCACTTCCCACATGTTGTTATTGTGCAATACGGTGTAAGGCCTGGGTGAAAGTAGATTCGATTTTATGTTATAGTTTCGCAGAAAGCCACGGCGGTGAACAAAGTACACATAATATTAAATTGTTGTTAGCCAGTGTTCATAGCAAACAATAATATGAACTATAATAGATTTCGAGGTCAGCATGTTACATGAAAATGAACTGAAATCAACCTTATTATGTTCATCCATTAATTGAATACAATGGTTCAGGGAAAGAAAAGTGGATTTATCTCCTTTAAATGGAAGAAACCTGACCGGAGAAACATAACTACAAATACCTATGGCGTTGTTATGTTGAGTTATCAACGTATGATTTAATTATTTACAATGTCTTCATGGGATCGACATTTAAGTGTGTCTACTATAACACTTAATAACAGAGAACCTAATTTCAAAAGCTTCGATATTCATGTGACCGAATTTTCTTTGAACAAATGAATAATAATCTAATTTCATCCTGATTACATAAACTCATTGTAATTTTTATATTTTTTTTTTACGAGCTCGGTGGCTCACTCGTGAATGACGCGACTTTGACACCAACGCTCGTGGGTTCGATTCCCACACAAGGCAAACATTTGTGTGCATGAACATGTCTGTTTGTCTTGGTCTGGGTATTTTCTATGTATAATAAGTATATATTTACAAAAAAAAAAATGTATTTACGTATGTTTATCAGTTGTCTAGTAGCCATAACACAAGCTTCGCTTACTTTGGGCTAAATGGCGCTGTGTAATTTGTCCGACAATATTTATTTATTATTATTTATTTATTTATATTGAATATTAGGTCATTTGATCGTTATGTTGAATTAGATTTATATAAATTAGCGCTTTTTTAGACAGCGTGGGTAGGCATAGAAGCGTACGACCCATCTGATGTTAAATAGTTACCGTAGCCAATGAACGCTTCCAATGCAGGACATATCGCCGGAGTTTTGTCACCTCTGCTGCTAGCACAGCAACTCCTTAGGAGCTTACTGGTAACCTTACTCTCTTGCAGAGGAACATAACAACTCTCCAGGAAATAGTTATTTTGCTGCGGTTTTCCATGAGATATAGGTATTTCTCCAGACGGGCTGCTTTGATGCACCCTACCTGATTCAATATTAAGTTGTATAGGATCGTGTATGTTATATGGGCACGATACAGAAATTTAGGAGAATCTTCATTAATTTAAACGTTTAAATGCCAATCCCGTTTTTTGTAACAAGTATATATATATATACATACCTGCAATATCTCAAAATTAAGACCTCGATTTTGAATCGGTATTGACCTCGATGTCGTTTGACTCAGAGAGCCTGCGGGCAATCTCGATTCGAAATTTCAAACTGTCTCAAATATAACATATTTTTTTACAAAACTAATATTACAACCTAAACGAAAGAAAATGCTTCTCCAAGTAACATAGAGAAAAACCCAAGTATGTGGGATTCATTGCACCAATTACATAAGTTTGTAACATACTAACATACACAATGTGCGAGGGTACCAGTGAGTTTTTAAGGAGTTGCTGTGTGAATAGCAGAGGTGGTATCACAATTGTACTTAAGCTCTTCTCTCCAAAGTTCCGGCATACGGTCTGCCCCTCCAACTTTGTAATTGGATTGCTGGCTTCCTGCATGAGCGTAGAATCCGCGTACTTGCAGATGGATGCGCTTCGCGGTTCATGTCAGTGAATGCCGGTGTCCCACAGGGCTCCGTTCTATCGCCCACTCTCTTTCTTCTGCATATCAATGACATGCTGCCACTTGGTAATATTCATTGCTATGCAGACGACAGTACGGTCCATGGGCGATATTTCGGTCGGCCTGGTGCTGGTCGGACAGAAATCGGTGAGAGGCGGGAGAGTCTTGTCGTTGAACTGAATCGGGTTTTTGATCTCATTGGTAAATGGGGTTCCAATAACCTGCTTGAGTTTAATGCTGAGAAAACTCAGGTTTGCGCGTTTACAACAAAAATGTTCCCCTTCCCTTCCCACTCCCAGGCTTCAGGGTGCTTCCCTCAGTATGCGAGATAGCCTGAATATGCTGGGTTAGCGTATTCATTGCGACCTTAACCAGCGTTATTACATCGAGAGCCTCATCTCAACAGCTTCAAGAAAACTCGGTGTCCTGTACAGGGTGCGCCGGTTCTTCACGCCGGACCAACTTTGTCTGCTTTATAAGACACAAGTTCGGGCCTGCGTGGAGTATTGCTCGCATCTCTGGGATGGCTCCGCACAGTATCTTCTTGAGGCTCTCGATAGGTTGCAGCGACGGGCTATCCGCATAATTGACGACGAAGAGGTCACCAAAAACCTAGAACCTCTTCAACTCCGTAGGGACATAGGCTCTCTAAGCGTATTTTACCGCCTTTACCATGGCAAGTGCTCTGAAGGACTGTTTTCCCTTATCCCACCCTCTCCCTTCCGTCATAGAACCACACGTGCGGGCTTGCGATGTCATCGTTCCACGGTTGAAAACATCTCTTCGCGAACGAAAAAGTTCGGCAACTCCTATCCTTGTCGTACCATTAAAAAGTGGAACGCTTTGCCTGCACATGTGTTCCTTCCTTTCTACAATATGGGATCCTTCAAACGAAGCGTGAAGAAGCATTTTGCGGGTCAGCATGGCAGCGTCAACTGACAGGATCCGGTATGTAGTATGTTGTTAGTTGCATTTGCGATTTGGGCTCCTCTTTCGCTTACCATCAGGCAAAGAGGAGCCACTATGCTGAACTAATATAAAAATAAGTAGTAAGAGTATTGGAAGCGTTCGTAGGCTGCCGCTACCACTTTATATCATGTGGGTCATATGCTTGCAAAAGTCAAAATTGGCATCGAATCGACGATGGCTGCTATACACATCATACATTATGTACAAAAATGTTTCGCTATAATAATACCTATATGGAGAAACAATTTTTAAAACTATATATTATGTATGTATGTATGTACAACTTCACGCCAAATCCCTTGCGGGGTAGGCAGGACAACCGAACGCCACATGACTCGATCATTACATACCTCACTCGCTTCTTGGACATTCATTGCTGCGTCCTGACCTTCTGATAGAACACAATCAATTTGGTCATGGCAGGTAAGCCTTGGCTCCTACATTCCTCCACTTTTGCGTTGTGTATCTGTATTTCTTTGTTCCTGCATTCTTACCTCATGTCTGAACTAATGAAGCAACGCCTCTTCTTATTTTAACACCGACGCTTTCTTTCAATCGAACTCCAAAAACATTATGGTAAAAAAAATAAAACCCGACTAATGGAAAATAGCAAACAAAGTATATTGTCATACAGACAATCATAACAGTTGTGGCAAAGGTTAGAATTTTATTAGCGTCAAATGATAGTCAGTCACATGTACTCCAAAATAATTTGCCAACGTGTTTTAACACGTAACTCTAGCTGCTTTCATTTCGTGTTACCAAATAACGATATGGTTATGACTTTTCGATATAGCAATGAACCGTTTCTAAATCATAAACTTTGTTGTCCATATGATTAGCAGTCAGTAAGCTGTGAAACTGCGATTATATTACTGGAGTTAAGTAGTCATGGTTAATTCAATGTAATCGAATGTAAATTCTACCGACAATCCATTTTTTTGCAAGTCGATTAAAACCCAAAACGTTATTTCCTTAGAATTATACAAAATTAGCTTCAGGGAAGCAAAAGAAGCGGACAAGTGCAATTTGAACTCGCGTGAGAGAGAGAGATTTCTGTACGACGAATGTTTTTTTATCGGATCCATACATCTTTATGGTCACTAAAATTATTTATCACAAAAATATGCTGGATAACATGTTCTTCCACACATTTCAACTACAAATACGAATTTGTACGCACAATATTGAGAGATTTATCATATCATTTTAACTCCATTGATTTTTTGTAATCCACAGGATAGGTGAACAACAATTAGCTGCGTTTTTTTTAATATTAACTTTCGAGTAGTATCGGCGATAACGGTAAATTTGACCTATTTCTCTATATAACCTTAAAACGTTTAATGTTACTACTACTGTTAAACAAATACATTTAAAACAGTATTAAAAAATATCCTATTTGATTGGTATAATTTTCTAATTTTCCCCTTAAGGGTGACCACCATATCAATATGTATTCAAAATTCATTTATTTACGTCGCATGTCTGTATTTGGGTCACACAAATTCATATGTGTACTAAAATTTAACTTAATCAGTTCAGTAGATTCGGAACAAATTAACTGCGACACTCGGACCAATGTGGATGATCCTACAATGGTGAGTTTGTTTTTTCATTCAAACGTATTATCTTTATCTTTTATCTTATTTTTGACTGAACTTGGACTACAAACGCTTCTCACAAACAAACATGTCTTAGAAGATTTGGATTTGGAAGCGTACCAAACATCCATCAATAAATCTCTATCAAAAATATTTACTTTTACTGTTGCCTGCTATTGCGTAATCGTAAGTCTACCTCTAGATTGTGTTTTGTCTGTCAGTTAATAAATCATGGGGGATTCGTCCTCTTTGCTCGATAAAGTTTCGTAAGCACAAACTGAACTAAGTATATGAACATCGAAGCGAATCAGAAGTCGATTTGAAGAGAGAGGTATTTCTATTTGAAGAGAGCTCGATGGCGTCGACCGCAGCCTGTCTTTGCATAGGTTTATCTATCTCGACCGTTGGTTGTCTGGCTGTTGTCGTCAGATAACAGTCGTTAAAGTAAGTCAGTGGGCTTCGGGCGTCTTGAAAACATTAGCCCTCGTCAATCCATAGTTTAGGAGCAGCGTAGAGGAATATGCACTAAACCCCTTCTATTGAAAGGAGACCCGTATCTATGCTGTGGGATGACTTAGGGTTGGTGTAATAGTAGAATTTGTATGTCTAGTGGCTTAGCAATTAGGCAATTGCTAAGCCACTAGAGAATGCCTCGCGCTCTCTCTGACTATTTTGATAGTAATAATAAATACCTATAAAAATTAACATATTTCACATATTTTGATAAGTATCTTTTTTATATCACTAAAGAATCACCGTAGCCTAGGGACACATGCAACACCAGAGGCAATACTCGTACGTTGCTGATGCTGTAAAAACTTCTTCACGCCTTCTTCTATTTTAAGCAGGAAGAACATTGGCATCAATTCATTCCACAATTTTAGAGTTCACCAAAGAAAACTATAATTAACCAACAGCGATGTGAAGTAGTAGGTATTAGGTCGAACAACTCCTCGGAATACAACCCATTATATAATCGGTAGAACACACAAAGAGATGTAATGCCTCTCCTTAAAATTTAAGGGCTCAATGTAAGGTTAGGATCATTAAATCTTACAGTTTGTCTCACCCAATGGTGACTAAAGTGCTCTATGTGCGGCCAGATTTAGGACTTTAAAAATATAGGCCTTTGCATTGAGTTATCACTGATTCATTCTGTTGAGCACGTTTCTTGTCCAAAGTTGGACATTAGTTTGACCTTCTCCTCTGGATGATTTCGAAACTAAATTTCGCAAAAGATCTCGACATCTAGAACCTCAATGCTCTCTGCGTTGGTAAGAGGCATATTCTGAACGTGGGGAACTACAGCAAATAGGATTTTCTTAAAGGAGAACGCGCAGACATCCTTAGACCAAGTTAACAACTTCGTTCGTCCTAATTTGAAAAAATGTATGTACCAAAGTATATTTTTGACTACAAATTATAATAACGTAGTATTGACATTTTATTTGTTTTATTTACTTAATTGCCTATTTACATATATTTCTCTATTGACATCATTTAACAGATTGGTTACTTTCAGAAAATTTGAGTTCTATAATCAAGGTTTAATGGAAAAGATCGTTCATGGAAATAAATCCGCCCTTGTACACGACGTTTATTTTATGAAAGCTAAACGAAGAAACAAGTATTGTCTATTTCCGGACGATAATTGTGAATATTTCAGTTCGTGTAAGAAAACTGCCTAAAATCGTCCTACCTCCGGCCGTAAAGTGTTGATAAATTACCAAATGACGGCTAATATCATGATTAATGACCATTTAGCGTGATTGCATATAATTGTATGCAAGTGCCAACAATGATCGTCCAATCAATCATACAATTACGTAACTATAGCACGCATCTGACATAATTACATGTTAAAGACTAAGAAGTAATTTAATTGTGTGCTGCATATACATAGTACGATCACGGTTATCTTTTAAGCTAAATCGAATTAGTAATTAGCAGTGTCGTTTATCGGAGGATGTAATGGCGAAAAATCAATGAAACCCTTGTATTGACATTTTGCGTTCAATTTAAAACAATCTTATTAGGTAAGTATATTAACCATACAGAAGACTGCAGGCGTATTACTATTTGCTATTCACTTTTAAGTCCAAGGGAAGCTTTCTAACCATATCTTCACGCTAAGCCTCTTGTCGAGTAGGCAGAGTGAACCGAGCATAATATGATTCAGTTTTTACATACCTTGCTCATTAATCTAAACGGATTGATCAATTAAACGATTATTTTTTTGAGAATGTTTACTTTGAAAATGTATAAAACGACTCACGATATCTTAAACTTTGTGAGTTGTTTTTTCATTTTTTTTTTTGTGAGGATACCTATATGTATGTGTATGTATACGCAGGAGTAAATAAACAAAAACTGGCATTAAATTTTCTCTCGAACTACTTAAGCAATTAAACTGATATTTTTATAGTGATATAATATATTTGTTTATAGTGATTAAATCAGCTAAATAGAATTGGAGATTTTGATAATTAAAAAACCAGTCAGATTCAAGTCAGATTTTAATACGTATTACGTAACTATTGTAATAGGTACTATTTAGACTTATTTTTTTATATGCAGGCTCTTCAAATTTTATGAAATCAGGATGCAGAATCTAGAGTATAACCCTGATAGATAATACACACATACATAAGATAATTTGCTCTAATTTTAATTAATAAGAATACAAGATCAATCTTTTCTAAGAGGCCTCTATGCGTCGGATCCATGTCCCGCGTACGCCGGTTAAATAACCGAGATAGAAACCCGTGAAAATAAGTATGTCAACTACAGTTGAGTTGTCATTCACAACTTATAAAACTGAAATATCTATAAATTTTCATGAAATATGTACATATAATTAATTTATACTAGCTAGAGTCTGGGACTTTGCTCACGCGTGTTCCGGTAAGTGTTCCTTGAAAAACACACCACCAAAACAAATGTGTTCCGAAAAATCAATGGCCCAGCGCGGTGAATGCTGAGCGTTGACCATTGACGTTTCCAGAAAAAATGTACATTTCGTAATAGAGACAACATGTATGTGTAAAGCATGTCGGGATAATTTTGTTACACCATGAATAAGGTTGGTTTTGATTTGATGAAAGATAGTGAGCCATTTAGATACTTGTGTAGTTATATAGACTTTTTTTCTGTAAGGTTTTTCATTGTTTATGATAGCCAAAATAAGACAACAGTTTAGTCACCACTAGCTATATACTCATACCGGAACATTATATTTATGTTGCAACAAAAGTTAAAAGAATGTTTAATAAAATAACATTGTTCCGAGTATCAAACAAAAGCTTGTGTTGATAATGAGGCGCAAGACTGAAACCTTATACAAAAAATATTGAACATGCATCAGGACAGTATTGGTTTGGACGTGACCGGTGTCGTGTCTACGCATGAAGTGAACCTGGTTTACATAAATACCTGGTTTACATTAGTTTTTGTGATCCAATCTCTCTACTTCCTATTATGAACATTATGAGTAAGTATCTAGGAAGATAATCTAGAAAGTTTGTGTGTGCGGTAATGTCTAATATGTTTTGCTTGCCTGGTAATACTTTGTAGACAAAATTTTTGAAGTGAAAACTTCTTTAGCGGCGTTGTGCACTTTTTGTAAAAAATGTTAAACTCTAGTCAGAACACGCGACACTGATGTAAGATTTTGGCGAGAATTGGAACTTAAGTTTGATGCAGCGCTAAAACATTAGTTACCTCTAATTAAACAATTAAAACATGAAGCACTAGATCGTTCATAGAGCATTATTTTCTCGCGACCAAAACGTTTTAAGCGCCATGAAATTCTTGGCGCTTACGCGTTTCGTTCAACGTAGTTTATCAACATCGCTGTTTGGTCCGTATGTTCAAGTTTTCACTTCTGCCAGCACTCCCGGAGTGCAACCCGTTTTTTTAAACCAGGTATGACTAAATATTTAATATTCAAACGGATAATACTGAATTGAGGACTTGAAAATCAATTGAACAGTTATGAGCGTAGTGTAATAAGTATAAGAGTTACCAAATTCGATGCGAATATCGAATGCCAGAAGAAGAACCATTGTTGATTACAGTTGCTCTGATAGCAGTGTTTTCAATGCAGATGACCCGCAAAGATCTGGTGTTGTGCCCGATGGTGCTTCTGTTGCATATCTATGATTGAACATTGATGACTTTCGTTGTTATGCAGACGACAGCACCGGGAACACTTACACGGATCGTCCTAAGATCTCTCGTTCACATGAGGAAGAACCTGAAATTAAAACTTTTTTTTTACACTACGTCGGGAGGCATACAAGCATACGGCCCACCTGATGTAAAGCGGGTACCGTAGCCTATTAACGCTTGCGATATATTAAGTATCACTCGCGCGATGCCTCCTCTGCTGCTTACACAGCAACTCCCTGGGCGCTGGTGACTTCACTCACACGCAGGAACACAACAACCCTCTAGAAAGGCCTCTATTTGGCTGCGGTTTTCTGTGAGGTGGTGGTACTTCCCCAGATGGGCTGCTTTGATGCGCCTTACCTCTCCTACCTAACTTTTAATAGAATATCCAACGGGGGTGCCTTACCCTAGTCTAAAATACGGCTTAAAAATTAATTGGAGCTGCTCAAAAATTTTAAGACATGCCCCTTTGCAGTGATCAGGAGTATTTGGACTATTACTGTAATACCAAATTACTTGATGTATTCAGTGTCAATGTCATATGAAAGAGAAAGTCGTACTGACGTCAAAGATACTCGTATGTTCTTTATAGCGAAACACTATTTCAGCTGGGAGCAAAGTATTCTTCTACACAGAAACTTGCAATCACAACTGCAAGCGGACATAGGACATTGCTGTGTTATATGAAATATTGAAGACAGATAATGGCTCTGTAATTGAGGATAGAAATTGTTGCGAAACTTGTGGAGTACCGCGTCCTTATATTTATGGTTTGAAATCATTGTTTGATCTCGGTTTGAAAGTTTGATCCCTGGCGAAAAAATTTCTACCAATAATTTGTTAAGACAGTGCTGTTAAGTGTTAAGATATACTTTTCTACCAATTGTGCAATAGATTCCTTTTAGAGAATCTATTAAATATGATGACTGCGGTCTTTCTCTATAATTATACCTTTCGCTATGGACAAAGAATTCATCCTGCCTGCCTGTCCTGCGATATAAGGTGTTTTTTCATTCGCTCGCCCGATGCCTCATCTGCTGCTTACACGGCAACTCCTTGGGAGCTTACTGGTGACCTCACTCACACGCAGTGACACAACAACCCTCTAGGAAGTTGTTATTTGGCTGCGGTTTTCTGTGAGGTGGAGGTACTTCTCCAGACGGATTGCTTTGATACGCCCTACCTCTCAGGTGCAAAAAGTGCAAATAGCTGGCTATAATTCTAGGAGGATCTTTTTGATACAATTAGACCTACAGCGTTCTATAATTACAGTATTAGGACCAAAATGGTAATATACTAATTTTCAGAGTAGTTTTGTTTGTCCGATTCTTATATTGTGGAAAGATCTCCCTGGCAAGTATTTCCTAAGATCATTACAGAAAGTACATGGTGCTTCAAAAAATGCGCGAATAAATCCCTGGAGTTGCAATTGGCCATTAGAGAGGTAAAGAGGAAAGTTAAAAACAAGAAAACACAAAATCGATCTGTAAATGGCATCTTCTGCTTTGTCTGTTAAACGAACAAGGCAGAACAAAACAGATAGTTCATATTTAATAAACAGACCAATAAAGGACGCAGCAATGAGAGATGTATATCTACAAGTGAGTGAGACTACCAGTAACCTCATAAGAAGTTACGTCGTTAATAGTTCAAAGATAAGAGTTTCTCTAAAACTATAAAGCTTAAAAACACGACCATTTTGTGAAAATGTTCCCTATAGGAGCGTCCTCATTGTGACATATTAAGACTAACATCGCGACATCGCTAGCGGTGCGATTGGGAAACTCTTTTAAATACAACAAGCAGTAGAATAAAGCGATGCACTTGTAAATTCGTAAAAGACAAGCTTTTCATGAAATCTTTGATTTTCGTGAAAATTTTGAAATCACAAAGTGCATGGCATGTACTACTCGCTAGAAAGGTTACGAGTTCTACTTTTGACCACTCTAATCGCTGTGTGTGAAGAAGCCATACCATACCATGGCAAGGTACAATAACACGTAGCTTCTAGGTCGTTTTTGGGTTACATTTTAAGATTGTGTGTAAACCAATAGTGGTAGGGTGGGTGAGGCCTTAGTTTTAAGAGCTCAATTCTGTGTAAAGCTTGAAATGATCAATAAATCTCTCAGTTCGTCTCTGAATGTTGTTACAAGATCCAAGCTATTATCCATGTTCTCTCGCCCAATAATAATGACAAAAAACAATTGAAATATGTATAGCAAAAATCTTCGCAGCAAGGTAAAGTACAATAGCTTCGCTCACTGGAGTAAATCAATTTTTTTTTGAACCGATTTTTACTTTCTTATTCTTGTGACTTGAAACAGATTTCCGTAGGAGATCTCAACACCATAAATCTCAATGCTAATAGCTAATTAGTGGTGTGTTCTTATTGTGAATTACGGAGCTGTTTTTCTTAGCGAAGAATGCACAAATTTGTGTAATGGTGAAGTAGGTCATACGGTTAGATCTTAACTTCAATAAAAAATCATGGTTGCTCGATGGAATGCTTTCGCTATATCTAGACTGACAGCCAATGCCTCACCTTGACTCTCAATATGTACAGACAAGGCCTTATTTAATTTTATGCATATTACATATAATGCATAGACTTTGCTATATATTGTTAACACAAAATATCAAGCTTATTTTGACACGACCATTACTAAAGCTAACTATTAGAAACTATTAGGAACATAAAGGTACGAAACGACGCCTTGAATTTATTTAAGCTAACGAAAAGCTAAAGATATCCTAGAACGCTGGTATTACCCAATATAAGAAAGCATTATTTTGTGAGGAATTGCTATTGCAATTGTATCAAAAATTATAACAAATTACCTCATATAGTAATGGAACTGCAATTGAAATCGTTTAAAGCGCTTTTGTTTTCATGGCTCGCGAAGAAATGCTTCTACTCAGTTAAAGACTACATAAATTGTAAAATTGACATAATTTAGTGCCATTTGTATAATTTGTTAAACTATGTAATGAAAGTCTAAACTTCGCATACTACTGTACTAATTTATATATTATTGACATTATTAATAACTAATATTTAAAATTGCGTGAACAAATTATGCACATTTTTTTAAAGATTGTTCTATGTACATTTTGTATGCCATGGATCGGCTGAATGATTAGGCTCCTTATGTAATTTTTAAGCTCCCCATGTTATCTCATTTGAAGCGAAATAAATCTTTTTTTCTTTTATTTCTAAAGAATAGGATATCATTAACAAAATATAAACAGTTAGTTAAGTGAAAGTTTATACGTGAGTGTGTTCATCCACTTGATTCTTGGTTGTATCCTACTGACTATAAAATTAATCTTCACGGTAGATATGTCAAATCAACCAGGCAAAACGGTCATCAGCAGGGGGCTCAATCTTGCATAAGAATATAATTACGAAAATAGTAGGCCTATGTAAATTTTGATCGCCCTTTATGTTAATAATATGACAGAACGTGTACCTCAATTATTATAAGATATTTATAATAATTGAGGTATAGATCATATTTATTTTTACTATCTGTTTATATATTTTTTTAATAAATTCACAACTACTGTAATATGTATTCGTCATTAACAGTGAATGTATGATCTCGTGTTCCAGGTATACCACCAGCCGCCGGTTTCGCCCTCTGGTTGGCTATGTTAGGGGTCGCTCGCGCGCAGTCGGTGCCCGCAGACATGGAGACCCCGCCGTTCAACACTCTGTATAAATGGAAACAGATAGACTTCGAATACCCGTCGTGGAAACATCGGAAAAATGCACTGATGACTGGGTACGTAAAGTCATTACCGTTTTCTAATCAAGAAGGTTTGGCTGGGTCTGCTACCTAACCCTAAAGATTTGGCGAAGATACTGATTTTGACATGGAGCGACTGCCATCAAACCTCCACAACCCAGAGGGAAAACCAGATCTTTCTTGGATTTGGTTACACGTCTATAGAAATATAATTTCATGAACGTGCGAGTATCCTTACGATGTTTTCCTTCACCGCTGAGCAATTGTTAATTATAAATATGTACAATCCGAAAACACAAATTTAGTCGTACTTACCATGACTCGAACCGGGGACCAATTGGTCAATAGGCCGATTCCTTATCCACTGGATTCCTTATCACTCACTTAGAAAAAGTTGCCCATTGCAGCTTCAGCTTACTAACCTTGAGAACTATATCTACAGTTTTGTTTTCCGTTCAGTTCAACCTGGATTGTACTACAGAAACCTCGATACCATGGCTGTCTCCATCGCTAGCTGCGACATGTGTATGAATCATGTTTATATTTGTCGTATTTTTACATTCGGTGTCATTAAATTAATATTCCTCAGTGGAATGGAAATATTTATATCAAACAAATAATTATAAAACAAGACGTTAAATGATTGTATCAAAATGACACAGGCGTAACGTGTAACCAAATTCTATTTATTTTAGTGTGACAAAATCCTCTCATTTACGGCATGTCATTATCATTACACACGCACGGCGAGCAGGCCATATTTGTTTACATCAGGGCACCGTTCGATACCTAAACACACACACATTACTTTACATTTAACAGGTCCAATATTGAAATAAACATTTTAAACACCCAACTACAAATAAGTAAATAAATAACTTCAGATCTCACTGGCGCTGAATTGTAATGACGAAGGTGATGTAAAGTTACCACTCTTAAAAATACCCATACCGAGACAAACAGACATGTTCTCACACATAAATGTATGGAATCGAATTTATCTTGAGTGGGAATTGCACCCACGAGCTCTGGTGTCAAAGCAGTATTGCTAAACACTGCGCCGAGAACCGAGCGACATAAGACTCGGTACTAACACACCTCACTCGCTTCTTTAACATTCATAGCTCTTTTCATAAAACTCGTCCAATTTGCTCATGGTAGGTGACTCTTTGTCTTCCTCTTCTACGACATCCTTCCACTTTCGCATTGTACATCTGTTTCGTTATTCTTTCATCCAACATTCTTTCCAAATGAACCGAGTTTGTTCAAAATTAAGTAAATTTTCTTATGCACTATATAATTTTAGCAAGATAGTAAATAAATCCGCTTTGTTGAGAGCATATCAAGGACACGTAGCATCAAATATGGTGTATTGCGATATGGTGGTTATATGTGCGTATTTCGTCAAAAACAATTATTTAAAATTAAGACACATGACAGTCACAAAAATAAAATAATTCTGGATCCTGCGAAGACGCCGTTGCAAAGTAAAATCATATTTACCAATGCATCTCGAATATACAATATCATACCAGAGACTACATGGAGTATTGATGATATTGGTTTGCTCAAAAAGAGAATCCATGATTTGCTAGGAAATAAGTGTTATTATTAAATAAAAGACTATTACAAGTATATAACTAACTATAACTATATATAACTATAACCACACTTTTTAGATTTATTAGGTACCTTTTATTAAATTTTAGATGAAATTTAGTTTTATTTTTAAATACTATTTCCATGATATGAATTTATTAGTTAGTTGCATGCGTCATTGTATTTTATAAATTGTAATATTGTATGCCTATATGGTTGAATGCAGAATGAACTACGAAACTTGTATCACCACACTTTACTTACAGTTCTCAATAAAATATTTTGTATTAAAAAAAAGTTTGTTTCAACGCTAGTCTCTGGAACTTCCAGTCGGATTTGAATAAAAACATTTTGAATTCGATAGCCCAATTCTTGAGGAAAGTTGTAGGTTATTCAATATCACGATACGATCCTTAATAGCTGAGAAAAAGAAAAAGTAGTCGAAGTCGCGGGGTTTAGCTAGAACATAATAAAATTTGGTACTCTAGATCGCTGGTCGTGTACGACGGCTTAAGCTTTATAAGACATAAAAAAAAAACTGCAAGCACAAAGGCGTAATAGTTATTTTGTAATATAGGGTTGAATATAATCCGAAATATTTTGGTTAATATACACTGCTGTATGTGTGACTTTCATCAATTTATTTTCACGATTTTCCAGTAAATTCGTGCCAGCCAACGTTTTGCCCCTCGGTCTGGAGGTGTGGGGTTCCCGGGTGTTCGTCACGATACCACGTTGGAAACGTGGCATACCGGCCACGCTGACCACAGTCTCACGGTACGGCGGAATTGTCTCACCACCACTAAGACCATATCCTGATTGGAAATTTAACAGCGTTTCCAGTAAGTAAATATTTTGAGTACAAATTTGCATTCCTACACTTATCTCTGTAGGCAATTGAGATCTAAACTACTTTGCGTGCTTTCGCTACCGATTAGTTAATACGAACTAGTGCTGGCCGGCACCCACCCACCACCATTAGTAGATGCATGCCGCCGCTGTCATGGCTACTACGGTCGTCTCTATCTCGACTGCTGTAGTCGTCTCTGCCAGTGTCCGCCATCTCAAATATAAACCGCATGCACCCTCCACCGTTGCTATGATAGCATGTTACTCTAATGAGTAACATCTACAGCGCTTTAAGATGTGGAAAGGCGAAACACGTGTCGCAGAGACGACCGCAGCAGCCGAGGCAGAGACGACCAGAGCAGCCATGGCCGCAGCGGTATACATCTATTATTAACGCCCGAATCTACTAACTACTTATCTCTATTTAACACGTTCAGCAACGTAATCTACGCTACATTATCCCTGAGAGCTAGGGGCTATTTTTATTTAGTGTGTGCGATGTTCAACGGTTACCATTTGTAATATGCTTACTTCCTACTTCATCAGTTTAATAAAATGCAAATGTTCGTTATGAAAATTGATTATTTAAATTAATGATACAGCCTGCTCAGTAATCTGACTCATTTGAAGTAAGACAAATATTTAAAAAAATGTATTCTTCTGTAACATAGAGATTCCATTCCATTCAGGTCAGTTGGTTTCATTTCCAAATTCTTCAAAAATACAAAGAAAGCAAATAAATTATATACCATTTAGTAAAAGCCGCTTAGAAAGATTTAAGTCTAATATAGCAGAAAAAATTGTATTGTTGCCCTGTCACGGTACTCCGGACCACTTGTACAGCTCGTTATTTAGCTTAATCACTAGTGAATTTAATACAATCTTTACTCCAAAACGACTGTCTGTAAGTGACCGTATGACATTCAGTGATTGGGCAACTCCTGGTATTTACAAAAGTCGGAATAAATTGTATGAACTTTATGAAGAAAGGACCTGTAATCACAATCCGACTTTTCAAGAACTTGTAAAAAATTATGCCAAAATATTTAAACGAGCCTGTTCCAATGCTAAGTCTATATATTTAAAAAATAAAATTAATGGTTCAACAAATATTATTAAATCTGTTTGGGATATGATAAATAATGAGACGGGTAGAGCGAAAGTACGTAGTCGAGACTTTCGGTTAAAGATAAATGATATAGATATCAAAAATGATGTAGAAATTGCGACTGAGTTTGAAAAATATTTTTCTAACATTCCTCTTATTACTACGAGAAATCTTATGTCTTCTTCTATATCTGCTGAACTGGTTCTCAAACAGAGCGTGGTAGAATGCGACACAATATTTGAATTTTCAGCTGTAAGCCCAAAAGATGTTTTGAACGCTTTTAAATCAATAAATATGAAAAACACTAAAGATCTGTGGGGTCTATCTGTCAAAACCATTTCTTCTATTATTATTTCAATCGCTCCACATTTAGCTACAATTTTCAATTGTTGTGTGGCATCTGGTGTATTTCCTGACTTGACGAAATATAGTAAAATCATTCCATTATTTAAATCTGGTGTTAGTTCGGACCCTTCGAATTTTCGACCTGTTTCCATACTGCCCATTCTCAGTAAAATTTTTGAAAAACTAATGCTTAGCCAGTTGCTCAGACATTTCAATGCACATAATTTGCTTCATAGGAAACAGTTCGGATTTACGAGAGGTTGTTCAACTATAGACGCAGGGATTCATTTGCTTAAAAGTATATTCGCGGCATGGGAGCGTTCGCAAGATGCCTTGGGAATTTTCTGTGATCTGTCTAAAGCGTTTGACTGCGTGCACCATGACACTCTTGTCAGAAAATTACACCACTACGGTATCAGGAACAAGGCTCTCGAACTTCTGTCTTCTTATCTGGGCAATAGGATACAGAAGGTCGATGTTAATGGTAAAAGATCTTCGGGGTCCCCTGTAGTTATGGGAGTCCCACAGGGGTCAATTCTAGGTCCATTCTTATTTTTAGTTTATATAAATGACTTACCTTATTATGTAAGGGATAAACATGAGATTGTATTGTTTGCGGATGATACCTCTTTGACATTCAAAATTAATAGACAGTTAGGTAATTATTACGAAGTTAACGATGCTCTCTCTAAAGTTATTCATTGGTTTAGTGTTAATAATCTGCTTTTAAACGATAAAAAGACTAAAGTAATTAAGTTCTCAACACCTAATGTAAGACAGGTGACTACCAATGTACATGTTAATGGAACTAATTTTGCCCCTGTGGAGACAACTGTGTTCTTGGGTATAACAATTGACTCCAGACTACAATGGGGCCCACAAATTGAAAAATTATCAGGAAAACTAAGTTCTGCAGCCTATGCAGTGAAAACTATTAGACGGCTCACTGATATTGATACGGCTAGAATAGTTTATTTCAGCTACTTTCATAGTATTATGTCATATGGAATTCTTCTTTGGGGTAACTCCGCGGACATTAACACCATCCTTTTATTGCAAAAGAGAGCCATAAGAGCTATCTACAAACTTGGTCCCCGGGAGAGCCTTAGAGAAAAATTCAAAGAAATAAATATTTTAACAGTCGCATCGCAATATATCTATGAAAATCTTTTGTATGTCCATAAAAACATAGACTCATTTTGTAAAAAGAGTGATACTCATAGCATAAATACTAGATATAAGCATAATCTTGTGTTACATGCAAGCCGTCTCCACAAAATAAGTAATTCTTTTATGGGGCAATGTATACGGTTCTATAACAAACTTCCCAGCAATATAAGAGAATTGTCAATAAACAAATTTAAAACTATTATTAAAGCCAAATTGTGTAGCAGGGCATATTATAAAGTATCTGACTATATTAATGATAAAAATGCCTGGGAGTGAGTCGATCCAATTATAATGTAATTAATAAAATATGTAAATTTGTTTGGACACCAAAAGAGGGATGCCTGAGTTTTTTGGCAGTATTTTTATCAGTGCTCACCTAGTCATAAACTGCACGGTAGGGAAAAAAATTGTGACGATTCCAAACAAATGTAGCCATTTTTACGGAATAAAAAGATTTTGACTTTGACTTTGACTATACTCTTGTGAACCGACTAATAAATTTGCTGCTGTGACTATCTTCATTTACATTCAAAAACTATTCACACCAATGAATGGTCATGATATATATACCCAACGCAAAAGTTTCCATGCAGTTAAAACTAACAGAAATAATTATCTTTTATCGAAATGAAAATAATCCTATTTTTATTGCATTTTGTCATTACAGATGGCGTGGATAACAATTGCTCTGGATTAGTATCAGTATTCAGAGTTCATATTGATCCCTGTGGGAGGCTGTGGGTTCTGGATTCAGGTCAAACAAACTCCGTTAACACACCCAAACAGATATGTCCACCAAGTCTTTTAGTGTTTGACCTTCATTCAGATGAACTTCTTGCACGTTATGAAATACCTAAGAAGTACGTGCTACAGGACTCTTTGTATGCAAATATAGTAATAGATACTAGAACAGAGGACTGCTCAGATGTCTATGTTTATATGGCAGACACCTGGCGATTCGGACTCCTAGTATTTAGAGAAAGCGATAGAAGTTTCTGGCGTTTTTCGCACCCGTTCTTCTTTCCAGATCCCTTAGCATCTAATTTCACCCTTCATGGGCTTAACTTTCAATGGACTGATGGTATTTTTGGACTAGCCTTATCTGCCATAGAACAATTCCAAGATCGGTTACTATTTTTTCACCCAATGTCAAGTAACAGGGAGTTTTATGTGCCAACGTCAGTACTACGAGATCCATCACGTACCTTGAATAGTTCATCAGAGTTCAGGTTACTTGGTGCAAGTAGAGGTTCATCGTCCCAATCATCAGCTTCAGCTATTGATGATAGAGGAGTTATGTTCTATGGATTAGTAACGCAGGATAGTGTTGGCTGTTGGGACACAGGTAAACCGTTTCACAGAGAATCAAATGGGTTAGTGGCCAAGAACAGTGAAACTCTAGTTTTTCCTAATGATATAAAAATTGATCAGGAAAAAGAGCAAAATGTGTGGGTGATTACAAATAAATTGCCAATGTACCAAAATGCGCCACTAAATGCTGATGATTACAATTATCGGATCCTATATGCAAATGCTGTGGAAGCAGTCAGAGGAAGTGTGTGTGATCCAGATGCTGATGTCTCTACTTTTCAATACAATGCTTATAAATAACAGTTAATAAGAATTAGCGGTATTATACACTCTTTTTGTAAAAATACTGCCTAAAGCTAAAATATTCCATAAATCATAAGTCATTATGACAAGTCCAGTGGTGCTCTAATGATGGTACTAAAATGGATATAGCAAGGAAATGTTTATAACGGATATATCGTGAATATTTCTCTGTTATATCTTTGAGATTTAGTATTTATACCTACTATACACTACGTATGTGAAACTTTACATCTAACGGCTGAATATGTGAAAGTTGGGCTAGGAATTTATTTTACCCTATTTTCCTTGCATATTGTACCTAATACTACTACTACAATAATTGTAATGTTTTTATTTTTGAATTTTGTGTCCAAAATTTTATGTAAATTCAAGTCATATTAGAAGTATGTTATCTATAAAATTAAGTAGTTAAATATGTACATTATTACTTATTTGTACGTATAAGTAATTTAATTTTACCTACAAGCTTAAATATATTTGGGGCCAAACATTACTAAATTTTGTAAATACTACAAACACAAACATTATTTAGACTACTAGTGCTGTCACGGAAATACTTGGCACTGTTGAATTACGTTGTTCCTTGCAGTTTGTAAGACACATTATTTTAAATGTAAGTCGATGGGTAGATTATATATATGTCTACATTAGGTTTTAAATAAGTATTCCTATGTGGTTCCTACGTGCCAATAGCTTTTAAAAATATTTATCTTATATCTAATAACCTTAAAAAAATGGTGAGATTCGATTTTTACCTTTTGTTATGTTTGACCAATCGTGCCAGTTTTATACTATTCTGAAACAATATATATAATATATATAATTTTTGAATAAATCGCCTTTTCTTTTCTCAATGCCTAGCTTTATTTCTCAAAATGTAAGATTATGCTTAGGCTGTCGCTGTTATTTTATAACAGCGACAACCAACACCCAATAATAATCTAGGCATGATCTTATAATCTAAGCATAATATTTTTAAGACAGGTAGAGAGCATCAAAGCTGCCCCTCTGCAGAAATACCTCCACCTCACACTTCGCAGCAGTGGCGAAGGGTGGATATTTTCAGAAGGGAAGCCGGAGTATAAAAAGTCCACTCACCAAATGCTGGCCGCTCCATGATGCAAAAATATACGCCCCACCTTCATCATACATGGAAGCTGTTTATATACGAGTAACAGTGGCTTCCAAGTATGATAATGGTGGTTTAGAAAAAAAGCCTTTTTAGTTAAAGCAGTATGTGTGGCATGCGTTCTTTAGTCTTGATAAATGCTTCGTTACTTTGAAAAATATTTCGAACCCTGCTAGTAAAATTCAAATTGAAAAGTTAACAAAAGTAAAGATGACTATAAAAAAAAACGACCATCTACGACGACCTAGGACTTATTTATATTCTAAAGCAATTCGTCTGTTCTTTTAAACAAAATAACATAAAACACTGTTGTAAAAATAGTTTTGAAAACGAAGTTTCCTTCGACAGTAAATAATCTGTTAGACTATAGTTCCATGAATTAATGCCATAACGAACCAACGAACTACTACACGACGGTCGGCACAACACAAATTAAAACAACTCACTCACCACACTTCAGCACTAAAAACAAATAAAATTCGACAAGAAATTGACAAAAAGAAATTCAACAAAACAAAACTTTACGCAGTACGCACTATCCGCCATGTATAAAATCCAGGCAATTAAAATGTTTTACGTGCCTGTCACGATTTTATGCCGCTAAAATCATTCTTAATTTAGAATCATTACAATAAATCCTGCTAAATAAAATATATTACTCGCCAGTAACTACATTCATTCATAATTTAGAACCTTTATGGGTACTATTACTTCATAAATGATCTTTCTCGCTTACACTTGCACGTTGCTGATTACTTGTATTTTTTGGCAATTTGATAAGGCGTTTAGTCAATTCAAGCTATTCAAAGTGAGTGCGTGAATATAACAAACTAAAAATGTCGTTGGCCCATAGATTAGATTTTTCGTAAGGGAAGCCGATGGGAGTCGTAATATGGACTGCTTCGCAGCCATATTACGACTAGAGGGTTATTGTAATCCCGCGAGTGTGTGAGGTTACCAGTAAACTAATAATCATTTACTGTGTTAGTAGCAGAAATGGTATCAAGCAAATGATACTTAATGTATTGCAAGCGTTAATAAGTTACGGTAATCACTTTACATCCTCCCGACATTGTATGAAAGAAAAAAACAGAGTAAACAAATGAAAACCAAACAAACCCTTTTGTTTTCTTTCTTTGCCATTATGTTGCCATGAATTAGTAAAAAATGTTACACTAAATACAAAAAAAATATATAACCAATCTCTACATGTACTCAAACCTACCTCACCTCAATAAGCTTTGATCATATGTATACCGACGCCACCGTAATTGTTTGGTATGTGTAACATAAACTAAAATTTGCCGTAACAAATTAACAGGCGTTGTTTAAATATCAGGGGCATAGTTATCGGTGCCAATCACCTACAGTGACTTCGCCATGAATGCTATATTAATTAAAGGTGAGTACTTACTTCACCTGATCCTCGTTCAGTTGCACATTACCCTCGCTCGCATTTTTATTTTTAACGTTCTCTTTCCCTTCATCTATTTCATTATTAATATAACTACATAGATATTTTGTTTACATTCGGTGGTCATTGATAAGATTTTGAATGTAATGTTTAGAGTTCACGCAACCAAATACTACTTTAAACGGTGTAAGGCCTGTATATCAGTGTATCGTAAAGTTGTATGCCATTATCGAATATCACATTAGGGAAGCTACATCTATTGCATTACTGCTCATATTTGGCAAGCCTACATATTATCAGGGTGATGTGAAACCTTTCAACAACACCCATTGAATTAGGATTATTAGTCATCGTGATATAAAGCTGAATTTGATAAAGGTCTAGTAGTCCGCCTAAGCTAGTTGTTAAACTATGTGCCAGCATCGCTAGTAATTTTTTTCGTTGTTCTGTGAAAAGAGAAATATTTTACAACGATGCTTACTTCTATGGGTATGGATCGACCGCTGGCTTCCTGAATGCATCGACTGGAGTCAGATAGTATTAGCCCTGGATGAAAAACAAGTGCTGGGTCTGTTGTGTTAATGGTTTCCTATTTTAATTCATTTTTTGACAGGGCTCACACGCATGAAATATCCTATAAAGTTTCGAATTAGTATTGTTCTAGTAATCTTTTCTGCGAATGTAAACCATCGTTTCCTTCACGTGGTGTACGACAAGTATTTCCTTCGTAATCTATACTATTATTATAAAGAGGAAAGATTTGTATGTATGTTATGAATAAACTCAAAAACTACTGAGTCGATTTCAAAAATTCTTTCACCATTAGAATGCTACAATATAAATGATTAACATAGGCTATAAAATATTTTGAAAATAGTTACTAGTGACTGTTTCAATGCCTGTAGGCTACTCTTTGAATTAACGAAATCGGACATTCCATTCCAAAGATATTACGGATTTTGTTCTGTGTTTCAATCTCTTGCTTGCGACACCGGCGGTCACGGCGCGTGGCAGCGGGCGGCGCGGCGCACATCTATGAGATAGATACCCCGCGCGGCTCATTCGCGTGCTACCGACATTGAATGTTTTGACTTTTTCATACCACATTTTTTCTGTTCCAGTTAAAAAGCTCTTTTCAGAAAAGCGTGCCTTAAGTACGTACCACTTAAAGTAATTTGTCTGAAAAAAAGCTACTTAAGAAAAACTATTTAAAAAACTCTCTAAAGATACATTTACTCTTCGTTTATCCCAAAATGTTTAAAAAATAAATGTCTACCCGTGCGAAGCCGGGGCGGGCCGCTAGTATTTTATAATTACGTGTTCGGTTCAAAAAGTCGACGGTACCTTTTTTAAATAAACCAATTATGATCTTATTCAATTACTGCCTGTGTACAGACTTTTCAAAGTATATGCAATACTTTAGTTTTGGCTTGTTTTTCAGAAAAGTTTTCAGGTCTTCGTTTTGTTTATTTCGAAAAAGGTCGCATACCTGAATATCATTTTTATTCCACATGAAAATAAGGAGTTATTGTGGTTTAGTACTATGGTTCTTACAGGGTCGGCAACGCAAGAGTGACACCCCTGGTGTTGCAAATGTCCATAGGCTACGGTAACTGCTTACCATCAGGCAGGCCGTACGCCTGTTTGCCATCTTAGTGGTATAAAAAAATGGAGAATGAGTATTCCTGTTGTTTCTCAATCGGCAGCCGAATATAATCAGTGCAGTCTGTCAGTGCAGCAATAAAGTATCAGTGCAGTCGGTAGATAGTACGGTCAGCCGACAGCTTAGATAAGTTAGAAAGACATAGAGGCTTTACACTGTCTCTGTTTCCTACGTCACATTCGTTAAAGTTAACTACGATAGTCTTTGTCCTCTGTTTCTAACGCGTTTATTTTTATTCCGGAGAGAGCGTCTGCGTTCGTGTTCTGTTTACTGTTTTTATACATAATCTCAAAGCCAAGTTTTTATGTACTCTCAGGCGTAGTCGCTCACGCGTGAGTTTGCTATTGGGCTCCTTAAGGGACTACAACCAAATTAAAGGTTAGTATAAATTTGAAACTTGTCGCCGTACAAACATAGTTAGGTCGCCCAGACCCGAGCTTTTGATAGAGTCAGCGGGACTGGACTCTAACGGATGTAGATAAGGAATAGCTAGTAAGCAGTTTAGTTATTAGGTGCACAATGTAACTCTCTTTTTAATTCATTATACGATTGGCATCCAATTCTGTCAGACGTTAATCATTTTCTTTTAATTTTTTATTCTAGTTTTTAAAAAGTTCTTTAAACGTTCCCAAAACTTAACTGGCGCAGCCGTGTAGGATCGCTCGCTAAAGGCAACGCCGTTTTTCGCTCCTTTCCTGTGTTTACACCTGACTATCAAATTTTGGTCAGAAGACGAGTACGCGGCGTGGGCTACGAGTGATCTTTCGAATAAATAAATAAGTGACGTTACGGGCTACGAAGACAAGACTATGGCGATTGGTCTGATTGGTTGGTGAGTAAAACTCTTCGCTTTCCTTTCATTTCCACTCCCTTGTTATTGCGAAATAAAACTCTTTTGTAATAACGTTATCTGGTTAAGTTGTGAAATTTAAATACATATAGTACATAAGAATAAAAAGAAATAAATATTAATAAGCGAATAAAAGAAAATACCTTATTTTCGTTCCATGTTACGTAAGAATATTGTAATTAAAACTATTTAATCGAAATTCATTTCATTTTAATTTTTACTTATTTACATTGTTTTATATTGTGTGTTTTATATTTTATTGTGTCTTTTCACATAAGTTTTCATACTGTTGTTTACTTTATTGTGTGTGATCAATCCATTCCAAAATGTCTAAATCCGAGAACTCGAACATAAATGTATGTGATAATGAATTAATAATAAAAGCCAGTGACGCATTATCTTCCACAATTTTCGGGAGATTCGCGACTTTTAAATTTATACATACGAAAATGTGAATACGCGATTTTAAAATACCAAGGAGACCAAAACCGTAATGAATATTTAATGCAATGCTTCACTAGCAAATTGACCGGGAATGCAGCCGCGCTTATCAGTGAACGTAACGATATAAATACATGGAATGAATTGAAGAACTTGTTAGATCAGCATTTTGGCGATCCGCGTAGTGAGGAATGTGTGGCCATAGAATTAGAGAGTTTAAAGCTAAAAAATAATGAATCTTTTTCAGATTTTTGTCATAGAATACAGAGCGTTCGATCAATATTATTGGCTAAGGTGAATAGGTTAACGAATTCGAGTTTACGAGAGGCGAAACATATTATATACAATAATACTTGTTTAAATGTCTTTCTTTATAATTTACCGGAAAACATGATTAGAATGGTACGAATTAAAAATCCCACCACCTTAGAAGAAGCCCACAAATACGTTTTGGAGGAAATTAATTTTCAGGAACAATACAACCGGCGAAATCGTTTCTTCGATAATAAACCAAAAATACCGGCACAGCCAACTATGCAACAAAAATTTAATTTTCCTTTTACGGCACAACCCCCTATGGCGAAAAATATACCGTTCCTAGCTTCTGGGTTCCCACAAAATACCCAGTTCAAATTCGGAATACCTCAAAATAATAATCAGTTCAGATTTGGCATTCCGCCAGGCATGGGCCGTCCCATGCAATCGTCTGGTTTCATGGCCCAACCAGGTGGTTATCGGCCGCAACAACAGTTCGGTTATCATCCACCGCAACAATTCGGTTACCGACCACCACAATTCGGCAACTCCTTACCACAACAACAATTAAATAACACACGTCCTTTCGATAAAAAACCAATCCCAAGTAATGATGTGTCCATGAGGACAGCCCCCGCTAAGCCTCAGTTTTATTTAAATGAGCCTTATGTTGAAGACTATAATAATTGCATATACCCAAATAATTTGCCGTATTATTACGAACAAGACGACATGACACCCGAGACTGATTATGAAGAACCATACTTTGAACAATATCCCGTTTCCCAAATTGATAACTTACTAGTAGATTCTGTTAATAACATTGACCTTGACATTGGAGCACCTGCACAAAATCGTGATAATAGTGAAAATTTTCAAGTAAAAGCCTCCGAATTCCCCCAGAAGTGATAAAAATTAATTTCGATTCAAATTTAAAATTACCTTATATTTATATTCCCGAAATAGATGGTAAATTTATGTTAGATACCGGCAGTACGAGATCTTTCATAAGCCCTTGGAAGGCTGATGAATACTTCGCGCATGAAAAATCCCATGAGCCCTTTCAAGTGATTAGTACCCATGCTACTAGTTGTCATGACGAAGTTTTATCAATTCCCCTATTTCCGACATTTAAAAGCAACGAGTTCCACAAATTTTATGTTTTTAACGTAGATAATAACTATGACGGTTTAATTGGATTAGATCTGATGTTGCAGTTAGAAGCCGACATTCGACTAAAGGAAAAATCCCTAGTCACAAAAAATACTCGCATACCGATCGAGTGTCCCCAACATATAGTTCGTTTAGCCCCGCGGTCTGAACAGCGTGTCAAACTTCCCGCTAAATTATTTGATGGACAGGGCGTACTACATAGCATACAGTTTTGCGATGGAGTACGAATGCCTTCTGCAATAGTTACTTGTAAAAATGGATTCGCTACCACTATAATTCAAAACGCTCTCGAGGAAGAAGTAGCACTCACTATTAGTACCCCATTGGAAATTTCAAGGCTGGAAATAGATCAGGTTTATAATAATAAAATAAATAATGACATTGACGTTAATTCATTATTGCATAATAACCTTTCAAAATTACGACTGGATCACATGAACAACGAGGAGCGTGACTCCATCTATGACCTCTGCAGCGAATACAAAGATATATTTTATTGTGATGCAATACCTCTTACCTTTTCAAATCAAGTTAAACACCAAATTCGCACTGTCAACGAAGACCCTATTTATGTCAAACCTTATCGACAAGGCCAAGCTCAGGCTAACGAAATTAAAAATCAGGTTGAAAAGCTTTTGTATGACAATGTAATACAAGAATCTCATTCCCCGTGGAATGCTCCAGTGCACCTCGTATTAAAAAAAGGTGACGCATCAGGCGAAACTAAATACCGTATGGTGGTAGATTACAGACGACTAAACGAGATCACAGTCGACGATAAGTACCCGCTACCTAACATAACCGATCTTTTTGATAAGTTAGGTAGAAGTACCTACTTCACCACACTTGACCTTGCAAGTGGCTACCATCAGCTACAAATCGAGGAAAAGGACAGACAAAAAACTGCATTTAGTACGGAGAACGGCCACTACGAATTCTCGCGTATGCCGTTTGGTTTGAAAACAGCACCCGCAACATTCCAGCGTGCAATGGACAATGTCCTTCGTGGATTACAGGGTATTCATTGCCTTGTATACCTCGACGACATACTAATATACTCCACTAGCTTACAAGAACACCTACAGAAATTACGAACCGTTTTTGATCGCTTAAGACAAACTAACTTAAAAGTACAGCTAGATAAGTCGGAATTCCTCCGCAAGGAAATACTTTATCTCGGACATACCATTACAAATGAGGGTCTTAAACCCAATAGTGACAAAATACAAGCAGTCATTGATTATCCCATACCCAAGACTCAAACCGAAATTAAAAGATTCCTAGGCTTTATAGGCTACTACCGCCGTTTCATCAAAGACTTTTCAAAAATTACACAACCTATGACTGCGTGTTTAAAGAAAAACAAGAAGGTAGTTCTTGACCAAAATTATATTGATGCATTTCATAAGTGTAAAGAATTGTTAGTTAATGCACCAATCCTTCAATACCCTGACATGTCTAAGCCATTTATAGTCACAACCGATGCCTCGGAAGTAGCAGTTGGCGCTGTACTCTCCCAGGGAATAGTCGGCAGCGATAGACCCGTTGCCTATGCTAGCAAAACCCTCACTGATACCGAGCGTAGATACAGTGCGATAGAACGAGAATTATTGGCCATTATATGGGCAGTGAAACATTTCAGACCCTACCTTTATGGTCACAAATTTATCATATACACGGACCATAAACCTCTTATCTGGCTATATAAATTAAAAGAACCTGATAGTAAACTAACCCGCTGGCGCTTGCGTCTGCAGGAGTATGATTTCGATGTTATCCATAAAAATGGAAAGCAAAATTTGAATGCAGATGCACTATCTCGTATTCAAATCAATGCATTAGGTAATCAGGACGACACTTCATCTCTACAAGTTAACATAGACGAAAAAGAACAGCGATTACAGGAGTACCTCAATGACGTTACTGAGGAACTGACTAGAATAGCTCAAAGACGCGTTACTGACGAGACTATAACAATCTCTGACGAATCCAAAACTATTACGATTTCAGATGACTATATCGCAGAACCCAAATATCCCATTAGATCAGTTAGTAGCAATAGCCCAACACATAGCGTAACTGCTCATTCTGCCCCTGACATGGAAGGTAAGGGCATGCCTATATTAGACGAGGCTATAGATACAAAGCCTAGACAGATATTAGTAGTTACATGGTTAAAGGATAGCATGCAAGCAAAAGATATTTCCAATAAGACACAGAAAATCATAGAGGTATTCTTACCAATAAATAATGAACAGTTAGTAACACAGTTTTTAAAAGAGTATATTAAAGACAAAACTAAATACTTCATCTACTTTGAAGATGAACAGCATCGTCGAGAGTTCTCTAACGTCGTTATCAGATTATTTAAGGAAGGCCAAGTCTCCTTCTATGAATGCACCAAGCGTGTTGTATTCATAGAAGACGAGAATGAACAAAAGGCTATCATTCTTAAACTTCACGAAGGTAAGACATGCCATCGTGGTATTAAAGAAACTATGTCCAGAATACGTAGGAATTATTTTTGGCCCAACATGCAGGAAACCATAGCAGCCCAACTAAATATATGTGAAGCCTGTAAAACTATGAAATATGACCGTAACCCCATTAAACCTATATTGCAAATTACACAAACTCAATCAGCCCCCATGCAGGAAATATTCATAGATCTGTTTACTATAGAAGGGAAAACCTATCTTACCTTAGTAGATGCCTTTAGCAAACATGGTCAAGCTATAGAGATAAGCAATAGATCAACCCCAGAAGTTACAAGAGCCTTAATAAAATACTTCTCTCTTTATGGAGTCCCTAAGAAAATTACCAGTGACCCTGGATCCGAATTCAACAATGACCTTATGAGACAACTCATGGCTCTCTATAAAATTCAATTGCACATAAGCACTCCACATAATTCTAACTCTACTGGTATAGTGGAACGTTTTCATTCCACTATCATTGAAATATATAGGTTAGCAAGGTACGAACAGAAATGTACAGATGCGGCATCTGTAATGGTGTATTCTATTATGGCTTACAATAGTACTATACACTCATCAACAGGACTCACTCCGTTTGAAGTGCTCTTTGGACACACTGAATCAAATGATGCTTTTAATGTAGATTTTGAAAGATCATATACACAGCAATTACTTACTGATCACTGTAAAAGAACAAAAGTTTTATATAAAAATATAGCAGATAAGTTAATAGCAAACAAAGAGAAAGCTAGGAACATTAAAGGAGGAGAAGAGGTAAAAGAATTTGATATTTCCGATACAATTTACGTAAAAGATATAAATGTAAGAAAAAGTAAGGACAAACCACGATATAGAAAGGCGACAGTAACAAACAAACAACAACGTAATATTATCCCTATTCAAATAAGAAATAGGACAACTACTGCTCATATTAAAGATGTTAAACGCCCTTCACAGGTGGTGTCTACTCCTGCTGACCCACAAGAACCAGGCTCTTCAAGTAGACCGAATTAATGAAAATCCGGGAATCTTACCTGTAAAAGAAGGTCGCGCGTATATCCAAATGGACAAATGGCTTATTGTTAAAATTATTAGTTTAGACGGTATTAGTAAAGATTTAAATTTTAACATGCAAAAATATTCCGATTTTAGTAAAATATTAGAAGGCGAATTTGAGTATAAACATGAAGTTAAAGAAATGAAAGCTCACGTAGACTATCTTCAGGATATCACCTTAGGAAAAATACAGGAACTAGTACCAACGAATAGATTTAAACGAGGGCTTCTAGATTCTGCTGGTTCAATTATAAAACTAATAACTGGTAATCTTGACCATACCGATGCAGTCAAATATGATAAAATAATTTCTGAAATTAAAACCAATGAGCAGGCAATTGGTAAAAAGATAACTCTCATCTCTGAAATGCTGGATCACTTTATGAACTCATCGGAAATTATGAAAGAAAACACCGCCATTGTAGATATGAGATTAGATCGCCTTGAAAGAATTGTTTTAGAATTAGATAACGTAAAGGAAGACACTATGTATTTAGTTTATGTGTTAAGCTTATTTAATCAATTTAGTATGAACTTTCGCACTATATACATTAAACTAAGTGAACTAGAAACCGCTCTAGCTTTAAGCAAAACATCTGTATTACATAAATCAATTATCAATTCCACTGAATTATTATGTACATTAAAAATGATAGAGAAACAAAGTAATCTTATGTACACCGTATCAGAACAGAATTTGATTATGATAGAAGAAATACTTACTGTAAAAACATATGTAAAATCTAACCAGATAACGTTTCTAATTGAGGTTCCTCTCACCGACAATTATACATATAATTATTTTAAATTGTACTCCCTCCCTGTCCTAGATGATTCCACAAATAAAACCTTTATAGTCATCCCAAAATATCCTTACCTCATAGCGAATGGGATGAAATACCAACCAGTCCTGCGACCATGTAGAGACATCGCGAGAGATCAGTTTCTTTGCACGGAAGATGATGTGATGGAGTTTCACAGAATAACATGTATAGAACAGCTGATGGAGTTCTACCCAAATCCTACACAATGTAGCCAACATCTAGTTGATATAGAAAATATTAGGATACAGCGAATATCCTCACATAGTTGGATATTATATAGCAGATATCATACTTTATTATCTTCGCAATGTGGCAGTGACATTACTAAACAACTGGTACGTGGCACATATATAATTACTATAGAGGAAAATTGCACTGTCGTCATCAGTAATATAACATTAGAGAGAAAATATGTATATTACAGTATGGAGAGTAAACGGACGCCGGTCATTCAGCTGCCAAACCTGCATAAGAGGAATAACATATCCTCTACAAAAATGAATCTAAAGGAAATTCACCTCGATGACGTCAAGTTCCTAAATTACGCGTTAAGAAGAAATTGTGTAAGTGAAGTGAGAAACAATATTAGTGAAGTTCGCGTTATACAAACCCGTAGTATCAGCTTAGCTACTCTAGTGTTATATATCGCACTCATTATGTGTATTGTAATTTTGATTGTCTATTATAATTTTAAATATAGATGTTGGGAAATATGTATGAAGCGAAATCACCGGATTCAAGTAAAACCACGTGAACCCGATAATTTCGCTCTTGAGGGGGGAGAAGTTAGGTCGCCCAGACCCGAGCTTTTGATAGAGTCAGCGGGACTGGACTCTAACGGATGTAGATAAGGAATAGCTAGTAAGCAGTTTAGTTATTAGGTGCACAATGTAACTCTCTTTTTAATTCATTATACGATTGGCATCCAATTCTGTCAGACGTTAATCATTTTCTTTTAATTTTTTATTCTAGTTTTTAAAAAGTTCTTTAAACGTTCCCAAAACTTAACTACATGATCAACAAAAATATTTTACAAACAAGCGTACAATCTGTCTAACGTTAAGTGGTGAAAGTTACAAAGTATTCCTGCTAGAGAACGAAGTCTTCGGGAATCTTCTGAGAAGGTGCCATGCTAGCGACGGGAAAGGTAACGCTAATATTTTTTCTCGAGTTGCGAGCGTTATAAGCTGCATCTCGCCATTACATCAAATCACTTGTTTTCCGCCTAAACAATAGAAAATATACATTATTATCTCTACTGTACGCAAAAGTTGTTATATTAAGCATTTGGTTCATAACGCTAGCGCTTGTTCAGATTTCAAAATATTAATATTAAATACCAGAAATAGAAATAAGCATTTGTTACGAAAGTTAATAGTGTCAAAATATACTATGCCTACGCCTGCATTCATTTATTTAAATATTCATAAATAGATTAAGCTCGCGGCCGTGTATGGATCTAAGGCTTTTTAAGTTTATACAGAATCCCTTAACCCAAAAAAAGCTATGCTGCTATATTTGTGTTTACTCATTCAAGAATAATGTGGTTACTACCTATACCTACTACTTACATGCAAATATACAAACAAACGAACTGTAACCTCTTTATATTATCCGCATAAATATAGATAGAGTTTACGTAATTACACGTATTTCTATAGTTCAGGGTTGATTTGTGTTAATAAATATTTATTTAAATTAATTATTTTTATTAGCCCATATCGAAATAGTTTCCTGTTCCATTCTAGTTCACCAATGTTTATTGTGAAGTTATATTTTTACAAAAAAAGGCAGAAGGCATTCTAGCAAAAAAAAAGGTTAATCATTTTTGTTACTCAAGTCGTGGTGTTACTCTCCCACTCATTATCTCGTGACTTGGAGAGCCTGGTAAAATAATTATTGTCTAGAAATGGAGGTAATTGGTGCTCTAAATTCTGGAAATTGCCACTGATTCATCGTCATATTGCGTGTCTTTGTGTGTCATTGCTTGAATTGAATATTTTGTTTAGTTCAATCGTACGTTACGTGCATTTTGAGAATTTTAAATTTATAAAGTAGATTTGGATTCTAAATAATACTGAAATTAATAGATTCTGAATAAAAACTATTGAAACGAATTAGTATTGGTCTGAGTATTTCCAATATATTATAAGTATGTGTTTACAAAAAAATCTTTTTAAGTGAGTGATAGCATGAGAGAGAATAAAGAAATTTACCGTCGATGCATGAACGAAACAAAAGTTTCAATAAAATTGAGTAGCTGATGAAGAACTTCGAGGCGAAAAATAAACTCTTCTGGAAAGAGGTAAATAAGGTTCGGGGTGGTTCGTCAGCATCCAGAATTGGTTGGTGAGGTGGCATTGTTACTAACACTCAAAAGTGTTGAAGTGGTAGAGTGAATATTTTGGAGAAATGTATGATCACGTCGGGTAAGCTGACGCTGTGAGAGAATCTGTAACTGACTCAGCAGTACCAGTGTTGATTTTGTTGATGAGGTTAAATGGTCGATACGAATCTTGAGGCTTGAAAGATCTTGAAGAAGCATTTGACAAGGTTGTGTGTAAGGATTTCTGGGACGTTTTGCTCGAATATGAGATTGATGGTGACCTGCTCCATGCTGTGCAGTCCACTTATAAGGAATGTAAAGCATGTTTGTGAATGGACGGCATTTTGTAGTGTTAGTTTGACATCGGTATTACTGTCTGGCAGGGCTGCGTGCTATCCACTCAGCTACTTAATCTGTATCTGAACAAATTGTCTGCGGAGAATAAGATCTTTGAATGTAGGATTGCGAATGGTTTATTTAGGGGTGAACTATCTACTTTAAGCAGATAATGCCTTATTATTAATAGAATCTCTGTCCATACTGCAAACATTAGGCACAGAGTAAGACTCTGTACTTGAATGAAAAAAAAAATTATGTATTTGAAACAGGGGAAACCAGAATGAACACAAGCATTATGGTAGATGATGTAATGTATGAACAAGTGAATGAGATTATATACCTTGGAAGCACTTTTTGCAGGGACGGAAGGTACATCGTTGATCTAGAGAAGCGAGTCAATACACGGAATAGTTTAATAGGAGCGTTGAGAAAGCTCAGGTCGCTGAAAATTAAGCCAAGAAGAATATATAGCTTAAAGTTCACAAAACAATGCTAATCATATGCTGACGTTTGAAAGAAAACCAGTTATAGCAAAAATAAGTTGTAGAATAAATACGGCCGAGATGCAAGAATTGCGTATAATCGGTAGGGAAATACTTGCTGACCGCATTTGCAACGATGATTTATGAATGAGAGTATTAAAAGAGAGTGTCAGTGTGAAGATATGTCATGCTCGTTTGGTTCAGACATGTTGAAATAATGCGGGATGAAAATATGACCAAGAAATGCAAATACACCTCTACCTCCTCCACTACTGTACCAGGAGTCCAAGGTACGACCATACAGGAAAAATCTATGAATATTAATAAGCGAGCGAAGCGTGTAAGAACCGCATAATTGCACAAGAGACCTGGCGTGAAGATATGGATAGATAGATGTTATTACGTATGTATATGAGACATCTATTACATTCTTAGTCAAAGCTTTGCTTAGCTTAGGATTAAATAAAATATTAATATAGTCAGTCTGCTTTGATACGGCCAACCTATCACTCTTAAATTATTTTTTTATGTGTAAGACATAATGGATCGCAGTAATACAAAAATTATAATCAAATCCCAAGTGCGAGCTGCGATGTTACATCCAACTGAATAAATTTAATAAAGAAATGATCAAGGAAAACATGTACGGCATGACTTTGTGTTGTCCGTACATAGTTACAAAACTAAAATTTGGTATAACATTATGACTTGTGAATTGTGTTGGGATTTGGGTAAACGTAATAAAACCATTGACAAGCTTAGTGGTGGAATGGTCGGTGATAGCTTTTTGTGTGTATGAACATATCTATTTGTGTTGGTATGGGTGTTTTCTATGTGTAATAATTATGTATTTGCAAAAAAATATGTACGTATGTTTATCATTTGTATAGTACAAACATCAAAAGCTTTGTATAGTCTGGGACTCGATGGCGCTATGAAAAAAAAACATTAAAGCACATTTGTCCTCTACTAATTTCTCAAAATAATATGCTTCCATGCGTTACAGGAAAACTATAAATCGTTTATACCAGTTTTAACAGAGATCTTGCGCAAAATCCAAAGCACATGTCTTCCTTAACCTTCTGAATCTTTCCTTGTATCTACCACGGATTTATAACTACAAAACGATGGGTGATAATAATGCATAATTAAGAGTGTTTAGTAAAAGACTCGCGGTTTGGGGGTTCCTCACGAAAATGTTATATCATCTTCATATACCGACCACCATGCGTTACTGCAGTCACATTTGGGCGGGAGCACCTGGATACCAGCTAGGATTGTGTGATTGGGTTTGACGAGGTGTAAGAATTGTCAACGATCCCAAGATAACACACAGTATTGAGTCCTTAAGTTTAAGGAGTGATTTCGCCTCCCCTTGTGTATTCTACCGAATGTACAACGGGTTGTGTTCTGAAAAATTGTCGACAACTTCTTGTTACAACTGCACTGCTCGCCGATATTCGGGAAGTTCAACTTCAAGTACTGCCCGGTTCCAAAGAAGTCTTCTTCCGAGAACACTCAAGTTATGCAATAAACTCCCATCCGAGGTTTCCCCAGGGCACTATTTCATGGGGCTCAAAAAAGGCGGGAAGAGGTTTTTAGAGCGCCGGCAACACATGAGTGTTACCCCTGGTGTTACAGTGACTGTTTACCATCAGGCAGGTCATATGCTTGTTTGTTAGGTGGTACAGAACTTTTGCTCAGTGCGCGACCAACTCTCACTTGGACGACTTTATTCTAATTCAGATTCTATAATAATTATATCTAAATAACCATTTAAGCAAATATCTATCCAGACCGTCTTCTACTTAGATTAGGTGCAGTGACATTTTGATCGTATTTTGATTCTTTTACAGCTAATTCCATCTTATGATTAGTAGGAATTTTTAGATGTTTTCTAACAATCAAGCTATTTAATTTTACGTAAACGTAACATACCAGTTTACATAAATTCGCTATTTTTTTACAACGTCGGGAGGCATACAAGCACACTACCCACGTATGCTTGTATGCCGTTGTATAAAAAAATATTTTAAATCAAATTCAGATTGATTTGGATAGTGTATGCAAATGGTCGCATGGATGGAACATACGTTCGACTCACAATAGTCAATATCTTTAACTTAAACTTATTGTACCCAACCATAGATGTAGAAATTCGCAGCCAAATATCAACTCCCTAGAAGGTGGTTGTGTTTCTGCGTGTAAGTACACCCGTAAGCTCCTAAGGAGTTGCTGTGTTATCAGCAGAGGTGGCATCGCGCTAGTAATACCTAATATATCACAAGCGTTCACAGGCTACAGTAAACGGTTTACATCAGGTGAGCCTTATGCTTCCTGACGTTGTATAAAAAGAAACAGTAATTTGGACATAAAATATAATGAAAATTGTATAGTATATAAAAAATACATCAAAATAAGAAAACATAACGCAGCTTATCACTCGTATTATTAACTAAATGTATATTTATTTTACACTACCGGTAATGAAAGTAATATTTAAATATTTGACTTTGAAAAAAAAACCGGCTAAATGCAAGCCGGTTCACACGCAACGGCCCCAAATACTGGAACAGCAATTACTAGGTCTGTCATCCGACTTGCATTGCCCGAGACATCCCTATTTCTTGTTTAACATTAGGTATATATAACTACAATCAGAATTATCGCTGGAAAATGTTTTAAAGCTGTGTTATTTTTTAAACATCGCCAAGAAACATTAAATGTGGATATAATCTCTTTCGCTTTATCTTCGAAATTTGTAAAGCGAAAACTCATAAATTTAAAAAATTGAACTTTATAAAACTTTATGTATATATTTCAGAAAAGTAGACTAAGGTTTTTATCTAGCTCAATTTTACTTAATACACCACCCGTGCTGTGTAATAGGTACACCTCTTACAATCGTCCTTGTTGTACAAGATAACATCGTTAAAACGTTCGATAAACATATTAAAATCAGTATTTTCTTAGTTTTGCCTATAATACGTAAAAATGCGGAACGCATCATTAAATAACCGACTAGTTTTAGAGTTCCATATATTTATGTAATATCTACCAGGCCTTCAAGAGTAGCCAGTGGTTTGTTAAACGTATGCGCGTTCACAGAAACGACAAACGTGCTTTAGTGTTAGCCACGGAAGGCCTGGCCTGTATGCAATGAAAAAGTGTTGTTAATTGTGCAAAATGGCGGGACAGGTACGTAAATTAGAAAAAAAAATCATAGGCAAATATTTATATCAAAAATTAATATTTTAAATTCCGATTCGAAATAGAAACAATAAATATTTGAAAATACTAGTTTAATTAATTCATTTTTTGCAATACAAGAATCTACTGTTAACTTTGTACAGCCTAATTTGATAATTTTATTTTTATACAATTATAGAATTGAGTGTGTTTGGAATTTTGCTTGTTTAATTTTGGAATGTTAGTGGCTCACTATCAACTTTAGGGCCAAAGTCAATCTCATCTACACTGATAGAAGAAAGATAAGGTGGTGTAGCTCTAAAGATAGGTAGGTTGGGGACAGTGATGTTTAATTATCAGCCGGCGTCAGTGGCGTAGCGTGCCTTGTCGGGGCCCCGTATAAAAATTTTTTTGGAGGCCCTTATATGGAGGTAAAGATTTTTCACAAAAGAAAAAAAATATTGTGAGAAGAAATATTTATTTATCACATAATTTACCCATTTTACAAATAAAAATCGAATTTTAAATATTCACTCTCCTTGCCTTTTTTTCGGCAAACTGATTTATTAAATCATTTATGGCTGATGATGATTTTAGTTTTTCTAAAGTTTCCGCCTCTATGGACAATAGTGAGATGTCTGACAGCCGTTCTTGTCCCATCGAAGTTCTTAAGTAATTTTTTATTAGTTTTAATTTTGAAAAACTTCTTTCTGCCGTTGCGGTTGTAACTGGAAGGGTCAAGAATAAAAAGCATGCTGTGATTACCTCGGGAAAACTGGATGCAAGACTATTGAATTTTACTAGCAATAATTCAATGAGTTCTTTAATGGAATAAATTTTTTTAAATTCAGAATTTAAGCATGTTTTTAGAGCCTTTAATTGGTCACAAAGATTAAGTGAGATGTCTTTACTGTATTTAGCAGACAGTTTTCCGGAAGCGTTTAATATCTCTTCGCTTGAAGAAGATAGGAGTTTCTCCGGTTGTAATATTTCGAATATACTACTCAGGTTGCAAAGGCTCTGAAATCTTTCTTTAGTTTGAGAAATTAATATATCTAAATAGCAATAGTATACATTGACTTTGAAATAGGATTCCGGGTCGGAAATTCTCTCATCTTGTGATAACTCATCAAAAAAACGCTTCGTTATCTTTCGCCTACTGTTTTTAAAAACAGTTGTTACCCCCCACTCTTTTGCTAAATCTTTGGATTCATTTAGCAAACTATTAAATGAATTCTGATTTCTTAATTGGCACAGTCTATTTAAAAGATTACATAGATTTCTGTAAGTCATTATTTTCATGCTGTAGAGCTTTAGAAACAGGATTAATAATTTCAAATAGTGAAGAAAAAAATGTAACGAGCACTAAGAAATCAAAACTCTCTAAAATGTTAATTATACTTTTACATTCTTCACGTTCATCTTTTTTATTTGAAATTAAATTTAGTTGGTACAAAGTTTTCATGATTAGTAAAAAATTTTCCTTTACTGCTAATAAAGCGTCGTTCCTAGAAGACCATCTGGTAGGACATACCTTTTTAAGGGTAATCAAATATTTTTCAGATGAATCGTCACTTGGCATAGCCCAGCGTTTTATACTATTGCCAAAAAAAGTATATATTTTTTCTAAATTATCGAAAAAAGTCGATACTTCACGAACATGTCTCGCAGCATCGTTCAAAACCAAGTTTAAAGCGTGCGCAGCACAATGAACATAATCGGCATTTGGAGCATGCTCTTTTATTAGGGTTTGTAATCCTCCATACACACCCGACATAACATTTGCTCCATCGTATCCCTGTCCTCTACATTTAGTCAAATCAATTCCATATTCTTTAGTCAAATTTAAAATGACAGTTTTCAGACCTGCAGCACTGCAATCGGTTACTGCTATGAATCCTAAAAAGGACTCACAGATTTTTATTTCTTTAGGCACATTATCATCATTTTCTGTAACCGAGATATATCGAAAAACTACAGATAGTTGGTCAATTTTTGATAAGTCTTGTGTTGTATCCAGAATTATTGTCAGAAATGGAGCTTTTTTAATTTCTGAGATAATACTGTTCCTAACGTTAGTACCAAGCAAACTAATAATTTCGTTTTGAATCGTAGGGCTTAAATAATTTATTTCACCTTTCGGTTTTAGAAGAAGTTCTTTTAAAGTTGCATCATAGTTAGATAGCAGACGTGAAATTGCCATAAAATTGCCAGAATCAGAATCATGCCCCCTCAAAGGTAGATTACAAGATACTAAAGTAATTATAACATTAATTATACGATGCAGTACATCTCTCCAGAATGTAATTTTACTATCGATTTCACTTTTCAATAGAGTATCGATGGTATTTCCTTGCAACCAATTATTATAAGAGAGTGAGGCACTAATATGCTGCTGTGACTTTTCATGGTCAAGAATAGTTTGTGTGAAATTGCTTCTAACCGAAACACCGTTAACCCAAGCAGAGGAGTACGATTTGTTTTGACGATCTGCTAATAACCAACAGAAGTGACAGTACGGTTTGTTTAAAACGTTAGAATAACATAACCATGGTCTTATAATTTTTATGCCTGCCTGATTGAAATATGAATAATAATAAGCCGAAAAAGGTCGGTTATTTTCTGAAACTTTTGGAAATGGTCCTTGTGGTTTAAATGGACCCAATTTAAAAATTATTTTTCGTTCGCATTCAGTTAAATTGTCACCAAAATTTCCTCTATCTGATGAAATTATATTACAATCTGCATTATCTGCAGATATATCAGAATCGTTGACTTGGGGTTCCTCGATTTCTGGATGGACATCCGATAAAGTATGTGCTTGGCTTTCTTCTATTTCCGGATGGATATGTGACGAAGAACATGCTTCGGAAGAATCTAAAAATAAACGAGTAATTGTTAAAAAATAAATACGAATGCTTTGATACTAAACTAAAAAGAGTTATATATAAATAAATAAAGTTACTAAGGGTCACAGTTAGAGAGTGTTCAGTTCAGACGCACACAGACTCTACGCGGATTGTGCTCGTACCTATTAGTAGATACAAAATCACCTGCAGCCCGTCCGTGCATTACTATACACCTGCGTGCTATTTAAACGCAGCGCGTAGTGTAGTGGCCATACAAAACGAGAACCCGAAAGCGAGTCTGCACATCTGAAGTTCTCAACACGCAATTAACGATACGATACGGACTGATAGACAAACAACAAAACAAATCGATCCTATAGATAAGTTAGAATTTTGTTTTTTTTTTAATCAAGGCACGGAACCCTAAAAACAGTATAATTGTGAAAATCGAGGGGGGAGACAACTTTTTGTGACGGACAGATGGACAGACCGAAATTAAAAGATTTCCTTGTTTATCACTACGGGCCCCTAATAAATGGGTTGGGTAGTAGTGTAGTACTTACCTTTTCAATCTAAATCACTCACAGTATCTTGTCTCTGAAAAAATGAAGAAATTTTGGGCACTTTTTTTATAACCTCGTCCCTTTTCTGTTTAATTTTTCTTTTCTCAGCGCCGCTGGGATAATCTCTTTTCCTTTCACTCATTTCTTTTACAAATCGCTACTAATACTGCTAAACCAGAAGAACAATATTGTTTGTACTGAATTACAATGTAATGCACATGTATATATAGCGCGTAAATAAACAGTGCACTGCACTCCGTGGTTTAACATCCAATGCAAAGTACAACAACGTACACGTACATCGCGATATCGATGAAGGATTCCCGGGGATTCCCCGCTGAGTTGAAGATGAAGTAAGTAAAACGGGGAAGTCCCGCAGCCCGCCATAACGATGTAGTGTTGCCAACTTTTGAACGCACGCTTAAGGCGGGAAAAAAAGGAATTGCTTTATAGAATTTTGTCATTTGTAATTTGTAAAATAAATTAGAAAGTTTTTATTCTTTTTCCTTACACACTTTGGGGGCCCCCGTGGCCCGGGGGCCCCGTATAATTGATACGGCAAATACGGCGGTAGCTACGCCCCTGGCCGGCGTACTAGTGATGCACCTGCACTCATAGATTGTCATAGAGATATTGAATTAGATACATTCCCCATTTAGAGAACTACCTTCAACAAAAAATCGCAGATAAATATTATATACTCGTAGGAAATGTGCGGGTTTTATATACTAGGAGTAGGCCATAATTTCTTATGTGTCTATAGTTTAGCGGCAACAGCTTCACACTATTCGAGTTATGTGATTTTCCATTCAACGTGGTATAAGAAATGAATTTATTCCTAACAACGTATATAAAGTGTCAAATGCAGTAACAGTGTAGGCTTGTAAAGATTCAACCTGGGAACTGTCTGGAAAATCCAAGAATACATTAAATCTACGAAATTGACATTTGACAGGTACCTGCACGCCTAACAGTCAAATGTAAAGTTTATTTAATATTACCACTTGAATGTCGTTTTCATCCAACAATATAATTTTTTGTATATGTCATACGAGACGCGAAACATTAATGTTTGAGTGTTATTTTTAAGGTTCCGTACCCAAAGGGTAAAACGGACCCTATTATTGAGACTCCGCTGTTCGTCCGTCCGTCCGTCTGTCACCAGGCTGTAATCTCATGAACCGTGATAGTTAGGACAGCTGAAATTGTCACAGATGATATAATTCTGTTTCCGCTATAACAACAAATTTAGTATTTGTAAAACAGAATAAAATAAATTCCCATACAACAAATAATTTTTTTGCTCGATATTGATAACGGCAACAAGTAGACTCATGAAATATTCACAGAATATTTAGTTATATATTCATTTTAAAAATAAATAATTAAATTAAAATAAAATAAATATTTAAGAGGGGCTCCCATACAACATACGTGATTTTTTGCCGTTTTTATCACGAAGGGTTCCGTACCATTATCGGCAAAAATATATATGATATTTTTGCCGATAATGGTACGGAATCCTTCGTGTGCGAGTCCGACTCTTTTATTTCGAGTTTTTTTTTTGTTATCGAAAACGTATTAATTACGCAAGTGTAAAATCACCCAAAGGTTCATTAACTATGCACGTATTGAATCAAACAGCCAATGTTGTTGTAATATGGATATTGTTGATGTTAACATTTATATATTCAGTGGTATAATAACAGTTGTGTACCAACTGGGATTTTGACATTGAGTTTTTACCTGCATCAGACCAAAGTCACGTTTGAAACAAAGGCCATTGACCTGTAGAGCAAACAGTGGGAATATCAACTATTGTTTTAAAGAATTATACGTATTAACATTATACCTACAAAATATAGGAAGTGAACTTGTTGTTTTCCATAAATCAGTTCGTAAATATGTTTTTATGTCAGTCTTACACAATGAATAAATTCGTTCATCGTAACATCCATACCAAACTCGTCAAACCAGGACAAATTTGCAATTCTATCAAAATCTACATTTTTTAGGTTGATTAATTTACAATTTTATTTTATATAAGGACAGACGAGTTCTTGAATTAAGTGTGGATCTTTGAATATATGTAACACAATGTTGGTTATGTACCGTATTACTAATTAAAACTACACTTGTAAATGTCACTGATCACACCAGTAGTGTAAAAATGGTCAATATAATCATTACCTCTGCAATAGTTTAGTTTAATCTGATTATGATTTCGACGTGGAACAGTCAACGGTATGCCCCTAACTAAAATCGACTGAAAATGAGATAGATTTGTTAACCGAGCGTACGAGAACCAATGGTAAACAATACGGTGCAAGTTCCTGTCGGGCTCCATTCTTTTGTAACATTTTTGCAACGGGGAAAGCGCACAACAAGAAATCGCTATATCGCGTTATCGCTGGACCTAAAGTGATAAATAAAAGGCGTCACTGGACTTGAAAATCACGGATTTTCTATTGAGAAACCATAGTAGGGGTATGCCGAGTGGCAATATTGCGAGACACACATTTGTTGTGTGAATTTTCATATTGCAGGAGCTTAATGGCAGCCGTGATTTAATCTATCTTATGGAGAAGCAAATTTTCTACTGCAAGTATGTAGCTTACGAGTCTTGGAACATGACGCGCGCTAATTGAAATCGTAATGTTTCTAATTTAAAGGGAAAATCGAATGCGGCCTCGAAGTTCAGTAAAAGCGTGCTAGAGCAAAATTCGCCGGTAGAGTCAACGAAAGCAGATAGAGCAATACACTGCTCTCTATGCAAGCCGCGCTTTCTACTTATTCGTTAAGACAATTTAGAAAAACTTCTGTCGGCCATCCATACCACCGTTGTGAAAACCATGTAGGGACACATACTATTGTATCAGCGTTTTTGGAATATTGCTGATTATGCTGCTACGAGCGGGCGAAATCGGGAGTCGCCATGCAGTCGCCTCAGTAGAGCTCAATCGCAACCTCGTATGGCTATAATATATTCGTATTGAATATTGGTGAACTCGAATAATTTGGTATTTTCTAAATTGTAGTGTGGAAATATCCTCACAATTTAACTTTATCATTTTCACAATCCACTGAACGCACCTCAGACACACAGACTGAACTATGTATCATCGGCTAGTCATACTCATATAGTACACTAGGGGTGGTACATGTAACATATAACCGGATTGCATGTATGAATTCGGTCTATAATGCTAAAGAGAAAGCTAATTTACTGGGTAATCTCTTTGCCTCTAATTGGAATGAAGAAGAGTGGTGGAATGACTACGAGATATTTTGCGGGCCTTTTCAGGCTTTCCTACTCCACTGGGCAAGTACTATCTTCGTGGGCGACAGATCAGACTCATTGAATAACAGGATATGAGAATAGAGGTAATAGTGATAACTATTACTTCTATTCTCCCCAAGGTGGTGAAGCTTTTAATACACTCGACTCATTTCTAGATCACAATTTTACGGCTTTTGTCACATTCGTTCGATTAGTGATCTTCTAGTCTACCTTACATACCATTGGACTTCGGCGATTAAGAACTGAGGAGAGGCATAGTCTGTCAGCCCAGATGTGGCGATTGGGTTTGAAATCGGAGTCTTGTATTATTTTGGCAAACCCAAAGGTTCACGCAAATACTTTGCCAACTTCTTATCCAGGATGGTAGCTACTTAGAATTAATGGATATCAATACTGGCATCACGCAACGTTTGTACTGTCTCCGGCGTTACTTAGGCTGCATATTAATATGTTGTAAATTAATTTCATTCATTGCTATGCAAACGATAGCACCATAACTAATTATACTTGTGGAGAAAAGTAAGATAATTGTCTGTAACAGAGAGCATACTTTGACTAAAGTTATCAGACTGGTAGCGACTGAGTTCGTTAACTAAAAAACCCCTTAAGTGTTAAGGGAAACTTTGACTCTCTTTGTGGCATGTACTCTGTGTGTTCTACCAATGACGAACTCGGTGGCGAAATGGTTAACAATGCCACTTTAACAGTAAGGCTCATTTTCACAAGCCAGTGTTGGAGTCATGGGTTCGATTCCCACACAGGTCAGACTTTTGTATGCATGCACATGATGTCTCGGTCTGGGTATCTTAAGAGAGGTATGGCTCATCAAAGCAGTACGTCCGGGGTAGTAGCTCTACGCCACAGAAATTCACAGCCATAAAACAACTCGCTGGAGAGTTGTTGGGTACCTGCGAGTGAGTGAGGTTACGAGTTAATGTGTTAGCAGCAGAGATTAAGAGATACTTAATGTAAGCGTTCATAGGCTACGGTAACCACTTTACATCAGACGCGGCGTATACTTGTAGACCTCCCGATGTTGCACGTAAAAAAAAATATAATAATAAAAAAAAATATCATAAAGTTGTGTGTTCCGAGGCGTTCTCCGATATCATTTAAAACGTTAAACGAGCAAATCCCATATTATTATAGTATTGGAATTATTTTAACTGACATGCACGACGTAAACACGCGAGTATATTATGTAAGTGAGTGAGTGAGTGACAGTCACGTCTCCGGAAAAAGATTTTATTTCATAATCTTGCCATATAACTACGAGTATACTGGCTGCACCACTTCGTCCGTGCTTATGCCCGGTATCCCGTAGGAACCGCCTTTTCTACTTTACTTTTTCCTCAGTTTTTAAGGGTCGTATCGTGATGTTCTATAGCCTATAACCTTCCTCAAGAATTGGCCTATTAAATGCATAGAGACTTTTTCAAATCCGTTTGCTTGTTCCAGAGATTAGCGCGTTCAAACATACAAACTCTTCCGCTTCTATATCAGTATGGATTATATTTTCTATTGAACAATTTTACTTAAAAGTTATACGATTCCAGTTTTGTTTTCAATGTAGGTACTGACAAATTTGTTGCCTGCAGCTTCATGCTTTAGAGACATTCACGAACTTGTTTCGTCTACCTTGGCGACCTCGGCTGCGTTAGAACTTCATTAATCAACCCCAATGTCAAATCAACTGTACTATGATAACGTGCGACATAAGGTCAAGTGGGAGTCGACACTCTATATCAGGGTTCCGTAATAATGTCATTTAAGTTTTAACTTGCCTAGTGGAGTTTATCTTACTTATGGCAGAGAGAGCATGAAAACGCAGTCGAAATGCGAGCGTTGTGCAAAATTTGTGGCGTAACGCTTGTAGACCGTATGATGTTAGAAACATAGTTGTTCTGAAGGAGAGCGTTGGTGTTAAAATAAGAAGAGGCATGCTCCGTTGGTTCAGACATGCGGATAGAATGCAGCAAGAAAGAATTACGAAACAAATATACAACGGAAAAGTGGTAGGATGTAGGAGCCGAGGAAGGCCAAGACTTCCCTACCATGACCAAATTGATCGTGTTCTATCAGAAGGTGATGTCAGGAGTTTTAGAAACGACGAGCGTACATGAGAAGAGTAACGAATGTTAAAGGATCGAGTCATGGGGCGCTTGGTTCTCTCTGCCTATCCCGCAAGGGATTTGGCGTGGAGTTATAGATAGATAGAAGTTCTTCTCGTCTTGGTTCGTATTGATCATGCTTAACACTGAAAACGCAATAGCAACTCTTATCACGTAATGAACAAGAACGACACAATATCAAAGTATAAGCGTGTACTTTATTTATACAACGTCGGGAGACATAAAAACCACGGTCCGCCTGATGTAAAGCGGTTACCATAGCCTATAAATGCTTGCAATACATTTAATATTACTCGCGTGATACCACCTCTGCTGCTAACACAGCAAATGCTTACTATCTTACTGGTGACCTCACTCACAAGCATGAACACAACAACCCTCTAGGGAGTTGTTATTTGGTTGCGATTTTCTGGTAGGTTGAGGTACTCTACCAGACGGGCTGTTTTATATAACCCCCAGACCAATACAGACATGTTCATGCACACAAACGTTTGTGTACGAATCGAACCCGAGAAAAAAAACGAGCCTTAAAGTGGAGTATTGTCATGTTCCTGCGTGTGAATAAATTTACCCGTAAGCTCCTATGGAGTTGCTGTGTTAGCATCAGGGGTGGTCTCGCGCTCTTGAATATTCCTATATTGCAAGGGTTCATAGGCTACGGTTACATCAACTGGACCATATACTTGTATGTTTTACAATGAAAAAATATTTGAGGAATTCCCTTTATTCCTTATAAATCCCATCATCTAAATCGAATTCAGTCGTACTCGCAGTGTTCCTGCGAGTGAGTGAAATCACCAGTAATCTCCTAAGAAGTAGATTATTAACAGCAGAGGTGGCATCGCCCGTGTCATACTTAATGTGCTGCAAGCATTCATAGAGTACGATAATCGCTTTACATCTGGTGGGCCATATGCTTGTATGCCTCCCGACTTTGTATAAAAAAAATATCTACTTCTGTTTTTGAGATAGACCTCGTAATAAATTTGCATCGACGTAAAGCTCCATTTATAATCACGCTTCGAAAGTTCCGTACATTTCTAGATCCTTGCGTTCTTTTATCTATATAGCTCAGAAGGAACAAGTTGCACAAACACAATGTTTGTAGGTTTTTTTTCGGATCCATTGAAATACATCTGATGGTTTGTTTTCCTGTAAAGCATGAATAAAAGCACACCATATTGAATTCACACTTATTTTTCGAAAAATTACGTAAAGAAAAGTGCTTTAGGTACAAAACCCTAAAATGAATTTTACATTATTACATTATTTACAAAAAAAAAACTTACTCAACTCACTATTGTTGTATGTACGAGGTAAGCCTCGTATTGCTTTGTGTTTTCCGTAAGCATTCAAGAAATAGTTGCTACGTACTATATTCTTGAATGTCCGGGGGGCATTCAAGAATATAGTACGTAGCCTATGAACGCTTGTAATACATAGTGTCACTCGTGCGATGTCTTCTCTGCTGCTAATACAGCAACTCCTTAAAGAGTCCTAGAGACTCGTTAATACTACTAGTGACCTCACACACAGGAACACAACAACCTTCTAGGGAGTTGTTATTTGGCTGGGATTTCTGTGAGGTGGAAGTACTTCCCTAGACGGGCTGCTTTGATGCGCCCTACCTTTCATAAAAACATCCTGAACAAAACAAACAGACATGTTCATGCACACAAATTTTTGTCCTGTGTGGGAATCGAACCCAAATGCGTTGGTGGCAAAGTCGCGTTATTCACAACTGCGCCACAGAGCTCGTCGAAAGTTATTCAACTAATAAGCTCTAATACATGACACTTTTACAGAGTCGGCAACACAAGGGATCCCTGGGTATTGTAAATGTCCATAGGCTTACATAACTCTTAGCATCAGGCAACGGTTGTTTGCCATCTTAGTGATAGAAAATTATTACCCCATGGAATGCTACTGCTAAAAATGTTGACTCCTTTTTATGTATGCGACCCACCCCCAAAAAAAAAACTTAAGTAATTGAATTTTTAATAATTTCCAATAATTTGAAGGGATATCAAAATATGCGCAAACCAAGGTACGTACGAGCACGTTCCGATAAATGAAATGTACGTATAGAACTCCTGTACATTTCAAATGAGCAAGGAGTGTCGGAGAAACAACATTATTCTCAACATCTGTAGGCGTTGAGAGAATAAAAAATAGCACGATACGAGAACTTTGTAGAATGAAAGTTGATGTAGTGACAAAAATTTCAAATGGTATGCTGAGCTGGTTTGGTCATTTAGAAAGAATGAATGACAAAAGAGTTACGAAAGAAGTGTATCAGGCAAGAGTGAATACTGATGTCGGGAGGGGCCGCCCTAGACGCACACATATAGATCAAATTGGTGATGTGTTGAAAGGGCCTAATCAAAAGTACCCAAAACCGAAGAGCATGTTTGAAGAGATGAATGAGTGTAAAAGAAGCGAGATGGGTATGTTTAGATCGGTGCACCTGGCGTTCTATAGTCTCTGCCTACTCCAATGGGAGACAGGCGTGATGATATGTATGTATGTATCTGTAGGCGTATTCACAGTGCCTCGAAACAATCACAGTCGAATCGGAATCGAAAAATTATGTCAAAATTTGTGAATACCCCTACTATAATTTGAAAATGTAAGCTACTGATTTTTACCTCAATCCACGTGTTGTCTACAAAAGATTTTCTAATTGAAACAAATTCTAATTCACAGATTATATTAAAAAGGAGCCTAATCGTTTTGGTAATCTTATTTACTTACGACGGGCATACAGAAGCTGCTAAGAACAAAGCAATAGGCACTTTATATAGATGGAAACAAATAGATTTCGCATATCCTAACTCCGAGGAGCGTGAAGATGCAGTCAATTACGAGTAAGTGAACCATTTTCTATTAAAATATTTGACTAACAAATACAAGAATGGCATTGTGGGCGTTTGAGCGACATGAGTATTTCCAAAAGATTCTTTTTAATACAACCCTAAGTTTGTCAGTTGGTCAGCTTCTTCTTGTTAGGGTTCTGTAATCCTGCTTCTCTATCCGGCAGCAGTCAATTAGTTGTGATCTATTTTTGATATAAAAATAACTAGTCGTAGAAACTACAAATATTCACTCGACAACTCTTCTGCCTGCCACATGTCGGTTAGGTCAACATTGATTGCCTGTTAGCTAATACGAAAAAATATATCATACTGCGTCTGTAATGGTTTGGTGCGGAATGTCTTATCCAGGAATCACAAAGCTTCATTTTTGTGAAAAAGGAGTGAAGACTCCAGCCAAAGTGTATCAAGAGACTGTCTTGAATCGTGTTACGCAACCTCTCAGCAATACACTTTTTAAAAATGTACTTACTGTGGACTTTCCAGCAGGACTCTGGTCATAAGGAACGAACTACCCAAGCCTAGCTCGAAACCAACGTTTCGTACTTTATAAGAGCTGAAGACTGGCCCTCGTCTAGCCCAGATCTGAAACCCCTTAGACTACAAATTATGGTAAGGTTTAGAGGACATGGCCTGCTCGAAACAACACGCCGACATTGTGTCTGTTAAGAAATCTCTGGAGCAAGCAGTGGCTATATTTCCCATAGAAACAGTGCGTAAAGCCATACATTCGTGGCCAGACAGATTAAAGGCCCGTCAAGCCAAAGCCAAAGGGGGCCATTTCGAATAGAATCTTTTTTTTTTTTTTGCTGAGACTTCCATAAATATGCACATACAAGTATTATTATTTTAGACATTGCACTCACGAGGAGGCTTTACTAAGATTACATTACTGCATAAAAAAAAGTTGAGAATATGCAATCTTGCATTGCCGGTGGAACACCTGGCTCGTCAATTATATGTATAATTCAATTTTTTTTTAATTTGTCGGCCATTTTGACCATGTTCCTTAAGAGATAGGAACGGTGTTCCTGAACATTCCTAAACTACTTTTTTATGCTGAATCCGAATCTGAAGTCAAAATTCGAATATTCTAAAAAAAGCTACAGACAAACATATAGAATTCATATAGGAACGGTGTTCCTGAAAATCAAATTCATTTGTAACAGAACTATTAGCCGGACAAGGAATACATGGTTTTGATAAAAAAATTACTTATTAACTTCATTGGATGGTATTATATGTTATTTATATAAATTTTAGATTGGTAATATAACCAAATGGTATGACAAATTTACTAACTTACTTAACCGAATTATACTTACGATTAATAAATTATAACTTACAGTGAGTTCATTCAGAGCAACGTCATCGTCCTGGGAGTAGAAAGATGGAAAGACCGTATTTTTCTAAGCACTCCTCGTTGGAAGAAAGGAGTACCAGCTACTTTATCAGTACTACCGATACACAGCGAGGAAGAGTCCCCGTTACTTGAACCTTACCCAGACTGGGACTGGCATAACGCAGGTTAGTACGTGACGCTCTCTAGATATTCAAAATGAACTTCAAAATGAACAGTTTCCAAGTTATAGTGGTCACAAATTAATAGGACCATTACGATCATGATCGGGAATGTAACCCAAATAATAATAAAAAAAGATAACAAGAAACAGTCACACGATAAAAATTGTTTGTCGGTAGACGTACAAGCATACGGCCCATCTGATGTAAAGCGGTTAACCTACGAACGCTTGTAATATATTAAGTATCACTCGCGCGATGCCCCCTATGTTGCTAATTCAGTAACTCCTCAACAAACACAACAACCCTCTAGGAAGTTATGAGAGAAGCTACGATTTTCTGTGAGGTGGAGGGGAGGTACTTTCCCTGAGGGGCTGCTATAACGCGCCATACCTCTCTTAAAAATATTAAAACCACGACAATCAGACACGACCATGCGCAAAAATGTTATTTAATAGTCCTGTGCGGGAATCGCACCCACGATCGTTGGTGTCAAAGTAGCGTTTCTAGCCACTGCGCCATCGAGCTAGTCAAAATTGGTTGGTTGTAGGTTGTATTACCTAAAGAAAAAACACGTTTAAAAAAATTGAATTACCTAAATGAACTAAATTAAAAAAAAAATTGTCGGACAAATTAAACAGCGCCACCCAGCCTCAAAGTAAGCGAAGTTTGTGTTATGGGTACTAAACAACTGATAAACATACGTAAATACATTTTTTTGTTACATAATTATTATACATAGAATATACCCAGACTAAGACAAACAGATATGTTCACAAATGTTTGTCCTGTGTGGGAATCGAACCTACGAGCGTTGGTATCAAAGTAGCATAACAGCGCGTTTCACCACTGCGCTACCGAGCTCGTCAATTACGCAAGATTTAAAAAAATAATTAGGTTCAAAGATAAGTTAAGATGTTCTTTTTGACACTATTATTTTTAAATTATCTTTTTTAATTTTACATAAAGTTAATATCTTCTGACCGTAGCTCCTCGTGCGTACCCTGTTATCGTGATAATACATACATCAAGTAAGATTTTAGCATCATTTGATTTTTGAATTGGTTGTCAACAAATACTTGTTTTTGTTCTGTGTATAATAAATTATGTATTTATTATTTAGTGATTTTTTGTTCTTTTCAATTTGTTCATTGTTCTTTCGATAGTAATAGATAACAAAATGGTCAATTTAAAACATTTTTTTATACTACGTCGGGAGGCATACAAGCATACGGCCCACCTGATGTAAAGCGGGTATCATAGCCTATTAACGATTGCGATATATTAAGTATCGCTCGCGCGATGCCTCCCCTGCTGCTTACACAGCAACTCCTTGGGAGCTTACTGGTGACCTCACTCACACGCAGGAACACAACAACCCTCTATGGAGTTGTTATTTTGCTGCGGTTTTCTGTGAGGTGGGGTACTTCCCCAGATGGTCTGCTTTAATGCGCCCTACAAGTAAATAAAATTTTATTTCAGTGTTCATTTTGTAAATTAATTAACTACTAACTTGGCAAACAATACACAGCCAATGAACACTTGCTGTACAAGGCTCTAGTTGCATATTAAGGACTGCGTAAAACCTTCTTTGCGTATAGTTTGGTTCTGGACATTGCGTTGGCTGTATAATTTCCATTACTTTTATTATTAGTTTAGGCACTTATTTCTTATAGTATGTATGTAAGATCTATATGCAGTAATATAAGTGATGCACCGTTTTTGATAAAGCCAACTTATACAAAAATCGCATGAAAACGGATCGCCAGGAATCATCCTTGCATTTGAGGTACTAAAGCTGAGTAGTTTTGACACCTAAATTCATTTAAAAATGGGAACTGTCACGTTGTACCTACAGTTAAATTAGATTAAGTGTGACACTCAATTACGATTGTAACTCTTATTGCGTACGAAATAATAATGATATAATGGTCAAAGTGTCAAGATAGACTAAGTTAGTTGTTTTCGTATGTAAGAAATCATTGATGGCCCCAATGATATCAATCGAAATTAACCTTTTCTAGTAAAGTATAATACACTATATTCGTATATTGTGTTTGTGTGCATGAATATGGCTGTTTGTCTTAGCTTGGGAAAGTACTTCACAGAAAACCGCAGCCAAACTCCCTAGAGGGTTGTTGTGTTCCTGCGTCTGAGCGAGGGCCCAATAACGAATTGCTGTGTTAGCAGTAGAGTAGGCATCGCGCGAGTAATACTTACGTATATCAAGCGGTCATTGGCTAAGATAACCGCTTTACATCAGGTGGGCCGTATGCTAGTATGCCTTTCGACGATGTTTAAAAAAAACACAAAAATATTAAGTAGTCACACTTAATTTTTTTATTTGTATGCAGTAAGATTCCTGACTTATTTCATCGTTTGATCGTCATCATCACATTCAATATTTTTTTCAACAGATAATTGCACCGGTTTCACATCGGTATTCCGAATGGCTGTAGACCACTGTGGTACCATGTGGGTACTGGATTCTGGTCAAGTGGAAGCATTTGAAACACCCCAGCAACTTTGTCCGCCAACATTGTACGCAATTAACCTAGAAACGGACAGCGTAATTGGGCGCTATCCAATCCCAGAGGAATATGTACTTGAAAACTCCCTAATAACCAATATAATTGTGGACTCCAGAGATGCTCTATGTAGAGATCTTCACGTGTATATTGCCGATGCATGGAGATTTGGATTAATCGTATTTAAAGCAGAAGACGCAACATTCTGGAGGTTTAGTCATTATACTTTTTATCCAGAGCCTTTATTGTCGAATTACACACTTCATGGTCTTAATTATCAATGGTCGGATGGTCTCTTTGGAATGTCTTTAGGTAAATATCAATCAGGCGATAGACCATTGTACTATCACTCGATGTCTAGTTCGCTGGAATTTGTGGTGAGCACGGCCATCATAAGGGATTCGTCACGCACCAGCGACGCAGTAGGTGAATTCAAGCTGCTCGGGGAGAGTCGTGGCGCCGGTGGTCAAGTCTCCGCCGCAGCTGTTGACCGCAACGGTGTAATGTTCTATAACCTCATTTCGAGAGACAGTATCGGATGTTGGGACACGCGCAAACCGTATAAAAATGAAAATTTTGGCATTGTGGCGCGGAATAATAAAACATTGATATTTCCAAATGACATCCGAGCTGATCATGAAGTTCCACAAAAATTGTGGATTATAACAAACCGTTTACCAATGTATCAGTTCAATTTAATCGATTCAGATGAGTATAATTACCGAGTATTATATTTAGACCCTGTAAAAGCAGTGCAAGATAACATATGTCAACCAAACATATCTGACTAAATTTAAGTTATTCTTGTAAACCATAGTACTATAAGTATAATGATATTCAATCATCGACAATAAGTAGGTAACTTTCACATCATAACATCATAATTCATCAGCTATGGTCATTTCATTTTCTGGTGGATATCTAGTCTTTTATCTGTTTATCTGTAGTTTTATTGTATCACTTTATTGCATATATGTTTTTTGTAAATTACAATCATTACTGATGCTTCTTAGGTAGATGGAAGTGATAGTAAAATATAAGGAATTTCGAATACATATGGATGTTGTTATTTATTAGGGAATTAATAGTGCCAACTGTTTTCTTTATTTCTTTCTGAGAACTTAAATTTTTATTCTCACTTTCCGTTTGTTTTTTAGCTTTATAGAGTTTGAGCATTTCCTTATAACATTACTAATCCTCTGTATTCTTACTGCTTTGGAGCTCTTTAGACTCTATTTGATCATGTGATACAACCGATACCGATAGTTTAAGACTTTTTGTAACATTATTATTGGCATCGTTTTCATTTTGACTACAAACTCTTCCTATCGCACTAATTTTATCTTCAGACTGAAGGTGCAGTGGTTTTTCCGAATGCTTTTTCATAAATATCTGAGGATATTCCTGAAGGTAGGATACAGTACTCTGTTTACTGTTCCCAACAAGTGGGGTGTCCGTAATATCGGCATTTAAAGTAGTGCAATCAATATTATCGTGAATGGGAATATTTAGGATTGAAGATGATTCTAGGAACTGTGTCGTAGTAGCATCGTTTCCTTTATTTAGATATGCACCTATCCTTAACATCATCACACCAAATTGTTCAAGAATACGATCAGTATCACGAGGTATCGTTACTTCACTTCCAAACCAATCTTCATAGCAACCTATATCTGATATCATTCTGTTAGAATTCGTGGATAAAGGTATTTCGCTATGAACTCTAACATCATCATCGCTAATAGAGTCTGAAGATCGTTTGAGATGTGACGAATACTCCATTTTCGAACGATTCGTCTCTTCATTACAAGGTCTCCCATTATAGCTTTAAAATAATGTAGTTTATAAATTTGCATCGTAGCGTTGTAAATATTTAGTAGAATTATTTTAAAACATGTTTAAATACTTACAAACTTGTAATTAATTTCCTCCGTAATTGTTCCTCTCCCAACAATGACTTGGTACGTCGCCTTCGGATAGCAAGTTCAAAACTGTTGTCATGCCCAGCTGCCGTTGGAGGCAGCACGGCCGGGAAAGTTTTGAATGCTGACGTTACTTTCAGTGTGTGGTAGTAGCTGTCAAATAAACTATGCGAATGTAAGAGCTATATGCAGTAAGTGACCTTTGTTCAGGGAGCTAGTGATAAACCAAGGTAGAGATCACGACCTACATGTTATTATCTAGAATTAACAATTTTGTCATCCGAATGTATATACACGAGACGGATATCATATAATTAACGGAATATGTAACAATAAATTAATACGAGTACTTTACCTAAATATGAGCATCCATTTATAAAAGGCGGGCGTGAATGAAGATACTTTTATGATGAGAAATTTTATGCAGGGAGGTCTGGCAGGTCCAAGTAGCACGCACGTGCCGAGTCCTAGTGCCAAGCTTGTCAGCTCGCATAAAAAATTTCTTATTGCAGCCAAAAGAAGCCAAGGCAGAACTAAAGTGGGACGTTCTTCCTATAACAAAAAAAGAATCATGAACCCATTGTTCAACTTTTAAAATCCAGTGACATAGAATGATTATAGCCATTAAAAACAAATTAGACATGAACAGTAATGGTATTAAGTTTTTCTCCCTTTATACATTTAATATACCCAAGAGAATAGAGAGGTGCGACCACGGGCGGTCAAATGAAATCTAAATGTAATGGCATGCACTTTTGTCGATGTGTTATTGTTTTAAGTTATTAGCATAATAATATATAAAGGTCTAATAGCATGTACACATTATATTTTTTGAACAAAATACGATAATCCTGTCCAGTATTTTTTTTTATATTGCAGATTATTAGGGCCGAAAAATCGATTAGTTAAATTCTTGCAGGCCTGCAGGCCATTTCTACGTAACCAAAACAGCTCTTCCGACGGTTATTGCGTTCCTGCAAGTTAGTGAGATCAGTAGTAAACACCTGCGAGTCGCTAGTTACTGAGCTGACAACGCACAAGCGATACTCATTGCAGGCGTTAATTAACTACGAGTACTGTAACGGCCATAGCCGTTACCATTGCCGTTACCATAGATAACAGAAACGACGCCGTCATTTCTGTTATCTATGGTAACAGCATTACATAGATGGGACATACGAGTATGTTAGTCCCCCGATGCTTTGCGTTTGTACATAACTAAATATACAAATTATCACGAAGTTCCAATCTTCAGCGAGTTGAAATGGGCTAAAATTTCTTTTTAACAAACGGTCGCAAAAATGGTTTTATCGTTGTATCTAGTGATATCTCTTATTATAAAGTCGCTTAGGACATCTCAATCACTCAGCTTTTTGTATCTCTTTTTCCATGGTATAAACTTATACCATAGATTGTTTTCGTCAATTAAATTAAAGGGTTTCTTGTCCTCTCGATACAGTTTTAGTGTTTATTCCTATATTTAATGAAAATTAATAATATTAATTTAAACGCATTTCTTTGCCTACCCTACATGCCAGGCTAAAAAATAAGAAGTGACTACTTTTCAGGTGCGAGGAACCCATCATGAACATTTTGAAAATTGAATGTTCGATCTTAGCCAAGCAAGATGAAAGAAAACTGTAGTGGCAGTGTTGTGATACATTTTATTAGTTTAATGTTGCTAATTACTGATGGTATACCACTAACGTAACAAGCCTTTCTGATGTAGATAATTGTATTTATTATATTAATCTAATGAATGGATCAGAGCATAGAGCAACGCTGCTAGCGGTCCGCATACACAAAGCTGGGTAAAAAGTAGCTGGTATACTTTATAAAAAAATACCCTCATTAGTTGTATCTTATTTAATATCCCTACTTATTATTTTTCTTTATTAATCTAGAATACTAGACACTACTCTCTACCAGCTATTTTTTACACAGCATTGTGTATAAGACCACAGACGAAAACAGCGTTCCTGGATCGAACTTAATTCGAGGAGGGTACCTGCATGTTTGTTACATGACATATAAAAATGTAGGAAAGTAGCTTATTGTACAGTTTTTGAAGTAAAACTTCTTTACGCACGCTTGACTTGGGGAGTAAGCTGGTGAATGCGTGACGAGAGCGTTACGAAAAGTTTGATCGGGTGAGGCGAACGGAAGTTGAGAGTGAGATATAAGTTAGTGAAAATAGAAAGAGAGAGAGAGTTACGTTTCGTATATTACTGTACGGGCAAAAGAAAGAGGTGCGATTTTCTTTCTCTCTTTCTCTCATAGCGAGTTAAGTTTCGTATATCTAAGACACAGTGCAGGCCTATTGTCTGTATCACACTATGGAGCTAAAGAAGTTTTACTTCAGTCGTGTGGTCTAAAGCACATTCGTTTTTTTTATACTACGTCGGGAGGCATAAAAGCATACGGTCCACCTGATGTAAAGCGCACGCTCGCGATGCCTCATCTGCTGCTTATATAGCAACTCCTTGGGAGCTGACTGGTGACCTCACTCACACGCAGGAACACCCCTCTAGGGAGTTGTTATTTGGCTGCGATTTTCTGTGAGGTGGAGGTACTTCCACAGACGGATTGCTTTGATACACCCTACCTCTCTTAAAACATCCACACCAAGACAAACAGACATGTTCATGCACACAAATGTTCGCCTTGTATGGGAATCGAACCCACGAGCGTTGGTGTCAAAGTCGCGTCATTCGCGACTGAGCCACTGAGCTCATCAAAAATATTACTTTACTATTATTTATGTCATTCAAAAATAATTCATTTTTGTAATATATGAATAATCAATGAATATAAGGAAAATCAACATCCTTCGATGCTAATCACAGTAATTACCTGTTTTCGATTTTGATTTTTACCATAATCATCTTTAGAATCAGAGTTAACAACACATGCACATGGAGCATCCCGCTGATTAGCAAACATATTACCGTGAGAAAGCATTACGAAATTTTTCGCATAAGTCGGTGTGCTCTTAAGCTCCGGTTTCCTGGGATAGCGGTGCCGTCATGTAGTGGACACAATATTACGTACGTTGAAAGTCAGCCAAACACAGATCACAGCCAAATGGCCATTTCCTATAGTCTTGTTTATATCAGCGAATGAATCAAATCCCCTTTAATGGCCTATGCTCAGTGATCTTAGCTTTAGAAGTGCCAACGCGCGATTCCTTCTTGTGTCACGTAGAGTTCATAGACAATGGCTGATTTCGATCAAGTAGACTTCCGCGGTCAAATAACAACTCCCTGGAGGGTTGTTGTGTTTCTATGTGTCAGTGAGGTCACTAGTAAACTCCTAATGAGTTGCTGTGTTAGTAGCGGTGGTGGCATCGCGCGAGTGATACTGTATTTATTACCAGTGTTCATTGGCTACGGTAACCGCTTTACATCAGGTGGATTGTATGCTTAAATGCATACTGATGTTGTATAAAAAAAGACCATTTGTGTGTTTGTAATATATGTATTACAAACACACAAATGGTTTTTTTTGCCGATAACTTTATGCGATTAGGATGCCAATCAAATCGCAACCGACGCAAATTATTTTTAAATGGGAGATAAGGGCTGAGTTTTCTGAGGGCTAAGTAACGAGACGTAGTTATATTCATCAATTTGAACAACTTGAACTACCTTCTTTAAATTTTTTTATACAACGTCGAGGGACATATAAGCATACGGCCCACCTGATGTAAAGCGGTTAACCTAGCTTATGATCGCTTGCAATACATCAAGTGTCACTCGCGCGATGCCATCTCTGTTGCTCACACAACTCCTAAGGAACTTACTGGTATTTTCTCTCACACGCAGGACCACAACAACCCTCCAGGGAGTTGTTATTTAGCTGGGGTTTTTTGTGAGGCTTCCTTCTTCCCCAGACAGGCTGCCTTGTTGCGCCCTACCTTTCACTAAAACACCCAAACGAAGACAAACCGACATGTTCATGCACTTAAATGTTTACACGCAACCATATCCAACCTGCTTTGTGTTGCGTGTAAATTTGACTTTCGCAAAATAACGCCTGAATCTATTAACTACTTAAATGTTTGTTCTGTGTGAGAATCGAATCCACGAGCGTTGGTATTAAAGCGGCGTTACTAACCACTGCGCTACTGAGCACGTCAATTACATAGATTTTGGTCGAGTAGGTATAAATGACACACTTTAAAATAAAAAAATATTTTCAAATTCCATCTAATCTCAAACTAAGCCAAGCTTAAACATAACACATTCAGGTCAAGGCAAACGGACATGTTCACGCCCAAAATTGTATCGTTCGGATTAAATTGAATCCGCAATCTTGTCTGTTAAAATTCGTATTGCCAACCACCCGACCATCGGCCTCTTTAATTTTAACACAGGCAGCATAGGTATGTACGCAGTATAGGTACCCTACTTGATTTGACGACAGACTCCACACGCCAGAGAGGAGATAGTTATGAGAAACGTACACGAGGTTGAGATAGGCACAGCCAGCATAGTTCTTGTAAATCCCTTGCTCTTCCATGTTACCTACTATTTATCATGCTCATGCATATACCTACATACTTGTGTAGTCGAACATTTGTTTGTGTTTGTTACAAATTCTGCACTTTGAACATGGTGCCAGTAAAAAAAATCTTAATAATCATACCAAGTTAAGCAACCAATCCGTAGATGGGTTTTTCTATCTCGAGCTTCTCCGTGTTGGAAGGCACATTAAGAGGTCGGACCCGGCTATTTGTCGATAAATGACAGTCGTTAAGTCAGTGGCCTTCGGGTGGCTTAACAGCACTGGTCTCCGCCAATCCGCAGTTGACCAGCGTGGTGGAGTATGCTCTAAACGCCTTCGGTTGAAGAGAGACACGTATCCCTGCAGTGGGATGTGTTAAGGTTGGTGTAGTAGTAATCATACCAAGAAAACAGGATAAAGTAGCACAATGTATGAAGCAAGATAAACATAAACGGTGAAGCATTGAACTAGCATCACTCCAGAGATCATAGTTCGGAGAACCCGCTGTAGAGGCAACGACATCACTTTTGGCATTCCCATCTGCCATACCTGTTGAAAAAAGAATGCCCATGAGAATCATGTGCATGTTCCAGGTCAGTCTTTATCTAACCAGGTGCTGAATGACTGCATATGCTGAAGATATCACAGGTGACCCTTAACAATTATGATCTTTAGGTTACTATTCATCTTCACCGCAGTCGGAAGGAATTCTGATGTTCGATACATTGAGCTGAACGCAATTTCCTTTTACTGATATAGCCGATTGTGCGTGTAGAGCTGGTAAGCAGTTCAACTAATGTACTGTGAAATCAAATCTCATATTGCCTTAAATTGTGTCAAAATCTAATAAAATATCTTTCATTTCCTACTGGATATAAGAACAGTTTCCCAGAAAGTTGATGTCTTTTTGCGAGTAAATAACGCCATCAGAAAGTTCCCAAGAACCTCCCTTAGTCACCGCGGAAGTGCAGACCTCAGCCGTGGTGCAATAAATCTCGAGGAGTAGGCTACTGTAGGTATCCGCTTGCAATCGGCAGACAGTTTACTTATACAAAAATAACCTTTGGAATACTATAAAATTAGAATTAATTAATTGTACATAACCAAACGATTTTTTTTGTTAACTTTAAACAATTTCCGGAAACAATACAATGAAGCAAAAAGGAGTTCATAATTTCAAGAGTAGGTAATTTAACTTGAATTGAAATTTAGGTACCTGATAATACTTTTTTTAAAATAATATAAAAGCACCAGTACTTTTATTCATACACATATGACTTTACACTTATAAAGGTTTTGTTGCAATATATGTTTGCAATATATTTTGATAGTGATATACTCGTGTTACCTGTCTTTAGGATATTGTTTAAAGTCATGGTCTAGTTCAATTATAGCAGAAATTATAAGCATTCATTTCATATTTATTATATTTGCTAGGATTTATTATAAAAATGTCAAAACATTTTTATAACACACAAGTTGAAATATCAACTCTTTTATACCTACAATAATATAGTAGACCTTACAACGCACCTACTTTGTCGACACATCAAAAATCCATGTCTTTATATATTATGCCTTAATGGTCACATCACATTTAATGGCATTGGAGTATTATAACAATGATCAAATCATTTGACACTACCGCATAGTATTACAATGTCTATAGTAGAATCAGTAGACTAATGATTCTTAACTACTGTGTGTAGGTATTAGGTATTGAATAGAAATAAACAATGCAGAATAATTTGCATTTCATGTATAATTAATTTAACGTAGTCATGCATTTATTTACATGTTTATGGCTACATCAAGGAGTAATTATACAGGAAAAAATTATAGCTGAAGTGTTTTTTCTCCATTATTCTTAAACACACAAGATGCTACGAGTATATAACGTGTTATACGGCAATTATTTCAAATCAAATTTTCATAGGGATTGTGTGCAACAAGGCACACTGAAAATTTAAGACTTGGAAATGATAAAAATCAGCTTATTCTTTAGCTCGTAATTAACATTTCAATTTGTGATATTTAACAAAGTTTAGTAATAATCTAGTGAATTAAATGAACTTATTGTTGTATAATGTACTGGAGATGGCGTATGGGATATATTTGGTCTAAAGACCTTGACCTGAGCTGAGGGGACGGCTGAAATCTACAGCCAAATATTAAATCCCTTGAAGGTTGCCATGTTTCAGCGAGTCAGAATCATTACCAGAAAGTGAAACTTATAAATTTGTATCCTGGATTGTAACTTCACCCCACCCAAACCTTTTATAAGTTTATTGTAACTTCACCCGGCGGCCGGCGAAATGCTACACAAGACGACGCAGTCGGTGGTTAGGCGAAAGCATGTTATTTGTTTGAATTAAATCCAAACATTAAGGTATAAGGAACATGTGCGTTATTATATCTTATGTTATATTGCGAGCCTTTCATCACTGAGCGGGCACCTGTTTTAGATTAGCGTTCACTTTGAAGAGAGTTGCGTCGAAGATAGTTCGCACAAGGCCCAGTACAGTCCAAAGGCATATTTCCGATTGCAAGCTCATGCCCACGTAAGAAAGTATGTTGATCATCTTACATATTTTTTTATATTTTGGCATGAAAATATTTAACTGAATGTCACAGCATATTTATATAATAAACACAATACAATATGTGCAGTGTAAATATTTGTATTTTTATGCCATTTTAGTATTAGCAATGTAAAGTCAAAGCCCGCTAGATTTCAGTAGTCAAAATTGACTTTTATTTATTTTTTTCAGAATCATAGAGAAGGGCAAGGGAAATAATAAATTATAAGTATGGACGATTAAATTGAGTCACGATTAAAATTGGGATTAAACTTTTAGACCAATCTTATCTTTATCATTTTGTAAACTGATAATATTAACTAAACCCGACGATGATAGAAAGCTTATTTAGTACGGCTTTTATCGTAAATTAGTTTTAACCCCTTTATTTTTCATTTCTTGAATACCTAATGCATCCTAAACACTAAAAATCAAATGTAATCTTAAAGTAAATTCGTTCACTCTTCATTAGAAGAGAATTGACCAGGCAAACCCATCGACAAACCCATTCAAAGATAGACAGCAGCAGAGGTTGCATCTCACGAGTGACACTTAATGTTTTATCAGCGTTCGTAGGCTACGGTAACCGATTTATATCAGGTGGTCCTTATGCTTGAATGCTCCCAACTTGTATGAAAAAAGCTTACGTACCAGTTATTTTTTTACATCAACGATTATGGCACACTTACAGCTTTGTTGCAAAGTAAAAAGAAATAGATTTTTATCACAAGGGGCATCACTTGTACCGACATATCTTTTTTAAGATTCCGTACTCAAGGAGTGCCAACGGACCCTATTTCTAAGGCTCTGCTGTCCTGCCGCTGCTCCTGCTACTACCCATCTATCTGTCCATCCTTCGGTGACAAGAATATGTTGAGACCAGTTCGAATAGTAATTTAATAAAAACTAATGGTAAGTGCGGAGCTAGGTTCTTTTTTAGAGCCTACTTTGGTTTAGCTTAGCTTTTTGTCTAATCCCGTTTGCTGGTAAAATCATCATCATTTTGACATCACACGCACTCATCAACACTACAGTCATCACATGCCTGATGCAGACGCAAATAGCAAACGAAAACCACAATGATGGCGTAAATATATAGTGCGGTTCCAGCTCTTGCAAAGACTATCGTGATTATGGAATTTTACCAAGAACCGGCTGTATGAGATGATGATTTTTATAAAGAGCATATTTTACCGTATCGTCAACGCACTAGTGATTCACCTGGCATTGCAAATGTTCTTTGGACATTGGACCTTAGTAAATAATAAACGAGATTCTAAGAAAAGCAATATTAATTAAGCTACTTTGTAACATCTTCAACCTTCTCTCTATAGAAGATAGAACATTGGGCTGCCAATAACAACTTATGCACCGCTTTACCACACGCGGGGTGCAATCTCATTTGCATTGCTGCATCTCATCATTCTCATTTTATAAAAAACGGATTATGAAACGGAACGGTACAACGGAAAATGAAAACAAATTTTAATATTTTTTATCTTTGAATTGATACGGGTAATGTTGAAACTTTAAAATTAAATGGGAAACTGAAACTAAGGGACAATAATTTACCTATTTAAACGAGCAAATTTCATTGGCATTGGTTAGTTAGTTTAGTATGCACCTATTCTAAATAGAATAACATTACGTTTGTATGGAACGTACTCAGACGACATTATGGATACTAGCTGCAGACCGCGACTTCGGCCGCATGCATCCCAGTATCCCGTAGGAACAGCTTTTTCTTACTTTCTTTCTATTTAATCGGCTTCTAAGAGTCATATTGTGATGTTGAATAGCCTTTTAACTTCCTCAAGATTTGATCTGTCAAATGCAAAACTATTTTTTCAAATCCGACTGGTAGTTCCAAAGATTAGCACTTTCAAACAGACAATCAAAGAAAAAACAATCTTCCACTTTATTATATTAGTACAGATTATTCAATAATAGTATCTATAACTAGTATGATATTAGTAAAAGTAATGTTTTTTTTTAATTCAGTACTTATAATACATCTTCCATTCAAACTTGTATGTAATTTCATGGTCGTATCGTAGGAAAACACTGTTCTGAGATCGTGCGTCAGTATATTGAAGTGAATCGCTCACCGACGTGTTTGTTTTTTCGTGGCACAGCGACTCAGTCATCAGACTTACGCTACAGCTTTGTTGGACGGACGGCTCTACCGTGAGCCATACGGTGCACGTTTGACTCGAATTTCCCCCCAATATTTGTTCGCTACATAGTTTTCTACGTCATTGAGGTTGCTTTAAATTATTTCTCTTTTGTTAACGTGTTTCAAACAAAAGTGATAAGTGATTATAGAAGAAATTGCTTCTTGTTTTCCCAACATTCAAGGTAAACTTGTTTTTTTATTGTAATTTAAATATTACACTTATTATTTTTATTGTTTTTGGTAATTTAATCCTCCGCTTAATAGATTTGTCGCCGTGTATCGAAGACCTTGATTTTATTTCAGAATAATATATATAGGCTGCGTCCTTACCTTGAGCTGCATGACTCGCAGGTTATTTTTAATAATTCTGTAAAGACTCGGTATCGTGTTGTTTAATAGTGATGCAGGCTATCCGTGTAAAAACTTGTTATTCTGAATTTCAGCATAAACACATATTTTGCAGATTGTATTGCTCCAATTTAAATTTAGCGAAATATTTTCTTTGGTACTTTGTTTACATAACTCTGTTAGGTTTCGAATAGTGCACTAAGTCATTTGATATGTAACTTTGTCTCTACGATATTAACTTTTACCATTGAAATTAAACTATTTTTAACGGAAGTATCGCATGTTTTAAAAAATTCTTCCGTTAAAAATAGTTTAATTTCAATGTGTAACAATCGCGAAAACCTAAGACAATACAACTTTTACCATTGTTTACTCTCATTGGAATTAATAAAATAACACTTAGTCATTCACTCAATGTGTAACAACTTACGATTATTGCGTTTGTGTATACCGAATGATTATTTTATCGTTAAATATTCAAACGGTAGGACTGTGCAGTTCATGTAGAGTTTCGTTATAAAAAGAGAGTATATTTACGTTTGTATTTTTAACGAATACGGAAAGCATCAACCATGTGTGATATGATGTCATTATACTATATGCAATTCAGAATACAACCTACAATTACGCTACGCGAGCTCGGAGATTCTATATTTGCTTAAGGTCAGTTTTTATACCCACATATATGACATCATTTCTGTTTCTGCTCTTGATAAGTGTATGCATTTTCTAGCAACACATAAATTAGTGTTTATGTCAAGGGATCATTGAGGACAGAACCAACTTGGAACAGATAAATACTACTTGATATTTATTATACTGAAGTTTACAGCAACTTTTAACAGGTGTTAGAAATGAGAAATATAAATAGAATATAGCAGATACTCGTAAATAGACGATCTTCGATTTGTATCCATTATACCTACCTAACATTCGTTACCCTATGCATATATGCATACTCGATGTTGTGTGTACATATCTTTTATACATTTCTTATTAATATAGCAATTTGAAGCGATCGACTGATTAAAGGCAGTCTTATATAGGTAGTTCAGATATATATACATTCTTAAAAAAGACACTATGCGAGAAATCATTCCAAGAAATACTAATGAGTCCTGTTGTATTAATTTTCTAATCGATTAAAAAAAGAAATATGTGAATCGATTGATACTTGTCAGCTGTAGCGTGCAATCACACTTACGTACTTACATACATCGAGACTAGTTGAGAAAGAAGCATTTAGTTTTCAAGTGTTAATGTAGTTCCCACTAAAGAGTTTTGACAATTCCCACTGAAGAGTTTTGACAATCGACAAATGATTTAATTTTGCGAATAAGACCTTTTTCAGAAAGAAATGTTATGTTGTACAATACCAGGAGGCACATAAGCTGTAAATTGGTTACTGCAGCTGAACGCTTGAATACAGATAGATAGATAGATTCTTTATTTGTATCTCCAGCACACAAATAACAATTTGTTACAATTATGCTTATAAATGTAAGCAATACAAAGAAACATGTTCACTGTAGAGGGGGAAAAAATCATATGTGTGCCGCAGTAACACAAAATGGCTGTAACTCAGCTACTTGTTTTGTCACAGGATATATCCTCACGCGTCGCTACTAGTAGTAACACCACTCACGAGCAGGAACACAACAATCGTCCAGGGAGTTGTTATTTAGCTGCGGTTTTCTGTAAGGTGGAGGTATTTCCCCAGTCGAACTGCTTTTAAACGCCCTACCTCTCTTGACCAGTCAGAACCCGTTATATACGTTTTCCCATACATTTCGCGGTCATATACGACCACCCGGATTTCGAAGGGTCAAACTTTGTCTTTGTTGTAGTAACATTATTCATTCATATGTATAATTGCGGTTTCGATAGGTGATACACACTAAATACCCGTAGTTTTACTTTACTGTACCTACGGGAAGAATGATTTCCCCATATTCAACCTGTTTATCTGTACTATAGTACATATAGGTAAAATTTGAATAATGGTCTTCTATTTAATCATATAAAATAACATGATCAATTTCGTCGTTGAAATCTAAGACTTTACCATTAAGCGCTCGTGAGACGCACATCCGCGCCGCGGCTTATTGAATAGGTAGGTATGTAGAATGGTGGGTAGAAGCGGTCTTTGAAGCGCGCAACCTACACCAGTGTCGCTTGTGGTCACTACCTACTGACATCATCATGATATAACCATTTTCTATACTTTAACACTGTAGCAATTTGACCATTAGTCTTCCATGCTTCTCGGTACAAACTAAAGATAATGATCATTTGAGACATTAATCTAAATATAAAGAGAACGCTCTACAAAATGTCAAATTGATTATTCGATTTGACGTTGGTTGTTAATCATATTACTTGTATGTGCTTTTGCACTTCCTTTTTTTCTTCGAAATTACTATTATATAATTGTAAGTGACGTAATATTTGTACATTGCAGCAGTATTGAGCAGTGATAGACCAGTGGAAGGAAAAGCAGCCTATTAACCTAACTAGTCTGGCCAAAAATATTGTTACGTAGATTTTTTCTTTTTTTTTAAACTTTAATTATTTTAATTTGGAACACGTTTATTTTGTTAACAACTTCTTTCGATTTCTCGTTTTTTTTTTTTTTTTCGTGTTTATTATCAAATTACAATATGCAATAGGGTGTTAAAGAAAATAGGATTGCAGTGACAGCCTTGCATAAAGTGCGTATGGAGCTGTCGGTCATATTCAAGACACTCCAATAGCTTGGTATCAGCCTGATGTTTGCATACCGTACTATCGACAGATATATCAACACTTCCTCTATTGAAGACCATACGAACGGGGCGATCGCGAGCTGTTAGAACTGCAAAGGCTGTTAATTCTGTTAAAGCCAGAATTCGCCGAACAAGTTTATCGTCGATATGCAGGACATGCCTTAGGGCATGTCCTGTATATCGACGATAAACGCCTATAAATCCTATAAAGGTTTGGTGAGGGGTGTCTTATCAAGGAGTCACAAAGCTTCATTTTTGTGAAAAAGGAGTGAAGACTTCAGCCAAAGTGTATCAAGAGATTGTGTTGTGAAACCTCTCAGCAATACATGTTTTAAAAATATACCATGGAGCTGGTCACAAGGCACGAACTACTCAAGCCTAGCTCGAAACCAACGTTCCGGACTTTATAAGAGCTGAAGACAGGCCCTCGTCTAGCCCAGATCTGAACCCTTAGACTACAAATTATAGTCAGTTTTAGAGGACATGGCCTGCTAAATGTATCCTGTATCAAAGCAAAAAGTTGGTCATTCCGAATAGAATCATTTTTTTATTTTTTTGCTGATACTTTCATAAATATGTACATATAAGTTTTGTTATGTTACATCATAAAAAAAATATTAATTTGTAACAGAATATATGACCGGACTAGGTATAGTCCCCGATTTAAATCTTTTTATGTTCATTCAGGAACTATGGGTTTTTATACAGTAGCAGTAGTGCCAGTTCCTGACACTCGCGGATATTGTATGATATAGTAATTCTCAACGCAATATCTTATTTAATAGGTACCATTTTTCGTCCGTCCCTAACCCCATTTTGCTTTCTAAGACGAACGATTTGTTGATAGTAACATGTTTCATATGAAATACGACACAACGGAAACACGTGTAACAACATAACGAAGCGGAATTCCTGCGCTATGATGTCGATTAGAGATGTTCCGTCTAATCTCGTGATGGAGCATAAAACGAATGTTTGGTGGTAATAAATAATAATTTAATAATAATAATAGCATGCAGGGTAGCTGGTGACTCTCAACGCCCCTGAGTCATTCACATCTTGCTCACCTGTCTAATCGAAATCTTAGAGAGATATAATAATAATATTTTTAAATACACAGAAACCGTTTTACAGCAAATTGACATTTTACAATGTTCTAAATAATGTACGTACTTCCTAAACAATGTACTAAATAATCAAAGGGGAAAGTAAACAAACAAATGATAGAATAATAATAAAATAACAATATAATATATCAAGAACAGAGGAAAAAGAAATTTAGATGCATACCTTTTAGCTTTTCTACGGTTATATTGTATCTTTATTAGTTCTGATAAATAATTTCATCTCAGAAATATTTTTTTCTATTTACAGAACTTTCAAGATTAAAAAAAAAACATCTAAATCCTTGCTAGGAGTATTACACTTTTATTAAATAATCATCCGTATATAAAATATTTTTCAGAGTAACTTAATCGATTTTGAGACGGTCAAATATTCAAATTTGGCTCATGTATTCAACGCTAAAATTCCGCGGCTAGTGGCTTTAATTTATTTTCGATTTAGAGACCCGTGATATACGAACGCAGATACATTAAAGTGCTATTAATATAGTTCCTCTTTTTGCCTTTTGTACACTGGTATTTAAAAATTATCAACATCTAAATGTAAATAAAAGCAATGCAATATACTAGTAAACCGTTAAGAGTAATGAGAATCGTCTAAGCATGCTTAGGCAAAAACAGTTCCTGTTTTGGAAAAGAAAACGGCGCCGTGTCACCGTCGTTGGTTCGACTAGTGAATCGTACGTGAGAGCACGTCTCTTTGGCCGTCTACCCAAACATGGAGTTACTCGTACGGTAGCAAACATGCTTGCCATGCTTAGAGAACATTGGCCGTTCTTATCCCCGATTTCCCGTACTTTCTACTTGACCAATAGTACTACAAGTATTGTTTTATGTGTCTCCTTTGTGTTACTTTTATTTCATATGAGTTTGTGTATGCATATTTTGTATGTGATTATAGTATCAGCTCACCTCAATATATCGATTACGTTTGTTTCTTCACTAACATTTACATAGGCACTCATAGGTATTATCACTATCCATACTATGCTGCCTAAATTATCGTTCTATGATATCGTTTTCATTTGTAGCTTATTTTAAAAAATGGGGAATATTCTCTATTTGACTATATAGAATGGAGAAATAGGCAGATAGTCTGAATAGTTAGATAGAATCAGCTTTATTTGCGTAATAAAATTAGTAGAAAATATTACAATTTTCAAATTGAAAACATAATAGAATATTATATAAAAATGTAGCCTTATTAACGTTTCAACGGTTAGCAAGGAAAGAAAGGATGGTATATGTAGAATTAAACTTATTGAAATAAACACATGCAATTAAATATGCAGAAATATATATTTAATATATAAATGTCATGAACAATGGCTGAAATACAAACAAAATCATAAATGTGAAACAGTGACCAAGTTCGGTAGAAGCGACGTACGGCGTAGTCGGTTTCTCCAATAACAAGTTGAGATCTAACGGGTGCCAAGTCCCACGGCTTTCTTTGATCGCTGCAATAATGTTCTTCAATTCTTTCAATTATCACTTTACCATGACAGTTTTTTAACTTGGTAAGTTTAAATTGTAGATAGGCTTCTAAATAGCCTCTTGTCTATAATTCTCTGTCTACGACCCGTATACACTATGCAAATTGAAATCCTAAAGATACAATTATTTATAAGAATGATATATTTTTATCTGTTCTGAATTACCACTACATATAAAATTAGTATTATACATTTAAGTATTGGGCTCTAAGAAGTTAGATATTTGTCAAGTTTCGAGATACAGCTTTACATAGAGGTAAGCAGTAGTAAATTAAAAACAATATCATTCATATAAAGAAGTGCGGTTGTCAGTAAGCTGCTAAGGAGTTGCTGTGTTAGGAGTGAGGGAGGTATACATAATCTATTGCAAGCTTTCGTAAGCTGTAGTAACTGGTTTACATCAGGTGGACCGTAGGCTTGTATGCCTCCCGACGTTGTATTGAAAAAGTCAAAGCGTGTTTTATATTTTGATTCAAAAACATATTGTGGTTATATTGTAATTATAACAAGTTCAGTTCTCCTAATATGACTCAGTGAACTCAAGGGGTCGTAAGAATACACATTGTAATATGATTTACTAGGCGTTAATTTATGATACTCTACATACAGTAGTTTCCTATTAGCGTGTTCGTTAAATTTGTTAGTCTCGATCTACCGAACTGAATCAATACCGTTTTGAAAAACGGTATTGATTAATGGAATAGTGCGTAGATGAGTCATTAGTAGCTCATAGATAGCTAACGAAATGAGATAATAGAGAAACAGACCAATGATAGCCCAGTGGATAAAAAACCAGCCTGTTAACCAACTAATCCCTGATTCGAATTCTAGTGCGGGAAACACTACACTTAATTATGTAATTATTTGTAATTCAGTCAAAGAAAAGGTACTAGCCCTTTATTTATTTCATTGCGAGTGGTTTCAATAAATTCAAAAAAAAACAGTTGAGAATACGCAAGCTTGCATTGCCAGAGGAACACCTGGCTCGTCAATTATATAACAATTCAAAATTTTTTTTTTTTCTTAGTTGTTCATTTTGACCATGTTCCTTAAGAGATAAGAACGATGTTCCTGAACATTCCTATTCTACTTTTCAGGAACACCGTTCCTATATGAAATCTATATGTTTGTCTGTGCGTTTGTCTGCGTGTTTGTCTGCCCCTTTTTTCGAATATTTGAAATTTGACTTCAGATTCCTATTCAGCATAAAAAAGTAGAATAGGAATGTTCAGGAACGCCGTTTCTATCTCTTAAGGAACATGATCAAAATGGCCGATAAATAAATAAAAAATATTGACTTGTTATATAATTGACGAGCCAGGTATTCCTCTGGCAACGCAAGCTTGCGCATTCTCAACTGGTTTATGCTGAATCCGAATCTGAAGTCAAAATTCAAATATTCGAAAAAAACGCACATACAGACAAACATAGATGTCATATAGGAACAATGTTGCTGAATATAAATGCGATGCACTTAACTTTATAAATTGAGCGGATATTTTATGTTAACCTTCAAGGAAAAACAAGACTAGTACTACTAGTAGACAAATTTTAACGACTCTTTTACATATGTAAATGCTTAAGGAAAAGTATTTTTAAGTAGGTACGTATCTACTTATATAAAAGGTTAAAGTTCTGACTTCGATTATTTATTGAGATTATATGCATCCTATTTTTGAATAGAGGAAGATTAGTAAAGTACCAAAATATTTTTAACAAAACATTTTTAATGCCTGCACTTATTGCATCACAAATGCACGGATATCGTTAACTTATTCATGGGATGAGTTTTACTTGCAAAATGCACTGTGAATCATTTCTCTTGCATATTGAATTACACATCAGAATGATGCTAAGTACTCACACTCATACATACCTACTGTAATGCTGTGTGATGTCATCATTTTGCAATAATAGTTTTCAGTGTGGTTTCGGTTAATACTGAAATAAATGCTGTTTAATATGAATATTAGATATATTACTTATCTTTACACGTCTTTTAACATTATGCATAATGTCTTACAAGGTACTGGTAAGTTACGTAAAATAGTAGATTTTACTACTGTGTTGTATAGTTCAGTCCTAGAACCAGCAAAGCATGGTTGTTAAGTTGTCAACATAACGTTGTATGTTCGATTCGAAAATTAGCAGTGTACATTCATTCTGTGTCTGTTATAATAAAAATGCGCTATGTACATTAATTTCATTGTGTTGTGTATAAGAAGAAAGTGGTGTCAAATGCGCGATATACCAAAATCCCTATTAGCAAATTTGACGTAGTTATCTACTACTAGCTGCTGCCCGCGGCTCCGCCCGCGTGGAGTCAAATAACGTAGCCTATGTGTTAATCCAATTCATAATCTATCTACGTGCCAAATTTCATTCAAATCCGTTCAGCCGTTTAAGCGTGAAAGAGCAACAAACATCCATTCATACATACAAACTTTCGCATTTATAATATTAGTAGGATTTCGAAATTTTAAATAATCAAAGCATAGATAGGTACTCTTATGCGCTGCTCTACTGTGGATTTACGCAGTATTTTAGTCACCGAAATACTACCGATAGGATTTAAATAACTTCAACTAAGGATGATAGCCAGGGTCAACAGCTCGACGTGCTCTCTGGATTAAAAAGTAATGAATCCATCCACAGACATGACACTATTGACATTGCTTGACTTGGGCTAAATTGACAAATGCAACGGCTTCCATCGTAATGACCTACAAATAAAGCCACTGTGGCCGACAAGATTTATTATTAGTAGGCGAACCAAGATTTTTCAAAATAATTATATTTTATACATGGGTAGTCGTAAGGTTCATACTAATTAAATGTTTTCAAAAATATATATTTTTTTGAGTTAAATTTTACCGAAATTTTAATTATATTTGTATAAAACTAGCGTCTTTTTCTTATTTCTTCAAAAAAACTCAGTATGCTCTAACCTTTGGTTCCTTCACCTCCAAACTGACTAACGACCAAATCTCTCATGTATTGTTACGAATATCAGCCGGAATGAAATGACTTGTGAAAATTAGCGCTACCTCTCCTATTATAAGGGCTCCACATATTATAGTTTTAGGATCCGAAACTATGGCTCAACTTTATCTATTTGCATGATGAATATAATACAAAACAGACTATAGAATAGATGTCACAATAATGTTATGACACAAAATAAAATTCGAACAGTGGCTGACGCCCCGCCCTCGCCTACATAATTAAACAACGCTCATTGTAGGAAGTCAGCCGACCAAATCTGCGATACACCAACGTAGAATGTTTTTATTACTACATGCTTATATAAACTGTGGTTGGCCTTGGTTTCCATCTTGCGGTGCGCGTGATATCCGAGTAAGGTTCATGACCATATATAGTTTTTGCTCAGAGTCACTGCTTTATGGAACTGACTGAACCGCAATCAATGGCATTGACATTGTGGCTAAACGCTTAACCATTTAAAACACTGCTTTTTAGTTATGATGTCATTATACGATGCATTGTGGTATTGTGACGCATGCTATGATGACGCAACAAAGAATATAAACATTGTAATGTGTAATATACTCCAAAGAAACAAATATTGACCATCTGTTTTGATTGTTAAATACTATTGAATCTATTTGAGCTCACCGAAAGAAACGATCGAGAATGTGACATTCAGAATATAGCGACCACAATCTAATCATCGGGGCCAGACTATTGTTTACAATTTACATAGTTGTACCCTTGTAAACTATAGTCAGTGTACACACAGCGCGTAATGAATTTGTGATGTAAGTCGCGTTATGGGCGCGTACGCCGCTTTAGGTTCATAGATTTTAGCTTGCCTGCTCTTAGCGTGTCGCTGTGTGTCCACCTTTTTTTTACAATATAGGGAGGCCAACAACCATACGGCCCACCTAATTTAAAATAATTAACGTCGTCTATGAACAAACGAAAGATATGTAAATTCAGGCATACTGTATTGAAACACCTCATATAGCCTCGTTTGTTAATTAGCAGGATGGACCACGTGCAGTTGAGGTTGACTTTAGATCTAAATATGATTGGAAGACACTTTAGTTCATGTAATATGTTAAATATTTATTATTTTTTGCCAGTAAATTACTCGTATATATATTGACGTTTCTCCTGCTCTCAGAGTAGTTTCCTAATACCGTAATAATTACTAATTTTATTATAATTATAATACACATCTATGCTACACTATAATCCATCAACCCCAAGGAAACACGTTGCGATATGTAATTTCATCCCTTTTAGATTCATGATATACACACTAATTGACAGCTATCTGTCCCTTTCTGATTAAATGAACATAATAATGTAATTATCAGTAAATGCATTTCCTAGATTTCGAGTAATGGAAGAACGTAGATCTCAACTGGAGATTTTTTTCAATTGTCCTTTCATTTTCATCTTAAAGCTTCCATTTACAAGTGAAGTGAATAAAAGTTGTATAATAGAAGATGAATAAAATATTAAACAAAACAAATAGAGTTCACAGTCACCAGAACGATATATATCTACTGTGTTATGTCTCAACTCTACGATTCACCTCACGATGACAAGTATACAAGGTCACCAGAGTAATTAGTTAATGACAATGACATTGCCACAGTGTTACGATATTATATTGCTCTAATTACGTTAGCAGAGGTACTGCTGAAGCAATTAGAGCAATAGGAAGTAAAGTAAATGACCGGACTATCTACACAACTTTCTCGTGGTATGCCATTCACGGTTGACTATATTTTACATTTACAATTATGACAAAGGTTAAGACTTACCTACCACGATCAAAATTGATCGTGTTTTATCAGAACGTGATGTCAGGAGCCCTAGAAACCGTGCATGAGAAGAGCTGTGAATGTTAGTGCAATGAGTGAGGTGTGTAAGGAACGAAATATGTAGCGCTCGGTTGTCTCTGCCTACGCCGCAAGGGATTTGGCGTGAAGTTAAAGAAAGATAGGTAGACAAAGGTGAAGTATATTCCGATTAAATCGTAAACTTAAACGTTTACGATTAATTTTGAAACTGGTTCAAAAATTAGTTAATACTTACCCAATAAATTTTGAAATGCTACTTATCATTAAAAAAATTATTGTAATTTATATATATATATATATATGTGTGTGCTTTGAGGTGTTAAAAGTTTGCTAGCTTTTGTTTTTCTTTGTCCTTTACCCAAATTCGACATAAAGTAGTCTACTCGCACATAAATCGCATGTATTTACTCGTATAATAATCGTACAATATAATATTATTAATGTTGAAATAAAACAATAATTGGATGAAACGCGTTTGCAGCAAACTATACTTCGTTGAACGGTTCTACACTCGATGCAGCATAACCTTTGAGCATAACACGTGTGTGGGAACAAGCGTGGGTATGCACGGACTGGAATGTTTAGATCAATTGCATACAGATGCTTCCCGAGATGCACTGTATTCACTTAGTGCAATCGTCTTAATGAATTGGGCGGACGATGTGACCAAGATTATTTGATCGTTGCCTTTACTTTGTAATTGATGTTATCAGGAAACTATCCTCCCCGTTTATTTATCTTTCTGAACCTTATTGAACACACAAAAAAAATCAAATCGGTAGAACCATAACGCACGGCAAGTGGATTTTTCATATTTATAAATTTGTTTCAAGAACTATTTTATTACGTGTAAATAATGGTACTCGATACAATTGGCGATTGTAATTGTTCGTTGTGGAGAGGTGCAATGTCAGCAGATTTACACATATGTAGCGTTTCAGATTAGGTCATCAGAACGAACAGTAATCTGGGTTGTAGTCGGCACCTGCCACGTGCAAGTGGTATTAAAATGTAGCAAATTGGAAATCTGCTTTATGATCCACTAGGTTTATGACCCATTTAGAGCATCACCACATATAAAATTACCAGCACTAATCCTGTTTATGGTCATCAATTCTATTTTCTAAGATAAAATAACATGAGGCCATTGCCCTTCAGCATCAAACGCGTTATTATGTTCAATACAACACTATGAATTGTTTTCAATGTAAAGGCACGCTTTACTGTTACATATGATCTAATCAATCCAGCTCTGTCGCATCGGCCGCCACCGCAGTGATCGTTATCTTTCCAAGAGGGTCACTTTAAGTACGGTCGTTGGAATAGGTGCCATAAAAACGATTGCGTGAAAATACGTACGACAAGACTATTATTTTAAACTTTGTGCTTATAATACAAATAAAATAATAGATATTTATCACACCACACAAGTAGTTTACTTCACTCCTATTTAATAAATAATAAGAGGTTTTTATTTGTTGTTTTATAATAGAAATGCGATAAATATTTTTACTTACGTATTACATTATAAACAAAGAATAATAGTTATATAGGTACATTTTTACGAGACTTAGAGAGGTAAGGGCACATTACAGTAGCTTATCTGGTGAAGTCTCACCAAAAACCACAGGAAAATCTCTCTGTAGGGTTGTGTTCCTGCGTAAGTAAGCGAAGTAACCAGTAAGCTGACCTGACATGTTAGCAGCAGGAGTGGAAATGCGCGAGTGATACTTCCTGTATTGTAAGCGTTCACAGGCTATGGTATCTATATATTACATCAGGTGGGCAGTAGATATGTATGCCTCTGAAGATATAAAAGACTCTTTTAGACATAGAATACATAGAAATAGACATAAAAATAAAATAAAAAACTACTAAGTCGCAAATATTCCGTTATGAGGACAGCGTTTGCAAGTATAGGTACAATAATAAACTTTCAACGCATCTGTTTATATTTATAACTAGGTACATTAACTTGCCGTATCTGCAGATTTCACACATGTAAACTAATATTACAAAGTGAAACGATTTTTTGTATGTTTGTTGATAATGGATAAACACAAAAAAAACGCTTTTAAAAATTCTACATGGAAAGCTACATTATCAGCTGATAACATAGGCTATATTAAAAAAAAAACAAAAGACTTCGCTATCTTTTATTCACTATTTCTCAACTACTTTTTTATGTAGCTAATAAGTACAATCTTTAGTGTTATCGTTTACAAAAATTGAAAACTGTAGAAAACGACCTCAAAATAGCAATAATGGTTATTGTAAAATTAGACTACTTGGACGGCATATATATTTGCATACATTTCACACAATTAACACATATGTTTACACGTTAACACATTAGAAAGTTATGAACATATTTTTTTCTCATATACTTTAACACAATTTTCATTTGCCAGTCTCACACAGCATTTACACTCCCACTTTCTACGCTGCCATCACTGTATACAAATATTATGAAGTATTATGTTATTTTGTATCACATATACCGATCTATGCATTTACTCAGTTTGTTAAAAGACACGTATTTTAGATTAATGTGTAAGCATAAGAGCGGATATGTGGGCTTAACCTTATTAACGTATATACCCCCGCTCTTATCTACAATCACGAACGCTGTTATAATTCAAAAATATTGACATATTTTTGTATAGTTTTATTATTTGTAGATATTGTCGACAGTCATGCAGCATATTTTATATATAATATTACTTATTTTCAATTACTTATTATCGAAGATGTTTCTGTTGGTCTGAGAGTGTCGGTGTTAAAATAAGAAAAGCCATGCTCCATTGGTTTGAACATGTAGAAAGAATGCAAGATGAAAAAAATCGGTCAAGTGCGAGTCGGACTCGCGCACGAAGGGTTCCGTACCACTATCTATAAAAACGGCAAAAAAATCACGTTTGTTGTATGGGAACCCCTCTTAAATATTTGTTTTATTTTAATTTAATTATTTATTCTTAAAGTAAATATATAACTAAATATTCTGTGAATATTTCAAACGTCTACCTGTTGCCGTTATCAATATCGAGCAAAAACGTGCAAAAAAATCACGTTTGTTGTATGGGAGCCCCCTTAAATATTTATGTTATTCTATTTTTTAGTATTTGTTGTTATAGCGGCAATAGAAATACATCATCTGTGAAAATCTCAACTGTCTAACTATCACGGTTCGTGAGATACAGCCTGGTGACAGACGGACGGACGGACGGACGGACGGACAGCGAAGTCTCAGTAATAGGGTTCCGTTTTACCCTTTGGGTACGGAACCCTAAAAATGAGGAAACAGATATACAATGCGAAAGAGGAAGGATGTAGGAGCCGATAAAGACGGAGACTAGCCTACAATGACCGAATTGATCGTGATTTAACAGAAGGTGATGTCAGGAGCCCTACGAACCGGCGAGCGTGCATGAAAGAGCTATAAATGTTAGAGAAGCGAGAAAAGTGTGTAAGGACCGCGTCTTGTTGCGCTCGGTTCTCTCTGCCTACCCCGCACGGGACCTGGCGTGAAGATATACATACATAATAACAGAGAACAATTGTGCATTATATTTTTACATTAATACCAATATCGTAAATTCTACTGAACAGATTGTGGTATTTAACGTACATAAAAATTATATTTACGTTTCATAAATATATCTGCAAAAAATCTGCAAAATTTCATTTAAATCAGTACGTCCGCCGTCGCCGTCCGATTTGAACATTATCACGTTACAAACATTAATGCATCAAAGACCTAACCGTAGTATTCAAAACGAGTTATGGTTCGCTACAACTCGGTTTGAAGACTGCGGTCAGGTCAAATATTGAATAGCATCGTGACTGATTTGTTGCGACTGAGATGCGAGACGGGTGAAAAATGCAGTCAAAGATTAAAGGTCAGAGAATCAGGAACGAATGTTGCTGTAAGATGACATCACTACCAATTGCCGATTGCAGCAGGTTTTAAATTAAGCGTTAATTTGTAATAACTTCGTAATCACTGTACCAACATGTCCTATTTATTAAGTTATAGTCATTAGAAAATCATAATAGTCTAAAATTGTTACGAGCATGGGTTATAACCAACGGCATTAACGGTAGGTAGGGTATGCGTGGCTTGCTACCATTGGCATCTGTTACGGACATCAAGCATTGCGCAATGGCAACAAAGACAACTATGTGCGCCGAACCTTATATGCAATATACACGATTTGTTTAATTATACTTGTTTAGACTACATTGTTCATGTGTTTTACGATGAACGCTCGTCATTAAAACGAGTAAAGATAATAGCACTACGACATCTACTATAAACTTAACAATCGTTTAAATTAAAGGGAAATATTATTCACTCACTAGTCTTTTGATTATGAAATCTCAAACAATACGTTAGTTAGGAATATGAACTTTGGTATGAGATGTGTGATTTACATTATTTGTGAAATTATACTAGTTGACTGAATTTTGTAATAACATCTCAAATTCAAATTATAAGTTCTAAATTTCGTCAAGTCAGATCGTAGTTTGTGTAATGTAGGGCCCCAGTAAGAAAGGTTTATTCAATATTTATATTCACAGGCAGAAAGGTCCTTCTGAACTTTATTTATACACAACATATTTAACGTTCCAAACAAAAAGAGACGTGAGAGAGGGAAAAGAGGCGAAGGACACTTGAAGTTAATTTCTTTTCGTGTATTTCGTATGGCGAGTTTTAAATAATACAAAATGCCTTACAATTCTTATATCAAAATAAAATAAATATAAAGAAAGTCTTTAGAGACAAACTTCTATAGAAAGATATTTAGATACCTTTATACTAAAAAGGAATAAATAATATTATGTTCCTTTTATATTTTCCCAGAGCTTGTCGCGCGTTATGTAAAGAAAATAGAGGTAATTTAGAAAGTGGATACCGACTCCAATACCAATCATACATTGTCCAATCAAACTAATTGGTGGCATTTATAAACATCTGGCGACAAGCTTTAGAAAAATAAGTAAATAAATACATTATTTTACATTATTAATACTTATCTATATCTTAAACAAAAGTTTGTTTTTTAAAGATTTATTTTATTTTATCTCTAATTAATTTACCCGGCAGACATTGTTGTCCTGCCCGAAAATAAAAAAAAAACGATCGAAAAAAGAGTTTTATATATTAAGATATTCTTGAATACTAAAACAATACTTATATTTTAACTCTTGGTCAAATCAATTTAGCTTTCCAAATAAAAGCAAACACAATGATACGCAAGAATCCACACTATAGGTACTAACCCATTTTTTTGTAATTTCATACCGTTGTGTAGCGTAAAAGCATTTCAGGGTTACTGTAGCAAATTGGTAATGGCTTGTAAAATGTCTAGGTGTGTTTTATAGGTGGATGGAGGGGCATTTGCTTTGTAACGGGGCCGTACAATCTACGAATTGGGTCAGGCCAATGTCGTCTGATAAACCGGCGAGGGTTATCTGCGTCCCCTACAGTTTCCTAGCTGATTACCGTGCAATTGGCAAATGAAGTTGATTTGCCATTTATTTCTGCAAACGGATACGGGCATTTCATAGTTTTTAATTTCATTCTTCAGGGACACTTTACTAGTCTAGGGCTGTATTATTAGCGTCTGTTACAAAATTATTATTGTGTATTTAATTAACTAGTTCATGTGCGGCTTTTCACCCGAACGAATCACAAACCTTTTTCTTATTCCGCTAAGGTCACAAACAAGCATACTGTCTGCGTGATGGTAAGCAGCTGCCGTCGCCAATAGACATCTGCAACACCAGAGGCACCACTCGTGTATTGCTGATCCCGTAAAAACCTCTTCACGACTTTTTTGAAGAACCTCTTATTGTAGTCTCTTACGAAAACCTCAACAGTTCATTCCATAACTTACGAGTTCAGGGGAAGATAACTGAACTGAAAAATGAACTTGTATAAGGTATTAAAATAATATGAATACGTTTCGGTTTCTTTTGGTTTTAAAGCCTTGCCCGCGCTTGCGCCCGCATTGAATTTGGTTTTTCAAGTTAATTGATGAGATCATTGATGAGCAAGATGTTTCTGGGATAAAAAGTACACTCATTTAGTGTTTAGGTCATTTAGGCTCATAATATACGCATTTGTCGTGTACGATTTCAACTAAATCCGTTCAGAAGTTTTTGTGTGATACGTACACTATATACGGATAAACAGTTACAAATTTTATAAACAATTGTATTTCGTTTTTATCAATCTTAGAGTTCAACTGCGTCAAATAAATATTCCATTTACCAGTTGAACTCTAATACGATTGTATATTACATGTATTTTAATATTTATAAAAGTGATAGACCATAGCCTATGAATGCCTGCAACACATTAAGTATCGCTCGCGCTATGCCTCCACCTGTACTGTTAACACAGCTACTCCTTAGGAGCTTACTGGTGACCTCTCTCACTCACAGGAACGCAGCAACCCTCTCAACCAACCAACGAATGCGCCCTACCTCTCTTAAATCTACGTAGATAACAAACATCGGTTGCCGATATTGGAATAGCATACCGAGGTTCCGTACCAATAATATTTTCTATTTATTTAAGAACAAGACTACATCATTTTAAGAGAGATAGGGCGCATCAAAGCAGCTCATCTGGGGAAGTACCTCCACCGCACAGAAAACCGCAGCCGAATAACAACTGCCTAGAGGGTTGTTGTGTTCCTGCGTGTGAGTGAGGTCACCAGTAAGCTCCTATGGAGTTGCTGTTTTAGCAGCAAAGGTGACATTGCGCGAGTGATTCTTAATATATTATAAGCGTTAACATAAAAATAAAAAGTTCAAGTTTGCCTATGAGCATACCCTGAGTGAAATATCTATGACAGTTAGATGGGCATACAGCAGTATATTATAGGTTTTTGATTAAGTATCTATAGAATCCTAAAACCACAAAAAAAATCCAATATATCTATAAAATCATGGGTATTAATCCCGGTCATTTGATAAGCGTGCGCGGGGATATGAATCCAACTTGAAGAGGCCCCTTCGAGAAGATTGATGTAAACGGAGGGATTATTGGTACTGAACTACAGAAGAGGGATGAACGCCTGGGATAAGTATCGTATCTGATTATTACTTCCGGCAAGCGATGGCTCGCTACTCACTGGATCTGAGTCGTAAACTTCCAGCAGACAAAAGTAATCCAATTCAAACCTTATCAGAAAGTACCTTTCAAAGTGGTATTTACATACAATTACACACCAATAGAGTGTATGAAATCACTCACGTTGCTGGGCGTTAAAATAGATACAGGAATTAACTGAAAGAGTCATATACAGCACATATCTAGCAAACTATATAGGTTTACGGCGACTGATCTCGAATTGGTCACATCTGCGTACTATGCGTTGGCTCAGCTATGGAATAATATTATGGGGCAAAGACTGCATAATAATGCATACGAAAGTTCTTGAAATTTTAAATACTGGCACTAACTAGCTACAAATTAGAAAATTGTAAGTTTGTAAAGCAAAACGACTACTTACTTTTCCCTCGAGAGGACCAATGGTTCTCGCAGCCTAAGACCACAAAATTGAACCAAGCACTAAACTATATACATACATTATATATAGAAAAATAAACATTGAAAAAAAGAGTTTCTTTATAAATTGCAAGAGTTTCTCGATTAGAACAGTATAGAATAGATTATTCATTATATTAAATGCTAACATTAAATACGTAGTTGAGTTTGATAAATGAGTTAATTTTATTGTAATTTAGTCAATATGACACATAGAAAAGACAATACAAGTACACAAGTGTTACCGGCGAGCGCACACGAAAAGAGCTATTAATGTTAAAGAAGTGAATAAGTTGTGACGCTCGTTCCCCTCTATCTACTCCGCAAGGAATATGACGTGAAGATATAGATATTTGTATACATGAACTAAGAATCTCTTTATACTGTACTAAAATTGTAAACTGTGCTAGCCAGAGTAGCCAGGTTGGGTTCACAAATATATCCATTACAGGAATATTTTAATTTATAATCCTAACTCGTAATTTTTCAGTATCGCCAAAAGTACAGAACTTACGCTGCATGTTAAAAGGCGTCCGGCTCACAATCAGTATTGGCGGTATTGACTAATAAGTTTAATTCTGGATCGACCGTAATGTAACTGCGTAACTCCACGTAGCAATTCGTTCAGATTGCTATTGCGAAATTATCACGCAATGGGCTTACTGCTGTATGACGTATGTACCTATCTACCGCTCAAAATACATTCCAGCATTATACTAACTATGCACAAAAACAATAACGTAAGTTTTTTAAGAGAGTGAGAGCGCATCCAAGCCCGTCCGGGGAAGTACCTCCATCTCACAGAAAACTGCAGCCAAATAACAACTCCCTAGCCTAGAGGGTTGCTGCGTTCCTGCGTGTGACCATTACGAGATCACTATTAAGCTTCTATGGAGTTGCTGTGTTAGCAGCAGAGGTGGCATCGCGCGAGTAACACTTAATGTATTACAAGCGTTTATAGACTACGGTAGCCTTTAAATAGCCAATGCCCGTTGAGTTTATTTTTTTAGTTTTAATGTCTCAATATTCATCCATCATCAATATCATCGCGTGAAATTTATTTAAAATTGGTCAGAGGTTTTGCGCAATGCGTATATGTTTGTTTGTCATCGGAAGTGGTATAAAAACGTATTTTGACTCTGGAAATTTTGTTGATTCGCAAATTCTCTCAATTAGTGGACTTAACTACTGATCTCTGACAAACCTAACAGCAAATCGGTGTAGTTAAAATCTTAAATCACGCTCAAATGTCTTCAAAATTGAAGATACTCCTCGAAAAATAAACAAATAAAGATTTCATACAATTGTGAGAACATCACATTGACTATGGATCTCCGGCTATAATGATGAATCATTAGACACCTCGTCGTCAAAATCGGTAAAGCTGTTTCTCGCAATGGTAGCCTAGTTTCTGACAGTTCATACCTACGTTCGCCATGTTAATTTCATGCGGATGTTACATAGACTATGACACTCCGGGAACAAAAATGTATTTACCTACATCTCGCAAATGGATCAAGATATTTACGCTACAGGAGATCACAACAACACAGACATAGATACATACGTTCGAAAAACATTACCCTCCTTTTTGTTCAGGATAAAAATTATCATGTTGCCGGTGTGCCGCACGATCTAATGAGATATCCACGTGGCACGACAGAAATAGCCATGCTCAGTCAACCGGTGCGGCAGACGATAACGACATCTCGCAGTTTGGGCTAGTTACGCGAACGGATGCCGCCTCATTCACGATATTTATATTTTTCCAAAAATACTACTTTATTGTTACTAAGTCAAAATATTTACTCGTGCTTGTACTCCAAGATTGTTATATAATAAATGTCAAACAAAAATGTGAAATACTTTCATCGTAGTGGGTTAGTTCACATCGTTGCCTAATTTAATTCTCTTAATTAATTATTCTAAATTTAATCTTCATGAAGGGGGAGGCCTATGTTCAGCAGTGGACATCCTTCGGCTGAGATGATGATAATGATGATGATAATCTTCATTGACGTCGACTTCAATATATATATATATACATATTCATTGATATTTTATCAGCTAGTTATCAAAATAAACTATTAAGTCGACTATCATCAAAATGGGATCCATTACCATTGGGATAATTACACAAATCTGATCATTAACAAAACTAAGGCTTAAATTGTGGATAATTAAACAGTTTTTTTTTCTTTCACTGAAGTTATATACAAGAAACCAAATTCCCTACATAAAAAACGAACAACCTACACCATTAACATAAAACCTCCCCTTATTTAAAATTCGTTAAAAACATTCAGAGTTATGCGCTAAGTATGAGATCGTGAGGTTCGCCTGGGTACTCTGAGTAGACGGAGCATGACCATGACATATAAAAATATCTGATTAACTCAAATGCTTAAAATATCTTTTGTGCCTTTACTAACATACAAGTAACGTAATAAATCGTACTATAAAAGTTCCATCTGTATTGCCCAAAAAGCTATATTTAAACTTTATTAATTCTTAGAGCACACGCTGTCAATCTATTTAGTATGACAGTTAGGGAAAAGTGAGGTGGCATCGCGCGGGTTAACTTAATGTATTCCAAGCGTTCATAGGTTACGGTAGCCGCTTTACATCAGGTGTACCGTATGCTTATATGTTTTCTGCGTTGAATTAAAAATATCTGATTGTTTATTCACTGGGATATCACTATTCTTAATTCTTATACAAAAATCCATTATGATATCCCCAAAGGAAATCACTATCACTAAATATTCACTACATATTATAAAACAAAGTTCTCCGCCGCGTCTGTCTGTCTGTCTGATCGTGATAAACTCAAAAACTACTTCACCGATTTTCATGATGTTTTCACCAATGGATAGAGTGGTTCTCGAGGAAGGTTTTAGTATATAATTTGTTAAATTTTTGTATATATTAACGATATTTATTGGAGGTGTCGGAAAAAAATAAGCCGTCTGGGAGCTTTCAACGAAAACACTGCCTAAACCCTTTGAGATATAACAAAATAATGTATGGTGGAATTGTGTATCTTACGAGTATATATGCCTACAGAAAAGTCCGCGGTGGGATATGTCTAAGTCTAAGTCTAGATATGTTAAAGATAACATACCACCTATATCCATTTTAATACTTTTAAAAATTGGCAATTATAAAGCGGTAATGTAAAAGCTATTCGATTTTTTATTTGTCACGATTTAACTCAAAAACTACTCAACTCCTCGGAGTAATATAGGCTATTTTATAGTTTATGTAAAGAACCCGTGCGAAGCCGTGGAGGGTTGCTAATAATTGATAAAAGAGCCTAGTAATCAATAAACTGACAGTCACCTAATTTCACATAGTGTGGATAGGCATTACATATCATATTCTTGTCTTCTTGATAAGTCTAATCATAAATTTCTTATTGTGTAGCTACTAAAATACACACGCAGGGTGTGAGAAACGACCATAGATGTACAAAGTTGGCTTATGTACATAATCTAACAAAACCGCTTCGCAGTCGGAAACACAAACGAGTCTGACGAGATAATGTATCCGATGGGAACACTGTGAGAATGACAATCAAGTAGAAACTACTAAAAGTCGAAGCAGACGGAAACATAACGGGTCCAGCCAATTTCGGACACCCACGCTCACATATTACGAGATACGCGTAGACAAGCCAATGTCACAGATTACCTCGCCAATGCGTTGTGTTTACGACTCGGCAAAAAATATTTTGAAAGCGATGTCCAGTATTTTTTTATACTGTCGAATTTTAAATATCAATAATAGTATCATTAAGTTTATTTAAAAAAAATAAATCATGGAAATACTTCTAGTATTGCGGTGCGGACAGCAAACTTAGGATTGATTGGGTACCTATCTATACGAAATCGAAACAATATTTTTGAATCACTTGAGGTTTGAAATTTTGACTTTGAATCTTCGGCAGAATAATTGTCAAACTTGTTAATGAAAAGGGTGTCTCAGAATGATTTTCGTTTTTAGATGTTAAATAAAATAACAAAATATCTATTAAATCTCGTTTTATTTAATGTTAATTTAAAGAACAATTCTTGAAGTTTATTTATGAAAAACATCCGTTTGCAAATGCGCAACATTCATTTGTTCACACTCATTTAACCTGGAGCTAAAATTTTCAATAACTCGCTGGAGCATCGCTCTTGGAATAGAGTTGGTTTCTTCAGTGATTCTTTGCTTCAAAACATTCAGGTTGGGTGGCAATGGATCGTAAACTTTGCTTTTTAGGTAGCCCCTTAGGAAGAAATCAGCATGCGTTAAATCAGGGCTCCTCGGTGGCCAATTGATGTCTCCTCGGCGACTTATCACTATTCCAGGGAATAAATCGTGAAGACCATCTTGCTGGAAAAAGGTGTTGCGGTTGTAGCCCTTCTGGTTTTGCATTTCTGTAGCCAAAAAAGTCCTGATCATATGTCAATATCGGTCAGAAATTCAAAAATTAGTTTTTGAATCATTCTGAGACACCCTTTGTATAGTTCAGTTTATTATGCAACCTACGCCACGGGTTCGCTATTATCGATAGGCCTGCTTATATTTCGGCAATAAAATTAATCATATTGTTCGTTCGGTCTTGTTCCACTACTTAATACCACTTTTCAGTCGTTACATTTTTCAATCACTTTACAATGAGACATCATTGTAAAGTGATTGAAAAATGTAACGATTGTCGCCTTATTGCTAAAAGTTACCCTGTTATTTTTTTTTAACTTCCTTTATTATAAGAAACAAACCAGGGTATCATAAGAGAATCTTGCCTATTAATGTGCTTGTTGTATAAAAAAAAAGTATGTTTCAGAACTTTATTTTGTTACAGGAACCATGAGTAGATAACAAGAATCTACTACATAGCTAGATAGCTCCATAGAAACGTTATCTATTGTTTTCAAGAGGACCAGGAAGTAACGCATAATGAAGAGGCTACAGAGTTGCTGTTGTTGCGGCTCTACTCGCACGGGGACAATCATCACCGGAGTGCTGGGCATCGTGCTTTCCATAGCCAGCATTATCGCCGTCTGGGTTGTCCAGAAGCAATTACTCAAATTCAGCACATTCATTTTTGATAAAGATTTTGATAACAAACTTTCAGAGTTAGACAGTGAGTATAATCAGAATATACCTACTGTAAAGATATAAACAATAGAATAACTTCAAAGTATCGCTCGCCACATTATAGGCGAAATTCATAATAAATCAGTTGCGACTGGTCCTTCGAAAGGAGTGTAGTAACGTTTTACTTTCAGTATAGCGTGCCGCTCACGTTCACTTTATATAACACTAGGGTTAGCATGACAAGTGACGTAAAGCGTTATAATAACGTCCCTTGCAGCTTAGAGAGAATAAAGCGATACATATAGGTAGTTTGACCCTTACGGAGTGTACTTAATTGCATCTATAACATTTATAGCTCTATTCAGTGTAAAAATTGACGACATAAGTGGAAGAAAGTTATTATGTAGCATTTTTCGTAGATATTCAACCCATATACCATATTTTTCTTATAACTTTAAGTATTTGAAGAAATACTTAATAGTCGAAATATCACAAGTCTTAGCATCAAATTTATTGAACTGTAATTTCTACAAGGAAAAACTATAACTTACTGAAAATTATGTTCTACTCATGTTTTCAATCATTACAAGGTTTAAAAACCGTAAAAATCGACTTCACAACTTCAATGAAGTCATTGTTTTATCGAATTTATATGAGACCAATTGAACGTAAGATTTACAAAAAATTAAGTTTCATAATTGAAGAAAACAATCATAACTGAACTCAACTTCATCAAATTTATGTGGGACACTCATTACACTATCAGGATATAGGTCTCCTTTCTCTACTAAATTTTATATACTAAATTGTTTGGATCATACTCCACCACCCATAGATACGCTGTTGTTGACGCTGCTTAACTTGCGCCATCAGACTTATCGAATATGATCAGACTGATGAGAAGCGGGCGGTCTAGACCTTTGAATCGCAGCAAATCTTGCTGGTACCTTACGCATTAATAGGTAGTGTACAACTCTCCATGAATTTAGTATTTGTCTGAGATAAAAATTAAATGTCGCTATACGCTATGCCTCTATAAATGTCTATGTGCTAAATGAATGCACATCCCTCTTATATCAACTGATTCGTAACTTTATCAAACAATTGTTATGATAGTAACATTTGTTCTTTGATAAACTCACGAATCATCGTGTAAGAGGTACACTTAAATCAAGCAAATTAGTAAAAAACTTATTTCATCGTTTAGTTCGTGAAACTGGAATCATTCAAGATCCGTAAAAATTACAACATTACACTTGACAAATAATAAGATCTGATTAATATTTTTTTAAGAAATTAGAAAATTTGAAAGATTTATTAATTGATAAAATACTAGAAGTCAATTGTATCTTCACCAGGTTACAATAATATACTCGTAGCAAAGAATAAATGGAATGAATATATGGGATAGCCATATATAGAAATGTTTTTCTCAAAATGCTTTTCAATTCTTTAATATAGTTATGTATAAAAATAGGTTAGCTATATTATTGTTATCTGATGAAGATACAATTGACTTCTAGTAAAAAAAGCTTGTTTTAAAAGTATTTCAATAATAATAAATATAATTTGTTTTACACTTACTGTACATTTTTTATTTCAGTTCCGAGAATAATAATAACAATCAACTTATGTTTCACCATTTTGATATGCACATTACTCATCATAGCAGTATACAAGGTAAGCAGAGCTCCTTTTATATATTTAAGAAGTACCCATCTTACATTTAACGAGACATAGATTGGCGTACGGGCATATGGACACCTGTCATACAAGGTGGTGGCTGTCACAGCAACTGCTCGCTAGCTTTGCCACTGTCCTTTTACAAGGTTGTAATTTTCAGGTTATAATTATGGGTACTAAAGTACAGGGTACTTATAACTGATAATTAATATTTACTAAAACACGAAATGAGAAAATTAAATTCCCCTTATACTAACATGACTTCACTTCAGTTGGTTGAATATTTTCTTTATTTATGTTACAATACTAGCTAACCGCCCCGCACTGTAGATCTGATCGCTTCCAAACTTCACAGGATCATCGGCTGGGCTTATCTGAAAATTTCATCAAAATTTGCCGAGGCGTTTTCGAATCCACAGAGGACAAACATACATATATTGATTTTTATATATATGTAAATAGGAAAAAAATCACCATTTTGTAAATTGGTCCCATCTTGTGATATGTCGACATTTTTAGAACTTTTGCAATCTATTATTATTTAATTCCTCCCCATATATTCCATGTGCTTCTTACGCTGTTTGTTAGGAAGAATTTATAGTTCTCCGAATATGCCTTTCCTAGGATACTCATATTAGTTCACAACATCCTACTATGTATTAACTTAAGATGTATTTTATATGTGGAGAGGAAATAAACGATATTATTATATTATTATTATTCATAGCTTAAGTACTTCATAGTTGATACATGGTTGGTCAACTAGGTAGGTCCTTCGTTCCAATAGTTAAAGTTGTTCATATTAAAGAGGCACGCTCTTTATTTAATTTTGACTACCGCTTCTAAAGTTTATAATGCCATTCAGTATTTGCTAATAACTAGTAAATTAACAATTTTCGTCTTTATTCTTACATGCCCAAGTAGACATCATTCTCGGTAAGTGGTGAAATCATATCGTAAGTAATTATCTTTTCTCTGCGCAAATCCACCAATGTCCTTTCCCGTCGACATATTTGCACTATGCACGTTGTTTGTGACGTTTATAAAAAAATACACAGAATGTAAAAGTGTGTAATAGTACAAACAATCTCCAGTTGACTTTGTAGAAATTATAATATCATTCCCAAATAAATATCAGCACACACCGAGCGAAATAATGCTTGCAATAACTATGTACTTGAATTTCACCGACGTTATAGAATGCCAAGTTCCAAGAGTTTCTTCCATGGAGTATGGGTTCTAGTTTTATTCCACTCCATTGATAAACCTCAGTACATTGTTGGATAGCGAGAGTTTTGCAAATGCCGTATCGCGCCGCTAGGGTACATCATTGTACTTATGCCATCGATGCTCATACAGAAGCGATAATGATACTACATGAATGAAATATCTTATCCCTAAAGAAGGTTATTTTAAGGTCATTTGTACCTGAACTCTAAACAATATATGTTAGAAATCTGTACATCCGTCAGAAGATTGCTAGAGACAAGTATCCAGGCGTAAAACGCCTCAAACTTTTCTCTAGCAATTTTACGCAGATCTCTCCGATTCGTGATCGAGTTGTAGGTGATAAACAAAAGGTTCAGATTTGAAATATGGTAATATATTTTAAATCTGAATCCTTCGTCTACCACCTACAACTCGGTCACTTAAACACTGCCCATCGCTGAGATCCCGATTTGGTCACCCCCCTCAATTGGTTCCTTCGCATCAAATGTTTTTCTATTTATTAGCCCACACATTTTAATACATACGCATTTCACAATATTTGGTTTGCAGTACATTTTTTTTTGTACTAATTATTGTACTTATTTTTTGTATATACGAGACGTCAGAGATATCAAGTAATTGGCCGTGAAGCGGCCAATGTAGCCTATAGTTTGCGTTACAAACAGTAATTGCCCTATGCATCACAGCTTCTACTCAGCGCTGCGTAGTTCTTGCTTCGCGTTAGTGGTGTAAAAAAATGAAAATATCTTTAGTATTCAATTGTTTAATTCAATGTGTAACAATCCCGAAAGCCTAAGACAATACTATCTTTAGTGTCTCAGATACGACTCTTACGATTTAGAACAACTTCTGAAATTTAGAGTGGTTTGTTTTTTAGGTTTAGGTTCCTGAAAAAATATAATTTTACACAGAAACTGTCAGTAGTAAGACTGCGCATCAAAAATAAAAACATAGCTTCACAAACTTGATAACATTATTTTTGGGTTGTTAAGAAAGAATGTGACGGTCACGTTCAGAGTTCAGTGCTTTTTCCCTATTCCAAAAGTGCCCAAAGTGCCTGAAGATGTTTGTCGCTTCAAAAATATTTCTCCTTTTTGGTACTCCTGATACTACTACTTAAATATCGCTATGTAAGACGTCTTTTTTACTTACCAGGTTGTAAATCGGCAGGATGCACACCGTCTTTATATTTTATGCTCTGGCTCTAAAAAATGACAGTGTGCCAATAACATCACTGATGATAATGATTTTCGTTTTCAGAGACGTTCGTGGTTGATGCTGCCATGGGTTGTACTCGGCATCGTGCTGGCTATCGGCCTTCTCATCAGCATACTACACACCTCCATAACGTACTACCTCATGGAATACAAGGATGAAGATGAGCATTTAACATATACGATACTGGCGACCATCGTACTAATTGGGGGAATCATTTACCTGTGTAAGTATTATGCGAGAAATATTTAACTAATAGAGAAAGAAAGAAGTTAGGAATGGTATTTTAGGCGTGTAGGATAGTAAGGTAGAAATGAAACCTTGAAGTTTGACTCTAGAGCTAACGTTACCTTGGGTCACAGAAAAAATAGATACCGCATATCATACAATTCCATGAATGGTGAAATGCGATACCTCGTTTATGGTAGCGTGCGCATCTCAAGACACACACTTGCGTGTTACGTCCTTACCTCCTATAGGCGAGTACCGGTCGACTCGCTCACGCTTGTATTCACTTGCAGCCGAGTTCAAAAAAGCCTTCTTAAATTTAAAGAATTAATGACATACAAAAAATCACTCACTTTTACTTATAAGTTACTTATTTAAAAGAAAAAATATGATACGTACGTATTTTCGTAAGCTTACTAAATCGGCTCCTTGTAGGTTTTATTGTCGCCAGTCGGTAGTGTCGGTACTTTAGTAATGTAAGTCGACACTAAGCTTATTACCCTCGTGATGACGGTAAATGGTGGACTAAGCGGGCGATGCACGTGGTTTTTAGGGTTCCGTACCCAAAGGGTAAAACCGACCCCATTACTGAGACTCCACTGTCCGTCCGTCCGTCCGTCCGTCTGTCACTAGACTGTATCTCATGAACCGTGATAGTTAGACAATTGAAATTTTCACAGATGATGTATTTCTGTTGCCGCTATAATAACAAGTACTAAAAAACAGAATAAAATAAATATTTAAGGGGGCTCCCATACAACAAACGTGATTTTTTTGCTCGTTTGCTCCATATTGATAACGGCAACAGGTAGATGCTTGAAATATTCACAGAATATTTAGTTATATATTCACTTTAAAAATAAATAATTAAATTAAAATAAAACAAATATTTAAGCCCCCCTTAAATATTTGTTTTATTTTAATTTAATTATTTATTTTCCCATACAACAAACGTGATATTTTTGCCGTATGGTACGAAACACTTCGTGCGCGAGTCCGACTCGCACTTGGCCAGTTTCTTTTTTTAAATTAAGCGGAGATTTATGTGGGACACAAGTCTAACTAACTTGATGTATCCATTTTTTTCTGTGTTCTTTATTGTATTACACGTCTGTTATATAATAAAGCGGCAAAAACAATAAAAATGTCTTATCGAGAAATCTTTCTTCTGTATGTATAATTCCTATGTATAAAGTTCTAAGTTTCTATATATATAAAACACAAAAAATATGTGTACCTATGTACGTTATATACCCACCCATTCAACCGATGTGCTCCAAACCAGTTTGAGTTGAAAGGAAAATATGGTTTTAGACCACTAAAATAATGCATACATTGCAATCTTTCCATTAATAAATTCGATTTTCGACTTTTTCCATACAAAAATTTTCAATCTCATCAAAGGATGTCGTTACTCGCAAATAGATTAAAAACATTACTGTGAAGTTGGCGGCTTGCTCCAGAGTTGGAACGTCGAAAAATCTTTACGTTTCACTTACAGAAAAAAACAAAATATTGTTTATTTTATTAACATCATTGAGGTAAAAAAGATAATAAATAAACACAATGTATTTTTTAGCGTAGTACACGCCGGGTATCCGCTAGTATTGTGTAATATATTATGTTGTATCATTAATGCAGTACTGCGATATGTGATATTTATCTTTTAGTTACGAGTAAGAACAGTGAACAGAGAAGAAGTCTCAATGAAGAAGTTTGGCCTGATTTTCCAGTTACTCCAAATATTATAAGGGTGGCAGTGCCCATATAATTGGGCTTTTAAAACAAAACGCAATCAATTCATAATAGATACAAAAATCTTTTGCATCTATTTTAAAGTTGCTCCCATGTGAAGTTTTGCTTAGACAATGACAAAAACCCAATCTATATACAATACGATATACTACTATAATACGATAGTATCTTTGGTTGTTTGAATGCGCTAATCTCTAGATCTACCAGTCGTACTTGAAAAAATATTTTTGCATTTGATAACCTAATCCTTGAAAAACGTTATACGCTATTTAACATCTCGTTACGGGGCGGGCGCAGCCGTGGGCAACAGCAAGTATATTATGTATGTAGAGTACATTTATACAAATAGTTTTTTTTCTTTTCAGGTATATATCTTTACCTGTGGGCTGTAGTGTTCAGTCATTACCTGGACGTTCGTGACGAAGAAGAAAGAGGCAGATACCGCAAAGCACCATACAGACGATAGAACTTTCATGACTGAAATCTTTCTTCATGACATTGAGACGATCTCGAAGAATATATGAACGATATTGCTTATGTATCTGAACTGAACGAATTTCAGATAAAGAATCGCCATCTTACTTAGACTGATTCTTAAACTAATAATAATATTTTTGTACGCTGATGTATGTGAATATTTATGGATTGTTGAAACAATTTTAAATCCTACCACATAAAAATTGAAATATTACCAAGCAATAAAGTTATTTATTATACATAAACACCGAAAAAAATTATTACATTCCGCCTAATATTTATTTATCATAAAGTAATAAAATCCCATTTTTTTCCGATATTCTACATATTTTATGATATTGTTATTTCAGAATTGAATTTTAATCAATAAAACATGTGTCTATTTTAATCTTATAACAATCTCATCTGGCATACCTCTTATATGGAAAAGTAGTGTAAAACAATTGAAACGAATGATATTTATTTTTGTACATTCAGAAATATATGTCGGTGAACCATAAAATAATTGAATAAAGTTATTGGCAATTTACATTTAGTTATTAATAAATTTAGTTATATATAGCCTAGGTTATATATGTCAGGGAAATCGAACAGGACTCCATTTTTATAACAAAGTAATATAGCACCGAACAACGAAACATCCCACTTATTAGTGTCACTATTTTTGTGAAGTTAAGTACCTATACTATTGCAAAACACATTCAATACACAGTCAATAAGCTTAATTGGCTATCGAAGCTAGGAAATTATATTACTTTTTTTAATCTAATGATTAATTAAACTAATATTTTTATGATTTCAGTACTGGGTAGTCACTGGCAGAATAATTATTTTATTTTACATACAACTTCCAAAGTACAATTTAAACAGTCATTTAATTTATTAATACAACATCCAATTAGGCTAGTTCGATTAAAAAGTAAAATGTAAGCGCAGTCATTTATTTTATTAAGTAGCGTTTAAGTTACCAAAATATAATATTCTTAATTTAATATTTAGTTGATATTAACTTATTTTTAAATGTCATTAAATATGTTATGAAAATGATATAAATAAATGTTTAGTTATAACAATATTCAACATGTGTATATTATTTCTTCTAGCTTTATTGGTATGAAGCGTTTCTCTCGATTTAGTCTTTAAAAATATTTAATTGGCAGAGCTGCGATAGCCAGCGGAGCCACATTACCCTCAAAATTGTCGTTTGGGGTAGACTGATGTCATCCAGCTAGCGTTTAGACGGTAATAATGAGAAACTCCAAAATCGACACACTAATAGCTAACATGTTGTAGTTTTGTATTCTTTAATTTGAAATTTAAATGTTCATTGGTGAGGAAGAACAGTCCAATATCGTTCCCATTAGAAAAAAAAACATATGGGAAAACGTATGGCCGGCCACTCTGCAGTGCAGAGTCTGCACTGCACTCCCATCAACAGAAAAAGTAACAGCACTCGTCGCTAGTAGAATCGTGCGTTGTTTTGCCAAAGTTAAATATTTGATTTAAACCACTTTATTGTGGCTTAAGTTCTTTATGTACGTCCGCTACCGATTAGTTCATATGAACTAGCGTCGGTCGAGACCTACCCACTACCGTTAGTAAATCCATGGCGCCGCTCCCACGGCTGCGCGAGCGGCTGCTGCAGCCGATTTTGCTATTGCTCGCCATCTAGAATATGAACCGCAAGCACCCGCCACCATTTTTGACCTGACTGCTCTAGTCATCTCTACGACACGTGCCTCGTTTCTCCACAAGGCATCTTCAGACCCTGTAGTCGTTAGACTATTCGTTTTAATCTAACGAATAACATCCATAGATATATATGTATATACCATGTATATATATATATATATATATATAGTCAGGCCATAAGTTCTGTCAAAAACTTTTGATGTAATTAATGATACACTTTTTGATAATTATGTAAAAGTTATATATGAAATGAAAGATAATTAAATGTACAATAAAATTTTATTTAAGTACATTATTCTAAATACCCTCCTCCATTTTGAACACATGCCCTTAATCGACGCGGCCAGTCGTCGATCGCAGCACGCACTACAATTATATCTATTTCTGCCGCTGCTTTAACCAGAGATGCTCGGAGAGACTCCAAATTCTGATGAGGTTTAGCGCAGACTTTTTCCTCCAAATGTTGCCATATCTTGTAGTACAGTGGGTTTAAATCTGGACTAGAAGAGGGCCAGTCTTCATGCCCGATGATAACAATTCCACGGGCGGTCAACCAGTTTTGAGTACTTCGTGCCTTATAGGCTTGTGCAGAGTCCTGTTGGAATATCCTGTGTCTGTTTTTGAACATTGTTTGAGAAAGAGGTTCTACTATGTTTGTTAGGACGGAATTTTGGTAAACCACGGCACTGGTTTTCACACCTTTTTACAGAAAAACATCTCAGTTAAATGAATATGAGACTCCAAGCCAAACCATGATGGATGAAGGATAGTGCCCTCGCTGGACCCTCGGAATACGCGCGCTCGCTTCTTCACAACTGTGGGCATACACCTTATCATTTTGTTTGTTGTAACTTTCTTCGATGGTAAAAACTTTTTCATCCGAAAACAAAATTTCGCGGTATTTTTTCCCCGCGTACCGCCGTAACAAAGCGCGAGATCTTTCCATCCTAATTTTTTCAAATGCTCGTTCAAAAAAATGACCGTTTTTTTTACGATAAGCTCGTAGTCCCAGGTCTTCATTTAACACTCTTTTGACAGTGGTTTTCTGCTTAATCCCATCTGAAGAGGTAAGATTTTTTGTTTAGGCACGGGATTTATTTGGATTCGCGCCTTCACTGCTTTGATGAGCGCTGGTGTCCAAACTGTGCGAGGTCGGCCGCTCCTCTTACGATCTTCGAAGCTTGAATATTTAGTATATCGTTTTATAGTGCGATAAACAAACAGTAGTGTTATTTTCAATTTTTGTAGAATGTTGAAAATCTCTTTTGGCGCGTAACCACAGCGGTGCAACGCGATAACTGCGACTCTATCGTCCTTCTTCAACCACTCCATATTTGAAAATGATTTTTTTTATTTTCGGCAAGCGGAAACGTTCTATTTTTAAAATTAGTCAAAATATTTAAAAATTAAAATAGGTATATATATGAAGGGAAATGGGAATGAAATTACTAACGGAGGAGCAAATGCAATCAATCAGCAATGCTGCAAGCTGCAAGACGGGAGATGGCATGAAGGTCTGTGTTCAATGTCTTGTCTATTCTTTATTATGTACGTTTCGGCGCATACTGCTTCTAATATTGGAGAATTTAATTCAACTGTATAGCGTTACAGTGGAATTGATTAGACATACTAGCTTGTCAGTTTTTTTTATATCAGCTCAGCATAGTGGCTCCGCTTCGCATCAGCAGCGGCCGCTGTCAGTCGACGCTGCCATTCATGCCCGCAAGGTGCTTTTTCACGCTTCGTTTGAAGGATCCCATATTGTAGGAAGGAGGAAACACATGTGCCGGCAGGCGTTCCACTTTTTAATGGTATGATAGAGATAGGAGTTCCCGAACTTTTTAGTACGCGAAGAAACGTTCTCAACAGTGGAATAATAACATCGCAAGCCAGCATGTGGTTCTATGACGGAAGGGTGAGGTAGGATAAAGGAAAGCAGTTCTTCAGAGCACTCACCATGGTAAAGGCGTGCCACCATGGTAAAATACGCTTAGAGTGCTAATGTTCCTACGAAGTTGAAGAGGTCCTAGGATTTTGGTGACCTTTTCGTCATCGATTATGCGGATAGCCCGTCACTGCAACCTATCGAGAGCCTCGAGTAGTTATTGTGCTGAACCGTCCCAGAGATACGAGCAATACTTCACGCAGGCCCGAATTTAAGTTTTATAAAGCAGGCATAGCTGGTCCGGCGTGAAGAACCGGCGCACTCTGTTCAGCGGGATTTTTTGAAGCTGTTGAGATGAGGCTCTCGATGTAGTTTCATTGGTTAAGATCGCAAGTAATACCTATCCATCCCTAGGTTATTCAGACCATCTTGCATACTGAGGGAATCGCCCAGAAAACTGGGAGTGAGAAGTGGAGAAAGATTATGGCCATTCACATTTTGTTGTAAACGCGCACACCAGAGTTTTCTTGGCATTAAACTCAACTAGGTTATTGGAACCCTATTGACTAATTAGATCCAAAACCGATACAGCTCAACGGCAAGACTCAAGCTTCGCATCGATAACTGTCCGACCTGCACTAGGCCGACCGAAATATCGCCCATAACCGTACACCGTAGCATCTCATTAATATGAAGTACAAAGAGGATGCGCGATAGAACCGAGCCCTATGGGACCCCGGCATTCACTGACATGAACCGTAAAGCGCATCCTTCTGCAAGGACACGGATTCTACGTTCATGCAGGAAGCCAGCAATTCAACTACTAAGCTGGAGGGGCAGACCGTATGCCGGAAGTTTGGAGAGGAGTGCTTTATGCCAAACCCGATCAAATGCCATGGCGATATCTATACTGACTGCCATAGATGCGCCATTATCGATTGCCTCCCCCAGAGGTACGTCACATAGGGTAAAAGATCACCCGTCGATCGTTTCAGTCTAATATCATAATGACGATCATTGATTAGGCAGTGATCTCCTAGGTAGCGGTTCAATTGATTGTTAAGGATCCGTTCCATGACTTTGCTCAACACTGAAGTTACGGCAATGGTGCGGTAATTTGTTGGGTCAGAAAGGTCTCCCTTTTTGTAGACGGGCTGCACATTGGCCTCTCTATAAGCCTTCAGAATACAACCGGTGGAGTACGAGAGACGAAAGAGGCATGTCAACACCGAGGACAACTCCAATATACATTTCTTCAAAATAATCACTGGGACACCATTCACTAGAACCACTGGCGTTTCGGCCATTGAGTGACTGTAGTTCAAAATGCACATCAGATATAACAGAACAGTCATCTATCCAGGAGTTAGCCGCAAAGAGGCTGGCAATAAGATCGACTTTCTCTTGCGGCTGATGCGCCAGTGAGCCATCGGGGTATCTCAGCGGAGGCAGTGAGGGTTGCCAAAAGTTGGCCTGCGCTGCTTTAGCCAGTGGTTCGTGACCTAGTAGGGTGCAATACTGCCGACTCGTGTAACGCGCAGAGCGTCCACTCTTATGTATGCTCTCTTGCAGACCTTGGTGGCAGTCATCGCGTTAATGTTAATACTTTGACTTGTACAGATTCTACTTCTCAATTTTATTGAATAATGTTTTTTACCGACCGGTTTCGCCTTTACGGCATTATCAAGGTATTTTATACAACATATGGCAGTACCGTGCAATCAGTGATAGTGGGTATTATTGGTGGCAGTATTGTAGGCTGCATTCAGCAAGTTAATATTCGGATCTTTGAGGGCGCGGCCCCTGGTCCAAGCGCGATACACCGCCTGTTTGTTTCTAACAGCTTCAGCGCATTCGCGATTAAACCAAGGGCGTCTCCGGCTTTTGATGACATCGGAGTGAGGAATGTAGTAGGCCATGCCAACGCCGATTTCGTCATCATTGGCCACAGCACTCGCCATAAGATCCTTCTCACTAAAACAGTGTTACCCCATGGGAGGGAAGCAAAGTAGTCGCGCATGCTGTCCCAATCTGCTGCCGAGTAGTGTCACACACGACGCTTAACCACCGTGGGTGGCACTATGATTGGTACTATGCTAGACACTAGGCAATGGTCAGGTGTATCCAGGGATGCCTTGACCTCAACTCGGTAGCCAGCAGGGTGGGTGGTCTGCAGTAAGGCTAGTAGAGAGGGCGCCTGACCAGCGATGTCTGGTATTCATGTAGGTTGGTCTACCAATTGTATCAGGCTATGCGAAAGAGCGAACGCGTGGGCGGTCCTTCCTGTATGGTTAGTTATGAATGATTCCAACCAGGAGTCATGGTCAGAGTTAAAGCCCCCAAACACTCTGTAGTTGGGTACCGCTCCTGCGCTTCATCTACCGCCCGACTCCTGTATTCAAAGATTAACAGTGAGTATGGTCACCTACAACATCTGATTTACAGAAGTGAAATCTACTGCAGCTATATGTGTGTAAATCAGAAAATTGCTCCCTTTTATTGATACTTAGCTGCATAACAGCTAATAGCTGTATATAGGGTGAATCAATAAATTTAATTATTCTACTTTATTGTCTTTAAAATTACATGAAGATCTACTTCACTAATTAATGCACATTAAATATAACTAGAGGCATAATCTTTATTCAGTGGATTAACAGAAATACGTGTTTCCTTAACAACGTTACCACTGACAAACACACCTAAAAATAAAACTAACAATCTGATGAGCCGCTGCAATTAGGCATCGTGCCCAAAATTATTAGCCATTGCGTGAAACATAAGACAGCATTTTAGTGGCGATTTCCCTTGATTAGGCCCCCAGATGAATACATAAGACCTATAGTTCAGAATGCAAATGTTTCATATAACGAGCAGCGTATCTAACTCCATGTGCTAGTATCGGTAGCGAAACAGCCATCATCCCTGTGTTGCAATTGGTCAAGTATCCTGTAATCAATAAATCACACTTTTAATGTATTACAAGTGGGTCTATAGTAGACTAGCTAGGACTATAAATTCATACATACGCCCTATGTCTATACTTGAAGATAACATACAACCATTACTGTTGATCCAACTTGCTACTTTGCGAAACCACTGAGGCCGGTGAAATTCTTCATATCCTAAAAGACCGCAAAGCGCAACTGAAAATTAAAAGAAAAAAAACACTTTTTTTTACTAATGCCACGGCAAAACCAAGCTATACTTACCCTGCCGTTGGAATACAGAGCTCCTTTTACTTGAAGGGGTTTAAAGCGTACTAATTCCATTATGGATTGGCAAATGGGCCAGTGTTTTCAAAAATCAAATCTTATCTTGACTCTTATATGTGAATCTTAATATTTATTAGGTAGACAGCGGACGTTACCGTCATCTACCAATAACAACTAGAACTTAGCCACGGGGGACCGACAAAAATAGATCTATTCATTGAAAGACCACGGCGGCAAAAGTTGATCAAGTTGCATATTAGACAAAAAGTGTGACAAGAGAGCTTCTCACGCATAATTTGTTTTAGCTGTTACATGCCACGGTTCTTTGACGGCCACTGTATTATATATAAAACAAGATACAACCTACTGCTGCCTCGACGTCGATATGCAAACAGTTATTCAGACATCAAAATAAAGTAAAGTGTAACTGAATCAGTGTTTCGAAATAAATCGATGTATAAATTCAAATCTGCTATGATTGTATACACATAGAAGACCGCCCTGTTTTCACGCTATAGTCTATTGTAAAATCTTTGCGGTTCGCGCCACAATCTAAGAAAACAACTCTTGAACCTTGTAATCCCGTATGGTTTCAAAGAATACCCTGTTGATTGCGGGCGGGCGGTTGTAGAAAACAGAATCATTATAGAACATCCCCTCTGAAAACAACTCATTGAAAATCGGTAGAACACACGAAGAGAAACTCTGTCACCAGAGTTATATGCTCAATGCATAATGTATCTTTGAAGCCGTCGATACGATACATAATGTATTTCCCTAATCGTCTTTCAGCTGAGTCACAAGGCCCAAGCAAGTATTCAGGTATTTAGGTCCAAATGTATTTACAATAGGTACTTTTTGTACGGCCTAATCAGGGACTTTTAGTAACAAAAGTCTTAGCCACGGGTTGAAGCTTCTATTCGCTCTATTCAGATTATAGAATGAATGACTGTAACACGTACATATATATATATAATTATTCTGTGCGTGTATATGTCACTGAATTCCTTCTGAATGGTTGCACCGATTTCGATGAAATTTTTTGTGTGTGTTTAATTGGATTCGGGAATGGTTTAGATTCAAAATTGGACGCAGTAGGTAGGACTGCAATAGGATTATAGGGCTTATTGTTTTCATTTTTGAACGGACAGGGCAACGTCTATCAGTATATTACATACATAAATTTTTGGATATATTGTGTAATGTTGACACTGAATATTTACTACAAAATTCAATTAATTATTGGTATTCGTGTCATACATAAAACGAAGACAAAAATCTCAGCGTCTCAGCATGGCATGTGAGATGTTATGTTCAGGATTCATGATACCAGTTTATTAAATATATTTCAAAAAAATATATTTACCATGCTCCATAAAAACTTCCCTGAAGAAATATTCATGTCGAGTCAAGTACACGGCTTCGCGGTACATAAACGAGCAAAGTTTGTCTATATATTTTGCATCATATTCATCTGAAACTATGTGACACCGTCGAAAAAACCGGAGAGTTAACAAATTCAATAATCTGCAATTCAAATTAAAAATGTGTTAATAATTGAACATGAAATATTCAGTCATACGTTGCTTGTCTAACTAAATGACGACGTAATTTTGTCGCCTTTTACTACGAGTAATTTAGAGAGGTAGGATGCATCAAAGCAGCCCGACTGGGGAACCTTCACCTCACAAAAAACTACTGTGTTCCTGCGAGTGAGTAGAGTCGCTAGTAAGCTCCTAAGGAGTCGTTGTGTTAGCTGTAGAGGCGGCATCCCACTAGCAATGATTCCTGTATTGTACTTTACATCAGATGGGCCGCATGCTTGTATATCTGTGCTACGTAGGTACCACGACAAAATAAAAGTATTGGAAAGGCACAATTTGCATAACAGCTATAAGTATAATAAAGATAAATCGAACATGAAAACAAATAAAACAACCGATTTTGTTAAAGGAAATGTTAAGGCAATATTATTAAAAATTAGTACTATAAAATATATCGCTCTACATACTAACTAATATTAAAATTCGGCCATTTCATAGGTAATAGTTATGGCTATGAATCTATGCATGTCGATATAGTATATACGCAGGGTACAACCAGCCAATTTGTCCTCATCTGGTGACGCAGTAACGACCCACGAGGCCAACTGAGTCAGTTTTAAAAATAATAATAATAAAAAAAGAAAAAAAAATACAAATTATCAAAGAAGAATCTACATGCAATTTGATCTAACCTGCTTTGTGTGCTTCCGCCACCAATTAGTTCATGCGGCCTAGCGCTGGCTGGCACCCACTCACTATTGTTAGTACGTGCAACATGCCGACGCTGCCATGGCTGCTTCGGTAGTATCTGCCTCGGCTGGTGCGGTCGTCTGCCATCTGGAACAGAATCCGCATGCCCCCACCACCACCGTCGCTGCCACGACTGGCCTGGTCGTCGCTGCGATATGATGATGTATCATCAAATAGGCATCATCAGGCGTTGTAGACGTAAATCTACAATGCCTGATGATGCCACGTGGAGAGGCGAAACACGTATCGCAGCGACGACCAGGCCAGTCGTGGCAGCGACGGGTGGTGGTGGGGGCATGCAGATTCTGTTCCAGATGGCGGACGACCGCAGCAGCCGAGGCAGAGACTACCGTAGCAGACATGGCAGCGTCGGCATGTTGCACGTACTAACAGTAGTGGGTGGGTGCCGGCCGGCGCTAGGCCGCATGAACTAATTGGTGGGGGAAGCACACAAAGCAGGTTAGATCAAATTGCATGTAAATTTGACTTTCGCAAAATAACGCCTGAATCTATTAACTATTTAAAGCAGAATCTGGCGATGAAAAGGTAGCGCAAGTCAACCCAGCCCCCGGCCAGGGAAATGCCTTTGCCTTACAGAAAATCGCGGCTAATTGTCAACTTTCGGTAGATTTGTTATGTTCTTGCAAGCGAGTTTACCAGTAAACACATGTATTAGCACTATGATGGTAGCGCCAACTTGTGACCAATTCTTTGTATTTCATGTGTCATAATCATAAGCATGAGTATGTTTTTCTGCTACCGTGATATATAAAAAAACTATTACTTTCAAATGCTTAAACCGCATTAAATATAGGTATAGGAGGTCACCTGTTGTCATGCCCTGGCCTGCTCAGTCGCCAGACTTGAACCCGATTGAGCATGCATGGGATATGCTACAGAGAAGAGCTCTGCCGAATATGGAGGGTATCCAGTCGCAAGAAGCCCTTTTTTTGTTGTTGCAACGAACATGGGCGGCCATTCCACAGCGTGATTTGGATGAACTCATTTTGAGTATGCCAAACCGATGTTCTTGTGTTGTTAGTGTTCGCGGTAGAAACACGGACTATTAATTGTTTAAGTTACCCAATAAAATTTTAAAGAAAACTGTTATTTCAGTCTTTTTTTCGAACTTTAATGTTAGTGGTTCAAATGTCAAAAATCCCTTTATTATGAAAATGGCAAATTTCTTTATTAATGCAAAGGTGACTTGGTTTATCGTTACTGTAGACAAACGAAATCACTTTATTTGATGAATCCTTAAAGAAAATTTTAATTAATATCAATCAGGAGAAAAGTTATTGCAAAAATATATGTTGATCCCTAGACACTTTTGATGTGTGTATATGCAATAGCAATATCAAAACATTTTCAATCTGTTGTTAACCCGATCAGTGAAATATTGTGGCCGCTGTTTACATATTAAAGTAAATCATTCCAGTTACCTCTTAGTTATAAAAAACTGGCGTTTCTTTGAAACGTTATCCCGTTTCCTAATCCATTAAGATTGATGGGTTCAGTTACCTAAGCCTAAGTATTTGGCGAAGATGCTGATTCTGACATGAAGCGACTGCCATCAGTCTTCCTCAAACCAGATCTTTCATAGGTTAGGACACAAGTCTTTGAAATGTAATTTCTTGGACGTACGGGTTTCCTCGCGATGTTCTTCCTTCGCTGCCGAGCAAGGGATAATTACAAATACCTATCTATTTAAATCCGAAAACACAAATTTAGCGGCACAGTACCACGCCAGGATTCGAACCTGGGACTGTTGGATAATATGCTGGTTCTTAATGTACTGGGCGAGCACTGCTTCGATTAGATACAGTATGGATACGTACGTCCTGTATGCATTATATTAAAATTATGTCACTATTACACTCATGTTTTGTACAGAGTGACGTATATTTTCTTACCTGCGACTCAAACCTAGGGCAATTAACGGTTTCACATAAATGATACGGTCTCTGCAGTAATCGTCAGGTCTGCAAGGCACTGTTTTCGACAATTCTTTCGGCTCATGATTGTATGCGATTCGTGACATACAAATACCTATTCAACATTAAATAAAATATAATTTTGCAATTGTAGATTCTACACCTTCTCGGAATTATTTAAGCCGAAAGGGATACCTTAACCTTTTCAAAGTGGTATCTATAAATTTGAGGGTATGATAATTAGTCATAAAAGATATTTCAAAATTCGATTATTCCGTTGATTTGCTTTTGTTTAGGCATGTTGCTGTTAATCGGAATTAAATTTTGATTAATCTATCATTAGTACATCTCTATGTTGACAAAGCATTCATGACAAATTAAAAATATTATAATTTACTAGTATGTAACTAGAAAAGTGAAACCGATTTCAAATCGCCACCTGTTTTGATCGCTGCTTTAATCTTTACCAGCGTTGTTCAATGAAGCAGGTTTCAGTTTTTTAATTCTAATATTTTAAACTATGTAATGAAAGAAAGAGGTAGGTATTGAATTAATAGCACAGGTATTGAGACATAATTTAGCTTAATACTAATGTACCATACACGACACACATTAGGAAGCAATGACTATGAACAGATTTAGTATAAGCCAAATTAGGTTAAGAGAACTGTCAAAGACGCCACCTTGTTCGTTAATGATTATTTATTAATTATCCTATTACTTTAAATGAGTAATATATTTTTTTCTGTCTTGGAAGCAGATTTAATGATTTGAATCAAATTTTGTATTAGATATTGTTTTGTTTTTTAAGGTTATCTATACAGATGTAATTCGGAAATAATGCGATTTTGCGAAATTTCTTTTATTTGCACACAAAAATACAAAATCGGTTGCCTATATTATTTAATCTAAAGCAGTATGTAGTTTTTACTTGTAACGCTTTGCATTGCATTTTTACGAACAAGATGTGACGCCTCGATACTCTCGACACGGTCATATTACATAAATAATTTACAAATGACCTGAATGCTAGTTCCCTTAGTTAGCGATTTATTTTTATTAGGGCTATATAAATTTACTTAGTGTTACTTATGTAATAAACAACGGCATACCTAAGTCTTCCATATCAAAGCTCGTGGCCAGTCTCACAAATTTTTTTCTTGGGAAAGTAGCCTTGTCAATAGCTTCGACAAAATCATTAATATGATTTTCAGTAAAAATCATATTCCTCATTTTGTGTCTGTTGAAATCACCAATTGCATACGTAAACGCTTCGTCGTTTTCAAAGAGTTTTGTAACTAAATAAAAGAAACATTATTTTTACAATACAGCGTTAAAAGCAGAAGATTATCTAAAGCGCTAAGTTGTTTTTTAGGTATCCATAGTAAACAAGGAACCCTTATAGTTTCGCTAAGTCCGTCTGTCTGCGGATTAGCTCACCTTCTTAGATTTTTCGATATCCTGTTTAGGGTTTCGTAGTAAACAAGGAACCCTTGAAGTTTCGCCATATGCGTCTGTCTATCCGTCCGTCCGCGGCCTAGCTCAAAGGCGCTTGATAGGAAAAAGCTGTAGTTTGGCATGTATGTACATATTAATTATTCTGACAAAGTGCTAGAATAAATCTTCAAAAAAAAATTTTTTGTGTTACCTCCCCTACACATAAAGTGGGGATGATGTTTTATTGATGATTTCGCGCCCATACATAGGTGTGTGGAGTTGCTAGATACAACTTTTTAATTTAAAACATTGAGTGTGTGGCAAGATCATTTTTCGATATATATTTAATATAGTGATTCGTTTGCGAAATATTTATATTAAAAGTATTAATTATTGTTATATTCAAGTGCCCCAATGCCAGCGAATCTGTTGTAATTGGAAATATAAAAAAAAACTGACAAACTTTTAAAATGTATTTTCTTTTATGAAAACATACAAACGTCATAGAATTTGACATGGCACTTATCTGTACTAAGCGTTTTACTTCCTAGTTTCTAATAATTTAAACGGCAAATAAGTGGAATCCCCCTAATCCCACTCTCCGCACTCGGTTCCGCCGTTAGGACTTCTGCGCGATACACCAGGCACCGAGTAACCCAGGTACCTGGGTGCCTGTCAGGCGCCTGCCTTAGGCCCTTAAGCTACGAACCCGCGTGTTCGATTTTGTAGCTCCCTACACCAAGGTTCAACCCCTCTCAGGGGCCCTGAGGCAGTTGCTCTTTTGCTTTTTCAGGCTGTGGCGCCTCACGCCCGCCTCTCCCTTCCGATGACGTAGTCACGGCCCACAGGGACCAACTACATAGACAGGTCAAAAAAAAGGAAACCTTACTTTGTGCGTAGCTCGGCATGCACTTAGCCGATTTTTTTTTACAAATTACTAACATTTGCGCGCGCGGTTCATCACAGTTACTTCTCAAAATTGCGATTGGTGTGCCACTTGACATTCTTTAGAGTCAAAGCTTATCTCAGATGCCATGGTGCACTCTGCCGATTAACATAACTGTGCTCTGGCGAAAGAGGTACCTTGGCGACAGCTATACTGATCTACCTATTCACTGGCATATCAAAGCACTGCCGAAACTATTACAAATAATTTCAGAAAATATGCATAGACGTTCCTTGGGTAATGTAAGCGCACGTGTTTAATAGGAAGCTAACCCAAGTGAGGAATTATGGTAAGTAATAGCAATTTCCTGGAGGTTTGCCATATTACGGCCAATGAGTGAGATTTTCGAGAGGCAGGGCAGGGCACATACCAATAAATCAAATTGTAATTCTTACTCAAGTGTGCACCGATGCCAACCAACCATGATGTCGATTTGCGACTAACTTCGTGGTATCGATTTTAGATGTCAGTGTCGTAAAAAATCGCTCTTATCATTTTTCCCTAACGTATCAAAAGAAGTATAATTTTAAATGCGTTTTTTCTTAGTCCCAATCTCATTTCAGAATACTTAACAGAAGTGTGAGGAGATTATCTATTTAAACAGCGGTCGACTCATTTGCGTGGGTCTGGCACCGCATAAGGCTTGTATGTATTATTTACCCTTCGCACGAATGATATTCTTCGTGTTGCACGTGTCTAAAGACCGCTAGGAGCTACTTACCAGCAGGCAGCTTGTAAGCCATTCTTCTGCTATCTTAGAAGTATGTATAGATTTTGTCCTTAAGTATTCCATAAACAAGGTTTATAAATGTCTCATAAGTAAACTGGAACATAATACTCTAGGATATATCGCTTTGTGTAAAACAGTTTAAAAAAGGCAATAAAGAAATATCTGGACATATCTAGTTCATTTTGTAAATATTACTTACGTCTGTATTCAGGGTCACTCCATTTGTGATTTCTATAACTATACAAATAATGCGAGAGGACATAGTCCGCCTTGATTATTAGGTCCTTCATGTCATTAATGTGATATTTTTTCATTTTTGTACCATCGTCGTTAATAGTTCTCTTAAATATACCTGCAATATGTGATAAGACTTGATTCTACGACCGACTACAACCTCGTTAATATGAGACATACTTAATACGGCAAAATTAACCTATATTCTTGTCCAGGTTCCACACTACCAATTTTCAGTATGATCCTATGTTTAGTCATGAAAAATATGTTGTAAACTTTCATTACAGACAAACAGAGGTAATTTTGCATATAGATATAACAGTATGGATATAAATTTTATAGACGATAATTTGTACATTTTATCCTTATTTATTTATTATATCCCATTGAGGATAGAGTATAAAATCCCAGAAACATATGCTTATTTAATGCTTCGTAGAATGTTTATACCAAGTTTAGATTCGTGTGCTATTTTAAATTCTTGTACTAAAATATATATGTTTTCTATTACATATTTTAGCTCTTTTTCTTCCCATCACAATAATGCTCAAAATAAGATATTGCTAAAATTGCTTTAAAAACTATAAGTCGTCATTCGCTTTAGAGTCCTCCTTCTCCTCCTCCTCATCCTTTTTAGAGTTTCGTAGTAAACAAGGAACTCTTATAGTTTCGCCCTGCCTGCGATACAATTTCATAGTATTTTATAGTTCATCTGAATTTCATTCGTAATTTTTTTCCATTATTTTACACTAGATGGCGTTGTTCACAAATTACATCGCCATATAGAAGTCAACCGGATGTGTAGTTAATATTCATATGCCTATTCGTTTAATGCGTTTTGGATCTGGATAGTCATAGATTTTATTCCACTTTGGATATTTAGTTACATTATTTAAATTGGATTTCCTGTTATTTTAGGCAACTATCGATTTTTTTCGCCAGCAAGCAAAGCAAAATTTGAAGTAGCAGGAAGCAGAGTGGTATAAAATATGGTATTCGTTGCACACAAGTTGGATATGCCCGGGTGTAATACTTGTTTACGCTAAACTCGTCACCTGTTATCGGCAACTATTGTGCAGGTGTATTATATTAGAAATGTTTCAACATTTTTTTAATACAATGCACCCAATACTCAATGCATTTTTTGCAGAAATGTCTCTATCATTTGCAATACGATTGGTTGTACTATGGCGAGAATCTTACCTTGCCGTGACACAATACTCGTACTAGTACGGTAGGTGAAGAACTTTTGTCTGTATACCGCCAGTTAACATCATATGTGGTTTTAGTTAAAGTGCATTAGCATTTTGTAATAATTATGTTGTTAAGTTTACCTATACTATTAACATGATAATGTTAGTTAGTTATACTTTACAACAAGCTAGGGAAATAATATAAGTAAGGCTTCTTTTTTCAACTTGGCAATAATTAAATACAAATTAATACAATAATATAATACTTTTTACATTTCATAAGAAATATCCCCATTGCAGTATTCCAATCAGTTTCATTCGGACGCTTGTAAAAATAATTCGTCGTTCGTCGTAACCCACTCAAATAATAATCCATATTCATCAACGTAGGTAACGTTTCATCTGGGGTTAAGTATTGCACGGCAAAAGATTGTCCCATATTATGTAGACCTTCATAACTTTTAGTTAATGTACTACCGATTAATGCAAAAAAAAATAATACACTTTCAGGATTCATTGCCGCGAACACAACTGAAACTGAGTAAAGTTAACTTTCCAATTTCATGGTAAAATTATTTACAATCTAATCATTGCGTGATAATATCAATTATGTATTTACAATGTTTTATGATAGGCTAGTGGATAAAGAACCAGCCTATTAACCGACGGTCGCTGGTTCGAATCGTAGGGTGGGCATGTAACACTAAAATTAAGTACAAATGAAAACATCGTGAGAAAACCCGCACATCCAAGAAATTATATTTCGAAAAATGAAATATGTAGCTTTCTCTGTATGGTGTAGAGTTCTGACGGCAGTCGCTCCATGCCAAAATCAGCATCTTCGTCAAATCCTTAGGCATAGGCAACAGAATCCGCCAATCCTAATAATAGGTTAGGAAACGGGATAACGCTAGGAAGAATATAAATATGTACATGAATGTTACATGAATACTGATACTTTTTCAACGACTGCCCGAAAAAATTGAATAATGTTTTTAGAAGAAAGTAGAGTAGACAACGACGTACAGTAAACACGAAAAAATAGAGTCATTGAAGACAAGATTACCAATATCTTATTATATAGAGGCAATACTAACGTTTTCCCTTTACTTGTGAAGGAAAGCAGCTGTCGACTTGTGTCTGACTAAAATACAAGCTACAAGTCTGCGTGTTCGCTGTTAATAAATTCCATGTGTTTTAGTTCTTCAATTACCTATCTATCTATTATCTATCGACTATCAACGCGTTTCGCACTAATGTCAAAAGTATTGTGGTGGTGTCGAGATCTCTAGTGAAGTTCCAAACTCACCTAGAAAAGTGCATTGCCCTTATTAAAGTAGCCAAACCGAACTGACATAGCGAAACAATATTTCAGCTCAGGCAAGACTACTGTGGTGTACAAGTCTCAAGTCAGGCTGCATATGAAGAATTATAGTGAATACTTAGGTAAGTAAATAGTTTATTGTGTATACGTAAGGTAAATATTTTATTAACATTTAACACCTGAAAGAAGTGTTCGAACATATTAATGGCTCGGTGGCGCAGTGGTGAAACGCTCTGTTACGCTACTTTGACACCAACGCTCGTGGGTTTCGATTCCCACACAGTACAAACATTTGTGTGCATGAACATGTCTGTTTGTCTTGGTCTGGGTATTTTCTATGTATAATAAGTATGTATTTACAAAAAAAAAATGTATTTACGTATGTTTATCAGTTATCTAGTACCCATAACACAAGCTTCGCTTACTTTGGGGCTAGCTGGCGCTGTGTAATTTGGCCGACAATATTTATTTATTTATTAAGGGCTGTACATTAGCAATTTTAAATTAAGAGAAATTAAGAGATATAATTTCCGCGTCCGTGTTGCACACTATGTTTTTAATACATTTTTAACATATTTTAGGTAATCAGCTAAAGATGGCATTAACCATTGTCTGTTACGCCATCTTGACATTTTTGATAATAGTACGATAATTTTGTGTATCAAACATGATTATATAGTAATAACGTCAAGATGGCGCAGACAAAGTTCCACCATCTTCAGGTGAATATCTAAATTATGTTGAAGAAATTTTTTTAAGAATGTATTAAATAGTAGAAAAAATAATATATTACCACCTAATCACAAGATATACCAAAAATTTGATGAGGCTGACCATTTACAATAAATACGCTAGTGTTTAGACTTCCCTAGTTACAAATTTAATTGTCTCTCTTTTAAACACCATTATTTTGGTTTTCTTCGCATTCAATTGTAAGCCTTTCTTCATACAATCGTCTTTCATTGTTGTGACTAGTATTTGCAGTTCGGATGATGATTCTGCTATTAATACCGCGTCATCTGCATAAAGCAAGCAATTAACCACTGAGCCACCCATTCGCATTCCCACATTCATATTTCTCATTCTCTGAAGACAACTGTCCAGATACAGGATGAATAGCCAAGCCGACAGCAAGCGTGCTGTCTGACAACAATATTGGTATCAAACCAGGGCGATAAGCTGCCGTCCACTCTCACACATGATGTGCAATCCTCATAGGTGGATTGCACAGCACGGAGAAAGTCACCGTCAATCCCATATCTGGGCAAGATGTTCCAGAGATTCTTTCGCACGACCCTATCAAATGCTTTTTCAAGGTCCACAAAACCGCAAATAACCTTCTGGTCCATAGCCAGATGCTTTTCTACAATGTTGCGGAGTGAAAAAACTTGATCCATACATCCTCTGCCGCTTCGAAATCCCCCCCTGTGCTTCTCCAAGCATTCCATCGGATGTCACCCTCATTCTCCTTTCAATGATTATTCCATACACTTTAGCTGCTAAGCTGATCAAACTGATGGTCCTATAGTTGGCGCAGTCATACGTGAGCCGTTGCCTTTATACAAGGGTACGATGACTTGGGACACTTCCGGTTCTCCAGCATAATTTGCTCAAAAACCAGAAGGCGTCCCTAACGTAGGCGCCACCCAGTTTGATCATCTCAGCTGTAAGCATATCGAACAAAATGTTTTTAAATGTAATTAAAAATTTGATTCGGAAAATTAATTAATACCTTTACGTCGGGAGGCATACAAGCATATGGTCTATCTGATGTAAAGTGGTTACTGTAGCTTATGAACGCTAAGTATCACTCACTTGATGCCACCTCTGCTGCTAACACAGCAACTTTTTAGGAGCTTACTGGTGACCCCACTCACACACGGTACAACAACCCTCTAGAGAGTTGTTATTTGGCTGCGATTTTCTGTAGAATGGAGGTACTTCCCTAGACGGCTGCTTTGATGCATTGATTTGATTGATTTGGTTAAATTGGACCGAGTTTAATCATTCTCAATATGATACGATCCCTATCGTCTGTATAGTAATAAATGTCATCAATTGACAACTTACTATTAATATGAAAAGGAAACAGCGTCCGAGACAGCGCTTAGCCTTGTGGGACACCATAATTGATGCGCATGTTATCGGAGCAGCAACCATCTTAAACGACTTTTATGCATCGGCTGAATAAGAAGCTGGCAATTCATTGTCACAAACCCTCAGACAGCTTCGATAGAAACCCTCAATACCAGACCCAGACCAGAAGGTTCAATCCTTCGCCATATCTAGGCTGACAGCTAATGCATCACGCATTAGCTGTCAGACTTGATTCTCAAGCGGAAAACATTTTGATGAACGCTGATCAAGTCGTGATCCTCTAGGTATGCCAGACTGTTATATTATACAGAAAAGACCTGTCCTGTCAGCTGACGCTGCCATGCTTCTATACTTCTTCACGCTTGGTTTGAAGGATCCCATGTTGTAGGAAGAAGGAAACACATACGCAGGCAAGGCGTTCCACTTTTTAATAATACGATGGACATAAGAGTTGCCGAACTTTATTGTACGCGAAGAAATATTCTCAACAGTGGAACAATGACATCACAAGCCTGCACGTGTGATTCTATGAGGGAAGGGAGAAGGTGCACAAAGTAAAACAGTTCTTCAGAGCACTCAGCATGGTAACGGCGGTAAAATACGCATAGTAAACCGATGTCCCTACAAAGTTGAAGAGGTTCTAGGTTTTCAGTGACCTCTTCGTCATCGATTATGCGAATATCCCGTCGCTGCAACCTAGATGCGTCCCAGAGATGTGAGCAATACTCCACGCAGACCTTAAGTCTGACCCGAACGTAAGTCTTATAAAGCAGACAAAGCTAGTTCGGCGTGTAGAACCGGCGCACCCTGCTCAGGACTCCGAGTTTTTTGACGCTGTTGAGATAAGACTCTCGATGTAGTTACGTTGGTTGAGATCGCAACGAATATCTATGCCTAGCATATTCAAGCCATCTAGCATACTGAGGGAAGCGTCCTGAAGACTGGGACTGGAAAGCAATGGGGGCATTTTTGTTGTAAACGTGCACACCTGAGTTTTCTCGGCGTTTACTCAACCAGGTTATTGGAACCTCATTTCAATTCTCATCAAACCCCGATTCAGCTCAACGACAAGACACTCACGCTTCTCATCGATTTCTGTCCGACCAGCACTAGACCGACCAAAATATCGCCCATGTATCATCTGTCATCTGCGTAACAATGAATATTACCAAGTGTCAGCATGTCCTTGATAAGAAAAAGAAAGAGAGTGGGCGAAAGAAGAGAGCCCTATTGGACACCGGCATTCACTCATGATCATTTCGGTCCAAAACCATACTGACGTTCATTAATTAGCGAGTGATCTTCTATGTAGCAGATCAAATGATTGTTAACGATCCGTTCCATGACTATGCACAACACTGAAGTTACGGCAACGGGGCGGTAATTTGATGGGTCTGAACGGTCTCCCTTTTTGTGGACTGGCTGCATATTGGCTTCTCTCCAAGCCTCCTGAATACAATCAGTCGAGTACGAGAGACGAAAGAGACATGTCAACACCGGATCACTGGCGTTTGGGACGTCGAGTGACTGTAGTTCAAAACGCACATCGCGTTGTCTGATGTGAATATCAGGCATAACGGTTCCACTGGAGGGTATCGTAGGCGGTTGCGTGCTACAGTCATCGATCTGGGACTTAGCCGCAAAGAGACTGGCCATAAGATCAGCGTCCATCTGCGGCTGATGCGCCAGTGAGCCAGCGGGGCATCTCAGCGGAGACAACGAGGGTTGGTAGAAGTTGGACTGGACAGCTTTGGCTAGTTGCCAGTAGTTACGCGACCCAGTGCGACACTAGTTCGACTCGAGTAATGCGCTGGGCTTCCACTCTCACGTATGCCCTATAGCAGACCTTGGTGGCAGTATTGTAGGCTGATTTCAGCTAGTTAATATTAGGATTTTTGTGGGCGCGACCTCTGGTCCAAGCGCGATATCCATATTTATTTATTTATTTTGTGAGAGAAAATAAATAAATAAATATGCCGCCTGTTTGTTACTAGCAGCTTCAGCGCAATAGCGATTAAACCAAGGGCGTCTCCGGCTTTTGATGACGATATCGGAGTGAGGAATGTAGTATTCCATGCCAATGCCGATCTCGTCAACAATGGCCGCAGCACTCGCCGTGACATCCTTCACAACCGAAACAGCGCTGCCCCATGGGACGGTAAAACGGCAAAGTAGTTGTGCATGCCGATGCGCGACTACTTTGCCGTTTTACCGGCCCTTAATATATATATAAAAAAAAATGCACCAGATGGAAATAAGTTTTACCTAATGCTTCCTACCTAAATCCATTTGCCGCTTCCCGCATCTAAATAGCTCCAGTTGCTCTTTTGAGGTCATCTGCCCATCATGGCTTATTGACAATAAAAATTACAATTTCGAACTCATTGTGCAAATAATTTTATTATTCAGTAATACTACCTAATTAGATGAATAATTATAATTACTTATCAATACCATTTTAGACTATTTCAATATTATGAACCAAAGGTGCCATATAATGAACCGTATGCCTAACGCCATGCGCCAGCAGTGGCAACGAGACACCCATGGGATGAGAATGACATATATTAAAGTGCCTGGACATCATTTTTTTATATTCCTTTTCACTATATGTGGATTTAAAATGATCTCTAGTAACTTTGGTACGATTTAATTCGAAGTTGAAATATTCTTGAATACAGCCTTCGTGATTGATCCAACTTGCTACCTTTTGAAACCAATGATGCCGAAAAAGTTCCTTGTAACCTAAAAGTCCGCAAAGAGCAACTGAAAATAAAGAGCAATTATTATTACATATCTATTACCCAAAGATAAGCTGAAAAGTTCTCACTTAATAAGTACTTTTTACGTACTCTATTACGAGTTGAAGGTGGAACGCTACTAAGATGCATTTCATGAGGAATAGAGAAATGAGCCACAAGAATCTTTTTCTAGTATTTCTTTAATGCTCGTGGACTAAGTGCCTACCCAGTACATTTAAAAAAAATACTCTATTCATTTAGCGTATACAATGAATATTTCCCCAATGACCATGCAAATGCGCGGGATTCTATGAATAACACAAATCACCTAGCTAGACATTTCAATAAGGCAACATGAAAGCTCACCGCCTTGTGTACCACTACAGGATTTAATTAATACCGGCCATTAAGAGTTTAAGCAAAAAACAAACCAGAAAAGGAAACACTTCTTAATTGTTACTAACACTCCAGAGAAAATTAAATCAGAGAATAAGGAACTAAAAAAGATTGTAAAAATAATTAAACAAGAAGCTGCAGTAAAAAAAAAGGAAATGCGATCTAGCTATAAAAAGATTGCGAGACAGAAGAAAAAGTCGCACACAATTAATGTTTCTGTATAATTTGTAATGAAAAATACCATTCTCCCCCCACAGAAGATTGGGTAATGTGCACGGTATGCCAGAATTGGGCGCACGATAATTGCACAAGCGGGAGCATTTTCATTCATTTTATATATTGTTTTTTTTTATAGCACTAAAGTGGCAATCAAGCATACGGCCTGCCTGATGGAAAACAGTCACCGTAGCCTATGGACATTTACAACACCAGGGGTGTCACTCATGCGTTGCCGACCCTCTAAAAACCTCTTTACGCATTTCTTGAAGAATTCCATGCTGTAGTCCCTTGGAACAACCTCGGCTGGGAGATCATTCCACAGCTTGAGAATTCTCGGAAGAAAACTTCTCTGAAACCGCACAGTACGCGACCATTGCGGTTCCAGCGTGTGAGGGCGAACTCTCCGCCGTCGGCGAACGGTGTGATTATATAATATACTCGTAGTTGTCGGAATCATTTCGAACAATTCTTCTGAACACAATCCGTTGTACAATCGGTAGAACACACAAAGGGAGGCAAAGTCTCTCCTTAAACTTAAGTTTTCTATACCGTGTGTAAGCTTAGGATTGTCGACAATTCCCGCAGCTCGTCTCTGAATTGAATCACATGGTCCAAAGGTACCACAGTACTCCAAGTGCGGTCTGACTTGAGACTTATATATAACATAAGTCTTTGCTCCGCACTGAAGTAATGCTTTACTCTGTTGAGCACACCAAGTTTTTTGGACGCCAGCTTGACCTTCTCCTCCAGGTGATTTTGATATTGCACTTCACTGGAGATCTCGACGCCAAGCTTCCTAATGCTTTTGGTGACGGTAAGAGGTGTGTTCTGGAATTTAGGGACCACAGCAAATGGATTTTTCTTAGCGGTGAACGCGCACTTGTGTCTTCTTGGGGTTGTATTCGACCAAGTTAAGCCGGCCCCAGTCAGATACTTTAGCCAAGGTACCATCTATTTCAGATACAAGTTTATCGCGGCTTTTCTCCACAAGGGAACGAGGGATATATAATAAGTATAATATATATAATAAGCACGGCCTGTATAATAAGTGTCTCAGGTGCTGTCATTCGCATAACAATGAATGCCATCAATAGACAACATATCATTGATATGCAGCAATGTTTTGATAGGTAAGAACCAAAATTTAAATATTACTAAAGGCAGACTGATTAACATTAATAATTTATGTTTTACTGAAGTATTTTCCGAAGTGTCCGCAATATGGGGAAGGCCAAAGAAGTAGTAAGTTGGATAATTAAAAAATATGACACAAATCGAATATACGATTACTCGATAGTTATATACAAATGTATAAAATAAATTATTATTTAGCAGTCTATGTATTCGATTTCGATGATGGAGATGTCATTCCATATGTTCTTATGATGTGGGTGATACATTTTTTTTTAAATGTACATAACTAATATTGTGGATGTGACGTTAAGAAAAGGAACAAAGAAAAATAATACTATTTTGTAGCAAAGACTCATGAATATCATTTTAAATGGTTTTTAAAATCAATAAGAAGCTTCTAACTACATTTTTCAAATGTAAGCAAGCGAGTCTGTACATGAATTCGTCGCATTTGGCAGGTCAAATACTTAATATTTAGGTGGTTGAGCTGTCAATTATGTAATTAAAAATTTATAGAAACAAATAATTAAATGACGAACCCTATGATCTACGCCTGTTTAAATATGATACACGACATGACATTATTAAATATTTAGTAATGATGTGTAACAGCGACTAGACAATTAGCCCAATATTATATTTTTTATTGTTTATCGGTTTATAAAAAAAATACTTCGATAGTCTATACATTTTCAGTAGATAGGCAATTTTTATAGTTTTAGTCTTGAACTTTAATTTTGTTCAAATAACATTTACCATAAAGATATGTCACAAGTATGAAATCCGAAGTCTCTATATAATATGTCGGTAGAAAATCGGTTTAGTGGTTAAAAGTAAAAATAGTACAAACTACACATATAGTTGTTTTTCCCAACCTTTCTTTTGTTGAACCTCCCTGGACTATAAATAATATTTTCACGCCCCCTTTTTAATTTTTTCATCACATAAAATTCTTCTTGAACTTCTGGTAATAGTGAGACAATTTACAAAAAATGGATTTCTGGTCATGTGCCATATAGGTAAGTAGACTCGGAATTAATGTCTTAATAGTATCGGCGAAATTCGTCTTCCAGCGATTGCAAGTGAGTTTCTATATCAGCTTTCAAATCCAATCGTCCAGTTTGTTATTTTTAATTGCTTTGAATAGTCGAGTAAAAGATATTCCTCCCCTCTTGATATCTCCCTGCGCCTCCCTAGGGGGGGGCGTGCCCCCCTGGTTGGGAACTCCTGGCTTATAGTATAGAGTTGGTATTATTTTCAAAAATATTAATTGTACACCTTATTATTATCTATTAACAAAATGGTTGCCTTACGATGTTCCATAAAAATATCTCTAGCGAAGTATCCACGTCGAGCCAAGTACACGGCTTCGCGGTACATAAACGAGCAAAGTTCGTCCATGAGAATTGCATCCTCTTCCTCCGAAATAATATGGCACCGGCGAAAGAATCGAAGAGACAAAACATTTAATAACCTGTAATTTAATAATCATCACCATTTTTGCCAAACGAGGAACTCTAAATGCGTTCTAAATTGGTACACGTAACTTCGGACCAGCGAACGATGGCCGTTGATGCATAAATATAAGTACGCACCGAAACGCTAATAAGAGAATAAGGGTGCACCAAATCAGGCCCACTGACCGCTGACCGATCTATTTTTATTACGCATATGTTCTAGTACGAGTAAATAAAACGATATGTCCTTAATATTTAATATTGATGTAATGTATTTGGTTCATTTAATAATAAATTATTTTGACCACCTGAACCCTATTTATACGAATTATCGTATGAAGACCATTAAAGGCATCCCAAGTCTACAGAAATTGTCGAGGTTAGAAGATCCCTAACCTATACGTGCCTCGTCCTAGGTTGGCCCTATACCTATATATATAATAAATAAATTGTCGGACAAATTACAATTATATATTATATATAATAATAATTATATATATATAATAAAACAAAGTCGGGTTCGTTAGTTTTGCCGAGCTCGGTGGCGCAGTGGTGAAAGGCGCTGTTACGCTACTTTGACACCAACGCTCGTGGGTTCCATTCCCACACAATACCTACAAACATTTGTGTGCATGAACATGTCTGTTTGTCTTGGTCTGGGTATTTTATATGTAAAATAAGTATGTATTTACAAAAAAAAAGTATTTACGTATGTTTATCAGTTGTCTAGTATTCATAACACAAGCTTCGCTTGCTTTGGGGCTAGATGGCGCTGTGTAATTTGTCCGACAATATTTATTTATTAGTTACACTATTTATAACTCGAGAACGGCTGGACCGATTTTTATGGTCTTTGTTTTGTTGGATTTGTCTCCGCCCTGAATAGCAGAATAACCTTTATTAAAACATGGGAAAGTCACGATCTTCATTTTATATGAAACGCTTATTTTATGATATCTCTAGAATGAATTGACAAATTTAAATTAATATTTTTTTGTTCGTCTTGACGAGTGCTGAAACACCTCCAGCGGCAACATTTTTTGAAAGAAAGAAAGAAATAGTATATTTCTACTGCAAAATAAAACATTACATAGTTGTATATGGACGACAACAAAACTAGACAGTAGTTTAATTACAACATTTAGTAGCTAAATATCTAAAACTACCTCAGAAAGCAGTGGTTTTGTGGCAATGTAAGGAAAGCTTCCAAAGTGCGCCCCGCGTGTTGTAACATGACAATCGATGAAGCAATTGCTATATTTCCACGGAAACCACATGAATTGTGGAACAAAAACGTGTACGTATGTCAAAAGACATTTTACATCGATTTCGTGTCAGTTCTGGAAATCCCGATCTCGAGGTGAATGAAGAGATATATAACCAGGCTTTGTTTGTTGTGTTGTTGTTTTTAATCGATGACATGTAGTACATCATGTGCGGTAGTTTGTTAGTATAGTTAACGACGAAGAACGTCGCTTTTGGTCGAGAATTGAAATATGTTCCAAATGCATTGAACCAATCAGTTGGCGCAAATGTACCACTGTTGAACCCCCAACAGAAGGAATTGTGCGATTAACGATGTGTGAAATGACTCGAGATGAATGAAGGCGCAATGATTCTACTGCCTGGCGATTTCCGTCAAATACTACCAGCCATTTCATGATCGACTACTGCCATTGAAATAAACGCTTGCCTCGAATTTTCGACTCTGTTTATTTATTTATTTATTTATTTATTTATTATACATACACTATACACTTACAGTCTTTAGAACCAAAACGTGTACAGGTCAATCGGAGTAACATTAATCGTAAGTACTCATACACATATACAATAAAATTATTAATATGACCAATGTAACTATACAAATTAATTATTAATTATTTCATATTACCATTATTCACGAAATATTTTGCGTATTTAAATAAATCAGCCTCCGTAGTATGGAAGAGGTCAATATTCTGATTATAAGCAACAAGAGCATTGAGCAGTGCCAAGGCACGAGCGGTGGGTGCCTGTTCAGCGGCGACAGTACGGGTCGCGGGCACGGCAAACAGAGGCCGCGTTCGCCGCATGCTGTAGCGATCAGGCGCAATAATTGCGAGAGCACATCGAGCCAGACAGATTGGATTATCTAATTTATTGCTGTTCAGAAGCCGATAGTAATGCAAGAGCAATGCCAAATTTCTCCTCAGCTGCAAAGAGTCAAGGCCAACCATACCCAAGACAAATGCTGATGGAAATAGATGGGGATAGTAGCCATATTTTTTTTTGTATATGAACCGGGCAAACTTTCGTTGTATTCTTTCAATAGTGAGTATATAGAGATTTTCGTGCGGATCCCAAACAATAGCATTGAACTCCAATGAACTTCTTACAAAAGCGTTATATAATGTGATCGCTGCATGCATATCAGAAAATTTACTCGCTTGCCTCATTACAAAACCTAGGATCTTATTTGCCTTTTTACTTATTTCAACGATATGCGGATTGAACGATAGTTTACTATCAAACTTAAGACCGAGATCACGAATTTCTGTGACCCTACTTAGGGATTGTCCTTCCAGAAGATATGACCAAAGTAAGGGCGAAGGGCTTTTAGTAAATGTCATTATTCTACACTTGGTTACATTTAATTCTAATTTATTAGAAGTACACCACTCAAGTACACTATTTATATCTTTTTGTAATGCCAGACAGTCATTAATATCATTTATACCCAAAAACAGTTTCACATCATCAGCAAACATGAGACATTGCGCAGCGCTAACAACCTCTGGAAGGTCGTTGATCATCAATAGGAATTGAGTCGGCCCGAGGGTACTCCCTTGACTTACCCCAGAGCTAGTCACGTATAACTCAGATTTAATTTCACCTAACTGGACATATTGGTAGCGCTCTGTAAAATAACTAGCAATCAGATTTAAAAGTTTGGGGGAGAAACCAGCATAACTCATTTTTTTCAGAAGGACATCGTTATGGACCCGATCAAATGCTTTCTTCATGTCAAAGTAAGCTACGTCTACTTGACGACCCCTGTCCATTTCAGACAATGCATAATCAACGAAGTTAATGTGACTAGTGGTAGTGGAGCGGCCCGCCCGGAACCCGTGCTGGGACTCTGACAGCAAGGGACGAATTTGTTGCGTAATGTAACGATTGAGGATGGATTCAAATACCTTCCCGAATGTCGATAGAACTGCGATTGGTCTGTAGTCATATATATCAGATGTGCCACTGGTCTTGGGTATGGGAATAACTTTGGATATTTTCCATTTATCAGGATAGACAGAAGTTTCAGTAATTAAGTTATATATATATAAAAGTGGATTCTCAAATACTGATATGCAGTCTTTAAGTATAAACGCCGGAACACCGTCAGGACCGGATGTAGCGTTTGCTTTAAGTTTGCGAATAGCAATACGTATATCCTTTAGTGTTATGGAATCGACTGATACGCCAAAAGAAGGTATACCATAACCAGCGTCCTGCTCCGCACTCTCAGGGGAAAGAGTCGGAGTATCAGTTAAGAAAACAGACTGAAAATATTCACTAAATGCAGATGCGGCCTCCCTACCCGATACTAATTTATTTCTGTAACTAAACTCACGTACAGAGCGTTTTGAGCTGTTCTCGTTCCTGATATAATGCCAAAATCTTTTTGGATTCTCAGACACATCATTTTCGATTATTCGAATGTAATTAGAGTAAGCTGAATGAATTAAATTTTTAACTAATTTTCTATAATATTTATACATTTCTTTACAAAACAAATTATTATTATCGGATTTGTATTTTTTTAAATAATAATGTTTATTCTTAATATTTCTAATTATTTCTTTTGTATACCACTGCGGATATGTAGAAGGTATAGCTGTTCTATGTTTTCTTACAGGAACGTAATCATTAAAGCACTTATAAATCTTATTATATAAAATAGAGACAGCAGCATTAACGTCACGGGTAGTGTGTAACTCCGACCACGTTAACGAAGCAAGGGATGCATACAACGCATTAAAATCGGCCTTTCTGAAATCCCAATCCTGCATATAATTATTATCGTACGATATATCAGCTGTTATACGCGGCTCAGCATGTGGCGACGGCGGCGGCGGCGGTGTTGACCGTGTATTATGCACGTAAGGTGCGAAACAAAAATTGATCTGTATCGGTGGATGATAGGCATCGGGACAGACGAAAGGATCTGTTTCAAATACACTAACCCGCTCATCACTCAAGTTACTCAAAACCAAATCTAATATACCTCCGAAACGGTTACTAACTGAATTGTATTGTTTTATTTTACAAAAATCTAGCATACACTCAAATTGTAAATTGACGCTTTGACCGTACGAATTTAAATTAAAATCGCCCATTATCAAAACATTCAACCCTGAGTAAGCTGTAATAACATTTTCAATAACATTAATATATCGTATATATAGTTCACTAGAGATATTAGGAGGAATATACACAACTCCGCACAAGAACTTTACGTTTTTTACCGAAACAATAGCAAACACGGCCTCCATACTATCATCATAGTCGACGATGTCGGTAATGCGGCGCACTGTATAGTGATCACGCACTGCGAGAAGAACTCCGCCCCAGCCGACGTCACGAGCGCGGTCACGACGCACCACAGTGTAACCAAACGGAAACATTTCACCGTCTCGAATACTGCTCGTTAAGAATGTCTCAGTAATCGCAACAATATCGGGAGATTGACTAAAAACAGATAATTTGAAATTTTCTATCTTACTTCTAAGGCCTCTAGTGTTCTGGTATATTACCGTACACGTTTTATGCTTGAATCGTATTTTGTGTTTTACGAAATCCATCACGCCAAGGTTTAATACAAATATCTTGCGGCCAATTATTAGCATTTAGCAAATGTTCTGACGCAGTTGCTAATATTCCAATTTTAAAAGAGGCGTATTTACCTCGCGATTTTAATGTTTCGACAGTAGATTCATCTGTGCAGCATATATTTTTGAGGTGGTTCTGTATAGTGGTTTCGGATGTCCCCTGCTTAACATAATACAAATGGTAATACTTCCACCGTTCGGCAGCTTCAAGTGAAGTTATACCCTTGTCAGCTGTACCACGCACAACATTTTTCAGTGAGCGCATTCGTTTATGCGTAATCTGTGTCCACTTGCCTTCATTAGTATCATCCGCAGGGGTAGGGGCAGGTGAGACAGGTATGGAGCTAGCGGGTTCCAGTGAGGGGGCGGTGGTCCCTGTATTAACAGCTGTTGACATATTTTTTTTCCGATCACCTCCGGAGATTGCCGTAACTGCACGAAGGCGAGCGGCTCGTGGGGGAGGTCGCTGCTTTACCGACTCCAGCTGATCTTTATCACTGGAATTGCGGGTAGTGGCATTTATACCACTATCTTGAGATACTGCCAAAGATTTTGTAATCAAATCACTTTGTTTTTTTATAACTTGAGATTGCTCCAAAATCACTTTTTCCAGGTGTTCCACTTTGCTAGTTAGGTTCACTACAGACTGTAGCAACTCTTGGACCAACTTCTCAACTTTATTTGTCGACATATTTTATTAAAAAAATAAATTACTTCAGAGAGTGTACACACTACCGGGGGTTGCGGGGGTACTCTGTACTGTTCATGCGAGTTGCGTTCCCACGATACATCTGCCGTTGGTTTCTCCAAGCAATTACCGACTATCGGTAACAGAATTTATAATTAAGCCGTTGGTCTACTGCGTACACAAATGTAGAACACTTACAATTCATAATTAAGTCGTTGGTCTACTGCATTCCTTCTATCTACCGACTATGTAACAAACCAAGACGAAGCAACCACCTACAACTGAATGTTTAAACTCATTGGATCTGAGGGATCAGCCTAACTTGACCCCGCACAATTTACAACTTTAGGTTAGCTCGGCAGTCAATTCAATGAAGGCAATTGACTCGAATGCAATCCATCCAGCAAATAGCTTAATATAAAGTATGGTACAATAAGAGCATCATTTCGTTCGCTTCTGCAATGCAGTTGGCATTACTGTCATGTGAATTACATTAGTTATAATACGATTAAAATACTTCTCATTTAAATTTTTGTACACTCATTTCTAACTATTCAGCTAATAATTTAATTCAGCTAATAAGTTAATTGTTCAGCTAATAACTAACTAATTAGCTGAATTAAATTCAGCTTTTTAATAAGACGAAATGAATGGTCAAAATGAACTAAGTATAATAAATGTTCAAACATTTATTGATTCTGATGCGGTACGTAGTTCGCCGGGTCAGCTAGTTTATAATAATTTATAGTTTAAAATTAATCATGAAGTTTTTGTATGCTTGAAAATGAATAAAACCCAGTTACTCCACAGCAGACTTCCAACTGCTACCTCAAAATTATTGATTAGAGTGTGCATATCAAATAATGATCGATTTTCTTACCTATGACTTAGAGTGTAGCCGATAGATGGCGATGCATATATATGATATTTGCAATACTCATCAGGTTTGCAGGGCTGTGTTTTCGTTAATTCTATCGGTTCACGATTATTTGTAACTCGTGTCATACAGATATCTGTTAAAAATAGAATAAAATGAGCTAAATTTATTATAACTATATAATTAGGTATAGTAACTACACAATTAACATTTGGGTTAATTGTGTAGTTACTATACCTAATTATATTTTGTATAAAAGAAATCGAAATAACAGGCTGAAATCTCATCCGATACATGTGTATGTTCCGTGCGAGATCACCCGTGTGAAGCCGGAGCGCATTACCAGTTGTTTAATATTGTTCAAACTTTAAGACGATTGACGAAAGAAAGACAAAATTTCATCTTCACTACTAATTTTTAATATTAAAGTATCTGGACGATCAACCTTCACTTGGCGTTCTTTATGGTCTATGTATAAAATTGCGCTTGTCAGAAAAGACACATATGTATAAGCAAAATCGTATCAAAATACAAAATTCAATCCAAATCGTCAGAGCCGTTTCCAAGATACATAAAGTATATTTATATCAATGTTATTAAATTTGCTCATTTAAAGTAATAAGAATAGTTTTCCTCGTACGCATATTACTTTTCCGCTCTGCTTTCTAATTCTTTTCGGGTTGTACGTCCGCCAAAAATCTTACTATTATCAACTTTGTCTCTCATTTTGAGGTTTCGCTAGCAAACCTAACTGGGTTAGTTTCGATGTTACCTATATTATTATAAAATTTAATCTTTGACCCAACCTATTCACCTTGTTTAGTTCCTACCTCAAGGACCAACGATAACTAGTAAAGGTCGTCGTCACTTGATCCACCCAGATTCTCTCCAATTTTATTTGCAATATTTATTAGTAACATCACACTCCCACTATCTTTAACTTTTATTTATACATGGACGATCTTCGATTTTGTCTGGCTATATTTGCTATAAATATGCTATAAATATCATCAACTCTAATCTTGCTACCTTATCTCAATGGTCACAATGGTACCATTGGTAGCATGGTAGTAGGTAACACAATGAAAAATGTAACCATGGCAATTATAACTCGCAGTCGTCACTTTATTTTCAAGTTGGAGTCCATGGTGGATTCTAGTTAGATTATTAACGGGACTATGATCCCCTTCTCCTCCACTGTAACTCGTTTATGTTTTAACGTTGAACTTATGGTCATGGTTGACTTTTAGCCACCTCAGATAAATATCTCAAAAGAACTTTCTAAGACGTTTTAAAAAAGTCCTAAGTCGATGCTTCCTCGTTCTCTGCTATTTTCTCTGCTTGATTACACTAATTTACGTAGCATGGACTCAATAGAAAGTTAACTTTATGAACTTGATAGTCAACTGTGGTCATTCTGCATTTTTGTGTGACGTACGCATTTGGTCTGCGGAAATACGATCACATCTCCAAATTTCCCGATTCCTAGCAACCCAGATTGCATCACATTGGATTCCGTAAAAAAACCACACGATAGTCTTCTTCTTCTCTTAAGATTGTTACTGCTCTTATTTAATTGCGTAAATGGTTTCACTGTCATAATATTGATGATCGTCGAGTTCTTGGATACTTTGTTGAATGCTCCTATATTCCCCATTTAAACATACACCGACTCTATTATTACTCACTGTTCATGCTGCAAAACTGTGGAATGCACTTGCATTAGATTTTATGTTGATTCTCAATATAATGTTGAGATGCCACATTCAACAGTTGTGTAGTACACACAATGTGTGTGTGTGTTGCTTCGAGATGTTCTTCTTGAAGTTAATGCTCCTAACCAGCTCTGAAAAATCATCACCGTGATCTGAGTGTTGAACTGGTTTCTCTCATTTAATTCTAGTCCATTGTCTCCATCCAGTATGCCTTGGTCCGTTGGTGCTTATTATATATCTACGATTTCATTTGTTTATAATACAGTTTTACCTTGTGTTTTAGTGTAAATATTTATCACGCCACTCTTCTGACAATTTTACTCAAGGTTTAGTACCTTTATACATTTTTTTCGTTTACATCAATATTATTTTTGTAATGAAAATAATCATTATAAACAAAGAGACCAACAACTTTTACGAGGAAAATTTAAAATCGATAAAAAAATTGCCTTTTCATTTAAAGTGTTCGATACTTTGGCTGCAGTTTGTATTGTTAACTTGGAATTGTTGAAATAATTGGACGTTCAATTTTTTATCGGCTTAGAAGTTATTGTTATACGAAATGTTATATGTATAATGATAGATACTTTACCTTAAAGGCATTTGTCTTAATGTAAATTAAATAATATCTTACCTACCATGTTACCACCACATCAACCCTTACTCATCCCACTGCAGGGATACGGGTCTCACTTCAACCGAAGGGGTTTAGAGCATACTCCATCACGCTGCTCAAATGTGGATTAGCGGAGGCCAGTGTTTTCAAACCGCCCGAGAGCCACTGACTTAGCTTAATGACTGTCATCTATCGACAACAGCTGGAAACGACGGCTTAACTTACCTGAATCGTCTATATTCATATGGAACGAGGTCATGTTGTCGACGAGAACTGCATATTTTTCTTTTGGTAACGTAGCCTTGTCCATATCTTCTACAAAATCATTGATATGTTTTTCAGTTAAAATTAATTTTCTTAATCTGCCTCTATTGAAGTCTCCAATGGAATAGATGAATGATTCGTCGTATTGTAATAATCTTGTAACTGTATAAAGATATATATTGGTTTGAATACTTTAACATGGATCGAGGTGAGACTATCAATTATTAAATATTATAAACGGAGCGAAGCCAGAATAAACGGTAGCTATTCTTCGTAATTTAATTAATCATTCTGTTCAATCATCAATCAATATAGAAACCTATTTATTCACAATATCTCTATCTATCTATAACTTCGCGCCAAATAACTTGCGGGGTAGGCAGAGAGAACCGAGCGCTACGTGATTCGATACTTACACACCTCACTCGCTTCTTTAACATTCATTGCTCTTCTCATGCACTAAGGCTGTTTCTAAGGCTCCTGACATCACCTTCTGATAGAATACGACCCATAATGTGGTCATGGTAGCTAAGTCTTGGACTTCCTCGGCTCCCCTTTTTTTATACTTCGTCGGGAAGCATACAAGCATACGGCCCACCTGATGTAAAACGGGAACCGTAGCCTATTAACGCTTGTAATATATGCGCCATGCGCAATCAAACATTCGTTGACCTTATTTTCTGCAGACAACTATCGAGATACGGAATAAACAGCCTAGCAGACAACATGCAACCCTATTTGACACAAATTTTGACATCAAACCAGGGTCACATGCTTCCACCTATCGGCAAACATGCTGAGTAATTCTTGTTAGTGGACTGCACAGCACAGAGCAGTGAACCGTCAATCCCATATCTTGGCAATATGTTCCACAATTCCTTTCGCACAACCTTATCAAATGCTTTCTCAAGATCTATAAAATCGCAGAAAACCTTCTGGTCTATGGCCAGATGCTTCTCCACGACATCACCTTCCATTTCAGAATCCTCCCTGTGCTACCCACAGCATTCTATCGGATTTCACCCTATTCTCCTATCAATTACCTTTCCATATACTTTTGCTGCTAAGCTGATCAAACTGATGTCCCTATAACTAGCGCAGTCCATGCGTGACCCCTTGCCCTTATATAAGGGCATGATTACTGCGCGGCTCCAGTCCTAGTTCTTCCAGCATATATTGCATAAGTACTAGAAGGCGTACCGGACGTATGTCCCACATAGTTTGATCTTCTCAGCTGTGATCAAATCAATTCTCGCTGACTTCCCATTTTTCAAGCTTCGTATAGACCATTCGTTCTCATCCATAGTTATGCCTCCGACAGAGTCATCATGCCATCAATACACGGAGTATTGATGAAATAGTTGTTGTTGTTGTAATATCTTTATTGTACAATAAATTTAAAAATATACATATTACAATGAAATTAATTTTATGTTACAAAGGCGGACTTATCCCTAAAAGGGATCTCTTTCCGCCAACCCAGAACTATTGACAGAATAACATAAATGGGCGAGAGAACAAACGAACACTAATTGTCTACAACATTATCACAAATTTCATAAAACTAACGTACAGCAACTTTACCTAATACTTATTACGAAGTTATACATAAACAATAATACAAAGATGAAAAAATGAAACAAAGATGAAAAAAAGAAATAGGAATATATGCAAACATTAAATACAAAAGCAAAAAACAAACAAACATGACATAGGTATATTATAGGGTATGCATCCAAATATGCTCACAATTCACCAATTAAAATATTTTTGACTCGGAGTTTGAAGGAATCTATGGAGGGAGCCAGTCTAACCTCTAGAGGAAGTGCATTCCATAGACTAACAGATTTTACAGAAAAAGACTGTGTGTATGAATTGGTATTCTGACTCGGAATATCGAGAACAAGGGTACCACAGGAGCGCAACCGATTCTCCACATCACGGAGATGAATTGTCTCTTTTAGGTAGGAAGGTGCAGATGGATTGAATAAAACATTAAAAAGTAAGCTGAGAATGTGCATCTTCCTACGGTCTCTGATCGTTAACCAATTGAGACATTTGCGGCACTCCGAGACGTGATCGTATTTGCGCAGTCCAAAGACGAAGCGAATACAAAGGTTCTGTAGTCTTTCCAACTTATGCAACAATTCTTCGGAAGGGTCCAGATAAGCGACATCACCATAATCTAGCAAAGGAAGGAGAAGGGAATTAGCCAACAAGATCTTAGTTTCCAACGGTAGAACAAATTGTCTTTGAGATCTTGTTGTAAGCATATTTCCCAATGCACCTCGCATTGGGAAATATGCTTTTACTTTGTAATGCCGTCCTCACAGGACTCAAAATTATTTTATTTTTTTGGCCGTCACGGGTTAATTTTAAATATTTATTTGTAATATTGTATATATTAGTAAAATTATAAATTTTTGACGAAATACACACATTTAAAAAATATGGCTATAGTTAGCGTTAAAATTCGATATTTTCAAAACGACGGTTAAAATAAATCGGTCTGTTTCAGACCGTACATCGCTCTAATACATTGCTTTTGGGCTTTAAAGGTAAGGTCAAAGGAATTGCCTCAAAATATTACTCCATATCGCAATGTTGACGCTACGTGTCCACGATATGCTGTGAAAAAAGCAGATTGATTTACTATCTTGCTTAAGTTGTATAGTGCATATTAAAATTTGCTTAGTTTTGAACAAACTTGTTGAACTTGTATTTTCCATTTTAATTTGTCGTCAATTAGATGATAAATTTTATTATTTCCGTTTTATTAATTATTTTAAATAATGTATATTGATTTTACTTGCTAGCTTTGTTTTGGCTGAAACTCATAAATTTTATTTTTTCAAAGTTGATTTTTAAATTATATATTTTTAAGCTATTCAATTATTCATGTCAAGGATGCATTTATGTCATTTTAGAGGTCATAAATATTATAATTGCTAAATAAAACTGTACTATCGTCAACAAATAATGTCACACGATGTTTTATTGCTGAGGGCAAGTCGTTAAATTATATTAAAAATAAAAAATGTCCGAATATCTTGCGGGACGCATTTTGATTCAATATTTATTCTATGAATTTGTGTCATTTGTTGTCTTTATGTCAAGTATAATTAAAGCCTCTTTCTGCGAGACGATTTATGATAACTTTCATACCAGCGTAGGCATATGTGGCTCAGGAGTGAAAACGGTTTGTGATTCTTTAGGTTCTCATTCCTTTTTGAGGGCAAACACGACCACCCTTTGATCGCAAAATACTTGTTTAAAGCCACACTAATTTTGCGATTTCAGCGGAATAAGTTCCATAATTTAGATGTACGCTGAAACCTGAACCCAGCGAAAGCGCTAGACGTGCAGCGCGCGCCGTATTTACTTATGGCTTACGGCACGGCTCAATGACAGATTGGCAGTGCCTGTGGATATAATATCACTTACAACCAAAATGAAAACTAACTGATAATCAAAAAGCTCGCTTCTGCGAAGGAAATAGCGAATACGATTTTTTGTCATATTTACCCACTTCTAAAGTCGGGATCGGTCCATCCGTATTCAGTATGCTTATACACGTAATGTGAAATAACATATTCAGCTTTATAAATAACATCCTTTATGACAGCCCTGTGGTGATCCTTCATTTTTCTGTAGTCATCTTTAATAGTCCTCTTTAGAATACCTGCAAATGGTTTATTGTTGGAGATAATTAGACTTTGGCCGACTAGTCGATTGTAATGAGGCCGCGTAGTCGGCCATGCTGATCACGGTTTCAGGGGTATTCATTCAGCAATTTCTGTGACCCTTCGTTTACAGCTGATTCGCGTGCAAATCGCAAACGGCGCTTGCGAGAGTTTCGGAATATATTTTGTGTACTTCGCATCGTTTCTTGATTTTTGATTTTAATGAACAGTAACAGCATTGTCTCTGTTTTATACGCTTTGCAGCGTCCGTGGTCGCAGGAAGACTTCCTGCGACCACGGACGCTGCAAAGCGTTCGAAACGTCAGGTTCAACAAAATAAATAAAATACGCGATAGGTACTTCCGTTAAAAATTGTTTAATTCAATATGTTATTTTTTTTTTTATTTTGTGTTGGTTTTTCTTTCATATTATATTTTAATTTCAATTCTGACATGTTTCTTTATTCCAATATCATAATATTGTTGCTCCCTCTCAAGAAGGGAGGTTATGGCAATAGGCCTGTAATTTGATGGATCTGATCTATCGTCATTTTTGGACACTGGGTGGACATTGGTGGTCATCCACGAAGACAAGTTTCCCCAGTGGAGTACGAAAGCAATATACAGGGTGGCCGGCACATTGGCGTCCAAAAACAACTTAGGTCCTTCGTATTGTGGGGTGTCCGAACCACCCCCAATATGTTTTCATAGTTATCGAGCTATGATATTTTTTTTTATTTTGATAATTTTCGACCCGAGCAAATTTTCTAAAAGAAAAGTAGAAGACTTTCGAGATTTTTTTTACAACTGATTCATCATTAGTACATTTCTACAATTTGAGTATGTATTTATTTCTGTGTTTGTCAGCATAAAACTATTTCTCATTTCTTACAGCTTTGGGCTATATTCAATTTTAATTAGTTGGTTATCGCTTACGATAGGTACTCATAACGAAGATTCTTTATAACTGACAAGCTAAACATTACCATACATGTCGAGTACCTACCTTCATATGTTATTGTGTTACTAGGTCAACGGTTCTTCAAACCTATACATTGTCAATACTTATTAGACAATTTTATGAGATTTGATGAATTTTTGAGGCTAACTGACTTGGCTTCAGCAAGGAAGTGCTGCGTTTCTTTATTTAAATTGCAATGCTTTTAAATAATTTAAATGTAGTTAAGCTCTTCAAGTGATTATTTTAACTTGCTTTCAATTCTGGTATTATCATTTCTTTTCTTGTACCTTATTCCGGTTGGCGTTTCAAATACTAGCTGGTCTCTTGACACTGGGTTTTTAACCCCCGGCTAGCATTGGAGACTTGATGGCAACCGGGAGTCAACGCGGTACGTGCTAATAACACACTGGACGTGTGCGTTCCAAGGTTTTACCGTACGGGTGGAAAACTCCGTCAGTGCTGTCAGCCTACACACAACTGTTGCATCGGAGCTGCTACTCCGCCACGCTACACCATCGCGCCTTACACCCGCTGCACCACGTCTACCTCCATCTTCGGCGCGCTTGCTGCACTTCTGGGGAAAGCTAAGTGTCACATAAGCAACTGTATCGGAAACCACGGCCCTACTCACGACCTTGAGCTGTACTCGTTACTCTTTCTTGTAATAAACCCTTGTCGGTAATTACACCTTGTACTTTTTTCGGCCGACCCTTCTTGCTCTAGGGGCACTAAAGCCTGCGACAAGATGGCTAATTTAAAAAAATCCACGTCGCTGTTTGAAGGTCGATTTTAACAAAAGTAGCACTATTAAGTACTACTTTTTTTAAAGCTGAGAGTCTGGCACATTGTTCAGGGCTTCTTAGGATCCATGAAGTCACCTGCTTAGATTTTTAATTTAAAGTTGAAAATTTATGATACTTGGTACCTAAATTATTTTTTAGACGTCAATTTAAATTACTTAGGTAGGGCACCCTGTATACTATGAGTATAAATAACCATGTAAAATGTTACTTTGAATTTCAAAATATTTAAGACTGATTCCAAAATGAAAATATTAATTATTACTTTAGGACAATTATTGCTCAATACCTTTAGGATTTTCTAAATAATACCTACTAGCCTCAAATTTTTACCTTTCTTTATTATTTTCTTTTTATTACAGAACTACCTTTAAGTCGTAATTTGTCCCAATATATTCGATTCCAAAAGGCATGTGTCTATTTTACAAGAAAAACGTAGTCCATTAATTAAAATAGTCACCGCCTATTCTAACACGTTTTCAATACTTGACTATTCAATAATGTAGGTACATCTTTATTGTTAAGGGAACCGCATTTCAACCACTTTTAATCATTGTATCATCATGAATCTTGGACTGCAGTTTTGGTGTCAGTATGATTATAACTAGAGCTGGGGCGACCATTGAGATGTAATAACAGAGGTAGGACGCACCAAACCAGCCGGTCTGGGGAAAACCTCGCCTCCACCACCGCCTCCTCCTGCAGAGGTGATGTGTTAACATTGGAGTTTTTTTTCGGGACAGGCCCACCACCATGTCTCCTGTGTAGCCAGAATTAACAGCGGCGACCACCAAAAAGGCGATGAACAGTGAAGTTCATTGCTGTCCCGAAGGTTAAACTACAATTGCCTTGGAACTCACAACGAATTTAATCAGAAGAAATTTGTAAGAGTAGGAAGTTTTGGAATTGACGTCCCCTCTTGGCAAAGTGAGAGACAGCAATATGGCAAATAAGGCATTAAAAATCTAAAAGAGATGGTTAGTCAAGTGAAGCTCAACTGCCATGCACCACTTATCAGATATCTAACACCATTGGGGCCTAAATTGTGAGTTGTTACCTAACACATCGATTCCAATAATATAGATTGCAGAACCGCCTAACCGCCTGGTAATTCTCCCTTGTTGCCACCAAATGAGAATAGTATACTACCCCGGATGTGACATGCAAGGAATTTAACATATCGTCCCGCTCCCGATGCCAGCGATCGCACTCCCAGAGAACATGATGTGTTGTTTGCTCGAATTCATGATTTGTCGTAGAACACTCACATAAAGGCGATGACACAATTCTAAACGAAAAGAGCTTAGGTCTAAAGTTTCCATGTCCAGTTAAAAAATGCGCAACGGGATGATCGATTTCTAACCACTCTTTATTAATTATAACTTTAAATTATTCTCCTGCAAAATTGTGATTTGGCTTATTATATTACCATTTCAGTATCGATATAGGACATACATACATAAAATATTGTACCCGCATAAATATAGTAAATAAATAATAACATCCCTCCGACCAGAGTATCGATAAAACATTGCTCATTTTCATATACTTACTCATAGGAACCGTCATAAAAATAATATAATTAAATTTCTTTTTAAATATATATTTAGATCAATATAATTTTTTATTCATCGTCGGCAGCCATACAAGTTTAGCGTCCACTTAATATGGTTAATCTAGCCTATGAATGCTTGCAATATCTAAAGTATTGCTCGCATGATGCCACCTCTACTGGAACAGCAACTGCATAGGTGCTTACTGGTCACCTCACTCACTTGAATGGACACAACAGCCATCCATGGAGTTGTTATTTGGCTGCGGTTTTATGTGTGGTGGGGATACTTTCCACGCCCTACATCTCTTATAAAAATTTCATGAAATATCAAAATTTCCGACAGGAAACTCGATTCTTCTACGAGCTATGATTATGAACGGACAGATAACTGAATTTTGTTATTATTCATTTGGCTCTTCGGGCATGGAACCCTAAAAAACTTTAGGGGACCTTTATCTGAAACAAATCATGGTTTCTGTAACTGAAACTATGCTAAGTTCATTAGCTATATAGAAACAAAAAGAAAGTAAAATAACTTTTAAAAATGTATCTTACATTTCATAAGAAACATCGCCATTGCCGTATTACAGTCAGTGGAGTTCGGACGCATATGAAAATATAACACTGTACTCCTCATACTTCTTAGATAATAGTCCAAATTATTTAACGTAGGAATTGTTTCATCTGGTATTAGGTACTTAACTGGAAAATAAGCACCCATATTCTCTGCTTCTTCAGAACTGAACCAATCCTCGGAAAATATATTACTTTTATCGTCAGTTATTACATCACCGGCTAATATTAATATTATAAATATACTCTTACTTCGAGAAGTCATTTTCTCGAGGAAAACTGAACCCGAGTGAAACCAATTTCCCAATTATAAGGCGAAATCAATTAAAATCTACACGATGCGTGAACATATCAGGTAAATACTTAGGTAGGTAACTTAGATACGCAAACGCAATATAGAACGTTAAATTTTAAAGTAATTTTTTATACCACTAAGGTGCCAAACAAGCAATATAGACTGCCTGATGGTAAACAGTCACCGTAGCCTATGGACATTTGCAACATCAGGGGTGTCGCTTACGCGCTGCCGACCCTCAATCATACATATATGTTTCTTTTTCCAATAATAAAACCAATCCCATATAAGATAACACACGTATCTGTTAGTCACTCTTATATCAAACTCGTATATATATAACACTCCGTAGATAATTACATATTTCTTATCCCTACCTGCAATCATAGTATTATAGCTGAGTAATATCTATGTTAACATTGATATATGGATTTAAGAAACCCTACCATATATTCCAATATTGGAATATGTGGAAATAAATAAATATTGTCGGACAAATTACACAGCGCCGTCTAGCCCCAAAGTAAGCGAAGCTTGTGTTATGGGTACTAGACAACTGATAAACATAAGTAAATGCATTTTTTTTTGTAAATACATACTTATTATACATAGAAAATACCCAGACCAAGACAAACAGACATGTTCATGCACATAAATGTTTGTATTGTGTGGGAATCGAACCCACGAGCGTTGGTGTCAAAGTAACGTAACAGCGTGTTTCACCACTGCGCCACCGAGCTCGTCAAATATTTCTTGAATACAAAATTTAAGGCGTGGTGTAAGGTTTATAATAATGGAATCCCACAGAGCTATGTATCGTCTCTGCTGCTGTTTTTAATGCAGGTCATTGATATGTTGCCAATTGGTGGCTTACAGTGATATGCGTCTGATAGCACTGGAAACACTGAAGATCAATACAAATATTGCATTGATAAAACTGAATTCGAATATTGAGTACTTCCTGCCAGTGATATCTGCAGATATGTAATGTTGTACTTTGTACTTACTGGCTAAAAAGCAGTGTTAATTGAGCTATTGTTGAATTTAATTACCATTGGAAATATTTTAAATAAATTTATTTTGTTATTAATCTGACAATTATCTATTTTCTGTTCTTATTAAATACCTAATGTGTATGTAATGTTACTGCAAAATATATATTTTGAAAAATATGTGATTATCAGAATTAAATATAAATAAATTAAAAAGATATAATAAATTTATTATAATACATTGTATAATATTTTGTAACATATAAATATTATGTATGTATATCTTCATGCCAGGTCGCTTGCGGGGAGACGGCGGACGGGAGTGCGGCGTAGGCGCTATGCGCACCTATTGCCGCCTCCCTAATATGTGGGACTAGGGGTCAGGATGGGAACCTGGCCCCATAGTGGTCCCGCCGCCGGAGGGGCCGTCCCAATTTGCCGGGATGGCCCCTAGAGATAAGAAGTCCGGCCCCTTTTGAGGGGCTGGCCAGTCGCAGTGGTGCCCTGTTGCTAACAAATCCGGGGCACCACACCAACGCGGCCGATGGCACTTCGCGGGGTTGTTTAGTGGGTATACCGTCGGGCAGCCGACGGGGAGTCCCACACTACCACCGGAGGCCACCCAGGTTTCACCGGTGGTGTGCGTAACGCATTTTTCCCCGCGTCACAAAAAAGATCGCTTGCGGGGTAGGCAGAGAACCGAGCGCCATAAGACGCGGTCCTTATACACTTCACTCGCTTCTCTAACATTCATAGCTCTTTTCATGCACGCCCGCAGGTTCCTAGGACTCCTGACACCACCTTCTGATAAAACACTAAAATAAATATATATATTAATAAAAAAAAACTTTTTACTCATCATAAGCATGTATATAGCCCGGCCATAAGTTCTTTTACAAAGGAATATACATTTATTTTTACGAAGTAATGTAATGTTAATAAATCTTATATGTAAATATTTATGGAATTTTTTAATTTTTTGCTGAGACATAAAATAAATGTGTGTGTGTGTGTGTGTGTGTGTGTGTGCGTGCGTGTTCGTATGTGTGTAAGCGCGCACCTGCATGTGTACCCCAGAGAACAAACTTAAAAGCTAAGATTCATTATATGGGTCAGAGGGATAAATAAGTATTTCCTTATTTCTTTAATTCTTTAAGTGCTTTTTATGGAGTCATGTCCAGGGGAAAAGTAATTTTTAAGACTGCATTATTTTATCTACTTCATAAATATCTTTAGGCTGATGCTATATGCTATATGAAATGAATGATGATTAAAATTATCACAGGAGCTCATACTTGTAATGACCGACTTCTGCTCTTCGGATATTTCGTGCGTTTCCATATGGTGTTTTGCCAGTTCAGATCCTACTGTGGAAAAATATTTATTGCAGACATTTAGTGCTTTGGAATTTATGTATTCATTAGCGATAGTGGCTCTGTTTGGACATTCAGTTATATCATTGATGGTTTTCCAGAGCGTTTTTGGATTGATTTTGTTCAAAGTCAAAGTCAAAATCTTTTTATTCCGTAAAAATGGCTACATTTGTTTGGAATCGTCACAATTTTTTCCCTACCGTGCAGTTTATGACTAGGTGAGCACTGATAAAAATACTACCAAAAAACTCAGGCATCCCTCTTTTGGTATCCAAACAAAATTACATAGTTTATTAATTACATTATAATTGGATCGACTCAATCCCAGGCATTTTTATCATTAATATAGTCAGATACTTTATAATATGCCCTGCTACACAATTTGGCTTTAATAGTAGTTTTAAATTTGTTTATTGAAATCTCTTATATTGCTGGGAAGTTTGTTATAGAACCGTATACATTGCCTCATAAAGGAATTACTTATTTTGTGGAGACGGCTTGCATGTAACACAAGATTATGCTTATATCTAGTATTTATGCTATGAGTATCACTCTTTTTACAAAATGAGTCTACGTTTTTATGGACATAAAAAAGATTTTCATAGATATATTGCGATGCGACTGTTAAAATATTTATTTCTTTGAATTTTTCTCTAAGGCTCTCCCGGGGACCAAGTTTGTAGATAGCTCTTATGGCTCTCTTTTACAATAAAAAGATGGTGTTAATGTCCGCGGAGTTACCCCAAAGAAGAATTCCGTATGACATAATACTATGAAAGTAGTTGAAATAAACTATTCTAGCCATATCATCAGTGAACCGTCTAATAGTTTTCACTGCATAGGCTGCAGAACTTAGTTTTCCTGGTAATTTTTCAATTTGTGGGCCCCATTGTAGTCTGGAGTCAATTGTTATACCCAAGAACACAGTTGTCTCCACAGGGGCTAAGTTAGTTCCATTAACATGTACATTGGTAGTCACCTGTCTTACATTAGATGTTGAGAACTTAATTACTTTAGTCTTTTTATCATTTAAAAGCATATTATTAACACTAAACCAATGAAGAACTTTAGAGAGAGCACCGTTAACTTCGTCATAATTACCTAACTGTCTATTAATTTTGAATGTCAAAGAGGTATCATCCGCAAACAGTACAATCTCATGTTTATCCCTTACATAATAAGGTAAGTCATTTATATATACTAAAAATAAGAATGGACCTAGAATTGACCCCTGTGGGACTCCCATAACTACAGGGGACCCCGAAGATCTTTTACCATTAACATCGACCCAGATAAGAAGACAGAAGTTCGAGAGCCTTGTTCCTGATACCGTAGTGGTGTAATTTTCTGACAAGAGTGTCATGGTGCACGCAGTCAAACGCTTTAGACAGATCACAGAAAATTCCCAAGGCATCTTGCGAACCTTCCCATGCCGCGAATATACTTTTAAGCAAATTAATCCCTGCGTCTATAGTTGAACAACCTCTCGTAAATCCGAACTGTCTCCTATGAAGCAAATTATGTGTATTGAAATGTCTGAGCAACTGGCTAAGCATTAGTAAGCAAAAATTTTACCGAGAATGGGCAGTATGGAAACAGGTCGAAAATTCGAAGGGTCCGAACTATCACCAGATTTAAATAATGGAATGATTTTACTATGTTTCATCAAGTCAGGAAATACACCAGATGCCACACAACAATTGAAAATTGTAGTAAATGTGGAGCGATTGAAATAATAATAGAAGAAATGGTTTTGACAGATAGACCCCACAGATCTTTAGTGTTTTTCATATTTATTGATTTAAAAGCGTTCAAAACATCTTTTGGGCTTACAGCTGAAAATTCAAATTTTGTGTCGCATTCTACGAGTACCACGCTCTGTTTGAGAACAGCAGATATAAAAGAAGACATAAGATTTCTCGTAGTAATAAGAGGAATGTTAGAAAAATATTTTTCAAACTCAATCGCAATTGCTACATCATTTTTGATATCTATATCATTTAATTTTAACCGAAAGTCTTGACTACGTACTTTCGCTCTACCCGTCTCATTATTTATCATATTCCAAACAGATTTAATAATATTTGTTGAACCCTTAATTTTATTTCTTAAATATATAGACTTAGCATTGGAACAGGCTCGTTTAAATATTTTAGCATAATTTTTTACAAGTTCTTGAAAAGTTGGATTGTGATTACCTCCTTTTCCAATTTTCCGTGAGGTAGTAACGTCACTCACTGGCCTGAACACAACAACCCTCCAGGGAATTGTTATTTGGCTGCAGTTGCCTGTGAGGTGCTAACGTCACTCACTCGCATGAACACAACATCCCTCCAGGGATTTGTTATTTAATGATGCCAGAGAAGTATAACTTCTCACGCGCGTACATAATAATAAGTACACGCACCCATTTTTTTTTACACTAACTATTTTTTATTTTTTCATTTACTGCACTTATCAAAATTATAATCTTAATATTTTTACAATAGCCTAAAATGATAGGCATTAAAAGTACTTTTTATTGTAGGAAATTTGTGATTTTATAACAAAATTACACATTTGATACAAAAAAAAATCTTTTTACTTTTTAGCCATATTTACGAATTTGTAGTTAAAGTAAGTAGGTACACGTACAAATTATTACGAGCGGGAACGCAGTGGCGGTGAATGCATGGGCGCGTGCGGTATTAAGCACGGCGTAGCCACGACTGGCGTTCCTTTGGCAGCGATAAATTTTGTCAGTGAATGCGCGCGACGACGCATACGTACGGGATGGTACGGGCGCGCACACATACAAACCGAACGCGGTGCGTGTCTATGAAGACAACCTACTTGTTTGATTTTACTATGGTGTCGGTCCGGATGTGGCGCGCTATCGATGTGTGCCTCATTCGCATTGCGTTGTTGTCCCGACAATATCATGTTTCTTAATTCTATTTTCGTGTATGATCAATTTTATTGATTACTGAAGTTATTGGTTTATTTACTTGATAAAAAGGTGTAATCAATTGACTTTTGAGTGATATCCATGAGAGTGATATAAAATCTAATATTTATTAGCGAGGTTGAATTTCAAAAATATCTCCTAAAGATCGATAACTAACTGTCTCGTACGTGGAAACTCGATTGGAGAATTTAGAGCAACAATGGTCATTGTTTCTGGATACCACTACAAAAATTATAAGTAAAATAAGAAAGGCAGACTTACTCTTATTCTCCTACCATAAAAACGGAGTCTATAATGAGGTAGAGGAATCATATATAGAAATTAAAAGTGATTTCAAAGAGAAATTGTTGGAACTTAAAATGTCAAAAGAATCATATGTCGATTCAGGTGACAACGATAACTCAAGTACTCGTGTAAGATTTCCCGAAATAAACATTCCAACTTTCTCCAGAAAATATACAAAGTGGCAAACATTTAGAGATTTATTTCTTGGTTTACTGCACAACAACAAGTCTTTAGATAAAGCACAAAAGTTGTATTACCTAAAAGGGCACTTAACAGGTGAACCCGAACAGCTTTTGAGAAATATTCAGGTCACAGCGGAAAATTACACAAGTAGTTGGAAAAATTAGAAGGAAAGTAGAACAATAAAAAAATTTTTGCTAATGGGATATTAAAACGTTTATTAAATCAAAAAGGATTATTAGTACTACTACAGATTGTTTGAATTCTATAAAAAAATTAAGTGTTGATGTTTCTTCGTGGGGCATCCTTATTATACACATAATTAGCGCAAAGTTAGACAAAGATACTAGAAAGGCGAGGGAATTAAAAGTTTCCTCAGATCCTACAGACTAATTGCCTTGTTTCGTACAGATTTCCTTACTAGTCGTTTTCGAGGTTTAGACAATTTGGAAACTAGAGTTAACGATAGAGATAAAGTGCAGAGAACCACTGCATCTTTTCATGACAGGGAGAATAAAGATCTTGTCTGCGTTTATTGCTCAGCAAATCACAAGTTGAATATTTATAACAAGTTCTTGAAAGAGCCAAATAATGCACGTCGTAATATCGTGCGGGAAAAGGGCATCTGTTTTATATGTCTAGGAACTAATCACTAAACTTGCAAAAATACTATCAAATGCCAGATATGTCACAGACGCCATCATACAGTATTTCACCCTAATGGTGACTCAGGGTCAGATGATGGGAGCAGTTGTATTGCTGCAAATGGTGGTTCGGAATCCTCATCAACAGGAGTATAGGAGTCGATGAAGGAGGGTGCGATGAAAAACAATATAACCGCACAGGATATACAGTCCACCCAACCATTAGACTCATGCCTTTCGACAGGTACCTGTGACGAAACAGTTTTATTAACTACAGCCATAGTGAAGGCTGATTCGAAAAACGGATCTATCGTTTAGTGAGAACCTTATTGGATCAAGGTTCTCAAGGATCGTTCATTACTGAATCGATGGTTCAGTACATAGGGCTAAAGAAAAAATCTTCGAAACACGCTGTAACGAGTGTAGGAGGTAATAAAAGCATTGTGTCAACATACACAGTAGTGCCTGAGATCTAGAATAGATCCAAACCTTGAAGTCCAAGTTCAGGCTTATGTACTCACGTCGATTACGTCTCTTTTCCCAATAACGAAGGTTGAATGGATAATCCTGAACAAGGAAGCGTTGATTGATCCGGAGTATCACAGGCCTAATAAAATTGGTATTTTATTGACTAAAAGAGACATACGTCAATTTAAGACAATTCGTATTAAAGAGACGATAGAGCGGAGCCAAGGCTCCAAAGTCTTCGCTAAAGACCTGTCTATTGGGCGAAGTCAACTAACGAAGCTGAAGACCAACACTGGCACAATTATTTCTACGAAGACTGAGATTCTGAGTGAGATGGAGAAGTTCTATGGACAGCTGTACACATCGTCGCTACAGTCGAATAACAGTGCTAGTAACGACCCTAGAGCTAAACTGACCCGATACTATACCGAAGATATCCCGGACATCAGTCTGTATGAGATTCGTATGGCTCTCAAACAGCTTAAAAATGGGAAAGCACCGGGTGAGGAATTACGGCGGAGCTTCTGAAAGCAGGCGGAAAGCCGATACTTGTAGTCAGAATACGAAACCGATCCAAGTGCAAAAAGGTGTAAGAGAGGGCGATGTTTATATCCCCGAAACTCTTCACCGTAGCATTAGATGTCTTCAAGCTCTTGGACTGGAAAGGATACGGTATAAACATCAATGGCAAATACATCACTCACCTTCGATTTGCCGACGATATAGTTCTCAAGGCGAAATCGCTGGAGAAACTTAGCGCTATGCTCAATGACCTCAATAGTGTTTCCAAACAGGTAGGTCTCAAGATGAACATGGACAAGACTAAGAGCTTGGTGGCGCAGTGGTAAAACGCGCTGTTACGCTACTTTGACACCAACGCTCGTGGGTTCGATTCCCACACAGTACAAACATTTGTATGCATGAACATGTCTGTTTGTATTGGTTTGGGTATTTTCTATGTATAATAAGTATGTATTTACAAAAAAAAATGTATTTACATATGTTTATCAGTTGTCTAGTACCCATAACACAAGCTTCGCTTACTTTGAGGTTAGGTGCGCTGTGTAATTTGTCCGACAATATTTATTTATTTATTTAAGATCATGTCGAATGTGTATATTACACCTATGCCGGTCACGGTTGGAAGCAGTAAGCTCGAAGTTGTTGACGAATATGTTTACCTAGGGTAGGTTATTCAGGTTATGTATTAGGCAGGAGAAGTCAACAGGCGGATCGAACTCTGCTGGGCAGCGTTCGGGAAACTTCGGCACATCTTCTAGTCTTAAAAACCTCAACGCCTGAAGAGTAATGTCTTCGAAGAGTGCGTGTTGCCAGTGATGACATACGAAACTGAAACGTGGCGCTTCACTGCGGGCCGTATGGGGAAGCTCAATGTTGCTCTGCGTGCTATGGAAAGAGCTAAGCTCGGGATTTCTCTGCGTGATAGAATCAGAAACGAGGATATCCGCTGTAGAACTAAGATAACCGACATAGCCTACAGGATAAACAAGCTGAAGTGCCAGTGTGCCGGCCACATAGTTCGTAGAACCGACAACCGCTGGGGAAGAAAGGTTCTCGAATGGCGTCCCCGTACTGGTGCACGCAATATGGGACGACCCCCCACTAGATGGAGCGACAACCTCAAGAGGTTTGTAGGAAGTCGATGGATGCAGGTGGCACAGGATCGAGACGATTAGCACTCTAGAGGAGAGGCCTATGTTCAGCAGTGGATAAATACAGGCTGAATAGATGATGATGAAGAAAAGGTTGTCGTCTGTGCTGAATTATTTCCAGACATCATTATCAGATACATATTCAGCAATTCTATAATAAGCCTGTACAGTGTAGTTAATAGTATTACCATATTTTGTGCTTTCGATCGATAGGTTTTTTTATACCACTAAGGTGTCAGTCAAGCATACGACCCGCCTGATGGTAAACAGTCACCGTAGCCTAAGGATATTTGCAATACCAGAGGTGTCACATATAAATAAAAAGAACCAAAAAATCAGCTAAGCTCAGCTGGGACTTCTTACCGCGCTTTTGACGAGTGACATTGTTCTTATACTTGAAATTTTTACAATTCAGTATAAATTTAGGTATGTGACAATTTTGATAGTATTTTGTAACATAAGTGCTAGTGAAATTATACAGCAATGAAAAAACTCTAATATAACACGTTTTTGCACTTTTTGGAAGACGTGAATAAGTTCATCAAGAAAGCCTTGTAAAAATCACTATCGTTTTACGGGTGGTATTTAAACTCGGTTGATTGGGTCGAGGTACCCTTCCCAAGTATTTTTTCAGCACAGTTCCTGAAGCTGGAACATAGAATTAAGATTTTCAAATGGTTCTAAACTGATTACTTGGCTGTATGGGCTACATCCCTTTGCCTTTCCCCTCGGGGATAAAAAGAACCAAAAAAAAAACAGCTCAGCTGTCTGCGACTTCTTCCCGCGCTTTTGACGAGTGACATTGTTGTTTTACTTGAATTTTTTACAATTCAGTATAAAATTAGTTTTGTGTGACAATTTCGATAGTATTTTGTAACATAAGTGCTAGTGAAATTATACAGTAATGAAAAAACTCAAATATAACACGTTTATGCACTTTTTGGAAGCCGTGAATAAGTTCATCAAGAAAACCTTGTAAAAATCACTATCGTTTTACGGGTGGTATTTAAATTGGGTTGATTGGGTCTAGGTACCCTTCCCAAATATTTTTTCAGCACAGTTCCTGAAGCTGGAATATAGAATTAAGATTTTCAAATGGTTCTAAACTGATGACTTGGCTGTATGGGCTAGATCCCTTTGCCTTTCCCCTCGGGGATAAAAAGAACCAAAAAAAAAAAAAATCAGCTGTCTGCTGCTAGTGATGGGACTCGAGTGATTTTTTTTCACTCGAGTCACTCGGTACTGGTAACTTTCTCACTCGAATGCCACTCGAGTGAAGATAAAACTCGAGTGATTTTTATTGACTCGAGTCACTCGGAATATAAAACTCGAGTGACCAAAATTTTAAAACGATTTTTTAATTTTACATAGTAAATGTGTATTCATTTTCGCATTAATGTAAAAGCTACTCAAAAAAATCTAAACAAAATGTAAAAAAATAGAATTTTCCTTCAAACTAAACCTGTCATATATAATCAAGAAATCTCTTATATCAACTATCAGTCAAATTGAAATATTATAATTTAAATTTTTGTCAAAAAATGACCACGCAATTGCTTTTTTTACACGTTTACTCATTTTCACCACTTACTAATAACACACAGTCATAATTAACCAAAACATTAAACAGTAACAACTCACACAAACAGATTTCTACGTAATTAGAGAACCTACAGCGGGTAAACTTGTCACAACTTGAATTTCTCACTCGGCTCGGTATAAACCACTCGAGTGGTACGAGTCACTCGAAACTCGAGTTGTCAAAAATTTAACTCGAGTGCGAGTAACATAAAAACTACTCGAGTCACTCGAGTGAAAAAAATATATTTGTATAATACTGTTCAACTGTCACATACACGTCTCATTTCATTTGGTTGATTTGTTAGTCTACAAATTTTTCTTTCGTGTGTTCGCGTCCAAGACGTAATAAAATAAATATCAAATTTGTACAAGTTTATGCAAATAACGATATATTTTTAAAATGGAGATTTCCTTCAAGGGGAAAAGGATTTTGGTGACCGGTGCTGGACAAGGTTAATTTTATTTTTATTTGTTTATGAAAATATTAGACAATCTGATCGTGCTGTTACTTGCACTACCGTGATATATTTTGTACCTACTGATTTACTAAACCTAACAGTGGATGATATGCAAGTAAAAGTTACAATCCTATTTCCGACGAAAATAGCACTGTCGCCAACACTACTCCATACCAAATATTTTTTTCTGTATCCTGCCTTTAAATCTGCATTACTAAACGAACGTTTATTTATACAAATTAGAAATATACTTCAAAAACAGAACTCTGGAAAAGATAATAGTTGAATACACAGATTAGAGTATGTGGAGTTTTATCCGCCCCTAAGACTCTCTGACCAGACAATGTATTTAATATATATATATATATACACTACTTTGTGTACTTCTACATCCATATAGTATTTTCATAATTAACAAATTCAATTGTCTTTTTAGGAATTGGTCGTGGCATCGCAATTGAATTATGGCGAGCCGGTGCACATATAGTGGCCCTCTCAAGAACGAGGTCTCATTTAGAGAGCCTGCAAAGCGAATATCCCTCTATTGATATAGTTGACGTGGACATCTCTGATTGGGACAGAACACGGCAGGTAGTTGACTCTCTAGGCCACTTTGATGCCTTAGTAAATAATGCCGCTATTGCAATATGTGAGCCATTTTTAGAATGTAAACCTGCTGATTATGATAAGTAAGTACATGTTAATAAAAAATATATAAAGAAGGTTTTTCAACTTGATTGCAATAGATATGTACCGAACAAACTATTGTGGCAATAAAGTAATAAAGCAATTGTATTATAGTCACTCATATGAGTGGTTTTATCACTAAAGCAATATCTTAAAGTACAATTTAGTTAATGCCATCTTATGCCAATTAAATTCACTGTTTTTTATATATTTTAGTACCCCTTAAAATCACATATTCATTTTTATATACAAATAAATTTACTTACCTACTTCATCTGGAGAATCTTGTATGAGATAAATATTTATTTTAATTAGTGTTATTTATCGTAGGGAAATGTATTTTTATTAGATGTCAATCGTACTAATATTATAAATGGGAAAGTTTGTATGTATGGATGTTTGTTGCTCTTTCACACTTAAACGGCTGAACGGATTTGAATGAAATTTGGCACGTAGATAGATTATGATCTGGATTAACACATAGGCTACGTTATTTGACTACACGCGGGTGGAGCCGCGGGCAGCAGCTAGTAACCAATAATACTGAGTAGCCTGAGTAGGTACCTTAAGAACTTGTGTATGTTTGCCAGCACAATTTTATTGTATTTCATGACTTGAAGAATAGGAATAATTTCAACCCTATTTTGTGTATATGTGTCAGAAATGTTGAATTCGCCAACCTACTTTAATAGGACATTCCTAATTGTATAGTTAAATTAGTTGGTAATTCATGTCCCCGAATTAAATGTAAAGATGCAGTATATTGACTTAAAAATATTATGTACTTTGTGCTCTAAGTGACAGTGTTACTGTTAGAACAATAAAATTATTACTTTCTGTATATTAACATCAATATTTGGGTAACAGATTTCTTTGTATATGATCTGTGATTTTTAGGGTTGGGGTTCTGAATTGGGATGACAGACTTTTCCCTGTTCACTAGATTTTAGTTTTCCATTATTTATGGCCTAATTAATTAGTGGTTATTGTCTGTTATTTTAATGCTAAATCTAAACATCTTTTTTGCCTCCAGTCTTGTTCTAAATATCAAGTGCGTTTATATGTGTGTAAGTAAGCGAATGGCACTTTTTAGTATACAACTTAAGATAATAAGAATTAGTTTTTAGTAATTGTTTTACAGTTATTTTAGGCAACTAAACCTCTATAATGAAAGTAAGTAGTGAAATATGTTGGCATTCGTTGATTATTTACCATTTTCATTACTTTACACAGCAATTTTCAACAATAGGCTGGTCACAATTGGCAAAGAATTAGCAGCCTCAAGAACAACATCTCAGTGAATGATTTTTATTACACTATTAAGTTGATTATGTCATTTCAGAGTATTTAATGTCAATGTTAAAGCTGTTCTTAATATAAGTCAGGTAGTTGCAAGAAAAATGGTAGACAGCAAAACACCTGGTGCTATCGTTAACATATCTTCGCAGGCTTCCAAGGTAAGGCTATATTCTATTTAGGTTACTTTTATGTTAACTTCGTAACTTGTCTATTGTAACATCTTATGTGCTTGATATCTACAATTATATGTATAATAAAATAAGATATTCACAAATCTTCTGAATATATTTGAGACAACAAAAAATATTGTTTAAAATAAATAGACAATAAAATACAAAGTAATCTACGAGCATTTCGAAATTACCATGGGTGATGAAGACATGCCAAAAGAAACTTGCCAATATTGGCCTTTTTTCTAATCGGTAATTTCTATTACAATAAATTTTTGTCAGTGTCTATATAGTGATATCAAGTGGTACAATTAAAGATATATTAATACATGTGCTGAATCATTTTAAGACATTTGTCAGTCTTATATTGTTGATTCTGTAATAACACTTCTTACATAGACAATTTTTGATGTACCTTTTGAACACATTGTCAGGCAAGTACAAAAGTGCTTCAGATAATTTATTATAGAACCAACAAAAAATCTACTAGTCTTTGAAAATAACTATATTTTTATAAGCATACATTCAGAGAGATAGAGAGAGATCATGAACATACTGAGAAAGAGACCGTGAAGATATTTATTTCATAGTACCAAGTGATTCCCTAGAGCCCATGTTGTAAATAGAGTGGTTGGCTCTCTTTTGTAATATAAAACTAGTTTCAATATCAGCCGCTTTTCCCCACAACAGTATACCATATGCCATAATGCTGTGAATGTAGCTGAAATAGACTAGACGCGCAGTAGCCACATCCATCAAGGCGTTCTACTTTTTAATTGTACGACAGAGATAGGAGGAACTTTTTGGTATGCGAAGAAATATTCTCAACAGTGGAACAATGACATCACAAGCCTGCACGTGTGGTTCTATGACGGAAGTGAGAAGGTGGGATAAGAGAAAACAGTTCTTCAGAGCACTTATCATGGTAAAGACGGTAAAATACGATTAGCGAGCCAATGTGCCTACGGAGTTGAAGAGGTTCTAGGTTTCTGGTGACCTCTTCGTCGTCGATTATGCGGATAGCCGGTCACTGCAACCTTCGAGAGCCTGGAGAAGATATTGTGCAGAGTCGTCCCAGAGATGCGAGCAATACATCACGCAGGCCCGAACTAGAGTCATAAGAATACAAATACTTTATAAAAAGCATATAAAACTGGTTCGGCGTGAAGTACCGGCGCACCCTGTTCAGGACTCCCGAGATTTTTGGAAGCTGTTGATATGAGGCTCTCGATGTAGTTTCGTTGGTTAAGGTTGCAGCAAATATCCATGCCTAGCATATTCAGGCCATCCTGTATACTGAGGGAAGCGCCCTGAAGGCTGGCAGCAGGAAGGACTGGGGACATTTTTGCACACCTGACACGCACACCTGAGTTTTCTCAGCATTAAACTCAACCAGGTTATTAGAACCCTATTTGCTAATGAGATCCAAAACCCGATTCAGCTCAACGACATGACTCACGCTTCTCATCGATTTCTGTCCGACCTTCTAAGCACCAGGCCAACCGAAATATCGCCCATGAACCATACTGTCATCTGTATTGCCTTGGCGATATCTAGGCTGATTGCCATGGATTTGCCATATTTATCGATGTGCCCAGGGACGCCCTGACTTCAACCCGGTAGCCAGCAGTGTGGGTGATCAGCAGTAGGTCGAGTAGAAAGGGCGCCTGACCAGCAGACCGCCTGCACGCGTGGGCGGTCCTTCCGGCATGGTTAGTGGTGGAGAATCCCAACCAGGAGTCGTGGTGAGAGTTAAAGTCCCCCAAACACACCATCTCTGCAGTAGGGTACCGCTCCTGGGCTTCATCTACCGCCCGACTCATGTACTTAAAGAGCCGAGTTGTCTCCGTGTCCCTAGTATGGGATCGGCATAGGCACATGTAAATATAGCTCTGAAGGCCCAGGTTTACTGCACACAGAGGATGGGAAAGGAGGAATCATCTAGATAGCGCAGACGGCAACTACATACATCCGAACGGGCAAACAGACCCCAGCTTTCGCGAGAAAATTCTCCTCAACCACGTAACCGGGTTACAGGAGGTAGTACGTGTCTGCTGGACGCTAAATCTGTGTTTCCGTCAGGAAGAGCATGGCGGGCCCTGCCGTCGCAAGGTATTGGTAGAGGGCATTAAGGTTTGAGTGGAGTCCCCGGATGTTAGTGAACTCAACCTTGAATAGGGTGGTGGGGGAGTGCACCGATGTAAGACCATGTATCCTTAATTGCGCTGTCATGACAGGAAAACAGAAAAGAAGCTGTACCGATCCGTCAGGCAAAAGGGCCCCCGAATTAGATAAAAATTTTAGATTTGGTTTTAGTTGAGTCTAATAAAAGATTATTGCATGTGAATCAATTTACAATAGCAGATGGAACACTATTTACGTTGCCAAGATTTTCGCACAGGAGAAACGTAGAGGTAATAATATACATCAAGACTCTCACAGTTGAAATGTGTCAAAGCAATGCGGTATGTTTAAATCTGTTAAATCCTTTGTACCAAAGTCTAACATTAAGAATATAATATACAAAAAACAGTAAACGGCTAACGTCTCATAATCTTGATGGTTTGATCTTAACATAATATATATATTTTCAGGAACACCGTTGCTATATGAAATCTGTATGTTTGTCTGTGTGTGCGTTTTTTTCGAATATTCGAATTTTGATTTCAGATTCGGATTCAGCATAAAAAAGTAGAATAGGAATGTTCAGGAACACCGTTCCTATCTCTTAAGGAACATTGTCAAAATGGCCGACAAATTAAAAAAAAATGTTGAATTGTTATATAATTGACGAGCCAGGTGTTCCTCTGGCAATGCAAGCTTGCGCATTCTCAACTGGTTAACTACTCCAATACACCTGAAATGTGATAGATGCATTGTATCGATAAAAATAACTCCCAAATAACTACTTGTGTTCATTGCATTATTGGTGCTTGTATTTATTTAAACTTCTTCACAGAAGTGTACAAGGCCGCCTTGTTATGTAAACATTGTCTACAAGTATTGTATATTAAAAAGATAATATTATAAAACAGTCCTTGGCCTTTGCTGTTTTAGTAAGACTCAGTGTTAGATATTATATTAAGTTATGTAATCTTTTACATCCGAAATTACCATTTTTAATACCGACTAGTGTGAAGATCTATATATTTCTTTCGATTTTTTAAAACTTAACATTGCTCTGAAAGACATTTTTTTTTGTTTTGTCTCTGTTCGAATTATGTTTTTTTTTTACAAAAAACTTTATTTCTTTCAATTTACATGCTACTTATTTTGGAATCCCCTTTTAGGCAAATGGTTGCCTGTATCAATGGAAACCGCTCCCCATATCTAGGTAACAATAATTCTATAATAATTTAATGATCAATGTCACCATTTCTATGACTGTGGGAAAATCGAAATTACGCGTTATTTCTAAATACCATATCGTCGTGTCACTAACGAAACACAGACGGCACGCAACATAAACGGAATGTGTGGAACGGGTACAAGTGAACACACGGTGTATTTTTGCTTTGTCCATTCTCGAAATTATGACCTCAAAGATGAGCAGATGGAAGCAGATGTATATTAATCCACGACGGAATTGGCAGCATCTAGCAACGTAAATGATAAAACGATACTGATTCTTTTACCTCAAATTGGATACATAATAAACTCGAAAGTGTTTGCTCTATGAACTTACTGGAACAACATTCACAAAATCGCGTCGAGGTCTATCTACTTTGACTCTTTGAATGATGAAAATTAGATATTATGGTAGGTACTTATGACAATCCAAAACATTCGTCGCACTTGTTATATTCCGCTATTCTATCGAACCTGCTGACTCTACACCACGACATAAACGCATGCACATAAAATGACACGATGGCGTAATGCTGAGCCAGCTCCACGAGGCGCCCGCACTGGCCTACGTGACCGCCTGCCCGCGGCCACTTGGATTCACGCTTCGAACCGGGCAACTAGGTTAAATAGTAATAATTAAATTCTATTGTAACTTTCATTAATAAAGTACTTAATAAATTTTTCGTTTTTTTTTGAGTCCTCCGGCTGTCGTCCTCATATCTGGCGCAGTCTTAAAGGATTACTTGAGTCAGTGCGCGTCGCGGTCGGTATTCTGCATCCAGAATCGTTGCTTCCGATCGCATCACCACTGAGGCAGCTATCCAGCCTTCATCAAGTACTCGAACCTGAGCGACTACGCCGGAGATCCGAACATAGATACAACTCAAGAAGACGAAATGCGGTATATGTGAGTACACTGAACTTTCTAGTGATTGCTTGCTCCTTTTTATTTAATATATTATATTACGAGTATATCTTATAGGTAAGTAAAATTTTATTTTTCAAAATTTTTCACCCTAGAAAATCTCGTTCTTGTAGTCTTAGTAAACGTAGATCGGAAGTCGTAGATAGTAACAGAAATTTAAATATTAGTAACATGGCCAATTTAGACACCATATTCAAGGCTTTGCGACTGGTACCCGACTTTGACGGGAATCCAAATGTTTTAACAAGGTTCATACGACTATGCGACCAACTAGTGGTGCAATATGCTCAACCAGATAATGATTTGTGTAACTTGGCTCTATTGAATGGTATCCTTAATAAAGTCATAGGGCCTGCTGCTCGCTTAATTAATACGAACGGTATACCAAACGACTGGACAGGAATTCGTAATGCTCTTATAAATAATTTTGCTGACCAGAGGGACGAAACGGCCCTCTATAACGATTTGGCTCTTCTCACACAAGGCTCTAGCGCACCTCAGGAGTTTTACGAGCGATGCCAGAACCTGTACAGCACCGTAATGACCTATGTGTCCTTGCACGATACCTTGCAAAGCACCATAGAAGCGAAGCGGGATTTATATAAAAAATTAACCCTACAGGCATTTTTACGAGGCCTGAAAGACCCTTTGGGTTCACGTATTCGTTGCATGCGCCCTGAGACGATTGAAAAGGCATTAGAATTTGTTCATGAAGAATCGAACACTATGTATATGCAACACCGTAATGAGCAGTTACCGAGTAAAAAACCATCAAATGAACTCACTTTTAAAATGCCTATTCAACCTCTTAGCATGCAAGCGTCCCCGCATGGGCCTAACGCGTCTTATAATTTTAATATGCCTGGACCTAGATACCAGCCCATGATGAGACAACCAATATCGCAAGGTCAATTTAAGATGAATTTTAACCAGCCACATACGCCTTGGCACGTACCACCACACATGCCAACGCGCACTCAGCAAATATTCGGTGCGCAACCGCCGAATTATAATTCGCGCAATGCCGCTTTTAAACTACCACCGAGGCCTCAGCCTCCACTAGCCCACCAAGGTCCTAAGCCAATGAGTGGTGTCTCGCACTTTTCATCTAAACCATTACCACCAAGTGGCTGGAATTGGGCTAAGCAAGGCAACCCACCTCCGAGTAATTATTTTAAAACTCGGGATGTTAATATGCATGATTGTTCGGGTTATGACTTTAACGGATATGACTATTATGAAAATTGCGACTACCATGACTTTAACTATCACTATAACAATGGTGACCAATGCCCCAAATCCTATCCAATCGAATGCTTTTATGACTACGACTCAGTTCCCTATACTGACTCGACCGACTGTGAGGTTCAGTCAATCGAAGACCAGCAACAGTCGTCTTCGGCCACCAATAGTGAGGATTTTCAGATGGCTTCAACATCAAAAAAATTAAAATAGAGCTTAACATTCAAACCCAACGGCAACTACCTTACGTTCGTATATCAAACCCTCCATTAACGTTTTTGGTAGATACTGGCGCTAACCAGTCATTTATTAGCCCCGAGGCAGTGCAAAATTACTTTTCTCACATACCACTAAACTACGATCCATTTGAAGTAACCAACGTGCACGCTACCAGTAGAAACAATTATTCGATTAACGTACCTAGCTTTCCAGAATTTAAAGACACGGGTGACATAAAACTATACGTCTATAAATTTCATCATCACTTCGACGGTTTAATAGGCATGGACCTACTGACTAACTGGGAAGCAAAATTGGACCTGAAAGACATGTTACTGATAACCAATGCTGCTGTTAACCCTATTCATATTTATAACTCCCGTAATTTAAATATCTATGAAGACATTATACCTGCCAACAGCTCGAAATTAGTACGTATTCCGATTAACGCCCCAGACGGTGAAGTGGCAGTAGATGAACAAACAGTATGCAACTGTGTGATAGTTAATTGCATAACCACAGTTAAAGACAGTCGCGGTATAGTAGAGGTTATTAATCCAACTCGTAACGACATAATATTCTCATTAGATCAAGCTACGCAAGCTTCAGTATTTAATATTGAGCATACTAGTACAGATCGATTAACACAACGAGCAAACAACGTCATTCCCCGTCTGCGTACAGATCACCTAAATGAGGAAGAAAAGGCCAACTTAACAGCTCTTTGTTCTAAATACGCCGACGTGTTTTATATAGAAGGCGAGCCCCTAACCTTCACCAATAAAATAAAACACAATATCAGGACTGTAAACGAAATTCCCGTCTATACAAAGAGTTATCGCTACCCTTTCATTCATCGAGAGGAAGTTAGCAGTCAAATAAAGAAGATGTTAAGTCAGGGAATAATCAGGCCATCGGAATCTGCTTGGAGTTCACCAATTTGGATAGTTCCAAAAAAGGTGGATGCATCAGGCAAAAAGAAGTGGCGCTTGGTCGTAGATTTTCGGAAACTCAACGAAAAGACTATTGACGACAAGTACCCCATACCTAATATAAATGACGTTCTTGACAAGTTAGGCAAGTGTCAATATTTCAGTACCCTTGACTTAGCCTCTGGCTTTTATCAGGTGGAAATGAACCCCTGTGACATTCCCAAGACAGCATTTAATGTAGAACATGGGCACTTTGAATTTTTGAGAATGCCCATGGGTCTAAAAAATTCGCCTTCGACTTTTCAACGTGTCATGGACAATATCCTAAGAGGCCTTCAGAATGTAATCTGTTTAGTGTACCTAGACGATATCATTGTCTTCAGTACCTCGTTACAAGAGCATATCATAAACCTTGAAAAGGTCTTTCAAAGGTTACGCGAGTCTAACTTTAAAATCCAGTTAGATAAGTCTGAGTTCCTCAAACTAGAGACAGCGTACTTAGGGCACGTCATAAGCAGTGAGGGTGTAAGACCAAACCCAGATAAGATCAGCGCTATTCAGAAATATCCTCTGCCTAAAACACCTAAAGAAATTAAACAATTTCTAGGGCTTCTCGGTTACTACCGAAAATTTATCCCAGACTTCGCCCGAATAACAAAACCTTTGACACTATGCCTAAAGAAAGGCAAGAAAATCACTTTCGACACCGACTACATGCAAAGTTTTGAAAAATGTAAGACATTGCTCACTAACGATCCTATACTAAAATATCCCGACTTCGACAAGGAGTTCATTTTGACCACTGATGCTTCTAATTACGCCCTGGGGGGAGTCCTGTCTCAAGGACCTGTGGGATCAGATAAACCCATAGCTTATGCCTCGCGTACACTCAATGAAAGCGAAATCAACTACAGTACGATAGAAAAGGAATTACTAGCTATCGTATGGGCAACCAAATATTTTCGCCCATACCTTTTTGGCCGTAAGTTTAAGATCTTAACAGATCACAGACCACTACAGTGGATCATGAACATCAAGGAGCCTAACTCCCGGCTAACGCGATGGCGACTTAAACTAAGCGAATATGACTTTGAAGTAGTCTATAAAAAGGGCAAATCCAACACTAATGCCGATGCCCTCTCTAGAATTGAGATTTATAATGAGGAGACTAGTTCAATGATAGCGAACCCGACAAATCAGCAACCCTCTATTGGTAACGATTCTAACACTCTAACCGCTCACACCTCAACTGAAGAACCCATATTAGAAATACCTATAACAGACGACCCACTGAATAAATTTCACAGACAATTATGCCTTACAATCGTAGGTGACATAAAAAAACGAACAACGGTAACTAAACCCTTCGACACACATACCCGAACATCCGTGTACCTAACAGAATCAAACTTAGAAGAGGACTTAGTAAATGCAATTAAGGAATACGTCAACCCAAAAATAAAGACAGGTATTTTAATAAATCCCCCTCTTGGCATGTATAAAATTGTACCCATAATACAGGATAAATTCAAAAATTCATCTATGAATTTAGTTATTGCTAAACGAGAGATCGAAAATGTTAAGGAATATCTCAGGCAGCAGGAGATCATTCAGCATCACCACCAAGGAATAACGAACCATCGTGGTATCAACGAATGCTGCCTAGCTTTATCTGCCAAATACTATTGGCCTAAAATGCGCGAACATATAACAAAATTCATAAATGATTGCACCGTATGCGGACAAGCCAAATACGATAGGAATCCTATTAGGCAAAAATTCAATATAGTGCCACCGGCAACGAAACCCTTCGAGATCGTTCATATGGACAGTTTTACCGCCCAGAACGAAAAATATGTAACACTCATAGACGTCTTCTCCAAATACGGGCAAGCGTACCTGTTGAGAGACGGTACTGCTTTAAGTATCATACAAGCTTTATTAACTTTCAGCACGCACCATGGCTTACCACTCACCATCGTCACGGATCAAGGTACGGAATTTACTAACCAAATGTTTTCAGAGTTTTGCAAAATTCATAAAATTATTCATCATCAAACTTTAGCACATACACCAAACGCTAACGGGAACATAGAAAGATTTCATTCCACACTTCTCGAACACCTCCGTATACTAAAATTAGAAAAACGAAATGAACCTATAACCAACCTAATGCCATACGCACTGATTGGTTATAATAGTTCAATACATAGCTTTACAAAATGCAGACCGTACGATTTAATCTTAGGACATACCGATCCACGGGACCCATCTGACATAAATGTAACAGAACACTTATTACAACAGTATACTCAAACACATAGAGAACAAATGAAAAAGATCTATGAACTTATTAATGAGACGTCTTTAGAGAGGCGAACTGGCATTATAGATAGTCACAACAAAAATAGGGAACCAGAAGTAGAGTACCGTCCGGATCAACAAATTTTTATCAGCAACCCCAGTGCTAGCAGATCTAAACTTGCACCTAGGTACACACAAGATAAAGTATTAGCAGACCTTCCCGTGCATATATATACATCTAAGAAAAAAGGCCCCATTGCAAAATCTAGACTTAAGAGGGTCCCTAAAACATCAAAATTGTTGCAGGATACTGATGACACTGACCCTCAGCATGACAAAAGCCCACGAGATAAGACTTGAAAGGCTTGAGGATGGACCGGGGCTTCTGCCCTTCAAGTTAGGAGCTACAAGACTAACCACACATTACCATACATTCCTACAATATATTGAATTAAAAGACATTAACGACAATATTGATTTGGTACAACTGCAACTAACTGACTTAAAATCCAAACTAGACAACTATACTTACTCGTTATATGAACTTCAGATAGACCATTTGAACAATAAATTAAACTCAGCATTGCTTCAATTAAAAACTCTAGAACCAAATCGTTTTAAGAGAGGTCTCGTTAACGGTCTTGGATCTGTTATTAAGAGCATTACAGGAAATCTAGACTCCACGGATGCCGAAAGGTATAATCTTGCTCTTGATGTTCTTAAGAGAAATCAAGACAAATTAGTAACTGAAAGTAATAACTACATAAGCCTTAGTAAAGAATGGATGAAGGAACATACAGACGTCATATCAAAGGTCGTAGAAAATCAGCATCATATTAATGAATCTGTGCATATCTTGCTTGATGCAGATGCACACTCTCACTACACCTTGTTAAAATTCGGAAAATTAGCTCAATTGTTAGCAATTGTTAGTGATAATGTAGATCGTTTACTAAGCGAGTTAAGTAGGTTAGAAAATGCAATAGCATTTTGTAGTGCATTGCGCACTCATCATTCTTTAATAAGCATAGATGTGTTAAGCAACATGATAAGTAATTTGAAAACTATATATAATGAAGGAAATATACTAGATTTAGAAGTAAGAGAATATTACAATATAATAAGGCCAGCCTCATACTTCAACAAAGGTCAGATAGTTTTTGCGTTTAAATTCCCAATAGTATCCCCACTTACGTATATTTTGTACAAACTAGTCATTCTACCCAATCGAAATAGGCATATTATCATCCCACCTGCTCCTCTCCTAGCAATCACTGGTAACATTCATGTGTACATAGAGGCTGAATGCCCGAAGCTTAATTCATTGTATCTATGCGAGGAGAAACTAAATCATCAGCTGAAGAATCAACCGGATTGTATCTGCAACATCATTGAAGGCCGCACATCTTCCAAATCTTGCGAGACAACTGATGTCATCTTGACAAAGCCAGCTATGGAGAAACTTGACGATCGCCACTATGCCGTAGTCTTCCCACAACCAACGCATGTCAAACTAACTTGCAAACGCGACGAATACAACACATTGAACGGAAGCTTCGTAGCAACTATCCCGCACAATTGCAAACTATTCACAGATGACTTTACCATAATCAACGTCCACGACAAGATAAAAGGACAGTATATAAAGATCGCAGGAATTCCTAATATATCTTATGAAAATCCCATTTCTACACCTGTCAAGATTAACGCTGTCGATCTTAGGAAGCTGCACGACATCCAAGAAAAAATAGATAAAGAGGAACCGGTATACTTAGAAGGATCATCGATGCTATTCCACACGACTATCCCACTATATGGTCTAGTGCTCATCTCGATAATTTTGGCAATCGTTATCTTAATACGAAAACGGATGACCTTATCAAGAAGAACACATCTTCAAGATAACCAGCAGACGCAGCAACCAATTTATGCAATGCCAGCATCATCCCAAGACAAGAAGATTCATCCCGCAACATTTTTGCATGGAATCCAAAAATAGTTGCTCAACAAAGGGGGGAGATGTTATATTCCGCTATTCTATCGAACCTGCTGACTCTACACCACGACATAAACGCATGCACATAAAATGACACGATGGCGTAATGCTGAGCCAGCTCCACGAGGCGCCCGCAGCACTGGCCTACGTGACCGCCTGCCCGCGGCCACTTGGATTCACGCTTCGAACCGGGCAACTAGGTTAAATAGTAATAATTAAATTCTATTGTAACTTTCATTAATAAAGTACTTAATAAATTTTTCGTTTTTTTTTGAGTCCTCCGGCTGTCGTCCTCATATCTCACTTGTTGGAAACAGGGTATGCAACCAAACAAGTCCCAAACGCAAATTTAAATGCACGAGATGCAGTCAAACTAAGTTCCAAACACAAATTAAAGTTTGAAGTAGCGAGAGTATGTCGTTGACCCGTGCCTACATTGTTTTCCTTTTTTTTTTCGAAAGTATGATATAAGTCGGGGTATGTTATGAACACCTTTTTCGCATATACCTAGACTTTTAGTTCAAAAGGATGGCAAATATCTTAATCATAAAGTAAAATATTTTTGTAATTCTCTACTTTTTTGTCTGAAAAATGTAAAAAATATGTTCACTTATACGTCAGATGTGAACCTATAAATAAAACGTGCCAACAAATAGAAACTAAAATCGCCAGTAATAATTTATTTTCTGTATATTCATCAGAGCATGTATACGCTGAACGTATACCAATATTAATTGTTTTTTCACAAAATTATTCTTCTCTTAATATGTATGCCTTTGTAGCAATAATCATACTACAATATACAAACTACATACGCATGTTTTACTTCATAAAGTGAAGAAGAGTTACTAGATGTGGTGTGAAACAGAACGAAACTCGGCAGAAATAGTCCATACGACAAGGGAGTTTTCTATACATTAATAAAATTGAAACTGGAAGAATACAGCTGCTAAACAAGTAGCAAATCTATTTGATTACTACTTCACTAATATCTCTTACAGTACCACTGACTCCCTTAACTCATGTCCACATGCTGCTGCTGAGTTATTAAAGGAGAATGTACAACTAAGGGTGGAGCTTTTTAAATTTACACATATTCAGACAAGCGAAATAATAAAAACTTAAAAAAAATTAAACATTAAAAACACGGAAGATCATTGGAGAATGTCTAGAAAAGTCTTTTATTCTATTATTGAGTCAATAGCTCCACACCTGGCATTTATTTTTAATCATATGGGTTTGTTCCCGGGCTTGATGAAATGCAGTAAATTACATAATTCCATTATTCAAGTCTGGTGAAAAAATGAACTGGGGAATTACAGATCCGTATCTATTTTGCCAGTATTGAGTAAAGTATTTGAAAGGAGAATGCTTGATCAATTGCAACTCTATTTTAAGACCAATGAATTTTTCCATAATTCACAATACAGATGCATTAGGAGTAGCATTGTAAGCATGTTCTTAGCGCATGGGAGAGATCCCAAGACGCTATTGGGGTCTTCTGTGATCTCTCCAAAGCTTTTGATTGTGTCGACCATCGGACATTATTCCTCAAGCTATGCCATTATGAAGTTAGAGGTAAAGCCCATAATTTGATTGCAACTTACTTAAGTAACAGAATACAGACAGTTGATATAAATGGGGTCAAATCTAAAGGGCAAAAAGCAATGTTAATATTGCGGTGCTCCAGGGCTCTATATTGAGCCCCTTTTTATTTTTAGTTTATGTGAATGATCTTCCCTACATGGTACAGAAACTGGCGGATATACTACTGTTTGCTGATGATACTTCTTTAATTTTTAATGTTACTCGCCGGTGCGTAAATATTGACAAGGTAAATAGTGTTATATCTGCCATTCTAAATTGGTTCACAATAATCTTTTATTACCCTCAACTAAAACCAAATGTATAAAATTTTGACTATCAAATGTGCCTTCTGCCAATACAAAGTTCTCATTGACAATAATGTACTAGAATTTATTAATGACGCTGTATTTCTTGGAATTACAATAGACTCCAAATTGAAGTGGTGCCCCCACGTAAAAAAAAAAATTGCTAGTAAGCTCCGCTCCGCCACATATGCCGTTAGGAGAATTAGACAATTGACGGATGTGGCTACTGCGCGCTTAGTCTATTTCAGCTACTTTCATAGCGTTATGTCGTATGCTATACTGTTGTGGGGCAAAGCGGCTGACATGGAAACTATTTTTATATTACGAAAGAGAGCCATCCGCTTCATTTATAACATGGGAATCACTTAGAGAACTATTTAAAGAAATAAATATCCTCACAGTTGCCATATTAATGAAAACATAATATATGCTCGTTAAAATATAGTTATTTTCAAAATTTTGTGAAAATCTTAGAAGCAGGAATAGATTGCGTATAGTACATCGGCTTGCTAAGACTAGTAGATCTTTTATTGGAACTTGTATTCGATTCTATAATAAATTACCTAAAACAGTTCTGTCCTTGCCTGACAATATGATCAAAAGGTACATCAAAAATACTCTGTATAAGAAGGGTTATTGCAGAATCGATGAATATCTGACAGAGATGTTTGGAAATGATTCAGCACATGTATTACTATATCTTTAATGTACCACTTGATGTCACTATATGTACACTCACATGTATTTATTGTAATGATACTTCTTTAATTTCGACGGTGAACGGCCTATAATGACGATGAAAAAAGATCCATATTGGCAAGTTTCTTTTGGCATTTCTTCTTCGCTAATCATTAAGTCATTTTCGAAGATACAATATGATCTAATTTAAAGAATGTAAGACGTGTCTAAGTGCCCGTAAGGGCCTAATCGCAAATAAATGATTTAAAAAAAATATTAAGATACAATATGATCTAATTTAAAGAATGTAAGATGTGTGTAATTGCCCCTAAGGGCCTAATGGCAAATAAATTATATCTTTTTTACTAGGTTTTAGATTAACACAGGTTACTTTTTTACCCAGAAAGTATTTCAAGTCCTGAATAAATCTGACAGTTAAAAACAATTTCAACGATTAATTGAAGGGCTCAGTTTTTACAATTTATGTGAACCAGAAACCACACAAACTATTAATCCATCTTTTTGCCGAGAACCGTTCGGTAGACTACACTCCGAGAAGTATAAGATTTTTCTAAATACCTACTACTACCCTAGATAAAATACCACAATTTAGTACCGACATATGTCTCGTTTATGGGTGTGATAAAACAATAGTTCATGCCCTATCGCGAATTTTAGAAAATATTATAATTCCGACCGTTATCAGCCTAACGACTTAGCTTTTGGCCCCCTCTTTACGTCATAAAAGAAGCGGTCAGATATAACTTGCGTAGTGACGTAAGCATCACAATATTCGTTCAATTTACAATCGACTGATATAGCTATGTAGCCATTATCTTATGTCGTAGCAGTAAAAGTGAAATTTGCATGGTTTTGTATAGCTTTTTATTGTGTCCCTTAAAATGATGAGATTCTTGAAGGCAATCTTGAGTATTTACTTATAGCAGCAACAAATGATACTTGTATATCAGACATTTTTTAGGCTACAGTAATCATTTCACTTTATACTAGCTTACCACCCAACATAAATACTATAAAATTATCCATTTGAAATATACACATTTAAAAATGTTTCTAAAGCAATTACAGTATACGGAATTCCTTCTGTTACTGGTACGTGGTTTATTAGTATTAACTGGTGCTATAGTAAATCCAGCACCATTATAAGTATGAACCCATTTAAAATGAGTAGTGCATGCATCATAAATGGTAAAACCTAATGATAGAATTGTTAACATTACAAATGTAGATAATTTAGGATTGATACTTTTAGTCATACTGAGGATTTTTATCTTTTCATAGGAAAAACTTTTAGTATATATATTTTGTTTTATTTCAGGCTGCACTTAAAGACCACGCTATTTATTCAGCTTCAAAAGCAGCAGTGGATGCCTTAACACGTGTCATGGCGTTGGAGCTCGGTCCACATGGCATCAGAGTAAATGCTGTGAATCCTACTGTCATTATGACGGAAATGGCAAAAGTTGGATGGAGTGATCCCTCCAAGGCAAATGAAATGAAAGCGAAAATTCCACTTAATAGGTAAGTATTAATTTTGCCCTTGGAATGAACGTACTCCGTACGTAACTATGTATAACTATAGCATATTACATATATTTTTCTGACCACGTATTCTTCACTGCACGATGGCATTTATAACGTTCACGTAACATGCCGATACGAAAATAGTAGTTTCGGATCTGCATGCTAAATATTCGAATCGATGCGATGCCAATAAAAGTATTAAAGTCTATAACAACTTCGCAATAAACAAGGGAAAGACCCACCGATACGGGCGGAGGACGCAGACAGACAATTTATCTGGGGTAGGTCGTCAAAAATTTAACAGGTAGTTATCTAAAATATACTTTTCGTACAAGTATTACTTTTACTGAGATAACTATAGAGATCAGAATAAAACTTCTTAGGCCAGTCATAATAGGGTTCGTACAACAAAAAAATTCGTTACAGCAATCCGACACCGGGATATTGTATAATAAGATATTCTAAAAGAGGGAAAAATAAATCCAACAGTTTGCTGCTATCCGGGGTGGAATGGAGTGGCTTTTAGGGGTTGAAATCAGTTTTTCGCTATTTTTGGCTAAACGGTGCATGGAGAAAAATTTTGAGATACAAAAGTTGTAGATCTTTTTATTATCTACAACTTTTACATTTAACTTTTTTCGATAGAATGCACTGTTTAGCCAGAAATCGCGAAAAACTGATTTCAACCCCTAAAAAGCCACCCCATTTCACCCCGGATAGCAGCAGACTGTTCGATTTATTTTTCCCTCTTTTAGAATATCTTATTCTACAATATCCCGGTGTCGGATTGCTGTAACAATTTTTTTTTAATTTCAATTTCTCCTATTTGAAAGCTAAAACATATTCCGAAAACAGTCATAAAATAATTCAATATTTATTAGGCTAGACAAAATGTCTTTTTGCTTCATTATCGTTTGCATCATTATTATTGTTATTGCATTTTTATGAATTATAAACGTTTGAAACATAACATATAGATTGTGTTAAAAATCCTTTATCCAAACTTTTCTTTTAATATTTTTTTTAACGAATAGCGAGCCTATAGGTGCTCTGGATGAAATAGTGATGTGATGACATATTGCAAGATTGACATAGATGTCATTTTGAGAAGTAGCGTTTTACGAGCAGTTGGCATTTGCTAAGTTGTAACCAGGGAGTTGATTGTAACTCCCGTCAGGGAGTATTATATTCTTTGGTTGTAACTATAAACGTGGTAAAAACCCCCTCACAATATTTAAATATTTACGTTACAGATTTGGTGAAGTGGCAGACGTAGTGAATGCAGTGGTATTTCTCTTAAGTGAAAAATCGAGCATGATCAATGGTGTTGAATTGCCCATCGACGGAGGCTTCCTGGCTACTTGATCTCATGGTAATTTTATTGAACATGAATTCAATATTTGCATACATACTAATATTTTGTAAGGGTTTATAGAATTTATTTAACCAAAGATGACGCTATTGTTCCTTGTAATTAAGTTTACACATTGTGCTGAAGCTAAAGAGATGAGATATCATGTTTGATTTTGTAATATTATACGTACTATACAATATGTGACTCGTCCGGATTTGACCAGACGCCGACGTTATATGAAAGTTCTCCGCAAGATTATCGATAAAATCATAAATAATTCTAGATTTATTTGCTTTAGATACACGGAGAATGCTGTATTTACACAAAACAAATAAAAATTTATAATAAGCACACTGATTCATTACAAACTTGTATGGAAGCAACACTGCACAAGGTGTAATAGTGTTCATATTTTTAAACATTTTTTGTTGATAGTAATATATGTTTTTATGTAATTTCTGTTTAGATCAATATCTTTTTACCTACGAATAAATAATAAGTCAGGAACTATAACTCAGAACTAATTCCACACAAAAAGTGGCGCTACATGAAACAAAAACTGCGTATATTGAAATTACGAATCAATTCTAATTGATTCGTAAGGTTACCTAATAGACGTGCCTAGTTTTTGGTTTAAATTAAAAAAAGAGCACAGATTGGTTCGCGCGCAGACTGCAATGCCAATGGTAGCAGTGAGTCATAGTGGCGTGGACGATGTTATGCTATAAGTGAAAAGGAACAAGTTACCGTATCTATTTATTTATTAGTTACATCAACAAAGCGAACACTAACACTTACAATATAAAATTATACATTTTTATAATAGATACATTATAAAGTGCCACCTCAATTATACATGTAAACAACATGTCAGAAATGCACAGCAGTAATGAATAAAATTAATAATAACATATGGTAGCTAAGATAAACATTTCAATGTAGCTGTCTTCTGCGCATAGGTCCTGGGTTTTATTCCCGGCTGAGTAGATATTTGAACGATGAGTTTAAATATCCTTCTTCAAGCGGTAAATCGCGGTTGCATCAACTACGGAGCCTGGAGTACCCTATGGTCATAGGAGGTTACATCTTGATGTGACGAGTCCAGCTTACATTAGAACGACTACCGTCTGACCTCTGTAACTAACGTATGACGTCTTTCTTACCTAACTGCAGCTATCCAGTTATTTTGACGAATAAATCGGTAAGAGGAAAAAAGGATCCTACTAAAGTTTAAAATTGACTGACTTCATTTGGCATAATATTGACGATCTCGATTTGATAGCGTATTTGAACATTTTTGATTATAATTATATTTGAGCGACTACTTACTAGTGATAGTAAAAGTGTACCCCAGTACATTTAAATCTTGTATGGCGCCTGCCCCACTTCACAACACAACCTGGGCGTGATGATTTTTAGTTGATTTACAGTGATAAAAATGAAAACGTACACAAAGATTTGACATGTGCTCGCTTGCAAGAAAAATGTCCGACTAAGTGACGCGTTGACACGACTTTTAAGCCCTGCCTACTTGTACACGATTTTCGTTGGGTCATTTTTTGAGTGCAGTTACATTTCCCGACTTATTATTTATTCATAGCTGTTTACTAAAGATGAAGAGTTATATAATGGAAAAGTTATCATTTATGTCAATTTTTCTGTTATGATTACGATATTTAATCATCATGATAATGAATAAGATATTTCACTATGAACATAATACGACACGCAGCAATCTACAATTCCACCATTAATATTGTAGCGTTGAATTAACAGTAAATAAAGCAAAGAGATCAGATATTTTTGGTTTTAGCTTTATTTTCCCAAAAATATTGCAAGAATTTTATTTAGATAAACAACTCTCATCTCTTTTGTGTGAACCAAATAAATTATCCAAATACAGGCCACATTATTATTATTAAAAATGATATTCGAAGCTATTCTAAGGTTATTCTAGAAAATTTCTATTTAAAATTTTCAACACCATCTGTAAAATATTAACTTTCATTAAATCAAATGTTTTGTTGTAATTAATCCTTAAAATAGTGTCGAACAAATATCACTATGCTTTAAGTGATGATAGGTTATAAAAATACATTAAATAGAGTCACTGTTTTACTCTATATGTACGCTACGAAATTAACTACTGCCTACATATATTTTTTACATTTATTATATACTTAAATGTCTTAACATGTTACACTACAAATGAAAAAGGAAAATTCTTTATTAATTATCCTATTGCCATTATGATATTATTGAGGTTTTCTCTTAGGTACCTATACAATAATACTTTTTGACGCTTTTCCTCAATTACTTAATTAACTATAATAACTATTATATAAATTAACTATAATAAACTCAAATCGACTTTTTTAACATGAAATACGCACTAATTTTAAGCTTACGATAAATAATACAATGTTTCTGTATGTAATTAGTGTTAATTACATGACTGTTCATAGATACGATAAATGAAGTTATTCGTTATAAAATTTGTCAGTGCCTATCGTTCAGTGTGTACATGAAAAACGCAACTTATTTGTTCTAAACTCCTTAAAATATACAGAAAAAAAAAAAAATTCGGAAAACGATTACAGATTGTTCAAATGCGAGTAAAGGCCTTGATCACCATAAACTTCATCTTCACTCACCTTTAAATTAGGTATTAAAATGCATGGCTCATATTTTGCTGCTATCAAAATAGTGTAAGTTTCTTATATTGTTTGAGGGTTCTGGTTTCTAGTGCGTTAGAGCCAACCTTGTTCATTTATTTTCTCTTAATTTTTATCGTGAGTTATCACGTTCTTTAAATCCTTGAAGTAAGACGAAAGCAAAACCATGAAAGCCGTAAGTAGTTTCGTACATTTATTCTGTCACTAATTATGAAACGCTAACAAAAAAACGAGTGGATTATGAAGTTTTTATATGAGTATCACTCATTGAAATTCCGCCCTGTGGGGGTGGCAACAAGCAAGCGACACTCCTTATGTTATAAACGTCCACAGGTTTAACCACTTTACAACAAGCGGACAACGTATGCTTTTGTATGCAACCTGGTGTAGTATTAAAATGACACTAAATTATACAAACAAGCTATTGCATAGGAAATAATCATGCTTTTGTACTAAAATGTATGGAAGGGCTAACCTTTATTATTTTATCTTTTGACGTGACGTGACCCTGGAGTAAAGCCGTTTATTTTTTGTGTATTGATCTTAACCGTCAAAGTAATTGTTTTAATTATATCACATAATGACATGTAGCTAATTTATGAAAGTTGTAAATATTATTTATTTGAAAATGTGCCTTTTTGTATAATTATGTAATCTTGCACAACTACAAAGAGCCGGTTCATACTTACATAGGTTTGCCAGTTTTGTGGAAATTACCATAATCTTTTCTTATTGATATCTTTAGCGCTTCATTTCATCATACCCATATCTAGAGAATATTTTTGTTAAATAAAATAAAACAAACTGATGATATATAATAATAATGTGAATTCAATGTATTTATTAAAAGGTCGATGGCAACATTGACATGTTACTGTATAATTTTAAGTCGCAATTATAAGTTTCCCATTAAGTTCTAATTAATATTTTTATCTATAATGATTTTGTTATTGAGTAAAATTTGTTACATGGGTTTTTATAAAGGTCAATAAAATACATTTTATTGATAACCAATGTTGTGTTGATTTAACTCCTGGTGAAATATTGGTAATTTGGCGTTTCCATGAGACTAGTGGCTTGAAATTGCTACGATGCGTCCGTCCTATAAGTAGGTACTTACTATGCTATATCTCATCAGTATGAGTAGGTACTACTACAAGGCCTACTTATTTTTTCTCTAGTTGGCGAATCTAACATTAAAATTATACAAGCAGACTTTTCTAAGGTTATGTCACATGTCTTTAGAGATATAATTTCTTGGATGTGTGGGTTTCCTCACAATGTTTTCCTTCACTACAGAATAAGTGATAATTACAGACATGTGTTTGAGTTCAGCAGATATAGAAGAAGACATAAGATTTCTCGTAGTAATAAGAGGAATGTTAGAAAAATATTTTTCAAATTCAGTCGCAATTGCTACATCATTTTTGATATCTATATCATTTAACTTTAACCGAAAGTCTTGACTACGGCTTTCGCTCTACCCTTCTCATTACTTATCATATTCCAAACAGATTTAATATTATTTGTTGAACCCTTAATTTTATTTCTTAAATATATAGACTTAGCATTGGAACAGGCTCGTTTAAATATTTTAGTATCATTTATCGTATTTTACAAGTTCTTGAAAAGTCGGATTGTGATTACAGGTCCTTTCTTCATAAAGTTCATACAATTTATTCCGACTTTTGTAAATACCAGGAGTTGCCCAGTCACTGAATGTCATACGGTCACTTACAGACAGTTGTTTTGGAGTAAAGATTGTATTAAATTCACTAGTGATTAAGCTAAATAATGATCTGTACAACTGGTACCGTGATAGGGCAACAATATAATTTTTTTCTGCTATATTAGACTTAAATCTTTCTAAGCGGCTTTTACTAAATGGTATATAATTTATTTGCTTTCTTTGTATTTTTGAAGAATTTGGAAATGAAACCAACTGACCAGAATGGTCTGACTGAACTTTATTAATTATAGATTGATACGAAGGTTTTACATTGCTAAATATATTATCAATACATGTAGCACTTGTAGCAGTTACTCTTGTTGGCTCTGTAAAAATATGATGCAAATTGTTTGATTTAAATTAAAAAGTTGTAGGTAACAGTATTTTACTCCAAGATATTTATATTAAAGTCTCCACAAATTATAACTGTTTTATGGCTATTAGATAATTTATTTAAGGCATCCTCCATGATATTTGAAAATGTTTCAAAGGGCGTGCTAGGAGGTTTATACAGGTAGGGATAAAACGATACGAGTAAATACAAGTACTTACTCGATACTTTCCTTCCGATACCAAGTACTTTTGGTATCGATACTTTTCAATCGATACCGAGTAGGTATCGATACTTTAACACCGATACTGAATCGAGTAAAAGTATCGATACCTTGGAGGTATCGTTTCATCCCTATATACAGGTTCATAACAATGAATCGTTCCAATTCAATGCATGAAATCTCTACAACTCGCTCAACAGAGAGGCTCACAATGTCACACTGGTAAGAATTATTATTCTTACCGGGGTAATTGCAACAACAACAACATGACAGTTGTTAAGCTAACCTCGTCGCCTGAAAACACTAGTCTCCTCGAACTCGCAGTTGAACAGCGTGTCGATGAGCAGGCATTAGTATGGTATAAGTTGTGGATGCGCCATAGCAGTCTACTATTCCATACTTTTTGCGGTTGTTATGGGCGCCAAAGAAGTTTAGTGTTACACACCAGACACCTCTCGCCGTATAGAATTATGTGACTAGTTTGAAGTAAAAGCCCTATCACGGACGGAATAAATAGCACGCGGTGGGCTATTGTATGACTTTTTTAGTGTGTTAAAATTACAATATGTGTAAAAGGTCTCCCCAAACTTCAAGTTAGGTCTGGAGTTGTTTCGCAAAGGAGGACAGTGAAGCGTAAAACGTTGTTAAAAATATCGCAATTATACTTTTTTAAATGATGTAACGTATTTAATTATAATACACACAGATTTATGTGCTATGATGCATTACCAGTTGAACTCTATTCATATCCTACCATCCAGTGTTACAACTGCTGCCGATTTGATCATACCAAAACCCAGTCCCATGTTACAAGTGTGGTCAAGGTCATCCTGGATGTACCTGTACTGTAGAGGAAGATTGCGTTACCTGTTGCTTATGCTCTGGTTGTCACTGTTGTTTTCTCGCTCTGCAATATCATAGTGAAGCATCTGTCTCTCTGGCCATAGACCAGAATGGTTTCTGCGGTTTTGTGGATCTTTAGAAAGTATTTGACAGGGTTGTGCAAAAGGAACTGTGGGGCATACTACCGAGATATGGGATTGACGGTTCACTGCTTCGTGCTGTGCAGTCCACTTACAAGGATTGCTCAGCATGTGTGCGGATAGATGGTGGCATGTCATCCTGGTTTGGTGTCAAACAGGGTTGCATGCTATCTGGTAGGCTGTATATCTGTATCTCGATAGTTGTCTGCAGAGAATGAGGTCAACGAATGTGGGATTGCGCATGGGTGAGCTAGTGGACAACTGTCTGATATATGCAGACGATGCCGTGTTATTTAGCAGAAACACCATCAGAACTGCAAACACTGTTTACAATGATGAATGACGAATGTAAGGTAAATGTAAGGATTACGGTTGATGATGAAGGTTGGAACAAGTGGATGAGATTGTATATCTTGTATGCGCTTTCAGCAGGGATGGAAGATACACCGCAGATGTGGAAAGACGAGTGAGTGCTGGGAATAGTGTGAATGGAGCGTTGAGAAAACTTCTTGGCAGTAAAATCTTGAGCCAGAAGGCACAGCTCGCTATACACAATGCAGTGCTGGTCCCAACGCTTACTTATGGAAGCGTAACCTGGATGTGGCAGAGAGAGCATGAAAGTAGAATAAAAACGGTCGAAATGCGAGCGTTGCGCAAAATTTGTGGTTGGAAGAGTTGGTATGAAAGAGAGTGTCGGTGTTAAAATAAGAAGAGGCATGCTCCGTTAGTTCGGACATGTAGAAAGAATGTACGATGAAATAATGACGAAGCAGATATACAATGCAAAAGTGGAAGGATGTAGGAGCCAAGGAAGGCCAAGACTTTACTACCATGACCTAATTGGTCGTGTTCTATCAGAAGGTGAAGTCAGGAGCCCTAGAAACCGGCGAGCGTGCATGAGAAGAGCAATGAATGTTAAAGAAGCGAGTGAGGTATGTAAGGATCGAGTCCATCAGTAGTCTAGCGTAATATGCGAAGATTTAATCTTCATATAATAACTATTCTTCAATAAAGTTACCACTAAAGGCTGATAAATTTATGGATCGACCGTTTGTACCAGAAGAATGTACTAATATATCTATTCTTATACGGATTAAACTCTCTTTAATTGAACTTAAAGGAGTACTGAATCGAGTAGTAAGTAGAGTAGTAAGACTCAGCTCCAGGTGACGACGAAATTCCGTACTCATATTAAGAATCTTAGTAATGATATCAAGAATAGTTCATATCTCTTGGAAAACTCGACTATCATACCCGCTCTGAAACCTAACAAATGGCGCAACAACAACAATGGCGCGGTAAGAAGAGGGATCATTGGAATAAAAAGATTCTACAATAAGTAGCGTTTTTCTTGAAATTCATGTTTTGGAATATGATAGTTCCATCTAATGTTATCTATGACAAAAATAAGTTTCAGCGCCATAATTATTAACTTTCGTTATTAGTTCTGCCATAAAGCTTCATTTGGAACATCCATCCACCAGATAGAACTATTTTTGGCAGCGTCGTAACCTAAAACTGAAAATGAATGTAATAAGTTCCAACTGGTTAGATGGAACCGTTATAATATCAATACAAAAAACGAGATGTTTGAGGATTTAGAATTTTCAGCTTAGTCCAGTTTCTATAAGTTTAATTCAATTAGTCATTATAAATGAAAAATTACGGAACCCAGTTATAGTGAATGGATTTGAATTTTCTTAGGGTTCCGTTACCTCAAAAGGAATTATTATAGGGTCACTTTGTTGTCAGTCTGTCAAGACCCTTTATCTCAGGAACGTGTGGAGGTATCATACAAAAATTAATATCAAGCACTCTGCCCTTCGAGCTGGGAAAAAGTCAGCCTTCTAAGTTTGCGCAATTAACAGATACAGTCGTTCATGCTTCATATCGATATGAAAACGTAAGGGAATAAACCTACAGGATATTTCCCGTTGACCAAGAATCATGAAATTTGGCATGAAGCAAGGTCTAATATCCAAATAAAGAAGAAATCGTTAATTTATAATTATATCATGTTTTAAAAAATATAACGATATTTTTAATATTTCAGTTTCCTAGAAAAAATAATTTTATTTTCATACTATCTTAGAGAAATTATATGAAATACAAACTTATTTTTGGTGCTGAAAAAATAATTTTCATACTTTGGCAAATATCCTCTATCTATCTCAGCCATCCTATTTACAAGCTGGTTAACTTACGGTCTGCAGATCGTCCAAAAAGAAAAAATCGGCCAAGTGCGAGTCGGACTCGCGCACGAAGGGTTCCGTACCATTATCTATAAAATCGGCAAAAAAAATCACGTTTGTTGTATGGGAGCCCCCTTAAATATTTATTTTATTCTATTTTTTAGTATTTGTTGTTATAGCGGCAACAGAAATACATCATCTGTGAAAATTTCAACTGTCTAACTATCACCGTTCATGAGATACAGCCTGGTGACAGACGGACGGACGGACGGACGGACAGCGGAGCCTCAGTAATAGGGTTCCGTTTTACCCTTTGGGTACGGAACCCTAAAAACATCGATCGAAGACGTGGATATTGTTGCAGACTTATAAAAAAGCTAGACTATTATCAGTAGACAAAAAAAAGATATATAGTCTCTGTAAAAAATTGTGTAATATTTACTATTTTAATATTATATTAAAATAAGATAGAATTTATTTTATTACAATATTAAAATATTGTTGTTAATGTCGAACAGGTTAATACCTATTGCGCATGGACATTTGTCGATTGTTTGACCGTAATTATTGCAAACTTGTTTTCCAATAAATTGTAAAAATATGCTCGCATTTTTTATTTACATCTATATACTCGTATTTCACCTTTGATAAATAAAAGCCAGGATGCAACATGTAATACAAATCTACCACCGAAAAGTACCTGTACTTTGACATAGAAACGAATTTTTAACTTTTTTATCAATATTCCCTATTTGAGCACACGACACAAGAAATTTCGATGAAATTTAGCTAAGAACACTCGATCAAAACACCTTAAAAAACGGGTTGCATTCCGGGAGTGCCGGCAGAAGTAAAAACTTGAACATGCGGACCAAACAGCGATGTTGATAAACTACGTTGAAGCGGTTGAACGAAACGCGTATGCGCCAAGAATTTCATGGCGCTTACAACGTTTTGGTCACGAGAAAATAATGCCCTATGAACGATCTAGCGCTTCATGTTGTAATTGTTTAATTAGAGGTAACTAATGTTTTAACGCTGCAGCGAACTAAGTTCTAATACTCACCAAAATCTTACGGTCAGGGTCACGTGTCCTGACGCGAGTTTAACATTTTTTACTCATCCTAAAAAGTGCACAACGCCGCTAAAGAAGTTTTCACTTCAAAAAAACTAAATCAAAATCGGTTCATCTACACACATCAAAAGTGTCTAGGGATCAAGCATTTTTATGCGGATTTCTTGAGATTGAGATGTGGCTTTGTAATAAATTTATGATTTTATAAATTTATATGGATCCTTTTTGGTGCATTTCATAATTTGAAACAGGAACTGTCAATCAAATTCGAGTAAAAGATGAAAATCAGCTGTCAATATTTTCCCTATAAAAACATACAACGCATTGAAGACATTATTAGTGCTACTGTTTCCCTACTACTGATTAAAACCAACGTTATTATGGAGCGGCGACGTCATTTAAGCAGGGAAGAAATGCTCAGAGCCGTGGGAATGATAGAAGCTGGTTCCCGGCAACGTACTGTGGCTTTAGCTCTGAATACAAGTCAGAGTGTTATCAGTCGACTTTGGACACGTTACCGAAGCACTGGTACCGTGGCTGAGCGCCATGGAGGACGGTATCGCTGCACCACACGGAGACAAGACCGATACATTCAAATCACAACTCGAAGAGCTCCAACAATAACCGCCATGATGTTAGCCGTGACGCTTCATCACTCTTCAGGGAACTTAATTAGCGACCAAACAGTCAGAAACCGCTTGCATGAAGTGAACCTTCATTCCCGAAGACCGCTAAGGGTACCACCTATAGCAATGCACAATCGTAGGATTCGATATCAATGGGCTCTTGAACACAGAAATTGGGCAGAAGAACAATGGCGTTTCGTGTGCTTTTCTGATGAGTCTCGTTTTGGTATGAGACCGGATACAAGACGTATACGACACTGGAGAACCCCTGGACGCCAACAGCGATTAAAATCCTGCCAGGAAGTCCATCCTTATAGTGGTGGAACCATCATGGTATGGGCGGGTATTTGGATCGGCGGAAGAACTGAGTTGATTTGGATCAAAGGCAACCTCAACGCTCAAATTTATGCTGAGACGATTGTATCAGACGTCATCGTTCCTCTACAAGTGCAAATCGGTCCCTTATTTCAGTTAATGCATGATAATGCACGACCGCACACCGCAAGAGTTGTAAGACAGACTCTCGCCGCAGCTAACATCAATGTCATGCCCTGGCCTGCTCAGTCGCCAGACTTGAACCCGATTGAGCATGCATGGGATATGCTACAGAGAAGAGCTCTGCCGAATATGGAGGGTATCCAGTCGCAAGAAGACCTTTTTTTGTTGTTGCAACGAACATGGGCGGCCATTCCACAGCGTGATTTGGATGAACTCATTTTGAGTATGCCAAACCGATGTTCTTGTGTTGTTAGTGTTCGCGGTAGAAACACGGATTATTAATTGTTTAAGTTACCCAATAAAATTTTAAAGAAAACTGTTATTTCAGTCTTTTTTTCGAACTTTAATGTTAGTGGTTCAAATGTCAAAAATCCCTTTATTATGAAAATGGCAAATTTCTTTATTAATGCAAAGGTGACTTGGTTTATCGTTACTGTAGACAAACGAAAACACTTTATTTGATGAATCCTTGCAATGACAAGATAATGCGGCTTCTCGGTCGTGTTCGTCGTACTATAAAGAAAATTTTAATTAATATCAATCAGGAGAAAAGTTATTGCAAAAATATATGTTGATCCCTAGACACTTTTGATGTGTGTATTTAGAAGCTACGATGCCATGGAGAAATAGATACACACGTCAATCACATAATCCCCGTCGTTTTGCATCGTTGGTTTAAAAATAGGAGAAGTTTATTTTATTTATCTTTTCCTTTCTCATTGTTTTCCGCATTATCCTTAATAACTGATCTATTATTATTTTCAAAATTCCGTACCTTTTATCATTTTGTAAATGTATCGTTTCCTCTGTTTTTAATTTAAGCCACAGGCCAAAAAGCACGAACCGTGCAAGGCCATAAATATTAAAAAAAAATCTACTTAAATAAAGACCCACCAACTCAACTGTGAACTGAAAGGTGTCGACACAATTGCACAAAAAATGAGAAAATTGGCCAGCTAATCTATACAGATAAATAAAATTGGAGTGTCTGTTTGTAATATTGAAATAACCGCTTTTTACTAAATGCATATGGATGTATACACGGTACATATACCAAAATGAATATTTTTACAATTTTGGTCTGGCTGTCTGTTTGTTTTAGCTAATCTCTGAAACGGCTGAACCGATTTTGACGGGACTTTCACTGGCAGATAGCTGATATAATAAGGAGTAACTTAGGCTACTTTTATTTTAGAAAAAATATTTATTTTTAATAATATAAATAAATAATATTCCACGCGGACGAAGCCGCGGGCACATCTAGTGTAATTAGTAAATATTTGAAAATAGCTTAGATATTCATGAATGCAGGACTTTATGAAAACATTACTCTAGTCTTAGTCTGAGATCCGGCATTAGAAATACAATAAATATATATATTAACTAGCTTTTACCCGTGTCTTCGCTCGCATTGATATATTTTTTTTAATAATAAGTATCCTATTTTACTTCTGATATCTCCAAGAATATGTGTACGAAGTTTCATGATGATCGGTTCAGCAGTTTTCGCGTGAAAGCATAACAAACAAACGGACATTCACATTTATAATATTAGTAGGATATTAGCTGGATTACCCAAAAGTAATAGGATAGGTTACAATACAACACATAGTAATTATGCTTTTCGCATCGCTAGTGATCACAGACTGCGGTGGCCGCTTACATCAGGTATGCTTCACGCATGTATCATCATCATCACGGATGCTTGTTTTCTCCCGACAGTTGTACAAGAAATAGTTAAAAACGTTAGTTTTTCCCTTAAAGTCTCCTCGTCAGAATAAGATTTCGCATCAGTATGATTAACAGAACATAAAGAAATTAAACAAGAAAGTGAAAGTCTAAGAATGTAAACGAGTATTCACCAGTAAAAAAAGAAGTGAATTATCATCATTTCTTATAATAAGAGTCATTAATTATGATTGGGTATTTTATAGTCATGACAACTGATAACACTGACCTGTAGCGGCCGAAATCCGTTTACATCGGGTTTGCATATTTGTAACTACTTGTCTATATCTATGTATGTTTGAGATTTGAGACTGCTTCCCGCGCTTTTGACGAGTGAGACATTGTAGTTATACCATAGTTATAAAATATGTTATATGGGGCACATGAAATTTTTACAATTCAGTATAAAATTAGTTTTATGTGACAATTTTGATAGTATTTTGTAACATAGCTAGTGAACTTATACAGTAATGAAACAACTCAAATATAACAGGTTCATACACTTTTTGGAAGACGTGAATAAGCCCATGAAGAAAACCTTGTAAAAATCACTATCGTTTCAAGGGTGGTATTTAAACTTCAGGACAAAATTTAAGAACCCATTCCTAAGTAATTTTTCAATAGGGTTGCTGGGTTCTAGTTGAACTGGGTTCCTGAAGCTGGGAGATATAGAAAAAAATAAGAATTAAGACGATGGCTGCATGGCTCTGCCTTTGCCTTTCCCAACGCATGGGACGACTTGTGTATACTACATATATCTATGTGGGGAGAACATAATTAAAAAACAAATGCATATTTGATCAAATGGAATAATTGGAGCCACAATGGGAGATACAATGAGGATTAAATCCCTGTGTAAATAAAAAGCTGTTATAGAGCCCATAGTTCACTATGCGGCGGGAGTGTGGGTAAAAGCGTCTGGCAAAATAGGCACACAGAAGCAATTGAATGCTTTACAGCGGGGCTTTGCTCAAAAGGTATGCAGGTCGTACAGAACGGTCTCCCTGCATCCGGGTTTAATATTGTCAGGCCTACTGCCACTCGACCTGAGAATCCAGTAGGCAGCTGAAATGTACGAGGCGAAAAGAGGGAGTCCACAAGCTCAACTGGACGGAAGACAGGTGAAGGCGAATATCAGCGTCATGGATATTGATCACCCGGCCGAAGCACCCGAAATAGAGTTTGAATGTCTGGAAGACACTGCGGAGAAGACGTTGAATAAGTACAATATCAAAGGAAAGCTGATATTTACAGATGGAAGCAGAATAGAAGAGAAAGTGGGAGCGGCGCTGACTTGCTGGGAGAGTAACAGGGAATTTGTGGATGCGCTTCGCGGTTCATGTCAGTGAATACCGGTGTCCCACAGGGCTCCGTTCTATCGCCCACCCTCTTTCTTCTGCATATCAATGACATGCTGCCACTTGGTAATATTCATTGCTATGCAGATGACAGTACGGTCCATGGGCGATATTTCGGTCGGCCTGGTGCTGGTCGGACAGAAATCGGTGAGAGGCGTGAGAGTCTTGTCGTTGAACTGAATCGGGTTTTGGATCTCATTAGTAAATGGGGTTCCAATAACCTGGTTGAGTTTAATGCCGAGAAAACTCAGGTTTGCGCGTTTACAACAAAAATGTCCCCCTTCCTTCCCACTCCCAGTCTTCAGGGTGCTTCCCTCAGTATGCGTGATAGCCTGAATAAGCTGGGTATGGGTATTCGTTGCGACCTTAACCAGCGTTATTACATCGAGAGCCTCATCTCAACAGCCTCAAGAAAGCTCGGAGTCCTGAACAGGGTGCGCCGGTTCTTCACGCCGGACCAACTTTGTCTGCTTTATAAGACACAAGTTCGGGCCTGCGTGGAGTATTGCTCGCATCTCTGGGACGGCTCCGCACAGTATCTTCTTGAGGCTCTCGATAGGTTGCAGCGACGGGCTATCCGCATAATTGACGACGAAGAGGTCACCAAAAACCTAGAACCTCTTCAACTCCGTAGGGACATAGGCTCTCTAAGCGTATTTTACCGCCTTTACCATGGCGAGTGCTCTGAAGAACTGTTTTCCCTTATCCCACCCTCACCCTTCCGTCATAGAACCACACGTGCGGGCTTGCGATGTCATAGTTCCACGGTTGAGGAGATCTCTTCGCGTACCAAAAAGTTCGGCAACTCCTATCTTTGTCGTACCATTAAAAAGTGGAACGCCTTGCCTGCACATGTGTTCCCTCCTTCCTACAATATGGGATCCTTCAAACGAAGCGTGAAGAAGCATTTTGCGGGTCAGCATGGCAGCGTCAACTGACAGGATACGGGATGTAGTATATTGTCAGTTGCAGTTGCGATTTGGGCTCCTCTTTCGCTTACCATCAGGCAAAGAGGGGCCACTATGCTGAACTACTATAAAAAAAAAAAAAAAAAAAAAAAAAAAAAGGGAAATGTTATACCGGAAGTATAAGCTGGAACCCTTCTGCAGTGTTTTCCAGACAGAACTGTACGCGCTGAGTAAGGCGACCGAAATGGCAACTACTTCCATTTCAGATCCAGATTCCAGAATGCACAGATTCCAGATCTGCACTGGAGTCGGTGAGGAATGCTTCATCCCCTGGTAATAACAATAAGGAGAAACCTAAAGCAAGCTGACAGAAGCAACAAGAGCGTCCGTCTCTTTTGGATAAGGGCCAACGTAGGAGTAAAAGGGAACGAAAGGGCGGATGCTCTTGCAAAGGAGGCTGCACTCCACAAAAAGACTGCCCCAGACTACAGCAGCTGCCCTATCTCCTATATAAAACGCCATATACGCAAAAATACCATCAAAAATGAAATAGCATATACGCGGAGGGAGATACGGCAGCAGGGAACAAAAATGTTTCTGCCAGATGTGGAGAAGGCATAAAAATTGATTCGAGAAGTGGAGCTAAATCCGATATTGGTGCAAGTACTGACTGGTCATTGACGATTTTTCAGCTAATTGCACAGGTTTAAAATCAAAGATAGCCCAAGCTCCATATGCGACATGGAAAAGAGAGAGGACATTGAACATCTGCTCATAGAATGCCCACAATACAATATTAGAAGAAGAAATTTAGAGACAGAATTAAATATTAATATTCAGAAAAATAAACTTAGCGAGATTTTTAGAACCGAAAAACATAGAGATAAATTCATATAGTATTGCATGTATATAGCAGAAGATGTTATAGGCAGAAAAAAAAAGAATATATACATATAATTAGACAATAAACGTAAGAACTAAATAGCTACATAAAACTACATATATATGAATGAAACAGTCAGTAAATAAGCTTAAAGACACAAATAGATACAAAAAAGCCTCTGACCATTGTCAGAGAATAACTTAGACATAATACACATGTCAGAAAAAAAATGGAGCCTGTTGCAGAGTTTCTTAAAAAAATAATTTCACTTATAGAATAATATTTCGGTTATCACTTTTTATAGCTTTCGGCATATTTATCGTTTCCACATCCATCCACATCAACCCTTACGCATCCCGCCGCGGGGATACGGGTCTCCCTTCAACCGAAGGGGTTTAGTGCATACTCCACCACGCTGCGGGATTAGCGGAGACCAGTGTTTTCAAGCCACCCGAGGGCCACTGACTTAGCTTGACGACTGTCATCTATCGACAACAACCGAGACCGACCGCTTAACGTGCCCTCCGAAGCACGGAGAAACTCGAGATCGATAAAGCCATCCATAGACAGGCTGCAGTCGACGTTGCTTAACCTGCAAGTTTGGTTAGAATGACACGCGCAATGACGCCATCTAGCTCTCATTTATCTTTGAAAATTAAGAAATATCACAATAAACCAGTTGAGAATGCGCAAGCTTGCATTGCCAGAGGAACACCTGGCTCGTCAATAATATAACAATTCATGTTTTTTTTAATTTGTCGGCCATTTTGTTCCTTAAGAGATAGGAACGATGTTTGTCCTGAACATTCCTATTCTATTTTTTTATGCTGAATCCGAATCTGAAGTCAAAATTCGAATATTCGAAAAAAACGCACACACAGACAAACATATAGATTTCATATAGGAACGGTGTTCCTGAAAATCCAGAGATAATTCAAAAGAAGTAGACACTGACAGAGGAAGTATACTTCCTCTGGTCCTGACACTCTTGACAGTCGAATGACATTTCAACTTGGCGACCTATAAGTTCCCATTTTTGCCGCTTCACGGATAGTAGGTGGCACTGTACCATACCATATCATATCAACATATTCCAATGTCCATATTTACTGAGGGAAGGGAGAACCATAAAAAAATTATAACTTCTTATTTTTGTTGTTTGTATTTAGATAAGTGAGGTTTATAACTACTGAAAGAAAATACAAAAATTGTTCAACTCAGTCTTAATTTTGCCCAGTGCGTATATAACGCAGGTAAAAAAACATTAACAATTTTGCAAATAAAAATATACTTTTAAAATGGAGATCTCATTCAAGGGGAAGAGGATTTTAGTGACCGGTGCTGGACGAGGTTAATTTTTTTTTTAATTGTCTAAATCATTTTCATCGCGCTCCTCAACATTGATTTGAAATGTGAAGCGAACAGTGATAGCCCAGTAGATAAAGAACCCTATTACTAATTGTCCCTTTTCGAATCCTGGCATGTACCAAAAAATTATTGTTTTTAATCCTGAGGCTTTTACTAACATACCTTACATTATTTTCATCAAAACTGCAAAATATGGTCTACTCCTGAGTACCATGCGTTGATTATTCATTTAATTTCTTAATCACCCGTGATCATAATCTAGGTGTTCTAAATCAACTCTATCCAAATATTTCTTACGTTATCCTCCTTTACTCACTTTTCAATGGATAACACTAACACTGGAAAAGATAACACAAACAGAGACAAGTTTAATACACATTTTTGATTATATGTAAGTATGAGGTTTTGGATGTACTGTAGCCATTATAATTGATGAAATCCTGTTAAGCGGTTGAGATAAGAGCATTGTGCAAAATTTGTGGTGTAATGCTTGCTGACCGCTTTTGTAATGATGACGTAAGAAAGAGAGTGTGTTAAGTTAAGAAAAAGCATGCTTCGTTGGTTCAGACATGTAGAAAGAATGCAGGATGAAAGAATGACTAGTCTGTAGTCTAAGGCCGGATATGGGATGCCTTGAGTACATATTTCTTACATCTGGCCTCAGTCTACAGGATGCGTCCTGGGTTAAGCATGTATGACAACCAATCGAAGCCTTCATATTATAAAGCAGAACAGTTTGGTAAATTTTTAAATTGCATTATAACAAAACAACAAATTGGTATTACATGAAATGTTTGGTCATGGCCAGTACTTAAATATATTAGTATTACATCTTCCTGATTGGAAGGCACATTGTGATTAGTTTTGAAGACCACATTGTGGTTAATTCTGACTACAATAGATAATAAACCTAAGGGTGACTAAGTCAAAGAAAGCTTCAAAATTCTGCAAGTTTACTGCTAAATAGCTTGATAAAACAACTTAAATCACTTCGTATTATGCAATTTCATATATACCGCTTTGTGTGCTTTCATAACCAGATGCTAAGAATAAATGAATGTAACTGTACATGTATTTTGAAGATTAACAAACACAACTTTCTTTGTAGGAATTGGTCGTGGCATCGCAATTGAATTATGGCGTGCCGGTGCACATATAGTAGCCCTCTCAAGAACGAGGTCTCATTTAGAGAGCCTGCAAAGCGAATATCCCTCTATAGATATAGTTGACGTGGACATCTCTGATTGGGACAGAACACGGCAGGTAGTTGACTCTCTAGGCCACTTTGATGCCTTAGTAAATAATGCTGCTATTGGATTATGTGAGCCATTTTTAGAAAGTACACCTGCAGATTATGATAGGTAAGTAACATATTAATATAGAGTATATGGGGTGTCTGGTACAATAAAAACAAAATGGGGTGTATGGGACTATATGGAAGATACACTAAGACTACTCAAAAGTTCCTACTTTTTTATTACCAATGATTTCCCTGTAACTCAAATGTTTCTAACAACATTTTGACATTTGCGTTTGGCTCATTTCTTTTAAGATTAGCTGCGAGAAGTTTGTTAACTAAAATTACAGCTATTACATGGAAATAATACTGTGAAAAAATTATATGTGGACTTTATGAAGTCACGAAACAAATTTAATATTTTTCTACTTTTCTGACTGACCCATAATGTTTCAAAATGATGGATATCTGGCAGAACACATTTTCAAATTCTTGGTTTGATAGGAGATGCCCATACATAGGTAACCTAGACATAATTCAAAACTGCATTTGTCTTTTTCTGTGATATATAATATTGTAAATTTGATTATTTAATTTTACAGATCTGGAACTAAGTAAAATTCCCATAAAACCAGATTTACATAATATTTTAACCACAAGAATAAAGCTTAAAAATAGAATCTCAGCTCTATAGAAGTAATATTTCTCAATGGTAATTATTGCATTTCAGATATAAGACTCAAAATTAAACAAATTAAATAAGGTCAAAGTCCAGTACAAACATTAATAATGTGAATTGAATAACTTATAGGTTTAACGTTAAATATAACTATAATTTAATGTGCATGAAAAGAGCTATGAATGTGAAAGAAGCGAATGAAGTGTGTCTTATAGTGCTCGGTTCTCTCTGCCTACCCCACAAGGGACCTGGCGTGAAAATATACATACATATAATTTAACAACTGCCTCTGACTAGAATACCACATACATTAATAAATTGTTAAAAATTAAACAATTAGACTGTACGGATTTAGACAATTTAGAATAAGTACAATATTTATAAAACCAAAATACATAGCCACTTAAAAATTCAATTCAATACAATAGTGATACTATATGCAACAAATTAAAAAATAATTGTTTACGTATGTCGTTGTTTGATAATTTGCCTGAGATGCGTTCCAATATAAAACTTATATATAACAGGTGTTAAAGTATGAAATTGCGGTTTTATAGTAATAGATACTTTGATTTGACATTAAACCTTTATGGCATGAGATTTTCGAGTAAAACTTTTTTCATAATTATGATACCTGAGGTTTTACATACTTCGAAATTTTTTTTTTTACACTACGTCGGGAGGCATACTGCATACGGCCCGCCTGATGTAAAGCGGGTACCGTTGCCTATTAACGATTGCGGTATATTAATTATCACTCGCGTGATGCCTCCTCTGCTGCTTACACAGCAACTCCTTGGGAGCTTACTGGTGACCTCACTCACACGCAGGAACACAACAACCCTCTAGGGAGCTGTTATTTGGCTGCGGTTTTCTGTGAGGTGGAGGTACGATGATTGATTGATGATACATGCTTTGATGCCCTACCTCTCTTAAAACATCCAAACCAAGACAAACAGAAATGTGCATGCACACAAATGTTTGCCTTTTTTTCACGACTTAGCCACCAAGCTTGTCAAAAATCCTTTTTGAATACGAGCTCCGACGCGGAACTAACGCGGCAGAAACGGCTCGCAATATCAATGCTGCGTTTGGAGAGGAGACTGCTAATGAACGCACCGTGCGTTTTTGGTATAAACGCTTTCGTAATAGAAACTTCGACTTGAAGAACGAAGCACGTGGCAGTCCGCCCACACACGTGAATAACGCTGAATTGAAGGAGATGGTGGAAGCCGATCCGAGTCAAATTACCCAGGAATTAGCGGCATGGTTTAACGTTACCTTACCTACAATATTGACTCATTTTCATCAAAAAATATGAAAAATAGGTGCCTCATGATTTGACTGATCTGCAGAAAGAAACGCGTGTTGAAACTTGTGTTGCCTTGTTGACTCGGTACAAAAATGAAGGATTATTGGATCGAATTGTGACATGTGACGAAAAGTGGATTCTTTACGATAACCGTAAGCGAAAAATGAAATGGCTGACCCCAGGTCAAACACTGCAACAGTGCCCTAACGCAAAGCTTACCAATAAAAAGGTAATGGTAACTGTTTGGTGGTCTCTTCATGGCGTTATTCACTATAGCTTTCTCAGGTCTGATCAAGCATAACAATAACAGCACATGTTTACTGTGCCGAACTTCGAACAATGATGGCGAAACTGCAGTGAAACAGCCCCGACTCGTGAATCGATCTTCACTGACCTCCATGATAACGGAAGACCTCGCACTGTATGAGAAACCGTTGTAACTCTACAGGAGCTGCAGTTAGAAACCATATGTCATCCTCCGTACTCGCCAGACTTTACTCCAACTGACTACCATTTTTTTCGTGATTTAGACAATTTTCTACGTGGTAAAAAAATTTCTTCCCCGGAGGCAGTAAAAATGCTTTCACACAGTTTGTCGAATCCCCAGATCCCCAGAGTTCTATCGCCGAAGTATAAACTTCCGATTACATGGCAGCAATGTATATAGATAATGAGGGTAAATATTTTGATTAAATAAATATGTTACATCTTATCAAAAACGAGTATTATTTAAGTACAAATCGGCAATTTCATTCGTTCGTTCGTTTATTCAAAGCATAAATACCTATTTAAAACTTTACATAAGTTATATTTTGCATTTTGTAAATATATACATTCTGCAACTGGTCTGGCAATTCATTTAGATAAGTTGCAGTAAGATAATTACAAGTTCTAGCGCCATATACATTATTTATTTTTGGTAGAATATATTTATTTTTATGAGATATGTTTCGCAGATGACTCGGCCTTGTTTTTTATCTCTATTTTGACAAGCACGGTGGTGCAGTGTCGAAACGCGTTGTTACGTTACTTTGACACATGACAAACATTTGTGTGCATGAACATGTCTGTTTGCCTTGGTCTGGGTATTTTCAAGAGAGGTAGGGCGCAACAAAACAGCCGGTCTGGGGAAGTACCTTCACCTCACAGAGGGTTGTTGTGTTCCTGCGTGTGAGTTCACCAGGACTCGCGCGAGTAATACTTAATGTATTGTAAGCGTTTATAGGCTACGGTAACCGTTATACATCAGGTGGGTCGTATGCTTGTATGTCTCCCGACGTATAAAAAAAATATCTTCACGCCAAGTCCCTTGCGGGGCAGGCGGAGAGAACCGGGCGCCATAAGACCTACCTTTTCAGCTATTTTGGCGGGCATAATTAGTCCAGCCTGTTGAACCATGCGATAGTATTGCGTGTTGGATAAAGATTGACAATCATTGAGTGTGTTAATGATTTGTCTACTGATTCGTATACATAGAAAACAAAAACAAATCCCATTAAATAACTAGGAGGACCTGAGTAAGAAAGATTCATTAATTAATCATAATATTTGTTTGTTTGTTTAGTAAAATAAAACAAACAAACCTATTGTATCTTAATATTATTACATAGTTCGCAGTGACCTTTATTATTATGTATGTATATATGTATATCTTCACGCCAGGTCCCTTGCGGGGTAGGCAGAGAGAACCGAGCGCCATAAGACGCGGTCCTTACACACTTCACTCGCTTCTTTCACATTCATAGCTCTTTTCATGCACCTTTATTATGTTCAGTAAAAAAGAGAATTGGTCTGAAATAGAGTATTGTATTAATAAAAGGCATGCTCCGCTGGTTCGGACATGTAGAAAGAATGCGAGAGGAAGTAATGACGTAACAGATATATTACGCGAAAGTGGAAGATGTAGAAGCCGAGGAAGGGCATAACTCACCTACCTATTTGCCATCTTAGTGGTAAATATATATATATTTATACCACTAATGTAGCAAAAAAGCTGCTATGGCTTGCCTGATGGTAAGCAGTTACCTCAGGTTATGTACATTTGCAACACCATGGGCGTCACTCATTCTTTGCCGACCCCATCTATAGAAGACTGACCAATATATAGAAAATTTTCAAAGCTGTTGTTAAATTAATGCCTTCATGAAATGTATTCAATATGCCTCACTATTAAGTTGATTATGTCATTTCAGAGTATTTAATGTCAATGTTAAAGCTGTTCTTAATATAAGTCAGATAGTTGCAAGAAAAATGATAGAAAGCAAAACACATGGTGCTATTGTTAACATATCTTCGCAGGCTTCCAAGGTAAGATCTCCATGCTAAGTTGGTTTTTATATTAACTTAATTATGCGCTTATATCTATGATAATTTAAAACCAGCTGAGAATGCGCAAGCTTGCATTGCCAGAGGAACACCTGGCTCGTCAATTGACCATGTTCCTTAAGAGATAGGAACGGTGTTCCTGAACACTCCTATTCTACTTTTTTATGCTGAATCCGAATCAAAGTTGAAGTCAAAATATAGATTTCATATAGGAACGGTGTTCCTGAAAATATCCGCAATTGTACCCATTGTTGTGACATATCAAGTGTGGAAGTTTAATCATTCATTGTTAATTTATTGTTTTAAAAACATTTGGTTGGGTCCAAAAGTATCACTGAATTAATTGTTTTTCTTCTTCTTGTTGTCTTTATCACTGTTTGATGAATGTTTGTCTATGATCATTTCACAAAAGCGTGGTGTTTACATGCATAGATACGCTCAGAGTTGAATCGAAAAACAAAGCTTATAATGTATCTGAGGGCATCAAAGTACAGCAATAGGAATATATGTTAAAAATAAAGTGCAAATATCTCATAATCTTCTCGTCGTAGTATTTATATTTTCACATAATATAATTATGCTTTTTATTACTCAAACCACCCAAGACGTATTCGTAGCTATAAGCTGAAAATTACATTGCTAAAAAATTCTCCCAAATAACTAAAGGCATGCAACCAGGTAATCAAATAAAGTTTAATTAAACTTGGCAGTCGCGTTTTGTATTTATTTATTTAAATCTCTGCATGAAATGTGTAAAAACTGATTTAATGCTATATAAACATTATCTACAAGTTAACTTTGGTGATATGGAAAGATATTGTAGGTGCACAAGAACAAAGAGAAGTACCTACAGTTTCTTGGCCTATGCCCGTTTTTAATTAGACTTTAAACTAGTTGGTATGGATATTAAATTATTATCTTACATGTGAAATTGTTGATTTTTAATTAATTAATAATAATGAATTTGTTTGATCGAGAATGAGGGTGTAATCCGATTGAATGCTGTGGGAGGCACAGTGAGGATTCCGAAATAGAAAGGCATGTATTCTGTTTTCTCACTCCGCAATATCGTGGAGAAGCATCTGGCCATAGACCAGAAGGTTATCTGCAGTTTTGTGGATCTTGAGAAAGCATTTGAAAGCATGATTCGGTTATGCGAAAGGAACTATGGGATTGGCGGTACACTGCTCCGTGCTGTGCAGTCCACCTACAAGGATTGCTCAGCGTGTGTGCAGATAGACGGCGCAGGACGCCCTGGTTTGATGTCCAAATTGGTGTCAAACGATTACACGCTGTCCGCTCGGCTGTTCATCCTGTGTCTCGATAGTTGTCTGCAGAGAATAAGGTCAAAGTATGTAGGAATGCCCATGGGTGACCTAGTGTTGAACTGTTTACTTTATGCAGATAGACAGTTTTATTAGCTGAAACTCCAGCTGAACTGCAAACACTGGTCATGATAATGAAAGACGATTGTATGCAGAAGAGCCTGCTACGGAATGCGAAGAAAACATGTTTCTTACCGCCTTATAATAATCAATGTAAATATCAACTTGAAAATCCATTACTCCAATAAGGATTCCACTTTTATCATTAGAAGTATGAAACATTGAAAATCATTTATATGTATATAATTTTGTTCTATTTCAGGCTGCTGTTAAAGACCTTACTATTTATTCAGCGTCAAAAGCAGCAGTTGACGCCTTAACACGTGCAATGGCGCTGGAGCTCGGACCTCATGGTATTAGAGTAAATGCTGTTAACCCCACTGTCATTATGACGGAAATGGCAAAAATTGGATGGAGTGATCCCATTAAGGCAAATGAAATGAAAGCGAGAATTCCACTTAAAAGGTAAAATTTTATTTTGCTATTGAAATACATGCGCTCAATACTTGAGTAGATACCACGTTACAAATGTTTCCTTACCATGTACTTGTCACCGTACGATGGCGTCCAGGATACTCAGCAGCACAAAGATCGGTAAATAGGTCGATATTCATATTGAAGTCACTCTCACTAGACTAAATTAAAGATAAATATTGACGCGATTTCGATTCGAGGTTCAGCGTTGTCGCATTAGTGTAGAAACTCCCGAACGATTAGGCAGGAGTCCTCTAAATTTAAGCTAAAAACCAAGTTCTTTTTTAAAAGACTTAAGATTCCAATTAACCTTTTGTTACAGATTTACTTAGCTGACCCGGCAAAAGTTGTTCTGCCATGTAAATTATTTCCTATTAATTTTTTCTAGTATTTTTTTATGAACTTATACCTTGCGACTATTCTCATACGTACCAAATATACATAAAAAAAAAACATAAAAATCGGTCGAGTCGTTTCGGTGTACTTCGACCATAAACACCGCGACACATGAGATTTTTATAGGTATAGATGACTTAAGTATTTCAGTAATAAACCAGTTGACCATGTTCCTATAGAGATAGTAAACGGTGTTCCTGAACATTCCTATTCTACTTTTTTTATGCTAAATCCGAATCTGAAGTCAAAATCCGAATATTCGAAAAAAGCGATAGACACACGCACACACACACATATATATAGATTTCATATAGGAACGGTGTTCCTGATAAATAGTAAAAATTAACGAATAATGCGAACGAATAGTATTAATACGCCTACTGAGTCATGAGTTGATGATGAGTTTAATCACTAACCATGCTCTTTGTTATCAGGGTCAGCTCAAAAACCCACTCCCCGCTGTGGCACTTACATAAATATTTTTAACTAAACAGAAGCCGGTCAAAGTCTGCATTTTTGTCGTATCGTTTCTAAACGTTTTCGATCCAATAAAAAGTCAGTTCTAGAGTTGTCTGCATGTAGGTATAGTATAATCTCTTCTTCCTAGCGTTATCCCGTTTCCTAATGCATTAGGATTGGCGGAGTCCGCTACCTCAGCCTACTGCAATGATTTTGTCATTCGTAGCATGTTCTAAAGGCAGACATCTACAGCGTCTGAGGATGCCTTGTGCAGAGGCGAAACAAGTGCCCTAAAGATGACTAGAGTAGCAAGGGCAGCAACTGGTACATACGATTCATGCTGCAGTTGGCGGGCAATCGTAGTCACCGCAACAGCATAAATGACAAGTTTGATAGATGTTGTTAAAGGTGATGTCAGGAGCCCTAGAAACCGGCGAGCGTGCATGAGAAGAGCAATGAATGTTAAAGAAGCGAGTGAGTTATGTAAGGATCGAGTCACGTGGCGCTCGGTTCTCTCTGCCTACCCCACAAGGGATTTGGCGTGAAGTTATAGATAAAGATGTAATTTTGAGAAATGGTGTTTTACGAGCAGTTGGCATTTGTGAAGTTGGAACTATAAACATGATAAAAACCTTTCACAATATTTAAATATTTACGTTACAGATTTGGGGAAGTATCAGAAGTAGTGAATGCAGTGGTATTTCTCTTAAGTGAAAAATCGAGCATGATCAACGGCGTTGAACTGCCCATCGACGGAGGCTTCCTGGCTACATAATCTCATGATAATTTTATGAACATGAATTCAATATATGCATTTTTACATTAATTTTGCTAATAATAATATTGACTAAGGGGTTTATGGAATTTATTAACCAAAGATGACGATATTGTTCCTCGTAATTAAGTTTTCACATTGAACTGAAGCTAGAAAGATGAGATATCATGGTTGACTTTGTAAGACTATTAGGTATGTACATTATGTACGTTATATATAGACAGTATGTGATTTGTTCAGAAGTGACCTCCCGCCACTTTCTGTTCTGTTTACTTTAGATAGATATATGAAGTATGCGGCATTTTCCCGAATTAAAAAAGATTTAAAATAAGCATACTGATAAACAACTACAAACTTATACGTAAGCGGTGCGACATGGGGTATTTTAATCATATTTAAATATGTATTTTTCGCATGATTTTTTATTGTTATTAACCTAACTTAATTTCTGGTTGAATTATTAGTTTTATTAGTAACAAAAGGAGAAGTGTTGTGTAATAGAAAAATGGACTTAAATGTTAACATTATAGCATACTCGTATATTAGTATTCTACTCTCAATAAAACAGCACCATAAATTAACAGTAACTAAAACAGAAATAAGCTATTTTATATTAGTTTTTTTTCACGAGAATTCTATATAGGTAAAACACTAACATCTCCTTTGCGTGCGCCAAATGTCTAAATATTAAAAACAAATATTATGGGCATTATTACTATTAAAAATAGTATTCGGAACTATTCTGAGGGATTATGTTTGAAATTTCTATATAACATTTGGATACGATATATGGCACCAAACACAGTAGCAAAGCGAAGAAAGTTATGTAAAATCATGTCACATCTGTAAATATTAATCCCTTAATTTTCATGTATTAAAACGCTTTTTTGTGTCTAATAGTGTCTATATTGTAATAATAGGCCCCCTTCGATACGACCCGTACACGGTTTCTTGATGAATATAAAATAATACAGGTATTGGCGGATTAGTTATTCTCATCCCGCTTGTAAGTGCTGGCTGGAGAAATGAAAGGCTTGAAATCCAGTATGAGGCCGGAGGTAGTGCTTCCTAGAGGGCGGCTTGCTGGCTTCCAGAGGAGAATGGCTTGCAGAGTGACGGGAGTTGCTTATCCAATGACTGCGATCGGCAACTGTGTCGACCGACGTTGTTTTTTGAAGTTATACTTTAGACGCGTTATGAAAAAATGATGAGAGCGAAATTTTAAGATGCGTGCGCATCACTGTAATACAAATGTAACAGGTTGAAGCTGCTAAATGTTTCACGGTATTACCGGTAGATGGCGCTATAGTTAAAAATGTATAACGTTTGTACTTGACATTTGACTTGTATGTAATGCATTCCATAAACATCGCCGCTACTACTTGAAAGACGTTTTTTAATTTTACTCCAATAACCCTTCTTATAAATTAAAATATTATTATTTAAAATAATTAATACTAAATATTATTAAATTATTAATGTTAAATATTTATTTCATCATTAAATATCATGAAAGAAGTATAACTTCTCACGCTTGCTTGGTGCGTGTACTTATGTACATAAGTACACGCACCCATTTATTTTTTTTGACACTGACTATGTAGTTGGCCCCTGTGGGCCGTTACTACGTCACCGGAAGGGAGTAGCGGGTGTGAGGTGCCATAGCCTGAAAAGCAAAAAAGCGACTGCCTAAGGGCCCCCGAGGCCGCCGGGTGCGAGCGAGACCGTCCGTTTGTGCAAACTAGAAAGAATGATCAAAATTGACCAGCCCTAGAAGCATTACCTTGGAGTAGGTACTTAAAATGGCAATAGAATTGCATAGAATAAATATAGACATCGACTTTTTTGGCATACCCTATGTTTATACTAGTATAATATCTTCTATTTTTCATTAATTCTTTACCATTCGTGACTAAACGGCAAACAAAAATAATTTATTGCTTTTACAAATGCTAGAGAACGTTAACTGGTTTACGCTACTAAATTAGCAAAATTCACATCAGCCTGCATATTGTTTTTTAATAATTAGGTAGTTACTTGAATATTTTGACAGGTTTATATACAATAAGTAAATAGGAAATGCCTTTATTAATTATCCTGTTGATATTGTTTAAGACTCCTTTTAAGTACCTATGTAATAATACTTATTTATCGCGCTTCCACAATTACTTGTATTATTACATGATATTATTAAAAAAGAAACCTTAGCTTGTATTTATCTTAAGCTTATGTAAAATTTGTGGCTCAATTCTTGCTAAAAGCATCGTTTTAATGGTTTATTTTTATCGCCGTATTGAAGTCACTTTTGAAAACTACTCTAGTACTACCAAATTAAAGAACGGTATTTTTTTTCAAAAAAATAAACGTTAGTAAAACAAAATCGATAACTTCGACTAATACCTATCAGCTAATCTTTGTATTGAACACTGTCATTATTATGAGGTTTTATATGCAATTTGATCTATCCTGCTTTGTGTGCTTCCGCCACCAATTATTTCATGCGGCCTAGCGCCGGCCGGCCACCCACTACTGTTAGTAAGTGCAACATGCTGACGCTGCCATGGCTGCTCCGGTAGTCTCTGCCTCGGGTGCTGCGGTCGTTCGCCATCTAGAACAGAATCCGCATGCAACATCCACCACCACCGTCGCTGCCACGACTGGTCGTCGCTGCGACTCGTGTTTCGCCTCTCCACGAGGCATCACCAGGCGTTGTAGACGTTAATCGTAAGAATAACATGCTACAAGTGACAAATCCATCGCAGTGCCGTCCCTTATATTGAATTGAAGGTGGGGGTGGATGGTGTGAGCGAAAAGATATTTAATAGTGAGGAATGGTTTACGTCAGTCTGTTTGTTCATGAGAGTAATTTTAGAATTTTTATGTTTATTAATTTCTAACTGTTCCCTAATACATATCAAATTTTACACATCGTAAACAAAGGTTTAAAACTAAATATTACTGTGTTGTAGAAATTAGCAAAAATATTTTCTGATTGATATCTTCATCACTTCCGTTCATGTATCCATGCCATGACAATGGTTTTCTTAATAATCGATAAAATAATGTGATCATGTGTATAAAAATGACAAACCAATGTATTTTAATAGTTAAAAGGTCGATCGCAACACTAACATATTATTGGCGCAATTTACTCCCAATAAATATTTTTTATCTATAATATGATAATTTTGTTATATGATAATTTTTGTTGTTAAATAAAATTTGTTAATCGCGGTTTTTAAAGATTAATAAAATACACGTTATTGATAAACCAGTGTTTGTATTTTTGTGTTGATTTAACTCCTAGTGAGATATTTTTTTTCTTTTCAATTCAAACATCTGGAGATATACAATATGGGTCCCGTCATGTAAAGCAGTTGCCGTTAGTCTGTGAACGCTTGCAACACATAGTTGTCGCTCCGTCCTTGTCTCATCTGTTCATTTAACAGCAACTTCCCAGGATTTTTTTAGTAACCTCACTCACCCGTAGGAACAACAACCCTCTTATGCGGTTTGTTGTTTGGCCTCGGATGTCAGTTACTGTGGGTACGCCAGGTGGCAATGGCGGCTGTTGGTGAGTACCAATTAAATTCTTACACCACATATCGACTAATTTCTGACACATTCGAAATAGTCCCAATACCAGCTGAAACTTATTTAGGTGTATATTGCCTGGGCGAGTCCAGAGAATCTTGAAGAGGCCTCTACCTACGTACGAAATCTATACCCCCATGCTTGACAGGAGTCAACGATGATTTATAATGTTTTTTTATAGATATACAATAATAGTATGACTTGCGTCCGTCCAGCTCCTGTAATAGCCCAGTACCTCGAGATGGCATTGCAATAGCTCAATAATATCCTAATTACAGTCCAAATATCTGCAGAGCACTACTCATGGTTTGGCTATATTGTTCCATTTATATTCCCACGCGCGTTAAAAAAGTGTGAAATTGCCGTTTTTGTAGTAATAGATACTTTGAATAGACATTAAACCTTCATGGTGTGAGATTTTCGAGGGAAACTTTTTTCACTTAATACCTATGGGGTTTTCTTTTAAAAAATGAGCATCATTTGATTTTCGAATTTCAATCGTTTTTTTTTATTCAGCTTTGTCGGAAAAGGTGGATACTTCGAAAATCCGAGTAATTTGTGAATACGAGTTCCGACGCGGTAGAGACGACTCGCAATACCAATGCTGCGTAAGGAGAGGAGACTGCTAATAAACGCACCGTGCGTTTTAGGTTTAAACGCTTTCGTTCTGGAAATTTCAACTTGAAGAACGAACCATGTGGAAGACTGCCCAGTGAATAACGCTGAAGGAGATGGTGAAAGCCGATCCGAGTCAAACTACCCAGGAATTAGCGGCATGGTTTAACGTTACCTTACCTACAATATTGACTCATTTGCATCAATTCAATAAGATAAAAAAAATATGAAAATTGGGTGCCTCATGATTTGACTGATCTGCAGTACGAAACGCGTGTTGAAAGCGTTGCCTTATTGAATCTGTACAGACAAGAAGGATTATGTCGAATTGTGTCATGTGACGAAAAGTGGATTCTTTACGATAACCGTAAGCAAAAAATGCAATGGCTGACCCCAGGTCAAACGCCGCAACAGTGCCCTAAAGCAAAGCTTACTAATGAAAAGGTAATGGTAACTGTTTGGCGGTCTCTTCATGGCATTATTCACTATATCTTTCTCAGGTCTGATCGAGGAATAACAACAGATATTTACTGTGCCAAACTTCGGACAATGATGGCGAAACTGGCAGTGAAAGAACCCCTATTCGTGAATCGATCTTCACCATTATTGTGCCATGATAACGCAAGACCTCACACTCTACGAGAAACCGTTTTAACTCTACAGAAGCTGCAGTTAGAAATCATACGACATTCTCCGTACTCGCTAGACCTTACTCCAACTGACTACCATTTTTTTCATGATTTGTACAATTTTCTACGTTGTGAAAAATCTTCCCAGGAGGCAGTACAACATGCTTTCACACAGTTTGTCGAATCTAGATCCCCAGAGTTCTATCGCACAGGCATAAATAAACTTCCGATTAGATGGCAGCAAGGCATAGTAACATAACTAGGGTAACATATTTTGGTTAAATAAATATATTACATCTTAGAAAAAAAACTACTTAGTTTTAATTTTTCAGTACAAATCGGCAATAACCCCCAATATATTTTGATCCAATTCCAACCACAAGTGTTCCCTTTAGTGTTTTAATCATAGAATATTATAAAAAGTAGTGGTTCATTAAATAAAACTTCTTTCTCTGCATATATCAAATAATTACGTAATATCTACATTTGACTTTTCGTAACTTTAAGCAATTCTAGCACTCGTTTTCCAATTATTCGAGAAATATGAGCTCGATAATGGTCAATGCCGCTCGATGTAGGTGGAGGCTATAAACTTTACAGCTGATATAATATAATTTTCCCTTTTAAAACAATTTGTTTCAAAATATTGACCTTTTTTAAATAAATAATAGACAATAACGAATAAGACATGGTTTTGATTCCGTTGTATTCAGATGCTTTGCAAGATAACATTTAATCTTGAACCATTTGTTACACTGATTCATCAAGCGAAACTGTGTCTACTACCTACTATGATTACCTATGATTCGTAAAATGTTTAAATCAAGAGGTAACAAACTGAGCAATCTTAAACCTATGTGGTTAGGGGAGCATTTATCATTTGATCATTTTTAGCGGCGGATAGGTAATATATTTTCGACAATATCTTTTCGAATGTTGTCGAGAACGGCACATCTGTATCTAATAAGCTTTTGAGGCACCGTATTATTTTAAACATTAGGTATTTACTACTTAGCAGACAAACAACTAACCACTATCAACATCGTTAGGTGGATTGTTTAATAATATCGCATTCTTATCTTCACAAAAATATAAACTAATATCGGTTGGATGTAAGACTACTATGTAATTACCTATTCAAGAATAGTTTGTAATATAAATAATCAAGTGACATTCATTGCTACAAAATATCCATGCAAAGATGGACAATAATCTTAAAGGCAAAAGGATACTCGTAACCGGTGGATGTAGAGGTATGTATACGATTATTAGCCGATATCACCATTAAGACACGCTTATGTTGACTATCTGTGATTTGTGTAATGACTTGGGACTTGTTTGTATAATGCGATTTGATCTAACCTGCTTTGTGTGCTTCCACCATTAATTAAGAACTAATTTGTGCCGGAAGCACACAAAGTAGGTTAGATCAAATCGAATGTACTTTTGACTTTCGCAAAATAACGCCTAAATCTATTAAATATTGTTTGTATAAGTCTTTGCCCCGAAATAAAGTACTGGTCCGCTCAGTGAGAAGTGTGATCAACTAGGTAGTAGGTAAGATGCTTGCTTTGGATTTACTACTTTTTTAGCAGTGAACACGCAAACTTGTTCAACCGACCATTCTGAAATAGACAAATACTTTAGTTTCCCTCAAGTACTTACAAAAACAGCAGTTATTGTAACCTATGGACACTTGCAACACTACGGATGTCACTCATGCGTTACCGACTCTGTAAAACCTCTTCACACCTTTTCTGAAGAATCTCGTGCTCTACTGCTGGAATAATTACTTAACCTTAAAGAATTATCGGTAGAAAACTGCTCTGCAGCCGCACAGTACAATAGGTACAGCACCTACCATCATTGCGGTTCCAGTGTGTGAGTAAAAATGACTTCCCCACCTTCAGCGGGCGGTGCATTTATAAGGGAAAGCTGTTGGTATTGTACTTAATAACTCCTCGGAACACGATCCATATTACAATCGGTAGAGTAGACAAAGGAAATCAAAGTCGCTCCTAAACTCAATACCTAATTGGTACTTTCTGGAAGGTGCTTTTGCCCAAAGGTGACATACAGTAGGTACTCCATGCGTGGTCTGACTTGGGACTTGTACCTACATAATATAACAAAAATCTTTGGCCCGAGTTGTAGTAAGTACTGCTTTGCTCTGTTGAGCGCACCAAGTTTCTTGAATGCCAGTCTGATCGCCAGATGACTTCGAAAATTAACTTCGCTGGACCTCTCATCACCAACAACATATTTCCTCTTGGCGATGGTAATTGGTGTGTTCCGGAAGTGAGTCAGAAATGTTCAAAAATTGGTTTTGGTGAATGCGCAGAATTCTCTTGGTAGGGTTGAATTGGATATAAATTTAACCATCCTCAGTTAGATACTTAGGTTAAAGTTCCCCTTCAGTTAAAGGTTGATCGCGGCTTTCCTCGCGTAAGTTACGCGGCCTGCATAATAGGTGTCCCCGCTGCTGGCGTCCAGCATAGCAAGTATGTCACCTGACCATAAATCATTGATATGCAGCAGAAATAACGTCGGGAAAAGCACAGAACCTTTTGGGGGTAACTTTGATAGAAGATCCTGATGCCAAACTCAATCGAACGCCTTTGCCATATTTACACTGGTAGCTAATGCCTCACTTTGACTCTTTCGCCAAAGCCCAATGGGATGTAAGGATACTAGAACATTACCATTCGGACGCGAGTAAGTCGTAATGACGGTTGCTGATCAAGTCGTGATCCGTAGTCAACAGAAAATCCACTAGAGTTCACGTGGTTTTTGAAAGAAATCATAGGCGAGAGCAACTTTATGAGCCGATCTGCCCGCGTCGTTAGTGCATGCGAATGACACGCATGGTGGGCATTGAAATCTTCGAAAATCACTGACTTCGCGGAGGGATACCTAAGTACCACCCACTGCTCGATAACTTTGTCTGTCGTCAATTGCATGTGCTTGAATTAACTAGCTATGTTATACGTACTCGTATCTCCGCTATGGGTCTTCTCTTCACACTGGGAAAGGCACGAGTAGGTATATCTTAGTGCGGCCGCCATGATCTACGTGCAACCCAAATGTCCTCTCAAACGAAAATGCATCCTCGGCACGATGCTATATAATTGTTTCTGTTTGTACCCAGGGTATTGCAGATAAGATGTGTCCTAGCTTAGCCTAACGATCTCTAGTTGATGGGCTGCGGTGATATTCAAATGAAGTTCCCTGATGTTGCAAAAATTAACTGGGTGGCCGCAAATAGCAATATTTGTTTTCGTTTCGCCATTGAGGTTAAAAATAAGTAGACCATGAACTGTTAGATTAGAGGACAACAGTGCGGTTTCTTCTCTCTCTCTCTCAAATCAAGATAAGCTGGTTTGCTTATTGTTACCAGTAACTAAGGTCTTGAAGCACGATTGTATCTCCAAATTAGTTTGAATTTGATCGCCGGTTATCTAGCTAGGCACTGGTAATGAGATTCACGGGATTGAATGTCATTACCAGTGCCTAACTATGGTTGAAATATTCCCCAAAACTTTGATATTGGAATTGGAATTAGCATCAAACGTAACCCTACTAACCCTACCTAGTTTGTTTTGAGCGGGTGAACAAATCTGTTCGTCAATACGACTCCTAGTCTTGTGCATTTTATCTAACTACATTTATCTACACTAACCAAGCTATAGCTAGAGTGAGTGAAACTGTCCCTTACCACATAATTTAATTATGAGCTACTTGAACTTTTCGGTAAAGAGGACCTACGAGGGTCAGGTAGGTAACGACAAGCGCTTTTTCGTTACATTTTGAAATAGTTAATAATGAACCACCGTCTGCTGTAAAACAGTTAGAAAAATATTCTTATACCTACCTACATTCTTTAATATTTTACAAGTGGCAAAAAAGAATACTATAGTTAACCTGATGTGAAGCTATTACGTAGGCAGGTATTCAATAAATGCTTGCAATACAAAGAATAGCGTTTACGCGTTGCCATCGCGTTGCTAAATTACCACTGTGACATACCAATGTACCTACTCCTCAGAAGCTTACCTACTGGTAACCTCGAAGGTGTTATTTGTCTGCGGGCTGCTGTAATGTAAAGATTCTTCTCCAACTATCGATAGGTATTGTTGGAACAGTATTAATTAAAGAAGCCCAAAGTAGGTACCAGACAGTCACTTATTCTAGTAAATGAAGTTATTCACATTTAACTAGTCGGTTAATTATTAAAGTTTTTTTTTATTTTACACACTTATATAACAATATATGTAAATAAATTTAAATAATTTCATCAATTTCGAAAGTGTACTCGAATCTTCGATCATAATTTAAAAAAAAGCCGCCAATTGCGAGTCCGACTCTCCCACGAGAGTTCCGTAAAAAATATTTACACAAATTATTTTCGTAATTTTAAATTTAAGGTTAAGTAATTGTTGTGATGAACTACAAATTACGGTTTTCAGATTTTTTCCTTTACTTGGCCTTGACTACATGACCTTGCTTCTTACCAAATTACATGATTCTCGATTCACACTTATCATACTATTCTATTTAATTCTATTATTATATCATAGGCACTATTGGGTATCTTTTGATTGCATTGACTTAGAACAGCTCGAAGAGATTGCCAACATGAGTATTTGATATTAATTTACTTATTTGTATATAGGTACCTACATAAGCAACTTATTAGTTTTAGAAGAGACTTTATTTTATTAGGTTAACCGTTAATTTTCATTTTAGGCTTCGTATTTTCAAAAAAATATTTTTCTTTTAAATAGTACTTACCTACATACATTTACCTATCTACTTTTGTTAGGTTTAGGACACGGTATCGTCCTAGATTTATGGAGGCAAGGAGCAGCAGTTGTTGCCCTTTCCAATGATGAGAAACAGTTGCAGAAATTGAAAGAAGAACATCCATCAATCGACGTCGCTTGTGTCGATCTTCTAGATTGGAACAAAACTGACTTTTTTTTTTTTTTTTTTTTTTTTTTTTTTTTTTTTTTTTTTTTTTTTTTTTTGTGGGTAGGAGTGAATAAGAGCACACATATTAGCACTTGCTCTGATTTAATTTTGAAAATAAAATAGTTAATCCAAATATAAGTACCTTTTGGACACTTTAAATGCAATAGTAAACCTTCACTTAACCCGTCAGCTGTTATTATCACTTTCACTCTCACAAATTGGATAAAAAATACAATTAGTAATGGACAGTCTTGCACAACTAAAAAAGAACATGGATGAGATGGCAGTTTTGTTTGAAACCAGAATGGCTACATTTGAGGAGACACTCGGTCACGGGGACGCACAGGATGCTTCTACCCTTGCAAAAGATTTCCACACCTTCAAGACCTTAATATGGAAGGCAGTCACAGGTCTTAAAACTCAATTGGAGTTAGTACACAACACTCTCGATGGCATAGAAATGAGATCCCGGGCTGGTACTTTGCTTCTTCATGGTGTTCCTGAGGCTGCAGAGGAGGAACCAATTAAGTATGCAGTTGAACTCTGTCGTAACACATTGAACATCAAAGACATCCCTTCTCATCCGTTTTCTACATGTGTTCGATTGGGCAGAGATGGCACCTCCAGTAGACCACGGCCGATGCTCCTACGGTTTCAGAATCAGCATATTAGAGATCAGGTATGGCAAGCTAAGAAGCTGCTAAAAGGGAGCGGTTTGACATTATCAGAGTTTTTAACCACCAGCCGTCATGCAGTGTTTGTTGAAGCTAGAAAAATTCTAGGAGTTAAGGGATGCTGGACGACCAATGGACGCATAGTTGTTGTTTGCCCAGATGGTAGCAGGCGCAAAATTGTATCTATGGCTGAACTCCGCTCCCTCATGTCAGACATTGTGGACACCAAAGGCAATCAAAAATCACCACGACAACCAGAAAGCCAATCTGAGACTACCAGAACAGTGGAGGTCCCAGTAAAGCCACCCAGCAAGACATTGCGTGCCACCCGACTACAGCACAAGCCAAAGTAATCTTCTCTTTTTAATAACTAACAAACTTGTTATTTTAGACGTTTGTGTTTTTATATAAACTAAACTAATGATAAATGGGTGCAATGCGTGTGCAGTATGAGTCATTAATTGCAACTATTGGCTTCCTTCTTTTCATACTTACATTTGTTGTTTTGTAAAGTCGGTGTAAATTATATAATGAAGGTACACTCCAAATTACATTTAAAATCGTATTGTTGAATTATTGTAGGTAGTAAAATATATAAAATTTAATAATATGTATTTGGTGATTGTTTGAAATGGAATCATTTACTGACATTGACATCGTCGCAGATGATGGTGACAGATAAGTCTTTGGTCTAACTGACATGTGCGTGAAATGAAACGTACTCGTACATTAAAATTATAAACACGTTCCATTTCACGTTTCGTTCGGTTTGCTACCATTGAGAATTATTAGTAAATATTTTGGAGTTGCCATAATTTCTTTTCTTTCGCACAAAATAATATATTTTTTTTTTTATTTTTAATTTTTTTTTTTATTTAACTGTTGAGGAAGCATTGTACCCACGATCTGAGATATTTGCAATTAGAATTATAGATTGTTGTATTTTTTTATCCACACACAGATGTAAACTGGTTTCGCCAGTCTTTTAAGTTAATTGAACGCTACGGTCACATTCTTAAACCTGACTGACGGAACTAGTTGGGTTCTTTTCAGCTGCCGGCGAGTGCCTGGGGATATATCAATTTGCTTATATTTGTTATATATAATTTAATAATAGTACACATATACATATATATATATATTTATTTTGTATATTCGTATATTTTTATTATATATCTATATAACTTTTGGCTCGATGTCGGATGTGTCAGATGAAGATTTGAATCTAGAATACTATTCCTTGTCATCTTCATATCAAAGTTTGGATAGCTCTGGTGGTGTGACAGACATTGCCTCCCTTGAGGAAAGTCTGAATCTTACCTTTTCATCATTACCTAAAAATTTCAATGTAGTACATATAAATGCGCAAAGCATAGCTGCACACTATTCAGATTTGCTCTCTACTTTTACTTCTAATAACGTACATGCAATCCTTATTTCTGAGACCTTCTTAAAACCGACCCTTCCTTCCACTCTTTACCCTCTCCCTAACTACAAATTAATTAGAAACGATCGCACCTGCCTAAGAGAACAGGACGGTGGGATGCGTATGGTTGGTGGCGGTGGAGTGGCAATATATTTACGCAGTGACATAGTGCATGAAGTTGTATCGCAATCTACACCAGAATTGCAGTCACCTGAGCACCTATTCCTGAAAATTACTCTTCATCACACTAAAGTACTTTTAGGTGTATACTATAGTCCCTCCCTCCGCATCAATTACTTTGATTCCCTTGAGACAGTTTTAACAGATTTGTATCCCCAATTTGATCACATAATTATAATGGGCGATTTTAACACATGCCTCTTGAAAAATGATGAGAGAGCAAGAAACCTTCTTCAACTTATTAATTCTCTTAACCTTCACCATGTTCCACTTAACCCCACCCATTTCCCACATAATGGCCCACCATCACTCCTAGACCTAATCATAACCTCTTCACCGGATCTGCTTCATAAAAGTGGTCAATACAACGCTCCGGCTTTCTCAGCCCATGATTTAATATATGGTTCCTTCAAGTTACGTCCACCCAAACGAAGGCACCGTGTTATATTAGCGCGCAATATGGCAGCAATTGACAGGGAAAAACTAGTGAATGATGTGCGCAATGCGAACTGGGAAACAATTCTCTCAGCTAGTAATGTAGATGCAAAGGTTGCAGCGTTCAACACAGTAATTTTAAATGCATACGACGAACATGCACCTCTACGACCAGTACGTATAAAGCACTATCCTGCTCCCTGGCTCTCTGATGATATTAAAAAAATGATGTCTAGGCGGGATAGGGCTAAGATTAAGATGCGTCATAATCCTAACGAGACCAACCGCGAATTATACGTCACTTTGCGCAACCGATGCAGTAAAATGTGTAGAGAGGCCAAACGTAGGCACATCCATTCCTCTATTGATAGCTGTCCGCCCAATAAGCTCTGGAAGTATTTAAAGGGAATAGGTATTGGCAAGCAACAACAAACTGATGGCTGTTGTAGTACCGTGGATATTAACAACCTAAATGCTCATTTCAGTTCGCCACCAGCTGGTTTCGACCCACTTAATAAAGTTTCTATGCTGGCACATCTTAATGATTTGCCAACATTCAATGCAGATTCCTTTGACCTTGGAGAGATAACACCTGCAGAAGTGCTCAAAATACTGGATACCATCAAATCCAAGGCTGTGGGAGATGATGACATTAGTATTGATATGCTGGAGCCTATAAAATATATAATTGCTCCTTATCTGGCAAACATTCTAAATTGCTCGATTACTGATGGAGTTTTTCCTTTAGCTTGGAAGAAAGCTCATATAATACCCCACCCCAAGAAGTCCAATCCGTCTTCCTTTTCTGATTTCCGCCCTATCTCAATTCTACCCGTCTTGTCCAAGGTATTGGAGCACTTTGTGTATCAGCGTCTGTCTAACTATCTGCGAAGGCATAACCTACTGAGTGAGCATCAGTCGGGATTTCGAGCTGGGCACAGTACTTTATCAGCACTGGTGAAAATCACTGATGACATAAGAGGCAATATAGATAACAAAAAAATAACAATCCTTGTTTTACTTGATTTGACGAATGCCTTTAATACCGTTGACGTCGATATATTGCTTGGTATGTTACGCACCCTTAACCTATCACCCACTGCTTATTTATGGTTCAAATCTTACCTCACTAACCGAAAGCAGTTAACAAAAACTAAAGACTCTAAGTCCGACTGGTGTGAACTCAAGGCTGGTGTTCCTCAGGGGGGAGTGCTTTCACCTATTCTGTTCTCCTTCTTCATCAATGGCATTGTAACGTCTCTTTCTTCTTCTTATCACTTATATGCCGATGATCTTCAAATTTACGCATCTGCTTCACTTGATGACATTAAATCGGCTGTTGATAATATCAATAATGACCTATCCGTCATTGGTAAGTGGACCAATGATTACGGGTTGAATATAAACGCGTTAAAATCTCAGGCCATTGTTGTAGGCAGTCCATACTACATATCAAAGCTGCAAAGCGTGGTATGCCCAAATATAGTCCTTGATGGGAACATCATTCCTTTAGCACCCACTGTCAAGAACTTGGGCATTACCATTGACCAAACTCTATCCTGGGCCCCTCAAATCGGTGAAGTTAGCCGTAAAATTATTGCATCGCTCCACTCATTAAAACGCCTCCAGTATTTTCTTCCTCTGGGCACAAAAGCTTTGCTTGTTCGCTCTCTACTTCTCCCTATACTTGACTATGCGGATGTTGCATATTTAGATCCTACTGAAGACCTCCTTAATAAATTAGAACGCATTCAAAATATGTGCATCAGATATGTCTTCGGTCTGCGAAAGTTTGATCACATAACTGAATTTCGTCACAAACTAAATTTACTACCTATCAGACATCGCAGAAATATGCACATTCTCACGTTGCTTTTTCAGGTTCTATTTAATCCCTCAGCTCCAAATTACCTCTCGGAGAGATTCGAGTTCCGTGTACGAGATGATCGCTTACGTCCTAGCAAAAACCTGATATTGGAGATTCCATTATACCATTGTCATTCCTATGCGAAATCTTTTACTGTGCAGGCGGCGCGCCTTTGGAATTCACTTCCAGGTGATGTGAGAATGGCCCAGTCTGTCCAATCTTTTAAGTTAAAATTGTTTAATCTCTGGTTTGATGCACCTGAAAATTTGAGCTAATTGTCTACTAGTATCTGATATGTATATGTACTGGTATTTATGTGTATTGTATGTATTTGTGTATGTATGCGAAGATGGATATGTTAGTATTTATATGTATGATATTTATATAAGTTTACGTTTATCTATATGTGTAACAGATTGATTTGTTTGTTTATTAATATAGTGTGAATGACTTTGTGCTCATACCTACTTCATTAAATTGACATTTCCTATCAGGTATTCTATGGTTGACTGGAAGAGATCCCGGATGGGATAAGTCCGCCATTGTACAAACAATATTTTATCTGTATTTTGTTTTTCTTTGTAGTACAATAAAGATTATACAAACAAACAAACAAACTGCTGAAGTTGTAGACTCTCTGGGGGTATTCGACGGCCTCGTCAACAATGCCGGCGTCGCCTTAAATGAACCATTCTTAGAATGCACAAAGGAGCTCTTTGATACGTAAGTATAGATATTGGTACCTTTTCTATCTTTTTTTTATACAAATAGTACCTAATGTATTTTTGTAAGTATATTTTACATAAATATATTAAGTTATTGCAATATACGTACTTAAGTTATATTGTGTAGTTAATGAGTTTTGTGGGACAAATTAAGATATTGTTAATTTAGGTACACACATCTCTCTTACTCATCCCACTGCAGGGATAGGAGTCTCCCTTCGACCGAAGGGGTTTAGAGCATACTCCACCACACTGCTCAAATGCGGATTGGTGGAGTCCAGTGTTTTCAAGCAGTCCAAGGGCCACCTGATTTAGCTTAATTACTGTTATCTATTGACAACAGCCGGGATCGACGGCTTAATTAGCCCTCCGAAGTACGGGGAAACTCGAGATAGATAAACCCATACATAGACATGCTGCGGTCTACGTTTACACGCGTAACGACGCCATCGAGCTCTCAATCTCAATCAAATTTAGGTAAATAATTGACAATTATATACGATACAATACTACAAAACCAACTTCATTTTATTGCAGAACGATCGCAATCAATGTCAGAGCTGTTGTCAACGTAAGTCAAACAATAGCAAAGAAAATGATTCACAACCAAATAAAGGGTTCAATTGTAAACATTTCATCAGCAGCGTCAAAGGTTGGTAGTGTACGTACCTACACAATTTTAAAACGAGCGTCGCGTGTCCGGATAACTGAAGTAGATATAGTATAGAAATATAATGTTGTTTGTCCTCTTGCTTCATAGATTAAATGGTAATGGCCCATTATATTTAGACTATAATAATATTCACAATAATGTTACTTTCATTTGTCAGCGTCATATTTTCATATCTCTTTATACAACGTCGGGACGCAAACAACCCAACTGATCTATAGTCCATGAACGTCTGCAATACAGGTAACATACCTAACGTGTTACCTCTGCTAAAATCAAAATGGCTGTCTTGAATTTCTTTTTATACGTCGGGAGGCATACAAGCAGACGGCCCACCTGATCTAAAGTGGCCTATAAACGCTTACAATACATTAAGTATTACCCTCGCGATGCCACCTCTGCCACTAGCACAGCAACTCCATAGGAGCTTACTGGTGACTTCACTCACACGCAGGAACACGTCAGCCTATAGGGAGTTGGAGGTACTTCCCCGGACGGGCTGCTTTGATGCGCCCTGCCTCTCTTAAAAACACCCAGACCTAGACAAACAGACATGCACACAAATGTTTGTCCTGTGTGGAACTCGGACCCACAAGCGTTGGTGTCAAAGCACCACCGAGCTCGACAGCATATGATTGACAATGTACAACTCAAACCACTGGGTGCGTAAGTAAAGGGTGTAGTCGAATGCTAAACGCATGTACCTACGCACGTGGCCGACGGTACCGTGGTCCCATGTCAATTTCATGTCGCAAACCAGCGCAACAGCAGGCCGGTAAAATGTGTCAAAGTGTTTTACAAATGTCTATTAGATACGGGGCTATACGCATACGAAATCCCGGATAATCAACAAGCATCAACATCAAAGGAGACGTTATTATTCTTCGTGTACTTCTGCTCTAAAAGAGTGTAGTCAGTTATGGACGGAAGGGTGTGATATGTCCAACTGACGAACTGCGTGTCAAACTATCTACAATCAAATTATTATATGCAACCGCATGTATCGTCAACTGTATCGGAATATAAAAATGTGATGTCATCATCACATTTTTATATTCCATCTATCAGTAAGTGTACGAGAATAAATTCAAGAATAAAATATGATTTAGGCGCGAAAGTCAACGTTAGTTTAGATAAAATTAAAATTGCCTATAAAGAAATTGTTGGTCCTATCTTGTCTATCCCGGAATGTTTTGGTAGGTTAATTCAAGTGGGCATGCCCATATAATGCTAGCTTCTCAACTTTAGGTACAATAGCCTGCGAATTTCCGATAACTGTTCATAATTTTCCATCTGCATAGTCTGTAATTAATTTAAATTTTCAGTCTGCTCTTAGAGACCACGTATCGTACTGCGGCTCGAAGGCAGCTGTAGACGGAATAACCGGTGTGATGGCCCTGGAGTTGGGACCTTATGGTATTCGTGCTAACACAGTTAATCCTACAGTTATCATGACTGACCTTGGCCGTGCAGTTTGGTCGGATCCGGCGAAATCAAAGGGAGTTCTCTCTAGAATACCTTTGGGAAGGTAAGCATCGAATTATAATATTCTCTTCTTAGCATTATACAGTTTCCTGATCCATTAGGTTTGGCGGGATCCGCTAAGGATTTGGCGTAGATACTGATTATTACCATCCATGCAATCAGACCTCCGCAACCCAAAGGGCATACCAGATCATTCTTAGGTAAGGTCACACATCCTTCACCGCTGATTACGTGATAATTACAAATATGTACATAAATTCGAAAACATGAATTTAGTGGTCTATGCCAGGATTCGAACCGGGGACATGTTGATCACTAGGTCGGTTCTTTATCCACTGAGCGATCACTGCTCCTCAAATAATAATATACCATAGGCAATTAAACTGTAGGATTAAATGTTATAAAGGTTATTGGAGAGCTCGTTGGTGTCGTTGTACGTGTCATTATAACCAAACACGTAGGTTAAGCAATGCGACCGCAGCCAGTCTATGAATAAGTGTATTTATCTCGACTTTCTCCGTGCTTCGGAGGGCACGTTAAGACGTCGGTGCCGGATGTTGTCGATAGATGACAGTCGTTAAGCTCATTCAGTGGCCCTCGGGCGGCTTGAAAACGCTGGCTTCCGCCATTACGCATGGTGGAGTATGCTCTAAACGCCTTCGGTTGAAAGGAGATACGTATCCCTGCAGTGGGATGAGTAACGGTTGATGTGTTGGAAGGATTATTAAGAGACAGGATGCATCAAAGCAGCCCTTCTAGAGAATTATCGCCATCTAAAAAATAACTCGCCGCAGCAAAATAACTCACTGGAGGGTCGTTGTGTTCCTGCGAGTGAGTGAGGTTACCAGTAAGCTCCTTGGGAGTTGCTGTGTTACCAACGGGGGTGGCACTTAATGTATTGCAAGCAGTCATATGTCATCGAAACCACTTTACATTAAGTGCGCCGTATACTCTCCTACGTTGTATAAAGAAAAAATGTGTAGAACATAGCAAACCTCACAAGATCAGTAATCCTACCCCATCACTATCGTAGAAATTTTACATTGCTCATGAAGAGTGTTTAATAGTAATGAAATATTTAGAAGTATACTACAAGAAACCAATGGCAGAATTGGTTAATGAGCAGTTACGCCTTATATATACATCTTTCCAATTGGTAAAAGTGTTTTCTATCATACTTACGTAAACAGCCTTATACACGCAAAGCGCGCAGTATATCCCTCATAACGCCCAACTTTTTAAAATTAACATTATATATATATATTTTTTACTATACGCCAAATTCCAGACAAAATTCTATATTGCACTAAATTTATTATCCGCATATAATATTAATAGTTTTTACAGTATTTCAGTCGGGTTATTTTTTTAAATAGATAATCATGATATTATACTATTATATCGGTCTCTGTTGCCTTCACGTTGAAACAAAACATATACATTACCTGTGCAATAAGAGTGCCGTCTTAACAATAATATAAGCATATCTCTGTCTTATATATTAACATCATAGATGAGAAAAGACTATATATACATTTATTGGAGCTTTGAAACTCGTTTTCTCGGAAAATTTCTTTGGTATCGCTTAATGCAGTGAGTTTTGCTGGGTTTATTAACAACTTTTATCTCGGTTTTCAATTAAGCATGGGCTCAAGGAATAAATTTACACTTATTATACCAGCGAAAACTTAGGCTTCTGTGACCATTTTATTAGACATTTTTTTCTATATTTTATTAGCCTTATATTTTTGTATATTTTCTGTGCAAATGTGAAGAAAGGTATAGCCTACGACCATTTTATTACTCAAATGTGCTTTATTATATTTTTATTTCCATCTCCTCCGGAAATGTGATTATATACATAAGTGTTTTACAAACACAGGCGGTACAGGAATTACAAACCCGTTTAGAAGGCTGAGGACTTCGCCCGCAATCTTTTAAATAGTCTCTCATTTGTAATCCTTCAGTTTACAATGTATTCAAGTAAAACACTTTGACTTTATATTTGTAGGGAGAATTGTATTCAATATAATAAAATGCCAATACACAGTTATTACTGAGCCGTTAAAAAACTAACAATAGGACATTCCATATATTTCATAAAATTACACATTTAATGACACTACTGTCGCTTCAGAGATATGTACAATAAGTAATTTATGTATCGTTGACAGATTCGGCGACGTGCAAGATGTAGTGAATGCTGTGCTATTTCTGCTCAGCGACCGAGCGAGCATGATTTCTGGAGCGCATCTGCCTGTTGATGGAGGATATCTAGCCTCGTAACACATTAGGGGAATATTTTCCCGTACAGTAACGCGAAAATAATGATAACGTTTTGATTTACTCATTTTTAATGTGCCAAAGGAAATTCATACAAGCTGGACACAGGAAATAATACAAATAACAATTTATATATGTATGCATATAATGGATATCATATGATAGGCTAGAAGGTATTAAAGTATAAATGGAAAGTATGTCACAGAATATAGTAAATATAACACAAGGAACAATAAAAAAACCCAAGTTATTTACTACTCGCTTTTGGAGGGAACAAACATTACCATATTACTTAATTTAGAATTTACGATATCCAATAAAAGCCCATCTTTGCTACTCCCTTACTCGTTCTACAACTACTATAACAATTTATTCCCTCCGGCTTCCAACGACAAACATCGCGATGAGTAAAATATCCGACTTCGACAATGTATATTTCAAGCGGAAATATTAAATTGGTACATGACACTCACCTACACAAGACTCGATCAATGAAAACGGATGCATAGAATAACAGCAAATTAATCGAATGACATTTATACTACAACAGTTATGTGTTTATTCCATTACCTATGATATTGTAAAAAACAGTGTGTCAGCTTATCTAAATATACCTTAGAATAATTATATACAAAATCCATAGTCTTTCGTCGATTAGAGCGTACACTTAACGCTAGGAGCAAGCCGCGACCATTTCGCACCAGAAGCGTTTATGGAGATCCATACAACGGCACTCAACACACTGACACCACAAGCACGACGCCGAAGGCGAACTAAGCTGCGTCCGCGCGACGTCGCCGCCGCCGCGCGCACAGACTCGACACAACACTGCCGCCGCCAAGCGTTTGGGCACAAATCTTCAACTTAACATAATGAACGTTAGCTTGTAAACATTAGTAACATAATAATCATTAAATGTATTAAATGCATTACCTAGAATTACTACCAATTATTGCTACTAGTAAGGATTATTGGATTTATTTTTAAAGTTTTATTACCGATAATTTTAATTTTATAAAACAGATTTTTCCTTGTTATAAAAATACCAGACGATTTTTTTATTAGTTGAAACATTTCTATAACATTGATTTTATATACTTCAGCCGAATAGAGATAAATTATTCAATGCTCTTCTGTAGATGTAAGTAGACATACTGTCACAATGTTTCTTTAGGATTTTTCGTTACTAGTACATATGTAGGTATCTGTTATACGTCCTAGACAACAATAGAGCAGATAATCAGTGGCTGTAAATGGCGACACCACGGGTACTGCGTACAGACGAGTGATTAGGAATCATCATCTCCAGCGTGTCTTCGTCGTTGGGCGTAGAAACCCAGGAAAGCCTGCAGGTCTCTTCAGTCATTCAGAGAGGAATCGTTAAAAAGTGATTATTCTCTAAAGGCATAATGCCACAAGTAACTTCGAAGTACTTTTAACACCTCTGTCACCTCTGAGCCACTCACATTAAGTTGTCACCGGCTAAATTTTTACTACTAACTAGAGATACCGGGATCGAAACAGTGAATGACAAGCCATCGTCTACCGGAAGTACTACCAGAAGTAACAGTTATGGCAGGTATCTGTCTTTATTCTGCAATAGTCCAATAATTACGGACTAGCGCAGGAACGAAAAGTAGCTCGTAGGCAGGGTTAAAATGGCACTTATCAAGCAATGACGTTTTCGTACAGACAATAAAGTATTTTTGGCTTTCCCAACGCTTATAGTTTTACACACTGAAAGTATAAGGCGAGTGTCTGAATCGCCCGTTTTTGTTGTTTATCTTAACACTTAAATTATGCAATAGTTTAAATGTTGTTTAACTTACGTAAACAAACTTTATTGTCCACAAGATAGCTTCGTTGTTTGATAAGTTTCCTTTTTAGATTTTGTTCACTACATGTAACTTTTTTTCAGTGGTGGTATATAGAACTACTTCCATCCATTTGCAATAATACCTATTATTACCTGCCCAAATCTTTTCACAGACATGATCTTCCAATGATAACCCATTACGTCAATCTGTCAATACTCAAAAAATACAGATGCTATTATTCTAAAACCTTGTTATTATTCTAAAAAGATTTTAAAGAAATGATAATAGGAACTTTCCCATACAAGGAAATTTTTATAAATACAAGTAGTAAATCTATTTATTCTAGTCTGCTATATTTGTGTCATTCAGTAGTCTCGGTACTGAATAATAACCGGTAGTAATTATGGGAAATGCCCGTTCGTGTACATTCAAAATAATGAGGCCTTAAACCGATTTTAAATTATTAATCACACTACTTTTACGTACATTTACGACATAATGAGTTCCGCAAGTGAAAATAATAACCGAAACGCTTGAATTTAATTCAAACCTTATTGAATGATACTGATAAGTAATATGATGATAAGTTAAAATGTTGTACCCTGTAAACTAAACATCCTATTTTACATACAACTAATGCTGTGAAATCAATAACACAAAAGGGATGAGAAAAACAATGGTGCTATATAATATATGTATCATTAAAGGGTTTAGGGACAAAACACATTTTAAAGTATCGCGACAGGTCTCGGATTGTATCACGATATGTCGCCTTGGAAAGTTATTTAAGATTGCTATACGACATCGCAACACGATATCACAGAGAACAAGAGAGTAGATGATCAACATGAAAATTTAGCGACGCGCGTGGTTCACACTCGCAGCCACTATCACCACCGCACATTGATGACAGGTACAGATAGAACGACAGATACGCCTACATTCTACATGTACGTTTTCTCTAGCGTGAGAGCGAATGTGGGTACGAGTGTTTTGTATGTATTGAGGTGCATTATATGGGCAGATCAGTGACTTGAACTCCGACACTGCCGAGAACCAGCATCGAGCCGGCTACGGTATATTGTTACTTGCTGCCAATTTGCACATATTTAGCATATTAATAAATGCTTAAACTCATAGGTCGCATAAGACCGACAGATATAGACGCTCATAATCGCCACGCACTATCCTTCGTTCTGCCCGGGCACTAACGATAACGTTGTCGTCAATCACTACGATGAACGTTGTCACTTCCCACGACACGACGACAACTATCGTATCATAGGAAACTACAAAACGACATACCGAGGTACCATGTCACAATACTTTGTAAATTTTCAACCTTAAATATCTAATGTTAAAATATAGGCGTTTGTTTCCAGGGCAATCAAAAATATCAAATGAACAGAAAGTCGCAATGTAATCTTAAATCAATCTATACGTATTTACATTAAATTGAACCTAATTCTCAGTCATATAAAGACAAGGATGGTTCGTTCAAAATACGTGAACACAACCAATGGTACAAATGCCACATGTCAACTTCATATACCTTGTATACAATCCTTACGATGTAATATTTACAAACTCCTATAATTCGTCCATATTCACAATACATTGATAATATTTTCCTCTTTCGTCAAGGATTTATTTAGAGGACAATGCTATATAATAATATTAATAATATTTAAGTTTTGTTGTGTGATATATGTAGTACATCACATTTCATTGAGATATTGATTGTTTGGTAACCAATTATACAATTCAGACAATTATGAGTATACCAAAGTGAAATTTTGGTTATGACAATGAGATCGTACTTAGTTAACATTCAGGTATGAAGAGTAATTGCAGGAATGTTTTTGACAAAATTATTGACAGACAAAAGAAAAGTGTGGAAACGAAGAGTTACAGAATCACCCCATTGCTATAATATTAGTAAAGAAACGAGCGTGTGGTAACGATGTGCTAATTATACACTTCCTTATAACAGGCAGCGTAAGTTCAATTAGACAAAATAAAATACACATCTGGCTGAATTATCAATCGCTAACCTATATATCTAGTTAACACTGTGGCAGTGGCGGGAATAGTATTAGCAAATATTCAAAAAAATTAATAGACATCATGTGAGAACAGTTTTATTGATACTTAAATTTGGAAGTAGACTATGTTGTAGCTTGGAAGACGAAATACGAAATAATATTGCACAAAGAAAATGTAAAAATAGTTTACGCACACAGTTGGAATCTAGACCATTACAACTGCTGTCAGCTTATGTGCTATTGTCGGGTCATTAATAAATGCAGAATGCAAGTTGCCCACCAGCCGTTTCAACACAAGTTAATTGCAAAGCCCCATTAAAACCGCCATCCAACATTTCAAATAACTAACTACTTCAACACTACATAACTTGTAGCAAAAAGAAATAATATAGATTCGATTACCTCTATTCAAATCACGAATTAAACTATTTAAAATAAAAAAATACATCCCATGGTCAATTTATACAAGACTCGATTGTCTCATATAGATTATACATTGACATACATCTTATATCTAAATACAACTGAGCAGAAAGTACAATGGATGCATGGGTAGGCCTAATTAATAACTAGATTAAACGAGTCACATCAATTTTCCTTTCGTTTAGTCCACGACCCACCATAAACTTACTTACAATAAAATTAAATAATTTACAATACATGAACGTTAACATGAATGCATACAAAAAAGTTCTTACGTCGATACAAAGTCAGCATCTCGCGTCCTGTGGTCGGACGTCAGTGAACGTCGTCGTTCGCGGCAATTCCTACCCGGGGGATCATCGACGTGTTAGAATCATAAACGAACACCGTCATATATATTATATATACCGTGGTTGTATCGAGTCCGGTGCGCTCGTTCGGGCGAACGAAACATGCAGGTCACAATACTAACAGGATTCCAGACGGGAATTCCAGGTGTTGGTTTGGTGGACGCAGCGAGACCCCTCACCGCCACTCTGAGATGGCCGCCACCGTGGTGCTGGGCTGCGCTGCCGTGGCGCCCGCTGTAACACGCAACGTTTTACATGCATCACTACCACTCTTGTTACAACTAAATACGATAACTACAAAAGTCAATCTTGATACTTGAAGAAAACTAAAGTCGTATAGATCTTCCTACAGTCGAAGAACTGTAACTACTCATTGCTCCGTAATGGATTGGCAGAGACCAGTGTGTTCAAGCCTCCCGAATTATTGTTATAACCGAGGCCTACAGGATGGTTAATATGCACTTTGTTCATGTGTGTGTTTAATTAGACTAGCACGCCCAATCTTTAAAATCAACTTAAAATTTCTTGCAATCTTTTTGATCTACAAATATTCTTATATCTTATTGCATCCATTTTCAGATCCATCATTAATATGTAAACAAATTTCAGCTTTTTATAAAATTTTCAGCTTTAATGACCTAGAGTTTTTCATGATCGCGAATCAATCAAGTCAGAATCATCCTAAAATCCGAAGTATAAAACCAAGCTGAACAATATGAAATTTAGTGTTTGGTTAGTCTACTAATTACATGTTATTGTGAGAATATGGGCTCTATACGATGTGATCTACACCGAAGCTACAAGGGTTCAAAAATCAATATGCTTTGAGTAAAGGAAGGTGTGCGTTCTTTGGCGGGGGCACTATTATAATAGGTAAAACGGTTGAAACAGCTTTATTCATTCATTAATTTTGGACAATTTAAATTATTCGTTTTTTAAATATTTTTAGAAAATTAAGTTATATGTACATATAAACATTATTTTTACAGCGAGGGAATCATTGTCTTTCCATAGGGATATTGAGTGCAATAAAGGATACAAAATATATGATCTTGAGTACTTTTCATCTCCCCCTATGGATGCCATAGGTTGGAAAGGAAAGTAGTTTTTATTTTTATTTTAATTGCGAAACATACAACAATATTAAGTGCTTAATTCTAAAGTCCCCCATTTATGTCTCTCGGAGAACCTACTTCAATTGCATTTATTGAATAAAATATCATACTTTTGTGAATGTACTGTTGTGATGAGATGAAAAATATTTTTAAGCTACTCACTGGTTTCCTGTTCTTGATTTTGCTCATGACGTCTAATAGTGCGGTCGTTACCACCTGATTGGTAATTACCTCGCGGACCTCCTGCATGAAAGAAATATTTAAAACATTATTCTATTCCTTTAGATTTAATTTTGCATCAAAAGAAGACTAAATGTGCATGTTCATACTATATTGTAACAAAAACATTACATACCGAATTTAAGCATATTCCAGTCAAACATGTAATCATATGTAAACCCTTGTCGATGGAATAGAGTACGAAACAGTTGCCGGAGATGGCTGTAGTCAGGCCGCTCTTCAAAGCGAAGTCGTCGACAGTATTTGAGGTATAACTGGAACTCGATTGGATGGCTCTGAAATATAAAGCATTTTATATATTAATTCATTGAGGCCCATTATATACTTGTTGCCATAACGCGCATGGCGGAATTCAACCGTCTGGGCCTGCGGGTTAATAATAGTCAATCAGATGCAAGCTCCTTTCAAATGACTGACTATTATTGGACTACTATAACTAAGTGAAGCAAAACGAAGTCCTAATGACAATGATGAACATCTTAACCACCAGATACAGATTTATCTATCCATTATTATTTATTATGTCAAGGCATAGTAAAATCAAATAGTAGGCCGACTCGACCCCTGCGCGAAGGATAATAGCCTAAACACGTAGGGATGTCGCCTATAGTTTATACAATCGTCAAAAATGCATAGTCTATCTATATACGAAACAATTTACCCCAGTAGGTGAATCATCAGGAATCTATAATACAAAGTTTTTCTTAATTATTTTTTGTACATATACTCGTAATAGACCAGGAGCTGACTATTGTATTGAAGTTATATACTCCTTTAGGCGAGTTATGAAAAAATTATGAGAGAAATTTTAAGGTACTGTAACACAAAAGTAACAGGTTGAAGCTGCCCGCTAAACCGCTCATTAAGTCATGAAAAATATGCTTAAAGCTTAAAGCAACCAAATAACAATTCCCTGGAGGATTATTGTGTTCAAGGAAGTGAGTGACGTTATTACCTCACGGAACACTGCAGCCATATAACGTCATGTAACGTCACTCACTCGCCTGAACACAATAACCGTCCAGGGAATTGTTATTTGACTGCAGATTTCTGTGAGGTGTTAACGTCACTCACTTGCATGAACACAACAATCCTCCAGGGAATTGTTATTCGGCTGCAGTTTTGAGCATATTTTTCGTGAGGTAGTAACGTCACTCACTCGCATGAACGCAACATGTTTCCAGCGAATTGTTATTTGGCTGCAGTTTTCCGTGAGGTAGTAACGTAACTCACTCGCCTGAACACAACAATCGTCCAGAGAATTGTTATTTGGCTGCAGATTTCTGTGCGGTGGTAACGTCACTCACTCGCATGAACAAACAAGCATACAATCCACCCAATTCAAAGCGGTCACTGTAGCTGTTTACGCTTGCAATACATTAAGTATGCCTCGCGTATTGCCACCTCTGCCGCTAACACGGCAACTCCTTAGGAGCTTACTCGTGATGTCACTCAGATGAACACAACATCCCTCCAGAGAATTGTTATTTGGCTGAAGTTGCCTGTGAGGTGGTAACGTCACTCACTCGCATGAACACAACATCCCTCCAGGGATTTGTTATTTAATGATGCCAGAGAAGTATAACTTCTCACGCGCGTACATAAGTACACGCACCCATTTTTTTTTTACACTAACTATTTTTTATTTTTTCATTTACTACACTTATCAAAATTATAATCTTAATATTTTTACAATAGCCTAAAATGATAGGCATTAAAAGTACTTTTTATTGTAGGAAATTTGTGATTTTATAACAAAATTACACATTTGATACAAAAAAAATCTTTTTACTTCTTAGCCATATTTACGAATTTGTAGTTAAAGTAGGTACACGTACAAATTATTACGAGCGGGAGCGCAGCGGCAGTGAATGCGTGGGCGCGTGCGGTATTAAGCACGGCGTAGCCATGACTGGCGTACCTTTAGCAGCGATAAATTTTGTCAGTGTGTGCGTGCGACGACGCATACGTACGAGATGGTACGGGCGCGCACACATAACAAACCGAACGCGGTGCATGTCTATGAAGACAACCTACTTGTTTGATTTTACTATGGTCAAGGTCGCCTGCCTTTTTACCTATGAAATTCCTGATTTTTAAAACCAGTTAGTATCCAGACCCTTCATTATATTTAGATAAAAACCAATACTTATAAATCACTCTGCTCAACAATAGTCATCCAGACAGTCTCAAAAGTACAGGAGAACATTAAGACAGGAAATACTCACTAAACCGAATTTGCAGCAACAACACAACAGGATTTAAAAAATGTCAAATTAAATGAAGCAGAGAATTTTTTAGGTAGCAAACAAGCATACGGCCTGCCTGATGGTAAGCAGTTACCGTAGCCTATGGACATTTGTAACACCAGTGGTGTCACTCTTGCATTACCGACCCTGTAAGAACCTCTTTACGCCTTTCTTGAAGGACCCCATACTGTAGTCCCTTGGAAAAATTTTGAGTTCATTCCACAACTTAATTGTTCTCATAGAAAACTTTTCTGGAACCGCACAGTACGCGACTCAAAATTGCAGTGGGGCCCCCACATAAATAAACTGGCCAGTAAGCTCAGCTCAGCCACATATGCCGTTAGGAGAATTAGACAATTGACAGATGTGGCTACCGCTCGTTTAGTTTATTTCAGCTACTTTCACAGCATTATCATATGGTATACTGTTGTGGGGAAGAGCGGCTGATATTGAAACTATTTTCATATTACAAAAGAGAGCCATCCGCTCTATTTATAACATGGGCTCCAAGGAATCACTTAGAGAACTATTCAAATAAATAAATATCCTCACAGTTAGCTCTCAATATAATCCTATCAACATAATGTATGCTCGTAAAAATATAAATTTGTTTTCAAAATGTACTGAAAATCTTAGAAGCAGGAATAGATTGCGTATGCCAGTACATCGGATTGCTAAAACTAAACGGATACTTAGAGCAAGAGGTCTTGCCATATCCCTCCACTACAGAATGTCTAACGGGGCGGAGCACAGCACGAACCCCTTGCTGGGTTCTACCTCTCTTAAAAATACCTTTTTGAGTACTATCTCTATCTCTTAAAAATACCTTTTTGAGAGAGGTAGAACCTGAGTTCATTGTTGTCTGTCCTCAGAATTTCTATAGCAGAAGCATCAATGAACTTTTATTAATTAAATATTAAACATTTCATAACTAAAATCTTACTTAACATATCTATAACTTAAGGACACTATAAGGACCTATATATGAAACATTTTTGTTTACCTTATTTAATTTTGCATGTCTCATTTTATCTCGAAAATGTACTGAGAGCACAGCAGCTAATTTAAAGTCAAACAGTTAAAAGGCTAATCCATTCGACTATTCCCATCAGTCCAAGCAATTATAACCTACAGTTAAATCAGTCCAAAGTTCCATATAATGAATAATACGAAAAAATACAAATAGATACTAACTTTACAAAGTTCATCAAAGGGTGTAGACAGTTTTTTCTCAGATATTCTCTCATATTTCTGGCGTTTAGTTGCAGCCTTCAAACCCTGCCATGGGAGGCTGCCACGGTTGAAGTACATAAGCACATAGCCAAGTGACTCCAGATCGTCGCGACGAGACTGCTCTATGCCTAAATGAGTGTTAATTGAAGCATATCTTGCTGTACCTGGAATTTAAGAAATTAGAAAATGTATTTTAAAGATCCATCAATAAATTAGTTGTAGTCAGCGACCTCGTCCGCGCGTCGCATCCCGGTATCCCGTGGGAATCGCTTTTTCTACTTACTCTATTTTTCCTCGGCTTCTAAGAGTCGTATCATGATGTTGAATAATGTTCCTCAAGAACTAGGCTATCAAATGCAAAAATATTTTTTTAGATCTGGTATATCCAGAGATTAGCGCATTCAAACAAAAATACAAACTTCCACTTTATACATTAATATAGAATAGATGAATGACAGAGATTATTTATTTGAGAACCAACCTTGTGTACACAAAAATGTAAGTTCTTTTACAAAACAGTTTAATAACAAATGAAAAGTGGCTAAAATAGCATTAAATTATTATAAACTCCCGCTCATATGTAAATTTTAAACAGGAACCCTAAATAAAGAATAGCTATCAGTCAGGGATAATGTAACTTTCTGTTAGTGAAATATTTTTTATAAACAGTTTAGGAGTTCAAGAAATTCCCCCGTAATATGGGTAAATAAGATATGGGAAAATCAAAACTACAATAAGTAAATGTAATGTATTAATACAGTAATGGAAATGTATGATGTATATAAGCGGCCGCAAAGTCATTGGCCTTCAATATAATAGTACAATTTGTGCTTACCTGTCAAGTTCTTGTTTTCTCTGTATGGAATATGCTGCAATGTACGAGGGTCTTTGTACTTCTTTGCTAAGCCAAAATCTATAATATATACTAAATTCCCTTTTTTACCTAAACCCATAAGAAAGTTATCCGGTTTGATATCTCTGCAAAGTAAAAAAGATTGATTAAATAATGATTGTTTAAAATCGTTTCATCACAATTATCTTCTGAAATATGGGCGATCAGCTTGTGTCTATCCCCTACCTACAGATACAAAATTTTATCTAAATCTAATATCTTACACCATATGCAATGAGGATTGGTGATGTAGGCACTTTCTGCATTAGCTACCTATTTCTGTGAAACATCTGGTGATAGGAATAGATTTAAAGGGAAAACAAAAGGTAGTATTGACGAAATATGAACTTATGTATGTAAAATATATGATTTGTGAAAGGTATGAAAAAGAATGCATTGTTATTTACGGAAATTACTAAAAGTAAATTATAATAAATATAATTTACAAAATATATAATTTACAATAGTTAACAATCAGTTGTCAGCTATTATAACATTATACTGAATATCAATAGTTCCAATACAGTAAACAAAAATATTTCATGCTACCTTTAATTGAATATTAGTATTTTCTTTCGAGCTTGAAATTAGTAATGAATATCAGCAGTTGACCTACAGTTATTAATGTAATAACAAAAATGCACAACTAAATTTTATTACGAACATTGCTATGAGATTTTTATTGCATTAATTCTACAATGCGACCCCTCAAGCTACACCTCAAGTTTGGCCTCTGTAACATTCCTGCTACATTCTATGAGGCATAATGAGAGTACAAATAATGCTGGAAGTGTCTATGTATGTATAACATACCTTGTCACTGTGTGTTCATTTACGAATAGAGATTTTCATGGTTGTACGATTAAAAACAAATGAATTTGGTACAATATACATATTAACACTCATTTCAGAAATGGTTGTAAATTAATGACATGCATCAAACTAGTTCTAATATCATTTACAATGTGGATGTCCAGATAGTATTATGAAGATGCTATAAATTCACTTCTAATTATAGCACTCAATTAGCGGAAAGATACTTTGTATATCAAGCATGCAGCACTGTTATCTCTTATCAAGAATTGAACCTGCTGCTGTTCTTAACCCGTCAAGCCCCGAGTGACTGATATCAGTCATGTGCGTTACGGCGAAAAGTACATAATGGGTTCTGACAGGGTAATGTGTAATTTCTAAGATACAAATGTTTATCCATGCCTATGGATGAAGCTCCTGTAGTGTATGTCTTCAATGCGAGTGATGAGTTGGTCGGCGAGGATAAGCACAGTCTTGAGGGAGAAGCGGCGTGAACAGAAGTTGAAGAGGTCTTCCAAAGATGGTCCAAGCAATTCCATTACCATTACATTGTAATCACCTTCTGATCCGCACCATTTTATAGCAGGAATGCCAACTGTCAAGAAACATTCATATTAGTTATGAAATATTTTTACAAAAAATAATTTTCCAAAAAGTTATTAGAATATATTGAATATTTTGACAGTTTCTAAATATACAGCATGTCAAAATGCATGGAACATATATATCCAAGTAGTTAATAGATTCTGCGAAATTCAAATTTATATGCAATTTGATCTAACCTGCTTTGTGTACGTGGCAGAAGCACACAAAGCAGGTTAGATCAAATTGCATATATATCTAAGTGTCACTATTCGATAAATAGCAATATGTATATATAATGCACATGAAAATTGACAGTGTATTTCAACTTGTCACAAAATATATTGTAAAAATATATTGAACCATATATAACATGTTGGAAATATATATAACATCTTATCATCATATTAACATATATCTAATGTGACCATTTATTTTCTGACTCAAAACAGGACATTGGTTTATTTATCTCAATTAGTGGGGCCGATTCATAAAGGAAACTCAATTTTGAGAATACCAGTCTAGGTTCTGAATGAAAATAAAAACACATTTTTTTAATAACTGTTTTTATATATTATATTTATTTATTATATTTATCTGAATAAAAAATATTTATTTTCAGTTGATAAAATTTCTAAACTAAACTTCCGATCGTAACAGGATTAATTTCGACCCACAATCATCGTAGCGAAAATTGAGATTTTCTTATGTTGTGTGATAGATAGGGCTCAGATCCCTTCTGCCGCGGTGATATCTAAAATCCTTTGAAGTTAGCGTGTCAGATTTCTTGAAAGAGTTTGACATTAAAGAACTTGAAGCAGCGACACGATCTGCATTTTAATGTTTGTCACACTTTATATGCTGTTCAATATCACCCGAACCACTATGGGAAACACTAAATTCTGTAGGACACTTATCATATCTGACATCCAAGGGAGTATTTATTTGCTTAATCTGTCAGGTACAGAGTACCTTTATCGAACCACGCGCTTACGACACATATATGGAATAACGGTAAACTCGGGTCTTGACCAGTTAATAAATGGGTATTTTGCTTGTAAATTAACTTGAACATACATTTACCTTTTGGCATAGTGAAATAAGATTACAAAACAAAAATCTTTAAGTTACTACCGCTAGAAATATTATGAGAGTTCAAACAAACTGAAGACAATAACAAATAGTGAGAAGTGCATATGAAATGAATGATGCAATCTTAACATACTGCTGCTCTTCTCTACCCTTTCTTCCGATCCGGCGGATCAGCTATCATTTAATAAATATTATTTTGAATTAAACAATTTTTAACGGAAGTATTGCGTATTTTATATATTTTGTTGAACCTGACGTTTCTAACGCTTTGCAGCTCGAAACGTCAGGTTCAACAAAATAAATAAAATATGCGATACTTCCGTTAAAAATTGTTTAATTCAATGTGTAACAATCGCGAAAACCTAAGACAATACTAAATATTATTTTGTGAATAACTGAAATGAACTCTCAAATTTGGAACTTGAACATAGGTATGTTACATAAATTATTAACAAATAAACAGGGATAGACCAGTTTTCAATTGTCTTAAAAGTACACCAGCACTGAATAATTGCTACTAGCTTATGTGTATGCCTTTAAACATGAATTCACAAAACATACATCAATGAGTGGGAATATACTGATATTCGTTTTATAGAACAAAACTTGGGTCACACTGAATAAAAAAGTTTTGTGCCATAATTTATAAGCAAGCAGAACAAAAAGTAGATAGCAACAATGTTCAGATAGAATGGAAGACCCAAAAAACGGTCATAGAGTAGCCTTAAACCTTTAATAGTTACGGGACTCTTGATCACTTTCAATAATAACTAAAATACAATTATATTTTACTTACGTCCTCCTTGCATAAGTTTGTAAAATTTGCTCTCTATATGTAGCTGAGGGTGTCTGGTTTTTATGCATTCTAATTTGATAGCTACCTCCTCTTTGGTGACAATGTTGGTTCCTGTAACATTCAAGGCAAAACTGAGCACAATGAAAGCAGCTCCTACTAAGGAGTCAATCAAGTGAATCACATGTACATACATTAGTAAAATGACCGAGCAGATAATTATGAATGGATTCTATTCTTACAATGAAGGTAAACACCTGCAATTACAACAGATGTCTTTTAATTGATTTCTAAGTTACAATTGAGTCTTTTCGAAACAAAAAAAGCAGCTGGCCTACAATAACCATCTTTCTTTGTTTACAATCATTTCTCTTCATACTCACCCAGATATATATCTCCAAAAGAACCTGAGCCGATTTTACGACCCAGACGGTATTTATTACCGACACGAAGTTCCATCTTCTTATTTTATAAAAGATGAAATCACAATAATATCACTGACCACCAAATCATTACAGGACGGCCATATTGCGATAGACGCAGATCTCTATTTGGGCGAACTGTATGACTTTGGGTGGAATTTGTTTTCTATATTATAATCTTTAGCAAAACCTAATGTTTCAATGCTTGTAAACAAAACTTTATTCACACGTAAATTCTCTTTTTCTTACATAAATTTACTTCGAAAATTTTAAATAATCTAACTACACACGCACATGAAGAATTCTTTTCGACGACAATCGCTCCTACTTTTCAGGATAAAATTATAAATGTTTAGGGCAACATCAACAGTATGGGAGAATAACATCATTTTTTTTTAATTTTAAATACCACTTTGGAAATGAATACGCATTGAAGTTTGAATTTGTGTTGATATTTCCTGTTTTTTTTTTGTATTACATACTTCGACTGATATCGAATTATAATCCACAATTATCGGCTTACATATTTTAAATTATTCGTGTCATTTCGAGAGGCAAGTAGGCCAAAACAGCAGTAAAAATGGTCTTAGATAATAATTTAGATTAGATTGTCGACTTAGATAATAAAAATTTAAGAATAATAAATAATATAATAGGTATATTACTTTTGTCCGTAACAACGAATTAAAAATAAATAAGGTAAAATTCAAGAATTAATGGCCGAGTATCCAGGGTCGCTATTTTATCGTAATATTCAATTTAATAAAGTATAGTTTTAATTATTATTATTTATTTAATATTATTATTTCAAGCAGTCATGTTAGATTTTGTTATAATATGATTTGAGATTGGACATAATATTTTAATAGTTTATCTGTTAAGCGAGCGTACAGAGCAGACGAGTGGCACAACATATAAACAAAACAATCTAAATATTTTGGACTATAACTGTCGTCGATAAGACATATTTCACCATAACAACCACATGTTAATAAGACTAAAGTCCGTGAGTGACTAATGTAAATCCACAGTTATTGACGAGGTAGCAGCTTTCTACCCCCTTGAGTAAACAAGACGGGCACCACATCTGGCTCGCTCGCACAACAAATAAAAGTGCAGTGCACGCGCACAAGTCATTTTTTTTTTGTACCGCAACCACTGGAATATAATGAGTGAAATACATTCACCGACTAGAAGCAACATCAACACCAGCCATATCAGATCGCAGCTAAACTTTGGGGAACCAAAAGAAGACCCTACATCCAAAATAACTACGCGCACCTAATAAGCATAATGAAACATACGATATTTAGATTAAAAGTAAATTATCTGCATTAGAAATCAAATGGTAGAAAGATATGAACTAGCAGAATATAAAAAAAAACAAATCAGACATAAAGTTGAAAGAAGATTTTGACAAGACAAAGGCCGCAGTAAAAAACTGTTTTGTCTGTATTTCGCAACCATTGGCTCGGTTTTACAGTAATCAGAACCAGGCGTCTGATACAAATGGAATATTGAGGCTTAATAATTTTATATACGCTATCACAGATGAAATAATTAAAATTATAGATAACCTGAATCCCAATTCTAGCTCTGGCATTAACCGTATAAAATGTATCACATAATCAATTAACTTACCAATTGCATATATTTTTGTTTAAGAAATGCAATATATTCAGCTAACTTTAAGGTAGCTAAACTAATAGCAATTCAGAAATCTGGTAGCAAGACTAATCGCGGTGACTGTCGTCCGTCCAATTAGGTACAACCAGTTACATCAAAAATTCTCGAGAAAGTAATTTACTTCCATCTAGTTTAAATTCAAAATTCTTTCTATATCAAAAATAATGCGGATTTCTGACCAAATCTCAAACCAAATACTTACAACATCATTCTTGCAAACACTCAGGAAGTGTTAGAACGGTGGAGTGAATATTTTGAAGAAATGTACGAGTATGAATATGCCTCGGACGCTGACAATGAGAGTGAGTCTGATGCTCACTTCACGTTGACGGCGTCCGATAAAGGTATAACTATGGATGAGATAGAATGGTCGATACGAAGTTTGAAAAATGGAAAGTCTGCGGGAATTGATATGATCACAGTTGAGATGATCAAACTAGGTGGCACTTACGTCCGGGACGCCTTCTGGTACTTATGCAACCTATGCTGGAGAACTGGAAGGGTCCTAATGGACTGGGGACGCGCAGTAATCGTATCCTTGTATAAAGGCAAGGGATCACGCATGGACTGCGCCAGCTATAGGACCATCAGTTTGATCAGCTGAGCAGCAAAAGTATATGGAAAGGTAATTGAAAGGAGAATGAGGGTGAAATCTGACGAAATGCTATGAGGCACAGGGAGGATTCCGAAATGGAAGGGAATGTACGGATCAAGTTTTCTCGCTCTCGCACTCGCAATATCGTAGAGAAGCATCTGGCCACAGACCAGAAGGTTTTCTGCGGTTTGGTGGATCTTGAGAAGGCATTTGATAGGGTTGTGCAAAAGGAACTATGGTGCATATTGCCGAGATATGGGATTGACGGTTCACTGCTCCGTGCTGTGCAGTCCACCTACAAGAATTGCTCAGCATGTGTGCAAATAGATGGGAACATGTCACCCTGGTTTGTTGTTAAAATTGGTGTCAAACAGGGTCGCATGTTGTCTGCTAGGCTGTTTATTCTGTATCTCGATAGTTGTCTACAGAGAATAAGATCGACGAATGTAGGATTACGCATGGGTGACCTAATGGTGAACTGTCTGCTGTATGCAGATGATGCCGTCCTGTTAGCACAAACACCATCTGAACTGCAAACACTAGTCACAATGATGAAAGACGAATGTATGAAGGAAGGCTTACTATTGAATGCGAAGAAAACAAAGATAATGGTATTTGAAAGAGAAGAAACCAGAACCAATGTAAGGATTACGGTAGACGATGAAGTGTTGGAACATGTGGATGAGTTTGTATATCTTGGATGCGCTTTCAGCAGGGATGTAAGGTACACCGCAGATGTGGAAAGGCGAGTGAGTGCTGGGGATAGTGTGAATGGAGCGTTGGGAAAACTTCTTGGCAGTTTAAACCTGAGCCAGAAGGCGCAGCTGGCTATACACAATGCAGTCCAGTGCTGGTATGGCAGAGAGAGCATGAAAGTGCGAGCGTTGCGCAAAATTTGTTGCGTACGCTTGTAGACCGTATTCGCAATGATAAGGTTAGAAGAAGAGTTGGTATGAAAGAGAGTGTCGGTGTTAAAATAAGAAGAGGCATGCTCCGTTAGTTCGGACATGTAGAAAGAATGCAGGATGAAAGAATGATGAAGCAGATATACAATGCAAAAGTGGAAGGATGTAGGAGCTGAGGAAGGCCAAGACTTACCTACCATGATCAAATCGGTCGTGTTCTATCAGAAGGTAATGCCAGGAGCCCTAGAAACCGGCATGGAGCGTGCATGACACGAGCAATGAATGTTAAAGAAGCGAGTGAGGTATGTAAGGATCGAGTCACGTGCGCTCGGATCTCTCTCCCTCCCCCGTAAGGGATTTGGCGGGAAGTTATAGATAGATATATAGATTAAAGAAGACAATAACATTATTACGTTTTTAAAAATAACATATAATTTCACGCGTTCTTAGGACTAACAATAGAAAGAAAAATATTCAATTCAAATGTGTCAAAATATATATGAAAAAGCCTAAAAAAAGAAAAAAAAAAGAAAAACATGCGTAGTCTACGACGGGCTTCTTCCCGCGCTTTTGACGAGTGACATTGTTCTTATATTTGAAATTTTTACAATTCAGTGTAAAATTAGTTTTATGTGACAATTTTGATAGTGTTTTGTAACATAAGTGCTAGTGCAATTATACAATAATGAAAAAACTCAAATATAACACGTTTATGCACTTTTTGGAAGACGTGAATAAGTTCATCAAGAAAACCTTGTAAAATTCCTATCGTTTTACGGGTGGTATTTAAACTGGGTTGATTGGGTCGAAGTACCCTTCCCAAGTATTTTTTGAGCACAGTTCCTGAAGCTGGAACATAGAATTAAGATTTTCAAATGGTTCTAAACTGATGACGTGGCTGTATGGGCTAGATCCCTTTGCCTTTCCCCTCGGGGATAAAAAGAACCAAAAAAAAAAATAGTCTTCGACGCAAATCTCAGAGAAAGTATATACCTAGAGTTGACAAACGCGTACACCCGTAAGGGACGGCAACAAAAGTACATACAATAACAAGGTTACCAGACTGTGGAAAATTCACCCCACTATATAATGCGTTTCGGCAATTTGAAATTTACAATGTACCCAGATAACTGTTTACCATAAGAAACTTGCATAGAATGTGTATTGTGTGCTATAATAATATACTCATAATATGATATTAGCAATGTAAAAAAATCGAATAAGTCGATACAGCCATTTCTACACACAAAGTAATAAAAGTTAATATTTACATACGTATGAAAACTACAGTATCTGAATAGATCAACAAACATATTTGCACTTTAATATTATTAGAATAGTATTTTTTTACGCAAATCGAGTTACTGTATAGATCTTAATAGTAAGCCTGAGTTAGTTTCAGTAAGATCTGTGAAATCATTGGAATAAGGATAGGAGATTGGTCAAACCTAGCAGAGTTATATAAATTAAACAATATATTTTTCTATTTTAGACATATATTTTAAAGTACAAGCGATGACATGATACCAAATATAGGCATAGATATGAGATAAAAAACACTTTATAGACAATTTGTAAATAAAAATATTCGTGCCTTACAAACTAGCATTTATGTTTATTTTTTCATAGATTTTTATTCTTGCAATCAATGTTATTAGATCGATTTTTCTACATCGTGTATTTATATAAATATCGTGAGAATGAAACAGTCGTCGAATATTCATGGTCACATTTACATACACGGTTTTTAGTTAAATCTTCTTTACACAATAAATGCGGATTATTCCTTCTTAAAATTAAACATATTGCATAAAAATTTTCAATAATTGTCATGTAAAAAAGAATTAGTGCCAGGGATGATTTAAGTGTAAATATTAAACAAAGGTAAACAATCTTTGTTTTTAAACATTTTGTATTGCGCATCATGGTTTTCATTAGACTTAAACTAAAGCTACAATTGATCAAGGATTATCCTTTCACATATTGTACTCAAAAGGTGGTAAACTGCTACGGTCCCTTAATTCCCTAGTTCACTCTTTTCCTCTAACTTGTATAATGATATCTATCATCTATACATCGATTACATTAAAATTCTGTATAATGACAGATAGTTCAGCATTTTTATTTCAAGTCGTTTAGTTTTTGACCTTAATAGAGCTAATTTCTTCTTGCGTGACTCAGCCAGTAATGTTTTCAGTCTCAATTCAAAAGTAAGCTTTAATTTTCATGGTGTTAATGTAGTGTCCGTCGCTATTGGAATCCCTGGATAATCGATCTGGAAAATAGGACAATTTTAATTTTGTAACGCATTATTAGCATGTAATATCGACAGCCTAGTACTAACATTATATTAAAACTACTGTCAATACTATAATTTAGTTGAGCTTTACATATTTAAAAGTTTACAAATTCAGACAATATAAAATGCTTGATTAACATTTATGTGTTGACACAAAAGCATGTGTGTGTGCGTGATTAACTTGATTAACGTGGTATAAATAATTGGTATAGAATAATCTACACGACTACCCTCCATATCTTTCACAATTACCTGTATAAATATAATCAACCCATCAACATCATATCAACCCATACTGACTTTATTACTGGAGTACGCGTTCTTATTTCAACCAAAGTCCTTGAAGATATGTCCCGAAACTACTCAATTATGGATTGTCGGAGTCGTTGGAATATTTTCATATGTTTTTGTACTTCAATTATACGCTTCTACGACTAAAATGTAACTATGTAAAATTTCAAGTCTGTACGTGAAACTTTCTAAGACAGACTAGCAGACGAACAGGCAGGCATGTAAATCATCTAATTTAGTTCCTGATTTTTTAATGCCTATCATCATATATACTCGCCAACAAACTGTTATAACAGTTTGGCGAACATAATAATTTGTACTATGTAACTGTATCGTGTAAATAAATAAATAAAAACAATATAAATTGCCAGAGGAACACCTGGTTCGTCAACAAATCAAATGTTGACGAACCAGGTCAACAAATGTTAAATTACGTGTATGGTGGATGTTGAAACTGACGACTTATCCAAATAAATTTCTTCCGAAAGCAGTGGTCTTTAAAATGTTTGGAACATATGCGACTGTACTCGGCTCTCAATTCTGTCGTCCAGTAGCAAAAATCCATGCATTACGCACACGGACGACTTTAGGAAATCTAAAAAATAAACATACATCTAAGATTAAACAAGTTAACATTTTTAATTTAAAAATAAATAAATACATTTTGACGAAAAATTATAAACAAAGAAGTATACAAAAAGTAAGAAGTTAAAAAAAAAGGTGTCTGTACCCATATAATTTACCCATAATTTCGGGGTGTTTTCCCATACTACATACTGGTAACCCTAAAACGCTCATTATACCGATAAATTGAAAATACAACAGAAAATGGCTGACGCATTACCCACAGACGACCTTCAAGATTTAGGCGGTTTTTACTAGAAATACTTTTTGTAAATTAAACCGATATTTTCATTGTTTTTACGTTATTATACAAACAATTTATTTAAAAACTACATGTGTATCTAATTTTCGCAAAATATTTGATAACAACTATTAAAACTTTATACTTACGTATGAAAGGTTATGTTTTCGTATTTTTACTAACTGAGGCTTTTGCAGCCTTTTACACAGCAACGTACCATTGTTAAAGTAAAAAGACAATCCCAAACAAGCAAAAGAACACAAATATGCACTAATATTTACCTTATATTTAGTCATTTATGCAAAAAAATTGTTGTACTACAAGGAACGAAATGATTGTTTGCCACGAATTTGTTTAAACTATGACAGGGACAAAAAATATTTTATCTGTCTCTTTCCTTCTTATGAGGAACTGTATACATCTATCACGTTCTATCTTGGTATTATTATTTGCTTGTCACCTCTGGGTATCTTTCCTCTGAGACGCAAATACTAAACCATAGATATAGAAAAAAAGCGTTATAGAGAAAAAAATCGGCCAAGTGCGAGTCAGACTCGCGCACGAAGGGTTCCGTACCATTATCTATAAAAACGGCAACAAAATCACGTTTGTTGTATGGGAGCCCCCTTAAATACTTATTTTATTCCAGTTTTTAGTATTTGTTGTTATAGCGGCAACAGAAATACATCATCTGTGAAAATTTCAACTGTCTAACTATGACCGTTCATGAGATACAGCCTGGTGACAGACGGACGGACGGACGGACGGACGGACGGACGGACGGACGGACAGCGGAGCCTCAGTAATAGGGTTGCGTTTTACCCTTTGGGGTACGGAACCCTAAAAAAGCGTTTGCAACAAACTAAATTATATTACTTGCATTAAAATTTAATATATTTTTTGTACGATAGTAGGTTGTACGATAACCTCTGCCTACCTTGCAAGCGTCTTAGTATGAAAATATAACAATAATTTACTACAATTAATTGTTTATTAATCTAAAAGATATTAAGGTAAATAGAATTAATGATACTAAATTAAAGAGTAAATTATCCTATTATTATATCCTACTAATATTATAAATGCGAAAGTTTGCATGTTTGTTGCTCTTTCACGCTTAAATGGCTGAACGGATTTAAATGAAATTTAGCACGTAGATAGATTATCATCTGGATTAACACATAGGCCACGTTATTTGACTCCACGCGGGCGGAGCCGCGGGCAGCAGCTAGTAATAAATAATAATAATACCGAGGACTCTCAGTTCTGGCTTGGCTTCCTTTCATTGCCGTATAGAGAGGAGTGAATAGACCAAAATGCTCCAGGGTGGAAGTTTTAAAGGTCATAACGCCACGAGTAACTTCGGAGTAAGGGCAGGACACTTCTCGGCCTGAGTCACTCACGCCTGAGTTGCCCCTGGCCGACTTTCTCTGGCATTTCGAGGGCCCATCCAGTGAGAGACGAGCCACCGCCTGCCGGAAGTACCAATCACATATGATACTTAAGACAGGCGTCATCCCTCTTCTGTAACAGCCCGAAACCAACAGTCCCTCCAGTTCAGGGTGTATTCACATTACCTTCGAAAACCATTTTCGAATCGGAATCGAAAAGTTACCTGTCAAAATGTATGGAATCTGATTGAAAATCGAAAAGTTATCTGTCTAAATGTATGGAATCGTTTCGAATATGGCTTTTCGAGGCAATGTGAATACCCTCATTTATTTTCGACACATTCGTAATAGTTTAGCACATTCGTAATAACTGCCAAGGCCTGATCACGAGTATGTTGTCCTACTGATATCCTCTGGAGCGGGTCACAGTGGCTATACTGTGTTATATTACATCAATCTTCTCGAAGGGATCTCTACGCATTGGATCCATATGGGCACGCTTATCAAATGACCGGGATTAATTCCCGTGATTAATGGAGAGATATAAATAAATGGAATGAATAGAATAATATAAACTAAATTGATCATGTAAACATTTATTCCTCACATAATTATATAGTAAAGTTAGTGTAGTAAAAAATAGTGTTATTATTCTGTAAAAATATTATGTCAAATAATTCTGCGAAAATAAACAGTGAACAACTGTTTTGATGATGCCCCATCTAGTATTGGGTACGCTTGGCGTGCTTCGGATCTGTGACCTACCTATGTATTCTGAATCATTGTTACATTGCGCGAAATACGACCGGCTAACTATTTACTCACACAATTTGTTTATGCATGTATATATACCTTTCTTTAGTCTTGCCATAAATACTGAAACAAAGAAAAAGAAATTCTATTGCAAATAACATTTATTACTTTTACAGTGTGTTAGTTTAATACATAAATATAAAACAATTTAAAATATAAAAAGCTTATTCAAAGTGGTCCCCATTGGCTGCCATAGGTACAGTTATTTAAACGTTGAGGTCAGTTATCAATAGAAGCACGCACTCTTTCCATGGGAAACTTCTTCACTGCCAATCGTACGGATTGTTTTAGGGACTCCAAATTATCATGGCGTTTAGAGCAAGCCGTACTCTCTAAAACTGACCATAAATCATAATCCAGCGGATTAAGATCGGGACTAAACGACGGCCAGCCTTCAGCTCTGATGTAGTCCGAAACATTCGTTTCCAACCAAGACTGCGTAGACAGAGCTTTAAGACCCGGCGCCGAGTCTTGCTGGAAGGATCATTCTTGGTTATTGAACATGGTGTTGTTTAGGTGCTTCACTACCTTCTCAAGAATGGTATCTTGATACACTTGTGCAGATGTTTTGATACCTTTTTCACAAAAGTGTGGCTCAGTCACTCCTTCATAGCTAATACCCCACCAAACCATCACTGAAGTCGGATAGTGCCCACGTTGCATGCACTCTGTCGACTAATTAGGAAGCTTCCTTAGAGCTTTGAGCATAAATACGGACATTTTGTTCGTTAAAATGTTGCTCAATTGTAAAAATTTTCTCATCCGTAAACAATTTTTTTCTGTGACCTCCCTTTGCGTACCGCTTCAGTAGTTGTTTCGATTTTACCACCCTATTCTTTTTAAATTATCAGTTAAGAGATGACCAGTACGTCTCTTATAGGCTGCAAGCCCTAAGTCATCTTTTAAAATACGCGACATGGTTCTAGGTGCTATCTTCATCTCCCGAGATAAAATGTTTTGCTTTCGGACAGGATTTCTTTGAATTCTTTCCCTTACTGCTTTGACCACCTTTTTCGTACGAACAGTGGATGGCCAGATCTTTTCCTGTCACAAACAGAGGAGGTCTCAATGTACCTATTAATGGTCCGGTACACAAACATTTTACTAATACCAAACGTATGGAGAGTTTTAAAAATTGCATTTGGCTCCATACCTACTTTGTGTAATGCAATCACAGCGATTCGGTTCTCTTTATCAGCCCACTCCATTTTAATATCGCAAAATATTGTACAATGTATTGGTGCCAAAATGAGAAAACTCAATGAACAATCATATAAAAATGACAGATTCCAAATTCAAATGTAATATTTTGTTTATTTTTAATTGTAACAGTATTTATGGCCAGACTAAGTATGTATATCTTCACGTCAGATACCTTGTGGAGCAGGCAGACAGAACCAAGCGCCATAAGACGCGGTCCTTACACACCTCGTTCACATCTATAACACTCATAGCTCTTATCGCCGGTTCCTAGGGCTTCTGTTACAACGCAGCCAATTTGGTCGTGATAGTGTGTCTTGATCTTCTTAATGCCCTACATCCTTCCACTGTATTGTATAATGTTCGTAATTTTTTAATTCTGCATTCTTTCTATATGTCGAACTAACAGAGCCTTTTCTTATCTTAACACAGACGCTCTCATTCAAACCAACTCGCTTTCTTACATTATAATTGCGAACGTGGTCAGCAAGTGTTACGTCACAAATTTTGCGTAATGCTCGCATCTTGACAAGGGTCATCGGTTCGAAATCAAGCGTGTACCACTAAATTCGTGTTTTCGGATTTATATATATATAGGTATACATATATATATATATATATATATATATACTTGTTCCAACTCTACATCACCAACCGTAATCATCGTGTTCATTCTGGTATCCAGTCTTTCAAATACTTCTTCTACAAAAATCTTGGTTTTCTTGGCATTCAATTGTAAGTCTTTCTTTATACAATCATCTTTCATTGTTGAAATTTGCAGTTCAGATGATGATTCTGCCGTATAGTCGAGCCGTCAGCACGCATCCCTGCCCTAATATTGATACCTACTACAAGCAGTACATTTCTCATAAATAGATAGCACAACAAATACGGGCAAAATATTTTCTTTAAATTTGTTCATATTTTCAGTTTAATAATATCTTTATTTTCATTACGACATTTTGGTGTCGCTTACATGAAAATTTAAAATCAAATTCAAGTTTACAATACAATACCCGATACCATTTCACAAACATACATCAGAACTATTTGAATTTCGAATGTTATATTTTTTGAAACGTTGCAACCTACTTAGTAATAAAAAAAACAATTGGCGGGAAATCATTTGTCAATTGTTTTTTATCACACATCAAAGTTCTACGTACGCAACGAAAACGGAATTGAGTCGAAAAGATTTTAGAGCGACGATTTTTTATGATTTTAAAAGTTCTCTCTCTCCGCAAGACTGTGCTGCTCGTTTTCAAAATGCTTTTGGGAGAGAAGCACCTTTGAGCACCGTGAGGCGATGGTTTGCTGAATTTGAGAGAGGTCGAGTTTCTTTACATGACGAATTTCGTGAAGGGCAGCCTTCAACTGCTGTCAACGTAAATATGTGTTAAGCGGCTAATTGAAGAAAACCCGCGGATTACCTATGAGACAATTCGAGAACTATTGGGGATTGGTATGAGCCAAATTCAGAAAATTTTACACGAAGAATTTGAAAGTTCGGTGCTACGGGTCCCATCTGCACAATTCCACTTGAAGATCAAAAGAGTGTTAATGCCGAGTGGTATTCTACCATTTCTTTGCCAAGGGTGTTAGAAAAAGTTCGCGATAGACGACCAAAAAGCCGCGTTATCCTACATCATGGCAACGCTTTTTCACGCACGGCCAACAAAACAAAGTCATTTTTAACTTCCGAAAAAGTACAATCCATAGTTACGCATAGCCCCGACCTAGCACCCTGTGATTTCTGTATTTTCCCCAAAATCAAAGATTTGATGAGAGGTTTCACTCTTACCAACTCCGAAGAGGCAGTGATAGCGTTCAATCAGCACGTAGAAAACATGCCTTCAGATCTGTGGTCCTCATGTTTTAAAAAATGGTTCGATCGCATGAAAAAATGTTTAAAATGTAAAGGAGAGTATTTTGAAAAGCAATAAACATAATATTTTGGTTATAACATGTTGTTTTTTTAAGTTACGCAAAACTTATAGTGTGACCTACGTATAAGCTTTAGCTTAGCACCAGATGCAGGTCGCTACGGAAAAAAATATTTGTTATCCAATATGTAATTGAATATTTGTGATGCGTGATGTGAGATTTTACCATTTTATATATTACTTTATATATGAATATACATGTGTTGTAGGTATAAAGCTGTGTTATGTTTAAGAGTTTTGTATATATTGTTTTAGAAAAAGTCAAAAAATCGTAGTAATATAGATCTTTTATTATTTTATTTGGTAAAATTTGTTTGCTGAAGTTCCTCATATTTCTAAAAGATAAAGTAGATCAGGTTTGACTAGCTAGAGCATTATAGATAAGGAGTCGATTTTTTTGGTACGCAATGTGCTATATTTTTTGAAGCGCCTACCAAGGACGAGAGTTTTTTTGTATATGTTCCAATTGTGTGTTCCATGTTAAATCTTTATCTAGCCCTAAATATTTTTCTTGACTAGTCTCGCGTAATATTTCACTGCCAATCCTTAGTTTAGATCGAAAGTGTTTTTTTTTTTGTTTTTGGCGCTAAATACTATGTATGATATTTCGGAGGTACTTATTGTTAAAAGATTGTATTGGAACCAATCATTAAGCATGTCAAGGTCTAGCTGTGCTTCTGTAATCATGTCATCAAGGTTATGTCCAAAGTAGAACAAGCGCGTATCGTCTGCGTAAAGAGTGAGGTGACCTTGTAGTCCCGCTTGGTTTATATTATTCACGTAAGTTAAAAATAATAACAGACAGATTTTGGGTATGGTTATTATTTTTAACACATCACATTTTATTTTTAATAATTGTATTAGATCAATGTTACAGTTTTGTAGTACCATAAATACCATAACGGGTCTTGACCCGAATGTGCGCACTTTGGTAAATAACGGTTCCCTACGCATACGCATAAAATAAAAGAGCTAGGCAAATAAAAAGTGCCTCTAGGATTAAAGCATATAATATAAGCAATAATATAATAAAGCAATAGCCTCTTTAAAGCAATAAATAAAGCATATAATATAATAAAGCATATAATAGCCTCTTTATTTAAATAAAAATAAGAGCAAAAATATCGGTACTTATTTTTCTGTAAGCATTTAATTACATAAAATCAAAATGCGTTTACTTGACCCACGATGAGGGTAACTGTGAGCAGCATGTATACAGGTAAGGGTAAGATATGCATATGGGGTAAGTAAGCGCATTTCTTAAATTTATCCAAATAAACAGAATATCTAAGGTTCTTTATTGTAAGATTACTTAAAAATATAATTATTAGTTGTCATTTATTGTATAAAATATAAATTATCACAAAAAATAAACTTAAACATGTGCCTGGATTGCAATTAAAATTAAAATATAGTTAGTTATTAACCTTTAGGTACAATAACAAAAAATAAACAAAATTAAACATTTCTTTAGGTTACAATAAAAATTAAATTATAGTAATTTCTATATAATCTCACTCCTCTTTCCCGGAGGAGTCCACTTGATGTCACATTTGATAACAGTTGATGCTCGTAAGATGAAAATGTAGAAATTATTATTATTTAGAAATCAACATAGTTGTGTTAAGAATTACCTATCTAATGTACTTAATAGGAACAATATTAATTAAACATCATTACAATTATAACCATCAGTCTTTGCAATGCATGCACTGAATCCATTCTTCAGTATTTGGCTCTGTATATTTTTCCTTAGACGACAAATAAAAATAAAAAAATAAAAAATATAGTCGGACAAATTACACAGCGCCATCCAGCCCCAAAGTAAGCGAAGCTTGTGTTGTGAGTAGACTAGACAACTGATAAACATACGTAAATACATTTTTTTTTGTAAATACATACTTATTATACATAGAAAATACCCAGACCAATACAAACAGATATGTTCATGCACACAAATGTTTGTCCTGTGTGGGAATCGAACCCACGTGCGTCGGTGTCAAAGTAGCGTAACAGCGCGTTCCGCCACTGCGCCACCGAGCTCGTCATTACACAATTATTTAAGATTACAAGAGTAATCTTGTGTATTAGACGTCGAGGCTGTAAAAAACTTTGTTCTTCCCCTACAAGACGATGAGTTTGTTGCACTTTTTCGTGCAGATATCTTCTTTCCAGAGCTTGAAGGTTCTAAATCTAATCCTAAATTAGAAAGCTTCTTTTTTGCATCTAGCTGTTTTTTTACTTCCGATTGGTTTTTGTACGGCCTGGAAGTTAATAAAATAATAACTTGAGAAATAAAGTTAATAACTTGAGATTTCATTGATGCTTTGCCTCTGGTATTTCTTTTCATTCGAGGAAGAGGTGAGAGTTTTGCGACTGACACGTGTCCTGTATCTACCGTTTTAATTTTTTTGCAATTTATGCTGGAACTAGATGCCTTGCTAGGACAGGGATCATTAGGCAAAAAATCTTAACAACAGAAGATGGGGCTTCCATATTTTCACCAAAAATACATTCCATATCGTGATCGACAGTATCTAATATTTTTGGAGACACAATTAACGAACGCAATGACGTCTCTATTTTCCTCATTTTCTTCTTCATTTTGTTTGTTGGTACACCAAATACTAGGTTCAATAGCACTCGCATATCTTGAATATTATTTGAAAGAATCGTGCTGTGTCAATTGAATGTTTTGAGTCTCATCGTTGGGAGGGTGGTTGACCCTGATCTACATTCAACAGCTGATAAGATGATTTTTGAATTTCACTGCTTTCACCTTGGCGCAATTGGTCTGTAGATGACGGAGCAAAGTCTGTTTATATTCCTGTTATCTGAAATCCAGATTTAGCATTTCCCAATGTGGCCACTTTTTGTAAGCCTCATTAAATAGGCGCGCCACCTGATATTGACTAATGCCTTTTCCTGGGTTTCGTGTCATAAACTTGGCACATTCTATCGCATATTTAAACTTCAAAGGACCGTAAAGACACCTGTTTAGAGGTTGTAATTTGTGACTTCCATGTGGTGATAGTGTCAGCATCACAATATTGTGCTGACGAGCATAATTCACAGGTTCTAAGCTAATTATGAGAGGAGTGGTTGTCTAGAAGCAGTGATATAGGATCTTATATAATAATAGATATAGGTTCTGAAGAAGGATGGCTAAAATCTTTAAAATGATAGAATCAGCTAATAAATAGCCCTGTATTTACAAAACCGCTATCCGAGACCATGCAGATGTTTTGTAAAGGATCCAATAAATCGTCTCTATGTTTCTTACGTGGATAAATCAAAGCTGGTGGAATGTAATGACCACTGGCACTCTTACAGCAAATAGCTGTTACTGTGACCCCTCGCTCTGCAGATACTACTTTAGCTACTACCTTCTTGTCTTTCGTAGTGACAACTTCGGGAGCTTTTTATAAGCACGGTATTTATTCCCGCCTCGCTGTTATAAATACGATTTGCTATAAATTTATACTTATCGTATAACTCCCACAAGTTTTTATAAAAACGCTACACTTGGAATTTATTGGATCCCATAGCTCTGACCAAGCTTGTAGTAGCCGACTGTCGTACAACTAAATGAGAATGGCGTTTTAAAAAAGCTTCCACCCAGTCTCGGCCCGCCATTTTGCATGATTTATCAAATTGATGATCGATGTTGTTAGCATCCGCGTATTCAAAGGCTAAGCGCCTTAAACCATTAACAGTCAGATCAAAATATATGTCATCCATCAGCTTGCAATGAGTAACAAACTCTGATTCTTGTTCACTATTTAATGATGGCTTGAATCGGCCCATCGAAGATGCAGCTGTATTCAGTTTAAGTCGTTTACGAAGACAAGATTCAATAATGCCAATGGCACTTGCAGCAGCTCTTTTGCTCTTTCCACGTTCAATAATTGCTTTGGCTCTAGAGATTTGTTCTTCAGTGACCAGTGTACCTACGTTTAGGTCTTTTTCTGATATACTATCGCGGCATGGTGATGAGACACTGAACAATAAAATAAAAGAGTGTTAGTAACCCAACTTATATAATAAAACAACGTACGCACGAAAATAACACTGTAAGGGCAAGTGTATGTATGTCCACACTTACCCACGCACACTTTCCCCATAACACAAAACTTCAAATGGTTACTCATAAAAGAAATTGATAACAAATATAACTTCTAACTTTTGTTTTAAGTTAGTGTAAATATGTTATTATTCAACAAAAGATAATTTAGGTACCGTAGGGAAATCAATAACGTTGATGTTACACTGTTTGTCATTTAACAAAAAACTACGGATTCAACCATCCAAATACTAAGATGTTTTTATAGTTACCTTTTGATACGGCACTGCCCAAATACAGTTTTCTTTTTAAATGTTATCCTTTAACTGCACGCCGTCAAAGATGTTTTTATAATTATAGATACGTCGCACACGCTCTAGAATGGCAATTAGAAAGAAATTCGCGTCGCGCCTATACCTGCTTCGCCACAAAGCATAAATGTCTTAAGATACATTTTCATCTCTGTCTAACGACAGGTATCATTTTGTCTCTTTGTTAGAGCAAAGTGTCATAATAAATGACTGTACTACTTGCGCTATTTTAAAATACAATAATGTTGGTGTATAACGTGTCTACATTTGATCTAAGATGTTTTTATCAGGTTTTTATAGTCATAGATACGTCGTACACGCTCTAGAATGGCAATACGAAAGTAAGGTAATTGCCCACCTAGCATTCAGTTGGGCACGCTCTCGCGTTACGCCTATACGTACTTCGCCACAAAGCGTAAAAAAGTTAGTTCTGGCAAAAATGCCTTCCTGTGTTTTTAGATGGTCCACAAATCACACGGCAACTGTTACAGACAAGGAAAACGTGTCATTTCATTTGTAAGTACAGTTTTTTTTATTAAAAACATAATAAATGTATTTAGTTATTAGCAATATTAGAGCGGGTCTAGTCTAGTGGCAGCCGTTGCTAGGGGAAGTTGAGGAAAATTAAACTATCACGTTATGAACACAGAATTGTGAATTAAATTTATTCCTAACTTTGTTTTATATTAAGTAATACGCCTACCTACCTTATTTTCAATTATTAGATACTAGTAATACTACACGTTCTAGAAAAGAATGAAGTGAATAGAATATTACTTATCATTTATTTCTTTCCATTTTAGATTACCTAGATGGTTTGATGAAAAAAAAATGGTTAAATATTTTTTTTATACTACGTCGGGAGGCATATAAGTATACGGCCCACCTGATGTGAAGCGGGTACCGTAGCCTATTAACGTTTGCGATATATTAATTATCACTCGCGCGATGCCTCCTCTGCTGCTTACACCACAACTCCTTGGGAGCTTACTCGTGACCAAACTCACACGTAGGAACACAACAACCCTCTAGGGAGTTGTTATTTGGCTGCGGTTTTCTGTGAGGTGGAGGTACTTCCCCAGATGGGCTGCTTTGATGCGTACCTCTCTTAAAACATCCAGACCAAGACAAACAAACATGTTTATGCACACAAATGTTTGCCTTGTGTGGGAATCGTACCCACGGGCGTTGGTGTCAAAGTAGCGTCATTCACGACTGAGCCACGGAGCTCGTCAAATTTCGAGTCGTCATTTAAAGTCTTTCCTATATCGCAATGATGTATTTTCCTCTTTAAATTGTCATTCCCTAGAGCAATATCCTACTTATAATCACAGGCTTCACCAATACGCGCTATTATAGAGAAGTTAAAATATATTTCGCGCATAAAAATAATCTAGATTAGAAAACTGATTAAAAAAGACAAAAAAGGAATAAGTTAAGTTTATTTAAGGGAATAATATTTTATTAAATACGTATTTTTTTTATTCACTCACAGACTGACTCGATATTATTTTATAATTTCATTGTTCACAATTTATATTACGAAAATAGATGTTTTGTACATAATTGGTTTTATTATTTTAAACACTAATTAGATCCAGAGCTTTTTCCCCAGTCTCCTCCATATTGGTAAATCTGTGCTCGCGCCAATGAACGCTCAGCAGCACTCAATACGTAACTAAAGATGTATGTATATTCATCTCTTTCTAACGACAGGTATTCCCTATCGTTTGTCTCTTTTTAGAGCAAAGTGTGATAATAAATAACTGCACATAGATATAGTAGTACTTGCGCCATTTTAAAATACAATAATGTTCGTGTATAACGTGTCTACCTTTGATACGTCGCTGCGCTGCACGCCATTGAGACAGGTCGCGACAGGTTGGGCACTCTAGCGCCTCAGACCTCTATTCGACCAGCGAACTTAAAAAGCTTTTTAAGTTCGCTGTGTTCGACCCAAAATAAACAACCTCTCCCCCGCTCCCCGTTCGAGAGATATACAAACTGCGCTCATTTATCCACTGCGCTCCGTTACTCCGAATAAATCTACTAAGCATATTGCTAATATTATTATGGCTACCGCTCAGTTATTGGGTCCTGTTGTACTAAAGAGTTTCTTCTCTCAGACTACCTATACTATAGCAACAGGTCCGTAACAGAAAAAATTTCGCCGCCTCCTGGATTGACTACAAAAAGGCCTATGATTCGGTTGTTTATCATTCAAGGCTGAGACGGGTACTAGAGTTAAATAAATTAGACGTAACACTATGCTGATAAGTGAGACCAATTTTTTGCCTACTGTACATTGCTGCAAAGCCTTTTGCATCTTAGTAAACTGAAATGGTGGAATTGCTAAGTTATTGCAACTCTCTGCATCGCCATTGGCATGGAATGAAGATACCCTCTAGCACTCTGGAGCCTTAACTAACGGTAGCTTGAGTCTTGACTCTATTCTCGTTACCGTTGTTTTAACTGGGCTACATTCTGATATAGAAGTGAAGTGAAGCTCGCTATCATCTCAACTATGCATGACATGATACACCCGGCGACGACGACGAACAAACGAGCTTCTGGCCAGACCGAGGTAGGAAGACAGCGATATTTAACAATCTCCATCGGGGGAGAACTTCCGTTTTTATACAACGTCGGGAGGCATACAATCATACGGCCCACCTGGTGTAAAACAGTTACCGTAGCCCATGAATGCTTGCAATACATTAAGTATCTCGCACGATACCACCTCAGCTGCTAACACAGCAACTCTATAGGAGATTATTACCTCCAAACGGGCTGTTTTAATGCGCCCTACCTCTTTATAGGTAGGTACACACAGACCAAGACAAACATACTTATGCACACAACTGTGGGAATCGAACCTACAAGCGTTGGTGTCAAAGTAGTATTACTAATCACTGCATCACCGAGCTCCTCAAAACAGCTCGTCTTTTTACAGAAGACCGTAAAAAATTAACACCTGCTTGGAGGATGTGCAATTTAACGAAGTCATGAATTATCCCCGAAGGAATTTTTGCGTTAGTATTGTTTAGCGGTATAATGTAGGTACCTATACATATAGACGGTTCATACGATAGTAACAAACAAGTTCTAGATTTTTCCACTTTTATCACAAAAAAAATGTTATTTGTCTACAACAGGAACAAACATCAATATATTTCCTTAATCATCTACAAATTTTTCATTTTTCAATGCACTACACTACAATAAATTGGTGATCTATTCTATTACTTACAATAATTGAATAACAGTATAAGTTCTTATATTTTACTCAGTATACTTGTAAAGTACCTAAGTACATAAAACATTTATCACACTTATAATCAAAAACGTACCTACTTGATGACTTCTATTTACAAATTTCGGTAAAAAATGTACTTACTGAAAATTAGAGGGCTAAACACAAGCATAAATTTCAACTTATACTAATTTTCATACTTACTTGAGCGAATCCTAAATGAAAACGATTATTTAACCATTTTATATTTTAAGAAAAGTAGGGCAAAGCCGTCGGAATGGCGAAGTACCTACACTCCACAAACAACTGCAACCAAATTTCCTGCAAGATTACTTTGCTACTGCTAGTATGTGAGGTTATAAGTAAGCTCCTGAGTATTTGCTGTGTTAACTGCAGGGGTGTCCACGTGCGAAAGATAATTCCTGTATTAACAGGGTTTATAGGTATGGTAATGTATAAGTAATACGGTAACCACGTTACATGTTGCAGTGGTAGCACTAGGCGTCTTTTGATGAGAATTAATATTAGCATTCTTCTTTAATCACGGGTGTTCACCCAGGTCATTTGATAGGCGTGCGCGGGGATATGGATGCAACGCGTAGAGGCTCCTTAGAAAAGATTGGTGTAATGTATTATACCCGCTGTGACCTGCCCTAGGGGATATCAATGCGAGAATATTTCTACGAACAGGTCACGCATATATTGGGACTATTGCAAATGTGTCGGAAATAATTATAGCTATTGAAATGAGATCTGGAGGGATAGTACTGGGCTATTACAGAAAAGGGACGGACACCTGCATAACAATCATATGTGATGTTACTTTCGGCAGGCTCGCCACCTTTGAGTGAGTGACAGTGGCCTTGGAAGGTTGATGCTTCCGACATCCACGTTTTCCTAGCGCGGCCACTGACATGTGGACTGTATACTTCCTAACTGAAAAAAAGATTCTGAATTACTGTATAATAAAGCAAGCCGTAGGTAATAAGTAATTATTATATATTGGTCTTTCGGGTTATAACAACCTGACATTGCAAGTTATTGCGGGATTAAAGCGACGAATGCAATACAAAATTATTAATTCACCCATAACAATGGTTTCTATAAGAGGCTACGAATAAATAATAAAATAGGATTGGAATTACGTATAAGTAACTAAAGCAGTTTAATTAAGTATCCATTACGAGGATACGAGGCCTTATGAGCTCTTTGGTCAACTGAACCCACTTGAACTTATTTTAGGGTACAGGAAACCTAATGCATGTTTTAAATTAGCTGAATTCCCGAGATCACATCGACAGGCTCAGCTCAATAATAACCTGTGTAACAGTATTATTGAGCTGAGCCTGTATCCGTATCCCGTAAGCTTTTCTCTTTATAATACGGATTCCCAAAGGGGTTGACGCCATGCAAGGGGGACTCCTTGCATGTCGGCATCGACTACTTTCGGAAAAAATACGTAAATTTCAGAAAATTATAATATAATGCAGGGGTTTCCGGAAAAGAGAAAATACCAACTATTGAAAATCTCTGCTCTATGGAACAGATTTTTCTTTTTAAATTTTTTCTACAAACAGTGTTGTTGTATAATATATCGAAAGGTAATCAAGCATGTGATCCACCTAATGTAAACATAAAAATTGTAGCCTATGAACTCTTGGAATACAAGCAGTATCGCTTTCGTTGCCAACCCTGCTTCTAACATAGCAATTTCTAAGAAGTAACCTCGCTCACTCGCAAGAACAAAACGCACGCTCCCGTATATACGAGTAGATGCAGTTTTTTGAGTCTGGTTACTTTGACGACTAACTTTCCGATTTAGGAAAATGAATGTTAGTTGGATTATCAGTCTGTGATGAAAACTAAACTTATGTTTAGCCTGTTAATCTTAAGTAAATAAGTATAAACACTAACATTAGCTGTGATGTACATGTAGGTATATAAGATAGTCTAAAAATATAAGTACTTAGTTATTGTTAATCGCGACGATCAGTGTATTTCACCTTTTACCAGCAACTCTGTTTACACACTGTCTGACTGATGTATAAAAGGAATTTCTTTAAAAAGTAAATTTATTGTCTAAATATAAACAAAATGTTCATAGTAAAATGCTTTAAAATAATTGAATCTCCTGTATAGAAATCAACTGCTCATGCTTGTAAGTATTCCATAAATTCTTCATAAAGTAAATACACATGGTTAGATACATAATTATGGTAAGATTGCTTGTCGTACCACGGCAACATCTCGTCGGATACCTATAAATTGCGCCATCTTGTGTCGTCAACATGAACTGTTTAGTCGTCGAGAGCTAACGTAAACAAGCGCAAGACCGGCAGACTTTGCGAAGCAAAAATAATTAAAAAGTAAGTTATTTATACAGTTTTCTTTAAAATTTTTGACTGATTTGTAAGCTTTTCATGGCAGGGATTACGTTTTTTTTTCGTGACATTCCTGAAAAATTATTGTGTCTCGTCTCTTAAGAAAACTCTGGAGCATAGTGGCTAAATTTTTCTGGAAACAGTGCGTAAATCCATAGAATCAGAGGCCAGACAGATTAAAGGCCTGTATCAAAGCCAAACGTGGCCATTTCGAATAGAACCTACATGCAAGTTTTATTAAGTTTATATTACTTTGTAAAAATTAAATGCATATTCATTTGTAACAGAACTTACGGCCAGACTAGATATATATTTTAATACAGCAGATGTTTTTTGTATATTCTATGCGAGCCAGATAAGAACATGACTGATAAATAAATTCATAATAATTAGCAGTTATAGCTAAACTGGTTTTAAATATTTTTGTTCTCATTACATTCATCCATGGCAACGTTCAACAAATCCGTGTCATTGTTTCTTTGACTTCTTATTTGGCTAGCATTATACATCAGGGTAATGTATAATTATACATTATGCTGCAGTGGATACAAAGCGTAAAAATAGAGCGAAATAACGTAGGTAAATACTTTTGGCCACTAAGGATGGTCAGTATGACACTTTACCAATGGACTTAACTGAGCGCACCAATATCTCATCATTCGTTTTATACAAACACGTCTATGTAACGCTGTAATTTATTACATTTTTCATCGAGCTATTGTTCGCCCCAATGGTCAAAATTCGACTGTAATCGTTATTGAAAATTTGATGAAACGCATACCTTAACATATTCATAACTTTATTCTATGTTTTACAAAACTTTTATTGATAACAAATAAAGCTCGTCAATAGCTAGCTAGACAAAAAAGAAAATCGAAATTTACTTGAGCTTTGGCCGCTTACTTATAAGTACACATAAATTATAAAATTGTAAAATTAAAACATTTCTATACCAGCGCAACATATCAAAAAATCGTTTTTCATAAAGTTGACAGATTTTCAGATAGAATAAATTCTATATACAGGAATCAATCAATTTTGCATGCCTAGTTAAGCCAGATCTGAGTAACGTGCTACGAGGAAGTTGAATGAAGCTTTTATGCTAATTATGATTTGAACGAGAAAGCCCTCTAAAAGGAGCCCCCGTAAAAGAAAACATAAATAGTTAACAAAAATAGACCACCAGTGCCAAATAACCAGAGGGAATACATCTCAATAATTACAAATACTTAAACACCGTGAAAACCAACTTCATTGTAGTCGAGTCTTCATCAAATTTATGGGGACTAATAAAAAAAAATTCACACAAGTCACGACTGGTGAAGACATCGATTATCACACCAAAAATACCGCTGGAATAGATAACCCCCTTTTTTAAATCGGTTAATAATTACTTTACTGTGGTATATACATTACAACAGATAATGTGAAATACAATAATATGTAAGTTTGATAAAAACTTTAAGGGAATTTAAAAACTGCAAATTTACAAACAAACTGAAAAACATTTACTACATTTAACAGATAGGTAACACAAATATACATGGGTACCTACAAATACCCAATTAGTTTTATTTTAATCACTAAAAATATCGTAATGACATAAAATTGACAAAATTTGAAAGTATTAAACGAAGATAATATTAAGACTTAATTACCTATATATTATAGTAGATACACAATTGATGAATAGTTTTCATAAAGTCATGTAGATAATAAATTCATACGTCCATTTTCTTCATATTTCTAAAAAAACGTAAACTTTTTTGACGTTACTTTATCTACGTTTGATTATTGAAGTTGTATACTTTTATTTGCTGGATTTAACTTTGCTCTTATAATATATAGGTAAGATGTTGCAATACTTCATTTAATTTGTATTCAAAGATACGCGGATACATTAAATTTACATATTCGAAAAAAATACGCGGAACATCGCATTTAGAGTAAAATTTTATTTTCATTTTTTTTTCTATGTATCTATAACTTCACGCCCAGTCCCTTACACGGCAGGCAGAGGGAACTGATCGCCATAAGACTCGAAGTTACACACCTCACTTATTTTCTTTTTTCTTTCTTTTTTTTTCTTTTTCTGAAACATTCTTTAACCTGAAACATTCTTGGCCTCCATCGACTTCTATAACCTTATTCTTTCGCGTTGAATATCCATGTAGATATTAATTCAATTATTTCTGTAGAAAATTAGTTAAATTTGAACTAGACACGAATAAAGGTAGGGTGCCCTAATAACAAAAACTTAACTTTCAACATTATATATTTTTATTAATTATTTATTTTTAATAATGGAATTGTAATTAGTTTTTCGTATTAGAGAGAAGCACTTTAGAAGCTTCGGTGAGAATAGCAACTGCCTTACTCGCAATGTCGAATACCCTACTTGTCCAGACATTGATATTATTTAGTAACCTTTTTATAAATACCTACTAGGTAACGAAGATAAGGTTTATACTTTGTTAGTAAGTAGTAAATAGTTAGTAAAAGTAAGGAATTTATCTTGGCCCTAAAACCATTGAACACCGTTATGGGTTCCTTCGATTTGGTATCACAAGATGATTTAGCACTAGGTTTTGGCACATAAATGTTGCCTCCCATTATATGTCTAACATACTTAATTCGTCGTTTTTTTTAATAATATTATATAGCAAAGAAGACATAGCAATGATATTTTATCAAAATTTGGACTGGTAGGTAAGTACCAACCTCGAAATTCGTCAAAAATATATATATGTATAACCCTGTCATTAACGCACCATCGTTTCTTACACTTACTACATAAATTGGTAAGTGCTACTTTTGCAGTTTACCAATACAAAATTTATACACTACTTGATACAATATTTTTAATGACTATGTCCAAGATAGCAAGTAAACAGAAGAAGGGCCAGATGCTATACAATCTTAATGTGCTAGGCTAACTAATCAACTTGAAGTCAATCCCGTATGTACTTACAAATAATATCTATTTAGTGTGTACTCTATGGTTACTAAACCTACTTGTGAACCAGTTAGCTGATAGGTGGTATATTCACGGGAATGTTATCAACCGTTTGCTAATGTTGTGCTAGGCTAGAGGAACGCATAGTCCAGCCGTACCGTGCTTCTTGTAATGTTGTGTGATCTCGTTCCTCTGAATAAGTAGAGGTTAGGAGGCGCAAAGCTCAGAGAGTCTGTGATCAAGGAAGACGAGAAAATCGGGGTGTGTCTATAGATGTCCCGGTAGTATAGTCAGCTATTACAAACAAGTGACTACAGTTTGATTTACAATTAAATACATCAGCATGCACATTTATTTTTGCAGTTGACTTTACATAACCCATCTATGTCATCTATTTACTTAATATCTGGACTGTCAATAGCTAAAAGGTATTAAGTATCTACAAAGATGTTGGGTAGTGACATTCTAAGTAGTAAAAAGCGCGAAACGACATGTTCTTCGAAAAAACGCCTTCAATAATTTATTTTGCGTTGTATAATTTTATCTTAATGCAAAAGTACATTGTGTAGTGCAGTTTTTATTGTATTATGCATATTATATACATCTCAATTAACACACATATATTTACGTACCTACTTATTGATTGGTATAGAACAAAAATACATGTTTCTTTTTTAAAATTTAATGTGTCCAATATAATAACAATTAACTGTTAGGTACTTATTTTATTAAGAGTGTGCATGCAAACTAGTTAATGCAGCGACATCAAATGTAGAAGTGTGTTAGAAAATCCGTCGAATTGGTAAGAAGCTGCGATGGTTGTAATAGAGAAGCCTAATCTATATGAATCTATCTATCAATTTTTTTTAAATATATTAATGTCCAGAATTAGCACGATGGCAAGGAGTTCACCAGTCAACCTTTGCGAAAAATAGCAATTAGCAATAGCTACCCGAATGCGGCTTCCACAATGATATCTAATCCGCCAACGTTACCCTAATAATTCATAAAATATATGTATATATATTATATGTGTGAGTGCAATCTAAAATCGTTAGAGAGATTACAATGATGTGGAAACACAAGCAAATCTTTATGGTTTAATTATATACAACAGCTTTTATGTCACAAAATATTATTAATTTGTAATATATTGTAGAAATAATACCTACACGGTGCTTAACAAAAGAAAATGTATTGAAATGGACTCCGGAATAAATACAGTAGACAAGAGTTTTCAATTTGGACCGCGAAGGTTACAGTGAGGAATCAAGGAAAAAGTATTATATTGATTTATAAATATAGCCTAAAAGGAAATAAATATTTAGATATCCACATATTTCTTTATTCTTTTCTTTTATGCGTATTTAGACGAGTTTACAGACTAAATAGAAACCTTTTATGTTCATGAAATGGATTGAGTATCTGTTGCTCACAACGTTTATGTTACCCCTACATTGGGTGTTTGGTACAATCAAAGTTTTCCTAAGGATTACTTAGCTTACTTACCACGTAAAACTCACATTTTCTTTGACGTGATAATTAAAATGTATGCACATTTCAATTCAATGCACAAAAATTGACATTCAATTTTATATAAAATTGCGTATCCAACAATATTTTTTTTTTATGACGCACAATGAAATGGTTTATATAAATTTTAATAGTTCTATTTCACTTTTAATTTCCGAAAGTGACGCGTGTTAAAAAAGCATTACGTTTAAAATCGTATTGAAAGAGAGGCATGTAGACAGTTAAGACTGCTGGCCTCGCCGTGTATGTTCCACCGTATATTTTTTGATATAAGGGTTTTGCTACTTTTACCCTGGCAATGTATGCAATTTACATAATAATTTATATAATATATTATAATATTTGGATGAGAATTATTTATACAAAAAATGAACATTATTCATTTTAGTAATCACAATTATATATTATACACCTTGAGATCATTTATCTAGGTAGTAACATACAAGAACTTACAACGTAACACAATGGAAATAAATACAAAATTCTACAACAACGGACTACGCCACGAAGTGGGATACAATCAAATGCAGCTACTACTAATGAAACATTTTATGTCTTGTCTATTTTTCTCAGGAAATGCCCACGAACTTTAAAAAACCTGGCATAACCAGCTAATTGACGCTTCCATTTATTTTCAATAGTCATTTTACAATAAAATACCTAATTATTTGAGATTCACATATCGTCGTTAATAACATTTCTAACGTAATTTTTAACATACCTGATCGTATTGATCTTTCTATCTTTGCCTTTATTTACACTAACCTATGACACTTGTATAGGGAATCCGTCACTAAGCGCATAGAACGGAAAGATGCGTAACTAAGCTCTAATGATTGTAAGTTCAACCTATTCCTAAGGTTTACTGAAAGCTGAATATATTTTGGCGACAAAATACAGATTATGCACCCAAAAAGTTAAGAATTTGCGTATAAAGTTAGTAAAGTTTTAAGAGAGGTAGGGCGCATCAAAGCAGCCCGTCTGGGGAAGTACCTCCACCTCTCAGAAAACCGCAGCCAAATAACAACCTAGAGGGTTGTTGTATTCCTACGTGTGAGTGAGGTCACCAGTAAACTCCCAAGGAGTTGCTGTGTAAGCAGCAGAGGAGGCATCGCGCGAGTGATAATTAATATATCGCAAGCGTTAATAGGCTACGATACTCGCTTTACATAAGGTGGACCGTATACGTGTATGCCTCCCGACGTAGTATAAAAAAAAGTACAATGTTTCCTGAATTTAGGGAATAGCAATGGGCATTTCAAAATTGTTTTAACGCTTAAGTTTAAAAGCAGTTCTCTTCGTGGTGCTAGCAATGCGCGCACTCCTGCGGATTGGTCAGAGACAGTCGTGCAGTGGCGCAGGGGACGGCTCCCGGTCGCGGTCGCTGGTTTCATTGTTGTTATGTTCTTGGTCACGATTCAGCGCGAACACCGGGTCCACGTTTTCGTCGTCGCCATCATTAAATCTGAAAGTAATGTAATGTTACTTATTAGTTAAATTACCAGTATCTAATGGGTTCCGCCTCCTCGAAATCCCTTAGTCATGTCTGAAACATAGACACGAGCTCGGTGGCGCAGTGGTGAAACGCTCTGTTACGTTACTTTGACGCCAAAGCTCGTGGGTTCGATTCCCACACAGGACAAACATTTGTGTGCATGAACATGTCTTGTTTTCTTGTTCTGGGTGTTTTTCAGAGGGGTAGGCCCCATCAGAGCAACACATCTGGGGAAGTATCCTCACCTCACAGAAAACTGTAGCCAAATAACAACACCTTAGCGGGTTGTTGTGTTCCTGCGCCTGAGTGAAGTTACAGTAAGCTCCTATAGGGAGGTCCTGTGTTAACAGCAGAGGTGGTACCGCGCGAGTGATAGGTACTTAATGTATTACAAGGATTCATAAGCCGGTAACCGCTTTAAATCAGGTGGGCCGTATGCTTATATGCCTCCCGATGATGTATAAAAAAAAAGACAGATTTCGAGACAACAAGTATATGCCCGGGCCACCTGATGTAAAGTGGTTAGGTACTATATAGATAGATATAGCCTATGAACGCTTGCATGACAGGAAGTACTGCTCGCGCGTTGCCACGCCGGCCGCCTGGGCCACCGCACTTTTTATACACATAAATAACACATAAAAATTCTAAACAATTTCTGTCAAGTCCTAGTCAGACTCGCGCACCTAGGGCTCCGTACGTTCTTGAACTTCATAACTAAGTCCTTTTGTACATGATTTGAAATATTCTTCAATTTTTCTTTATCTTTACTCAAACCTGACTCAAATGGTACTCAAACTCGAGTCAAATCCGGCATAAATTTGATTCCAACCTAACCCAATAATATTGAGTTTGTTGTCCATAGCATGTTATTCTAAAGAAAAAAATATATATCTACCTATAAGTATCGAGTCCATACACAATAATTCTTTTTTATGTGTGGCATTATTGTCTCAGTGACACAACGCGCAATGCGATGAACCGGTTCAAATGGAGAAGCATTGCTAGATCTGTGCTCGCCGCAGAGAGGACTAAGGACTTTGAAGACCATCAGTGTACCACGAACATCTTATCACCCACGACTACTCTGCCAAGAGTGCCCGACTAAGAAGAAGAATTATTGACTCATGGGTTGGTACTTACAGGTAACGAGGACCTTCACCTCTCATTGTACAGATGGCGTTAGTGAGCGCTTTCACATAGTTTTTGGCAAGAGTTAAAGTCTCTATTTTGGAGAGACTCCTATTATCTTTTTTCACATGAGGGATCACCCTACGTAGATCCTGAAAATAATGAGAAACACTAATAAGCACATTTTGATAATCATGAACTTATCTATAAAATGCGTCATCATTTTCAAGTTACTATTTACAGAAAGTATAATTAGACAATGTGGCATTCTATTCATAAAAATAGCAAAGTTAGATAGCTATAGATATATCAGAAAAATTTGATCATCATCAATGTATATAACAAGAGCAGAGACATGTAGAAAGAATGCAAGGGGAAAGAATACGCAGACATAAAACGCGTAAGTGGATGTAGGAGCTGAAGACTGCCCCAAAATCACCTGTCGCTACCGTTATATACACCCATAGACGATGTGAGGATCCCTAGAAACGTGTGCATAAAAAGAGCTATGAATGATAAAGATGTGACTTAACCTGTGAGACCCCGTTATATACGTTTTCCCATACATTTCTTGGCGGAAAAGCGGCCCGCGAGTAATGAGAGATTAAACCAATAAACCACTTGACTGTGCACGAATACACTTCGCGCTCACAAAAATGTTGTATTTTAGCACCTACATATAACAGCGATTTGAGCCTACTGCGCAACGCGAGAATATTTTAACCAATAAGCCTATAAGCCCCCCCCCCCCCCCCCCTATTAGCGAAGAATTGCTACGTAAAACCGGCTCTTCGGTTCTCCATAGGTTACTTCTTTCATAGTGTCTACCCACCTCTGTTTTAGATTATTCTCTGTAGTTGTACGATCCTGCTTCTTGTACAATTTTATGATCCTAATGCAACTATAATTACCCGCCGAACTTCTAATTTGTGATTTTTTGACATTGATACAGACTTATATCACAACAAACTGGATTTTTTTGGCTTTATCTTAACTTGTGCTATGAGACCTTGTTTTTTGTCAAATTTCATTGTATTGAGTCGACTGCATGCCTATAGGTTTAAATAGGTCATTTTCTTGGGTTTGTGGACATACCTAAAGATAACAGACATAACTAACAATAAAAGTGGTGCTGTAACCTGTATAACAATAAAGTGGTCCTATACATGTTCCTTTTTACCCTTTCAGGTATGGAGCGATAGAAATCAAAGCGGTCAAAATACTACCCAATTTTTCTTGTAATGTGCACAACGAGAAATAGTTCATGTAAGCCTTCAGAACCCGTTATATACCTTTTCCCATACATTTCGCGGTCATATATGACCACACGGGTTTCGAAGGGAAAAAAATCATGGAACCCCCAAAAAACCGAGGATTTCAAAATTAACGGCAATTATTACACGTTTTTCTGTGGCACTTGACTTAATGGCAACCGCAACTCTTGTGTCTTTGAATGACAATGATAGCGTTTACGTACCTCAAAAGCACGATTTAGAGAATGCATCCTCATTCGTTCGCGTTCATTGCTCTCCAGTCGCCGCAAGTTGCGTTCTCTGGCTGAAATCCCGCACCGACGCCGTCGACCAGACCCCGGCCCATTCATATGTCCACTGGCGGAGGATGAGGAGCCGGCCGCCGCCCGGCGGGGCCTGCACGCCCGCCTTACGACTTGTTCGTCGCTGCCACTCCCGCTGTCATAAAATTCTGAAATGTTACAACACTACTTAGTTTGGCTTTGACTTTCTTTACGACACTTGTAAAAAAGTAATAGCTGTGATAGCTCAGTGGATAAAGAATTAGGCTATTGATCGACTGGTCCTGGTTCGTATCCTGGCATGTACCACTAAATTCGTGTTTTCGAATTTATGTATATACATATTTGTTTTTTTTTATATTGCCTCAGCATAATGGCTCCTCTTCGCCTGTTGGTAAGCGAAAAGAGGAGTCCAAATTGCAGCGGCAACTGACAAAGACCACAGTGTCCTGTCAGTTGACGCTACCATGCTGGCCCGCAAATCACTTGCTTATGTATATATATATCGAAAGGCCTGTGACCTAATCTAAGAATGGTCTGGTTTTCCCTGTGGGTCATTGAGGTTTGATGCCAGTCGTTCTATGTAAAAATCAGTATGTTCGCCAAATCCACAGGCTTAGGTAACGGGACAACGCTAAGAAGAAGACTTAAACAAGTAAGACTGAAGCAATTATTTGTGTATTGAAAAGTATTGTATGTACCATGAACGAAATAAACTATGGAGCACCGATGAGGCCGATTTCACGTTGTAACTGAATTCATCATTCAGGTCAAGCTAAAAATTAATTAATGAACTAAAATTCTGGCGATGTTCATGATTACGTAGTAATAATTCTCTGATTATACCAAAATGTCTTTGATAAAGTTTGTAAGTACATAAAGTTTGACCATGGAAAAGAAAAATACAAGAAAAGAATCATTCCAATCGCAAATGGAACACTTCCCACCGAACACTACCCTTGAAACTGTGTGCGAAAAGCTTGAACTTCTGCGCTATACACCAGATAGCGCCTCTCTTTACACTCCTTCGACCCATTAGGGATGAACCTGCAAATTCTAGCCTAATATCTATGGCTTTAGAATTTGCGTGTTCATCCCCAAAGGGCCCACCTATGACTTTTTATTTAGTTAGGTAAATCCAAATGTGACTGAGAGGTCATCTGACGGATCCTACTCGGCTGGGCAGCGTTCGGGAAACTCCGGCACATCTTCTCATCCAAAATACCTCAACACCTGAAGAGCGAGATCTTCGTGATGACATACGGAACAGAGACGTGGCCCTTCACTGCGGGCCGTGAGGAAGTTCAAGGTCGCTCAGCGTGCTATGGAAAGAGCTATGCTCGGGGTTTCTCTGCGTGATAGAATCAGAAATGAGGATATCCACAGTAGAACTAAAGTAACCGACATAGCGCAAAGGATAAGTAAGCTGAAGTGGCAGTGGTCTGGCCATATAGTTCGTAGTATCGACAACCGCTGGGGAAGAAGGTTCTTGAATGGTGTCACCGTACTGGTGCGCGCAGTGTGGGATGACTTCCCACTAGATGGAGCGACGACCTCAATAGGGAGTCGATGGATGCAGGTGGCATAGGATTGAGACGGGTGGCACTCTAGATGGGAGGCCTATGTACAACAGTGGACGAATACGGGCTGAGATGATGATGACCTATTGCTTTGACCTTCAGTTCGAGGCGATTCCTACCCGTCTGGTTTGGTGTCGTAAAAACTCATACATATTGTCAAAAATTAATGAATCATTATAAAAGTTCTAAAATTATAAGATTTAATAATAACATAAACAAACTGATGTCTATATATATATATATATATATATATATAATATAATATAAATGAAATTTTAGCTTTATCGTTTTGATGAAGCTGTACCTGACGAGAGGATTTGGCTCGTCTTATCTGATATTTCTATAGGCGGGATAGGATATAACAGGATCTTTCTCTCTAAATACGAAATGATTGAAGAAAATTTGTTTTGAAGAGATAACAAAAATTACATTCATAGTTTAGTTGCTAAAAGAAAACCCATGTATGAATATGATCGAAAAAAGAAATTGAGTGGTCTAGCCTCACTATCATCTTTAGAGTCTAAGGTGCTCCCTGCTTATTAACCAACCAACACCGGTGAAAGTACCTCCCTTTCAAAACAACCAGCCAGATAACAACTTCTTGGTAAATTGTTGTGTTTTGACGAGTGATGAGGTTACCAGTAAGTTTCTGTGGAGTTGCTATATTAGCACCGAGAATGGCAACGCACGAGCTAACTCCTTGTATTGGAAACATTCTTAAGCTAAGGTGAACAGTTCACACCAGGTGGGCCGTAAGCTTGTTCCTCCCAATATTGTATAAAAATATATATATAACACACAGCAACAATTAGTGGTGACGTCACTGACTCTATACCTCGTTAAGTAAAGTTATCTATGTATTCTATACGTTATAAAAGCAGTAAAGTAAATGCGTATGTTATAAAAGGGTTATAAGTGGTGCGAGTGGGCTTATCACCGCCAACGCTCGCTGGCGTGACGTCACCACTACAAACTCCGTCACCGCGGCATCGCGAATCCGCGACCACGACAACGCTACATAGATTCACGGCACATATTAATTAATAGTCACTACGCAAATCACGCCGGATCTATGACGTACATGCCCTTCCTAATCTAGCAAATGTACGCTTCGTTGGCAGCGGAACTGAGGCAGTACTGTCCCACTAACTGACTTCACCGACCTTTTTTACACTTATTTTATACCACTGCAGATGACGTTGATTCTTGTTGCACAAGAATCAATGTCATCTGATTCGAAGCACATCTGCCTCCATGGGTATGGTGCGTAGAATTCACGCAATCCATCCTAGTCTGCTGACCTCTGGTGCAATATGCGACGATATCCGGCAGGCCGAGGTGGATCGCGTCTGGTGCAGGGCACTTGGGTCCGGATGAGACAGTGATCCTACGAGCCAAGCGGCGCATCCACTGAGATGTTATACTCATCTCGACGTGTGGTCAGCAAAAGATCCAATAGAGAGCTTGCATAGTCCTCTACATCTGGTATTCTCCTGGGAGAATGAACCAGTTCGGAGAAACCACAGGTCAGAACAAATTCATGAGCAGATCTTACCGCGTAGTCAGTGCACCGAGAGCCAAGCCACTCGGTATGGTGGGCATTGAAGTCTCTCAAAATCACTAGCTCCGTAGTAAGCAAGCTAGTTCCGTAAAAAATATTTTCGCAAAGTAATTGTCTCAAAAAAGCATTTTTTTTTTTGTGATGGAACTACAAATTACAGTTTTCTGATTTTCTCCTTTACTTGTGCTACATGACATTGCTTCTTACCAAATTTCATGATTCTAGGTCAATGGGAAGTACCCTATAGGTGTTGATTCCCTTGCGAATGTCAAAATATGCGCGTAAGCGAGGCATAAACAGCCGTATCTTTTCATTGCGTTGACTTAGAAGTTTTTTTCACTTCTCACAGAAAACTTCACGCAAATAAAAATTCGCAGAGGGGAGGTCCCAATGGGAAGGAGGGAGGGAGGTTGTGTATCTGTGAGTGAGCGAGGTTACCTGTAATCTCCTGATGGGTCGCTGTATAGCACCGAACGTTGCAATGCCAGAGAGATATTTCCTGTATTGCCTTTATCAACTTTAGATCAGGTAGCCCGTATATTTATAAGCCCCTCGTGTGTGAATGACTAACTCTCTTTGGATCCACTCACCCCACAAATCGTAATAAATAACCAGGCCCCTCGCTAGTGTAAATACGTAATTAATACGTATTTATCATTTAAAGTACGTGACTTTGAAGATAATGCGTTGTTGCGATACGTCAAGAAACCCGTTCTCCGTTCGAACAGTTGAACGCTCAGTTTTGTGCAACAAATCAGCTGCTCTGCGAAACACAATTACGTGACGCGACTGCACGCCTGATAAAAGTGTTTTGCGTAAGAATGCGACTGCAGCGCACACTAATCAATTTGCACGCACGGTTTCGGGCGACTTTTGCAACGCTCTTATCTGAATCGTGCAGTTTACAGTTCATACATAATAACAATATTTTAATTACCACCGTAGACCATGTACTGACATTTCTGATTAATGGAAAGGGTTATGTATTACTGTTTAATGCCAATGTTGGATACGGGTTTTTACATCGCTATTGTAAAACTCTCAAGGCTAGGTTGTGATGGGTGAGGTGATTAGTCTATGATGAATATATATCCTAAGCTTACACACGGTATTGAACTCTTAAGTTCATCCTCACACGCTGGAACCGCAATGGTCGCGTACTGCGCGGTTCCATAGAAGTTTTCTTCCGAGAACTCTCAAGCTATGGGATGAGCTCCCAGCCGAAATGTCCATAGGCTACGGTGACTGTTTACCATCAGGTAGGCCGTATGCTTGATTGCCAGCTTAGTGGTATAAAAAAAAAGAATAAGTTACGTACACCGGCATGCTAAGACTGGTAGTTGTCTTTTATTCGATGTCTTTAAATACCAGAAACAAGAATACCTATTATCTAAACTACACTATAGCCCATTTCATGGAAGATATAGTACGAGGCCGACACGATACCTTTTATAAGGACACAATCAAAAAACGGTGGCATTCGAGGGTAGTTTCGGTACCAAGCCACTAAATGTTGGAATAATATTCCACCACCACTACGGTTATTGAAGTCCAAATTTACATGAAAAAATGAGTACAAAACGTTTTTATTGATTAAACAACATTTAGATATATCTATACCTGATATTTACAGGCTGGATCTGTTTGTTTCGTAACTTTTGCTTTTTATGTCAGATCAGATGGCATATATTTTATATGATTTCGTCATGACCACAAAATTTACTCGAGTTTTTTATAGACACTGAATATATAGTTTATTATTATTTAATTTACTGTTACATTATAATTTGTCTTAATTGTAACACTCCACATTCAATGATGCAGCTATTGTACATATTACTGTAATTATATATTATCTACTACAGTGGACACTTTACGACTTTGGATGATTTATTTGAATTCACGCATTCATTTACCCCCTATTTTTTTGTCTATGGCTGTAGCAGAATAATCAGCGTTTTGTTCAACAGGACAACACAAGTAGCTTAGCTATAGCCATTTTGTGTTACTGCGGCACACATATGATTTTTTCTCTTCTACAGTGAACATGTTTATTTGTATTGCTTATATTTATAACCATAATTGTAACACATTATTATTTGTGTGCTGGAGATACAAATAAAGAATGTATCTATCTATCTAGATCTTTGTTGTAAATTGTATTCGATTCCATATGAAATCGCTTGAAACAGTTCTGTAAAAAGTCTAATTAGAGAATTAATGAACATCTGGCAAAGAGAGGTGTCTGGAACAGATTCAGTAGTTTTCCAGACATCTCTGTATGTCAGATATACTCGTATTGACACAAATTTATTGCAATATGAATTAAGAGTTTGAAAAAAGCCTGTATTGGCAAGCTTCTTTCAGCATTTCTACTTCGCCAATGGTTATTTCATGCATGGTAGATTAAAAAAAAAAACGAAAATTAACTTTGCTAAATGAATAAGATTTTTAAGAGAGGTAGGGCGCATAAAAGCCGTCTGGGGAAGTACCTCCACCTCACAGAAAACCGCAGCCAAATAACAACTCCCTAGAGCGTTGTTGTGTTCCTGAGTGTGAGTGAGATCACCAGTAAGCTCCCAAAGAGTTGCTGAGTAAGCAGCAGAGGAGGCATCGCGCGAGTGATACTTAATATATCGCAAGCGTTAATAGGCTACGGTACCCGCACATCAGCTAGGCCGTATGCTTGTATGCCTCTCGACGTAGTATAAAAAAAAAATATTTTTATGCCATTATTTTTCTTTTGCATAACCATACAAAAATTTTGGGAACCACTTAATGTGAAATAATTGCCGTAACCTATGTGTGCTTGCAAGTTGTAACGTTACGAGTAACGCTCGTGAATTGCGACACCACTGCAAACGTACATGCTCTTTAGAAGCTTGCTGGTGCTGTCACTCACAGCCATCTAGCGAATTCTTTGGTTGCAGTATATAAGGTGGATGCATGTACATCTGCAATCGGCTGCACGTTACATAGTATTACACTGCTCTACTAGTAGAACGAAAGAGAGTTGGTCTGAAAGAGAGCATCGGTGTTAAGATACGTAAGAAGTGCATAATGCTCCATTGGCTCGGATATATAGAAAAAATGCAGTACGAAGGAATGACGCAACAAACGTGCAATACGAAAGGGGAAGGGTATAGCAGCCGAGGAAGATCGATAAGATTAAACACAGCTCAAGCAACGAGTTTGACGAGCTCGTTGGCTCAGTCGTGAAAGACGCGACTTTGAGACCAACGCTCGTGGGTTCGATTCCCACACAAGACAAACATTTGTATGCATGAACATGTCTGTTTGTCTTGGTCTGGAAGTTTCAAGAGAGGTAGGGCGTATCAAAGCAGCCCGTTTGGGGAAGTACCTCCACCTCACAGAAAACCACAGCCAAATAACAATTCCCTAGAGGGTTGTTGTGTTCCTGTGTGTGAGTGAGGTCACCAGTAAGCTCCTAAGGAGTTGCTGTGTAAGCAGTAGAGGAGGCATTGCGCTAGTGATGTATATTACAAGCGTTAATAGACTACGGTAACTGCTTTACATCAGGTGGACTGTATGCTTGTATGCCTCCCGACGTTGTATAAAAAAAAGTCAGTACATGTGTATTTAGAAGCCTGTGATATGTGTAGATTCAATTAGGATTAGCCTAATTCGACCGAGGGTTCTCTATCTTAGAAGCCTGCAATCTAATAATATTTCTTTGGAAGGCTGTTGTGTTCGTTGCAGTCGTGACAGTGAGTAAGGCTATTGTCAAGTTATTCCTATTGTTGTTGCTGGAGGTGCCGGGTAGAAAAGTGACAATGCGTGGGCGATTCTTATGTTGCAAATGTTTACAGGATATTTGACACTTGACTATATACAAAAAAAGTACAAAAAAAATACCTAGGGGCTCTATTTTGACATCAACGTCGGGTTTGTTGTAATATTCAGAGGCTTCATCTTCTAAATAATTCTCCATTTGCTCCGGAGATTCTGCGTCGGAACATCGGCTATCCGTACGTTCTTGCGCCCAGTGGGGCATCATATCCTCTGAAAAGAAAAAAGAAAGTATCTGTATTTATTCGCCTCAAAAGGAGAAGGTTACGTCGTTGGAATTTTTTCCCCATATACGTGTGCCGATATTCTCTGAAGAATTTTTGTTTAATAATAATAATAATAAATATTGTAGGACAAATTACACAGCGCCATCTAGCCCCAAAGTAAGCGAAGCTTGTGTTATGGGTACTAGACAACTGATAAACATACGTAAATACATTTTTTTTGTAAATACATACTTATTATACATAGAAAATACCCAGACCAAGACAAACAGACATGTTCATGCAAACAAATGTTTGTACTGTGTGGGAATCGAACCCACGAGCGTTAGTGTCAAAGTAGCGTAACAGCGTGTTCCACCACTGCGCCACCGAGCTCGTGTTTTAGTTGAGAGTGCACAGGCTAGGCTACGTAACCGCTTTTCACGAGAAGCGATGTATGCTTGTTTGCCTGCTGATGTTGTATAAAAGATTTGTAGCCCTGAGGGCTGAACGTGTTACAATGGCACCTTGGCGCCGCCAGTCTCTGGGCGACGCGTCAATGACGCCTACGCGGCGGGGCGCCCTGGCGCGCGACTAATAACACCACTGCTGTCGGACACCCTCAGCTTACAATACGTTATATTGAAAACGGTGCACAACGATTAGTTGTGTTTTATGTTTATAAGATTACGGTTATCCTTATGGCAAAACGCGGACGGGAGTTCGCGTCCGTATGTCACGGATCTTTAGCTCTCTCTAGGTGTAGCTTTAAAAAAAGGATCCGAATATTTTATATTTTGTGCAGAATTTTGAGCAAAAATCGAATAAAATAAATTCATAGAGCATTTACTACCAATTTAAATGAGTAAATAAAATTTTCTCTTGCTAAATATAGATCCATATAAATTCAAACGAAGCAAAGCTATGTAGGTACTGTGTTGGTACTGGAAAACAAATAAACATACGTAACTACTTTTTTTATACGTGCATACATATAATACAGGTAAAAGCCTAATCAAAACCAATAAACCTATTCATCGATACAAATCTCAATTTATAGAGGAATTGAACCTTAATCGTCGCTCTAGGTTCTGCAATAACAAAATACGAGTCGTATACAATATACACAGAAACTGTAAATTTCTAACTCTATCTCAAGCATAAACATGCTTGAGATACAGTCTATAACAAAACAGCCATGCAATTCTGTAAGAGCAAACATCCTCACATCCTCGGAAACATCGGCTGTTATAGCCTTGAACACAAAACTGCAATTCCTTAGTGTCGCTTTTCATGGTTGTGCGACACTAGCGCCGCAAGGCTGCGTTTGGAATTGGAATTCTACAAGGCAAACAGCCTCGCGTACGCTTACAGCCTTATAGAATACCAAATAAAAAGCCTTGATCGCAGTAGACGATGTCAAAGTTGTGACGTGACATCTGTGATCACAGCGACGCACACAGCCATTACGAGTCGCTTAGAGAATTGCATGGCAGCTCTATTGACCGCTTTGACGGTGTCTCATTTATTGTATTAATAAAATAATTTCTATTTTTCATACTGATACACCGTGACAACGCCTAATGGAATATTTCGATCATTATTATACCCAAAATATCTAAAATGAATTTCCGTAACTCCAATTAGAGACCTCTCAGTACTGAAACAGAGATCAGAATGTCTGTAACAGGATTTTTCTCTGGAGGGCTGTTGATCCTACGTGTGAGTGAGATCGCTAGTAAGCTCCTAAGGGGTTGCTGTATTAACAGCAGAGGTGACATCGCATGAGTGATAATGTATTACAAGCGTTCATAGGCTACGATAACCGCTTTACATCATGTGGTATGCTTATTTGCATTCTGACGTCGTATACAAAGAATAACGTTTCAAATTAATTTTATCTACACGAGAGGATTTACTTCACAAAGTATCATAACATCTTGAAGCGACTTGAAGGTGAAACCAGTCGATAAACATAAATATAAGTGCCTTTGTTAATAACAATAATAATTGTATTTTTAATTTGACTATATCTTTTTTAATTTACTTGGTTTCCTTTGTGTGCCGAAAGGGAAACAATGAAAAAAATACATCGGAAAACTGAGAACTTTGTAGGTAATTACAATTATTCTGGTTTTACAATCGGATGATCGCATGAAGTTTCAATCAAATGTACTCGAATGTTTTCATCAAATTTCAATGTATTCATGTTCATTAGTGATGAACAAAATGTGCGTATGCATTCGGTACTTCGTTTGCGTGGTCATAAGGAAAAGTGACGAGGTTTTGTCACGAATACGATATTTCCCCGAGGAAAAAGTAGCTTATTGCTCTTCGTAAAATAAATATTTTGATGTACTTAGCAAGAGTATCGTCTGATAAATCAGCTGTTTACAGTTGATTTTTAAAATGCGCGCAAAAACGATTACTATTAAACTTGTTTCTGTTCACAGTTCACCCGCCTTTTGTAACGTTCTGACACAGTTTTAATTTTCATCATTGCGGTTTTTCTATTTGGCCATTAACACGGCATTAAAAATCTTCTTTTTAAACAGAAGTAGGATCCAGTGAGAGGTCGTGCTATGCTCTACCTCCTCCGATCCTATATCTGTTGCGGAGGTAGCATGACTTCTTGCTCTAAATATCCGTCTGGCGAAGCACCTCGACCTTACAGAAGACCACGGCTAAATAACAACTCCGGAAGGATTGTTGTGTTCCTGTGCGTGAGTAAGGTCGCCAGTTAACTGAGAGGTAGGTGTGAGGACAGCGGGAGCAGCGGTGGATGTCGAATCGTCACCAGCAGTGTGGGCGCGGCAGGCTGGCGCGGCGGTCAGGGAAACCCGGTGAAACGGATGATCGCTGGCCGCTCGCAAGTTAGTAGGGTTCCCGAACCCAGAGAATACTTAATCTTCGCCCCGGAAAGCTGAATAGCTAGCCTGTGAAGAGTCTCTGTTGCAGTGGTCGTGCCGGAAAAGGAGACCGGGGTGGACCCGGCTGCTGCAGCAGGGGCGGCCCGGGGGCCCTTCAGTCCATCGCACCAGCAAACCGCATTACCCGCACGGTACTGTGGTGAAAGACACCGCGCTTTTGTCCTTCACTCTGTCCGTTCATCGACCTCTCATTTTCTTTACCTCATCATGCAATATGACAAAGCAAAAAAAACGGAAAAATGGTTCCACAGCGGCCACCCCCTCCACAACGTATGTGGACTTTTACATCAGGTATTTGCACTCGAACGTCAACGCGGTCCATCATCACCTGGAAATCGCGCGGCCGACCATTCTTTTCCTCACGAAGACACAAATATCCTCACCGGCCGACACTTCTTACATGATACCCGGACAAACTGGAGCACTTATTTGTGCGTCATGCCGGGGTATGCTTGTTCGCCCGAGAGGATATTTGTTGTCGCGGATTGCATAATCTTGAAGACAGGGACCTGTCGATATTATCGGTGCATGTGGATCATGATGGCCACACCCGGATCTACGCGTACCTTTACAGGTTAGCGGTAATACAGGCACAGCTCGGTTATTCGAGCACCTGCAAAGGGCGACTGACAGAGTCAACGAACAGTATCCCTTCGCGGAGTTATTTTTTTGGGAGACTTGACTTCAATGCCCACCATACCGAGTGGCTTGGGTCTCGGTGCACTGACTACGCGGGGAGATCTGCTCATTAATTTGCTCTGGCCTATGGTTTCTCTCAGCTGGTTCATTCTCCCACGAGAATACCAGATGTAGAGGATCATGCAAGCTCTCTACTGGACCTTATGCTAACCACACGTCCGGATGAGTATAACATCTCAGTGGATGCGCCGCCTGGCTCGTCGGATCACTGTTTCATTCGGACCCAAGTGCCTTGCATCAGACGCGACCCACCTCGGCCTGCCGGATGTCGTAGCGTATAGCACTAAAAGTCAGCAGACTGTGATGGATTGCGCGATTTCTGCGCATCGTACTCGTGGTAGCAGCTGTGCTTCGAATCAGACGACATTGATTCCACCACTGCAAAAACCGGATGGCAGTTTGGCCCATAGCGCTAAGGAGAAAGCCGATTTACTCGGTAATCTATTTGCGTCTAACTCGAATATTAATGACGAGAGCAGTGCCACCTACCATACCGTGGTGCAGAAGCTCAATACCGGAAATCTCCATTACCAAGCGACATGTCCGGCGGGCTACTCTCTCTCGACATTCGTAAATCGAGTGGGCCGGATGGTATACCGGCAGTGGTGTAGAAGCTGTGTGCTTATGAGTTGTGTTCTATACTAACGCGCCTTTTCGTGCTTTCCACTATACTCCACTGGGCAAGTCCCGACTTCATGGAAGACCGCCAATGTGCACCCGGTGCCCAAAAAGGACAATAGATCAGACCCATCGAATTACAGGCCTATCGGTAAGGTAAGGCATTGGCTGTCAGCCTAGATATGGCGAAGGCATTCGATCGGGTCTGACACCGGGGTCTTCTATCGAAGTTACCATCATATGGGCTGCCCGAGGGTTTGTGCAAATGGGTCGCCAGCTTTTTATCCAACAGATGCATTAAAGCCGTGGTTGACGGTGGATGCTCGGATAGTATAGATATCAATGCTGGCGTCCCTCAGGGTTCTGTTGCTGTCTATCAATTGATGGCATTCATTGTTATGCGAACGACAGCACCGGGGACACTTATTATACAGGCCGTGCAGACATCCTTCGTTCCCTTGTGGAGGAAAGCCGCGATAAACTTGTGTCTGAAATGAGTGGTACTTTGGCTAAAGTATCTGACTGGGGACGGCTTAATTTGGTCGAATTCAATACCAAGAAGACAAATTTGTGCGTTGACCGCTAAGAAAACTCCATTTGCTGTGGTTCCTAAATTCCAGAACACACCTCTTACCGTCACCAAAAGTATTAGGATGCTTGGCGTCGAGATCTCCAGTGATATGCAATATCGAAATCACCTAGAGGAGAAGGTCAAGGTGGCGTCCAAAAAACTTGGTGTGCTCAACAGAGCAAAGCAGTGCTTCAGTGCGGGGCAAAGACTTATGTTATATAAGTCTCAAGTCAGACCGCACATGAAGTACTGCAGTCACCTTTGGCCGGGGGCACCTGGATACTAGCTTGGACCGTGTGATTCGATTCAGAGACGAGCTGTGAGAATTGTCGACAATCCTAAGCTTACACATGGTATTGAAATCTTAAGTTTAAGGAGAGATTTTGCTTCCCTTTGTGTGTTCTACCGATTGTACAACGGATTGTGTTCTGAAGAATTGTTCGAAAGTTCGCGTACTGTCCGGTTCCAGGGATTTTTTTTCCGAGAACTCTCAAGCTGTGGAATGAGCTCCCAGCCGAGGTTTTTCCAATGGAATACAGCATGGAATTCTTTAAAAAATGTGTGAAGAAGTTTTTAGAGGGTCGGCAACGCATGAGTGACACCCCAGGTGTTGCAAATGTCCATAGGCTACGGTGACTGTTTACCATCAGGCAGGCCGTATGATTGATTGCCACCTTAGTGGTATAAAAAAAATCAGTTTGTATACTTTACTATTGTATATTCTGTAAATTAGAACTTAAACACGCTGAGAATCTTTGTTGACAGTTTGACTACTTCCGGGACACAGGCAGAGGTCTGTTAATATAAAGGTCAAACTCATCACCCTGCACAGGAGCGTTGAGTATTGGCACCTTTACCAGTATTTACAGTGCCTTTACGTATTAGTTTCATTTATACCATTATCATGCACGTGCGTATAGCCTGTACTCAGTGAGTTTTACACAGACTTACATTAATGCAAACATACTATGTTTGCTTTAACTTCGATAATTTGTATGAATTTTATTGCGCTTCAATATATAATGCTTTAATATCGACTTTGTATGAAATCATGTGGATCCAAAATGATCCTGAGCCTCAGGATCAGGACCGCGTTCGCTTTAATATCATACTCGTACATATTAAAGCGAACGGGGTTAAAATCTACATCAGTGGTCCTTAACCGGTGGGCCGTGGACCTCTGGCAGTCCCTGGAAAAACCTAAAGTGGACCACATTAAAATCCATTTTAAGCCATTTTTAAAATCAGTCAAGAAAGGGAATTGACTCGGGCGAAATCACGTGGTGGCTGCTAGTATCAATTAATATAATTAAACTCGAAGATTTCTTTAGCTAAAAGCTAATTTCTTTCCCAAAGATTCGAGAAGCAGGCGTTCTCGGCGCTAATAATTAAAACCAAGCATCGAATTTGCGTGGATGCCAGTGCTAACATGGCTTTGACTAGCACTGAACCAAGTATTCAGAAGTTAGTGAATAAAATACAGCAACAGAATCTCATTAAAATAATATACTTATCTCTGTAAAGTAAAATTTACGTAATATAATACAGTTGGGTTTGAATTTTATGTATGTTTTATATATATGTGTATATAACACAACCCTCAGTTCACTTATACTGTACATGGTTATGAAACCGTTGGTGGTCCATGGCAAGACAAACTTTGTTTAATGGTCCCTCATTATTGATAGGTTAAGAACCACTGATCTAAATATTTGTAAAACTCGCACGCGGCACACTTATGTTAAGCAGTTATCGTAGCCCATGGACACGTGCTGTGTTGACCCTGTGAATACCTCCTCACACCCTTACCAGTAGTGTAAATATTATTATGCATTTTTTCTATGTTCATGCATTGACTGTAGAATTTGCCACGTGTATGTTCCTATATCGCTACGTAGGTAACTTGCTACGATGGGTGCTACGAACTCAAACATGTATTTCCGAACGGGGCAACTCTACCGCGACGTAATAATAAAAAATAAAAAGATAATACAAATACGCCTATTGGACAAAAGGCGCCAGTATGAATGTCTAACAAGAGCGTAAGAAATACATGCTCTATAGGGTTTATGACACAAGCAATACGCAATACGCCACCTATCCTCTTCCTTCCCTTCCCTTCTCAGTCTAAGTGAGAAGTTTAACTATAAAAAAGCCGCTTAGTATTTGTACTATTTGTACTGTTGATGGATTCGGGCTGTGGCGTTTACGCCCGCCTCTCAAATCCAGTTATGCAGTAGCAGTCCACAGAGCCCAACAGTGAGATAGCTAAAAGAAATGTACTGCAAACACGTTAAACCTTGCACTACCATTTTAATAGACTATTGCAAAGGCAAAAGCAAAGGGTTATGATTTTTAGCAGTCTATTTTCACCATGGCATTTAAACTACTCATCTGATTATCTTTTTGGGATCGTAATATAGTATTATAATATAATATTTGGTACTTTCATAGTTCATGAACTGGAGTCTGAATAGTCATTATTTTGGTGAAACTAGCTGTACTAGCTATTGCATGTAGTCCGATAGGTTTTTTTTTTTATACAACGTCGGAGGTATCCAATAACATGACCCACCTGATGTAAAGCGGTTACCGCAGCCTATGAACGTTTTAATAGGTACATTAAGTATTACTCGCGCGATGCCACCTCTACTACTAACACAGCAAGTCCTTAGGAGCTTACTGGTGGCTTCACTCACACACAGGAACACAACAACCCTCCAGAGAGTTGTTATTTGGCTGCGGTTTTCTGTGAGGTGGAGGCCCAGACGTGTTACTTTGATGCGCCCTACGTCTCTTAACCTGTCAGACCCCGTTATACATATACGTTTTCCCATACATTTATTGGCGGAAAAGCGGTCCGCGGGTAATGAGAGATTAAAACACACAGACCAAGACAAACAAACATGTTTACGCACTCGAATGTTAGTCGTGTTATTAACCGTTGCGCCACCGGGCTCGACAAAGGTAGTTTCGTGGTCTGAGTTTGAGAGGAAACATATAATCGAAAAAAGCGGCAAATTTCTTATAGATTCGATTACCGAGACTGAGATACTATCTATCTACATACAAGCTTGTAGTGAACCCTATGAATTGCTTTCTGTATTCCACCCTTGAGCCAACTACCCAACGTGAACCTTGAGATCAATTATCTTGAAATGTTGGGCGAGATTCTTTGCTAATAACCAATGGCCCCAACAATGTACAGTATAAATAACATAAATAACTTTAATCGAAACTTTTACGTTCCGATACCTAATGATAAATAACACTATGACTTTTGATCCCTACTTTCGTCAAGCATTGACACTCACTGGATGAATCACCGAAGAAGTACCAAGAAAAGTTGGCAGGAATGAGGGTAACGAGAGACTCAGGGACGCCAGTAAACGTGCTGTGCTTTATTCGAACTTACTCGCGGCGTTATGGTACGAGTAACTAACATTTCCACAGTATATTGTTAAAAGATCTCCTTTCTGGACGGTCGATGAAATTAAGCCTAAGAGACCCGATGCCTTCTTCAGTTTCCACCACTATTGACGAAGATATCGACGAAGATTTGTCACTACTCACCAACAGCCTGGCAAGCTTTCCTTCTTATTCATATTATTACTAGCTGACCCGGCAAACGTTGTTTTGCCATATAAATTATTTCTAGGGACTTTCTATTGCACATATAATTCTTTATTGCACATATAAATACAAACAGTTACATGTGTATAGTAAAGATAGTACAGAGGCGAGCTTATCTCTAAAAGAGATCTCTTCCAGCCAACCCTCAGCAGTGGGATATCTCGTCAGTAGCGGACAGCGGTACGTGCCTAAATAAATTAAATAAATAAATTATTTGTTATACTACACATATAACATAAATACAGATACACTTATATACATACATATATATACATACATATATATACTTACTTTCGATCTGATAAATAATGCTCTTTCAATATTTTTTTAAAGGAGTGGATTGATGGGCTTTTCCGAATGTGTGTTGGTAATTTATTCCACAGTTGAGCAGCACGGTAGGTAAAGGAATTACAGAAAAATTTAGTTTGCGCAACTGGGAGCAGCAGCGTCTTGGCATGGCAAGAACGACGGGAACGAACGGTAGGAGGGCGGAGGTTGAATCGGCAACGAAGGTAAGCGGGAGCAGTGGGATTATGAAGGATCTTGAAGAGGAAAGTAAGAACGTGGAAATTGCAGTGTAGAAAAAAAACTAACTTACTTATACCTTATACTTATACCTGAATAATTACTAAAATGACTATTAAAAAATAGGGGTTGGTGATAGAAGGGTGAAAATTTAGGGTTGTATGTATATTTTATGCCACATTAAAAAAACTTGTCCAAAAAATAAAGTTAGACAACTCTTATCAGTTAGGGGTATGAAAAATAGATAGTAGCCGATTCTCAGATCTACTGAATATGCATATAAAATTTCATAAAAATCGATCAAGCCGTTTCGGAGGAGTATGGTAACTAACATTGTGACACGAGAATTTTATACGAGTATATAAGATTTGTTTCAGAAATATTGAAATAGAACGTTGCACCAGTATAACTCGACAGCAGTACTCTTCCTGGGCTACGAATGCGCAATGCATTAATTTTGTAGTTGTAGTAGTAGTAGGCAAACTGGTTCAATAATGTAAGCGGCAACTGGTGTAATAATAAAAACTCGTTAAAAATATATTTACACATCAAAACAAATGCATTGAATACCAATTTTAAACAACTAAAATTAATTGAATAGTAATATTAATATTAATATTCAGAAACTTCGCTACAGCATAATAATTAACAGCATGTAAGAAAAAGTTTTTTTTTTACAAGGAACAACGACTTTTCAGGATCAATATTTCCGGACGATACCATCACCTAGCCATCATATCATTACATCATCAATCTTGGATTTATCCCCGCGCACGCCCGTCAAATGAGTGGAATTAATATTCGTGAATTTCGAGATTTATAATAAAATGACCTAGTAAGCAGGTTTAGCAAATTTCGAAAAAAATCAACAAAAATCGAATCAGTAAAACTTTGAGTCACAAGCTTTTATTATAAGCAAGCTTCGGTTTATATATACAAGCTTCGGTGCCCGCGACTACGTCCGCGCGGAATAGTTATTTTTTTATTATTTATTTATAATAAGAAAAATAAATGAAATATCTAAAATTAAAGTAGCCTAAGTTACTCTTTATTACATCAGCTATCTGCCAGTGAAAGTCCCGTCAAAATCGGTCCAGCCGTTTCAGAGATTAGCAGGAACAAACAGACAGACAGACCAAAATTGTAAAAAAAAAAATTTTTGATATATGTACCGAGTATACATCCATAGCATTTAATAAAAAGCGGTTATTTTAATATTACATATATATATGTATACATATTAGCATTTTTAATTCCTGTACCGCCCATGATACATACTTAGTCTGGCCATAAATACTGTTTTAATTAAAAATAAACAAAATATTACATTTGAATTTGGAATCTGTCATTTTTATATGATTGTTCATTGAGCTTTCTCATTTTGGCTCCAAAACATTGTACAATATTTTGCGATATAAAATGGAGTGGGGTGATAAACAGAACCGAATCGCTGCGATTGCATTACACAAAGTAGGTATGGAGACAAATGCGATTTTTAAAACTCTCCATACTCTTGGTATTAGTAAAATGTTTGTGTGCCAGGCTATTAATAGGTACAATGAGACCACCTCTGTTTATGACAGAAAAATATCTGGCCGTCCACGTAGTGTTCGTAAGAAAAAGGTGGTCAAAGCAGTAAGGGAAAGAATTCGAAGAAATCCTGTCCGAAAGCAAAAGATTTTATCTCGGGAGATGTAGATAGCACCTAGAACCATGTCGCGTATTTTAAAAGGTGACTTAGAACTTGGAACCTATAAGAGATATACTGGTCATTTCTTAACTGATAATTAATAAAATAATAGGGTGGTAAAATCGAAACAACTACTGAAGCGATACGCAAAGGGAGGTCACAGAAAAAAATTGTTTACGGATGAGAAAATTTTTACAATTGGGCAACATTTTAACAAACAAAATGACCGTATTTATGCTTAAAGCTCTAAGGAAGCTTCCCAATTAGTCGACAGAGTGCAACGTGGGCACTATCCGACTTCAGTGATGGTTTGGTGGGGTATTAGCTATGAAGGAGTGACTGAGCCATACTTTTGTAAAAAAGGTATCAAAATATCGGCACAAGTGTATCAAGATACCATTCTTGAGAAGGTAGTGAAGCCCCTTAACAACACGATGTTCAATAACCAAGAATGGTCCTTCCAGCAAGACTCGGCGCCGGGTCATAAAGCTCGGTCTACGCAGTCTTAGTTGGAAACGAACGTTTCGGACTTCATCAGAGCTGAAGACTGGCCGTCGCCGTCTAGTCCCGATCTTAATCCGCTGGATTATGATTTATGGTCAGTTTTAGACAGTACGGCTTGCTCTAAACGCCATGATAATTTGGAATCCCTAAAACAATCCGTACGATTGGCAGTGAAGAATTTTCCCATGGAAAGAGTACGTGCTTCTATTGATAATTGGCCTCAACGTATAAAGGACTGTATGGCAGCCAATGGAGACCACTTCAAATAAGCTTTTTATATTTTAAATTGTTTTATATTTATGTATTAAACTAACTGTAAAAGTAATAAATGTTATTTGCAATAGATTTTTTTCTTTTTTTCAGTATTTATGGCAAAACTAGGTACGAGTGTAATGTTTTTCATCACACGTGAGGAATCCTATAAAACTATGATGCAATTATGAAAAACGAATTCAAGTAATTAAGTTCTCATAGACTATATAGCTAAGTACCTATTTATAGATTTCATTTAAAGGAGAATTTTTTGCCCATTGTTGTATGGAGTTTGGTTTCAATATTATTTTTGTTGTGCACAAATGAAACCTGCTGCAATCTGTAGGGCTTCAACTATCTATTCGCATAAAAGTAACGTTGTTTATAAATAACTCCGGAATTACGAGAAAAATGCTCATAAAATTCTTCATTTTTGGTTATTTTTGACCGGTAATATCACGTACATTTTTCGGTTGGATTATAGATAGCTGCTACATATAACGTATGCATATGAGGCATAAATAAGTAAATAATTTTATTCTTCGGCTTTGCACGAGTAGCAGAACATGTACCTACGTAGTCAGCATGATTTTTTTTCAAAATCTTTAAAATCATCGTCGTAATTCACCCATATCATATACATACGAGTATGTACTTATTAGATTATTATTTGATATTTTGTTATATTTCCAGCGAGCAGAACCGCCAGCGAAATTGTTGTATTTGGAAATGTAAAATAAAACATGGTAGTAGTCCATATTAGTGAATTTAAAAGGAAAACTATCACAATGTTGAGGATGCTTTACAGGTCAACGAGTAATTAGAGAGAAGAAAATACATTGTAAAATCACAATGTATTTTCTTTTTTGAAAACGTACAAATGCACTAAACATTTTGCTTCCTAGTTTCTAATTGAATTAATGGTCAAGTAGTGGAACTACCCCCTGCGATACATAGGCAATTTTAGTTCATTTCAATTTTGTCCATCATTTTAGTTCCGATATTTTAAACTAGATGGCGCTGTTCGATAATTACATCGCGCTGTGGTTTCGTTTTCATCAATCTTAGCAAAGCGAAGCAAATACGGAACTCTCCTTCTCTAGTCCGGTGACGTAGTGACAGCCCACTCGGGGCTAACTACATAGTCAGGTCTAAAAAAAAAAAAAAAACGTAACTCTTCTACGACGTCCTGAGCCGAGGTTCGACTCCCTCTCGGGGGCCCTTAGGCTGTCGTTTTACTTAGTTTGCTAGGCTGTGGTTCCTCACGCCCGCCTCTTTAGTCCGGTGACGTAGTAACAGCCTAACTACATAGTCAGGTCAAAAAATAAAAAAAAAACGGAACCCTTCTTTAGTCCGGTGACGTAGTAACAGGTTTTTTTGCTACGAAAAATCGCATCATTGGACCTCCATAGGTTATTTCCTTAACGTTGTAGACCTCTAGACGTTGTATAAAAAAATATTGAATTAAGTTCGACGTTGTACATCTTTGTGCATACAGTTTAAATAAATAAATAAGTAAGTACAATATTAATTCCGTTTTAAAGCTATATCAAAGCGAAAGATATTTCAGTTGTAAGAATTTTTTAAGGACAATGCTACTAGAATAATAGTATATACGTTCGCTTGTTATTGTCGTGATCCCGCTATGCAAATAAGTTTCTTAAAGACGACCACATTGTTATAATTCAAATACACACTATTTACATTACATGGTTTGCGTCACAAACTCAAAGCTAAACTTGCAGTTGTTCAAATATGATTACGCTCAAGGGTGACAGAGAGTCTAGTGTGTAAGGGTCCTTGTTTATTCAAACTGCCAAAAGAGAAGAAAACAGATAGGCATGTTTAATACCATCATCATCATCATTCGAGCGTTAATCCCGCGACACGAGCGAAATCTTAGGACGCGACCGTCCTAAGATTTCGCTTCGGAGGCCAGGATCCGCTTTGCTGTTTTCATTCCTCCATTTCGCGTGGTCTTCGGCATCCCTTATAAGGGATATCATCAGATATACCATTGGTGCGCATGTCATCCCTCACGACGTCAAGCCAACACTTCTTGGGTCTACCTTCGAAACTCGGCGGATGTGGCATGGCTAAACATTTGTTCCCCACGTAATTTGCCGGTTTTCGTAAAACGTGGCCGTACCACCGTAGGTGACACACTTGCTGTTTGTCTCCTATGCCACGGGCACGAAGGCTACCGCGAATGCGGGAATTCCTTACGCGATCCTTTTGTGTCACTCCAGCGCGGCATATTCATCTCCGTGACACGCAGTTCCTGCTTGTGCCGCTCAAGTACAGGCCACTCTTCGCTGCCATATAAAAGAACAGAATAATACCTTGTCACGTGGTTAATTACAGCATGAAGTAGTTTGCCGTGATCGAGGACTGGGTCACCCAATATCTAACTGGTGGAGTTATTGCCAATAATACCATAAGAAAAAGACGTCGCAGTTACCAGTAAAGTAGAATAGTTTTAAAGAGAAAAATTTTTATGTACATGAGGTGTTGCGAATGTCCCTCAGGGTCCCGAGTGCTATGAATGTCTAGAGGCCTCAAAATAAAAAACTCTTCATACTTTTAATTTATGAACTTTTGTGTATCAATGAAATAAAAATACTAAGTATAGCGATAATTATTTTGTTTTGGTACAATCCCGAATGTTCAAATCAATAGCAATATCAATAGCGCAAAATATGTAATGTTTTGCGCTCAGACTCAAATAAGCTGCTAAGAAAGCAAACAAACAAGATATATCTTATTATATTTGTTATTCCGTTGAAGTAGGGGTTTTTTATCAATAATATATTACTTATGGGTATAATATATACAAACATATGTTTTTATTTCAACATATTTTAAATTTTTACCTTGATTTTATACCACAGGCTACCTGTTTACCTGAACCTCACTCGAACGAAACGGCCGGTGCTACGAGTAGTGCACCGTCACACACTGGGACGGATTTCGGCTATACGGACGTTGGATTATTTTGTAACATGTCATTATTTTCTTTATGACAATCGAGAGTCATAACTAAGAAGGCGATTAGATGTTGTTAGGGCATTTTGTTTTGTAAATATTATAATTTACGAGAATAATTGAATTAAAAGAAATTGTATGGGACGATGTTCTAACTTGCTCAATAAGTACCAAGTCTTGACAGATTTCAGCTTGATATTTTTCAGGTTTAATCTACGGGTGTGTATATCAATATAAACATAGCATTGTCCCGCAGTGACCCGTTCTCCAGATAAATTAAGCTGAATTCGGTACTTTTTCAAATATTTCTAATGGATTATTTCAAGTAAGATTACTCCAAATAATTATAAAAATAAGGCAGAACATGTCTATTATGAATTTTGTGTTAATTTAATTACTTATCAATAAGACTATTACTTAAGATGACGTCTTAATTATAACAAAATTAAAACAAGCAAAGATTTAATACAATATATAAAAATTGAGGTTTTAATTTACAAAATTTATTTGTGTTGTGTCAGTTAAAGTATAAATAATTAATTATTCCATGTCGCTAATATCACTTATATTGGTTCTATCTATAAATTCAGATTCAAAAATATCTTGAGTAGTAAGCAGCACAAGATTCTGAGCTTCAGGAGAGAGATTATGGAATATGATATGACCTCATTTCACGCATACCGGATTACTTTTCAGGAATGCCCTTCTCTATATTTTCTAAACTTTTTGTTTCTCGCTTCTGAAGCTTCTTCAGAAAGTTTTCCGATAGGCATCAATCCAAAATGATCAATTATGTCTGCTCCGTGTATAAGAATCTTATGGACGATAGCAGGCATATTATACCACGGGTATAGTTTTACAAACAAAACTGCTGTATCTCGGCAAAATTGAGAAACATAAGAAACATCTACACGTTCTCCACATGCTATTGTTTGCAGTATGACATGGAACCTTTTAATTCAATTTTCAATAATGCTTGTAATAGGTGTAGTTGTTTTACTATTAGCAAAAATTTTTCTGGCCGTGTTGCCATTATTTGTGGTTCCAGCGCCCTGTTTCACTCTCATCACACTGATCTCACTAATTTGGAACGATTCGTGAATTAGCTTCTTACGAGTCTCTAATATGTATTTATTTTCTTTTATTGCAGTCCATTGTTTGAAGTCTAGCCTGTAAGCTAAAATTTTTTTTTATTACTATTTGACTTCTTCTATGTGAAGTTAACATTTCATATATCTGATTTCGGGCATGTAGAGATAAAAGTCCATACTTGTACGTTTCTTTATCTACTGGTCGTCTGTAAATCGCGTTTAGATTGTTAACTTCTGAGTATCGCAGGAAGCAGGTAAAGTGTCAGAAATATACGACGAAATTTTGCCATCTATCATTGTTAAGAGCAACTCGTGACTTACAGATAATTCTCCTACTTTTGTAGGCTGCATGACTTCAATTTGGTATTCAACTACTTTCCTCTCTGTTTCTGAAGTCTCTTTAGTTTCTTTTGTGAATCTGAAAATAATAAGCTGACAGTACAATGTAGATGACGGTCGATCGTTTTCCCACATAATATCACCATCCGAAAGACGCCATATTGGAACCAAACTAATCATAAAGACACTTGAGTTATCAAAATCAGCCTTTTGGTTATAATTGCTTTGTCCTGAATCCCCATCATTGCTTACAAGTTTTACATTAGCCTTTGTATTCATTTCTAACATATTTGCTCTAATGAGTCTAGATACAGTTAAATCGAGCATATGTTCTTATGAGGGATAACAATCCAGTTTTGTCTGATTTTGAAATATGGAGGAAACAGTCCAGAATGCAATTCATTGGCTGACTCTCTCAGACTCATGTATTTTGCCACTTTGAAAGTTTAAGTGACACTAAGAGACCCAGTGCCTTTTCAGCGGAATATGCCTTTTTTCGCTTAAGCTGGATATCTTCAGGATGTTTAAAAAGATGGCAAATTCTGCTTACGTCTTCAGTACCATTGTACTTCAAAGTTCTTACTGTAGACCTTTATAGTTCTCAACAAGGAATCACTTAAAGTATGAATACGTCTTCTCTTTTGTCTTGAGCTCATTTCTTCGAAAGGTTTCTTCGGAGTAAAAGAAGTGGAAGCTTCATGTATACTAGGAGGTAGAATTTCTAAATTATCAGATGGCTTAATGTCAATAACATCAACTTAATCTCCTTCAGTAGCAAAAAAGCTGGGCCATACTGTGGAACATTCTAACCAATTTTCGTTATTTAAAAAAAAAATTGCGAAAGTATGATTAGCATCAATCAACCTACATTTCGTATTAGAAGTATACTTACTTCTGGCTAAATTTTGAGAAAATTGCAGCATTTTCTTCATTCAATTGCAAGCCAAACGCCGGTTTTAGATGATCACAAAATTTTGCTCTAACTGAAAAGGATTTAAGTTTCTCTTTTAAAAGTATAAATAAGTCGATATTATTTACAAAATGTTTTGTATCGATCGCAAATATTTGAGAATTGCAAAGAAAGATAGTTAGCACTGTTAGTATGGACTCGAAATTATTTATATATGTCATAACTGTGTCTTTCTAGGTTTAATATAATAATCCTACTATAATATTATAAATGCGAAAGTTAAGTTTGTAAGTTAAGTTTGTATGTATGGATGTTTGTTGATCTTTCACGCTTAAACGGCTGAACGGATTTGAATGAAATTTGGCACGTAGATAGGTTAGGATCTGGATTAATACATAGGCTACGTTATTTGACTCCACGCGGGCGGAGCCGCGGGCAGCAGCTAGTAATATATAAAGGTGATTCTATAATGTATTTAACAAGATCAACTATTTAAGGCAAATACCACAAAACATGTTATAAGCTTGCAGGTTGGTTACAATCTGCATAAATTAGACTGAATATATATCATTATATAGTCAGACAATAGTAATGTCTAATCTCTTCTAGAAATGTACGGACAGAATTTGCCGGGCTCTGAGTATAGGGTACGTACATCTAGATAACGTGTTATCTATTTCATACAAACAGTATGAACGAAATCACTGATAATATAATTATCTTTGTTTAGAACTAGCGGTGAATGAATGAATGTGAAAAAAGCGAGTAAGGTATGTAAGGATCGAGTCGCGTGGCGCTCGGTTCTCTCTGCCTACCCCGTAAGGGATTTGGCGTGAAGTTATAGATAGATAGAACCAGCGGCTCAATCGGTACGAATTTGACAAAACTAATCATAAAATTGAAATATATTTAGTAATAATGCGTTTGTTTCATTTATTATGAAAACTATTATATAACGTAAATTAAACACTAATGTTGTAGCACGATATATTTCTAAAAGCACCTAAGTTCAGCTTCATTTATCTGGAGAACGGGGCAGTCCGGGATATCAAGCAGAGATCTGGCACGACTTGTTACTTATAGAGCAAGTTAGATATCGCCCCATAGATTTTTTTTTAATTCAATTTTTCTAGTAAATTATAATATTTCCTAGAATAATTTAATAAAAAAAAAAAATTAAAAATAACCGAAATCCGCCCTAGTGTGCGTCAGTATAAACATTACTTGACGTACATTTCTATCAATAGTTGCATTACTGGAAAATAAATATAATGATTGTGTAATGTTTCAGCTAATACCTAGGAAGCTGTTCGAGATGCTGCCCAAAATGGTCTCAATCTTATAAACAAATGGTTAACGACCAATCTGCTGACCCTAAACTTAGATAAGACCAAATATATACCCTTTTCCATGCGCAATGTATCTCGGGGTCAAGCGCTTATTGAGCCCCTAATTGCTCATAATTGTACTACAAACAGCAATGCATCCTGCTCTTGTCAAACCATCAATTCTGTTAACTCCATAAACTATCTTGGTGTCGTAATTGACAACAACCTATCTTTTTTAAAACACTTTGACGTACTTTCTTCAAGACTGCGTAAGATAATTTATATTTTTAAAAATTTGCGCCATGCCATGGATCAAAAATCACTTAGACTCATTTATCTCGCACTTGGACAAAGTCTTATTTCTTACTGCATTACTTCGTGGGGTGGCGCCCCTAAAACCAACCTAAAAAAAAATTGAATCTCACAAAGAGCTATGTTAAAAGTCAGTGGTTTCTTTCCTTTTCGTTACTCGACTGAGCTACTCTATCAACACTGGAAGGTGTTAACGGTACGACAAATATTTACTCGTAGCACTATATTAAAACAGCATACAATAACAACTTGCTCGTACAATACCCAAACACAGAGTGTGCTAGGCGTGTAAAAAATGTGTGTGTACCTTTCACTACAAAGGCAATTTTTACAAGAAAGTATTTCTGTTATTTAGGTTCATACTTATATAATAAAATTAATAAGATCTTGTCTATCCATTCTTGCAACAAACAGGAGTGCAAGGTGAAAGTCCAGAATTGGCTATCTTTCTTAAATTACGATCAAACAGAAATGCTTCTCACAAGTAACACTTGACATCTGAAAACACCTATTTATACTACATGACAACAATGCCTAAGCAAAAATGTATCTATTCATATTACACATAAGTATATATGTTTATATATACATATACATATATATATATATATATACATATATATATATATATATATATAAACAATATAATGATCGTAAAAGCTTAAAATAAATCCCACACACTATAGCCTAATATTAGTGAAACATGTTTTTATGTTATTAATTGTACTCGTATTTTTGTTTTGTTTTTTGATTTAATAACTCTTACTCCAATTTTGATTATACAAAATTGTACAACAAATTGGTTAAAAAGACAATATTTACCCTATTTGAGAGGTGTGAACCTGGCGTCCTGTAATACAGGCTTATCAAAGCCTACTTCAGGCACCAGCTTTTCACACTAAAATGTTTTACACAATTGTAAGGTCGCATAGATTACATCATTCACCTTTGTATTTTATATCTATACATTTCTTATCTTTTGTGTCAAACTGTGTGAGAAGAAAATAAAGAAGTTTATTATTTAAAAAAAAAATGTATGATGTGTATAGTTCTCTTAACAAAGGTAGTATCTATCTACCTACATAATAACTTCGCACCTATTCCTTGATGTAAAGCGATTACCGTAGCCTATGAACGCTTGTAATACATTAATTATCACTCGTGTGATGCCTCCTCTGCTGCTGATACAGGGACTCCTTAGGAGCTTTCTGATGACCACCTCACTCACAGGCTGGCCGCGGTTTCCTATGAGGTGGAGGTACTTCCCCAGACGGACTACCTCTCTTAAAACTTCGAGACCAAGACAAACAAGCATGTTCATGCACACAAATATTTGTCATGTGTGGGAATCGAACCCACGAGCGTTGGTGTCAAAGTCGCGTCATTCACGACTGCGCCACCGAACTCGTCAGAGCCTAGTATCTTAGAGGAAAACCTATACTAAAACAGGCAAGAATGAATTGGACACTGCGAGCGATTTTTGTGTGAATCGGAACATATATAATTAATTCATCCATGTCGGTAGATGTAATAATTGAACAACTAATGTACGAGTAAGACAAATATCACCTTAGTCTTCCTGCGACCACGGACGCTGCAAAGCGTTCGAAACGTCAGGTTCAACAAAATAAATAAAACACGCGTTAAAAATTGTTTAAATCAATGTGTAACAATCGCGAAAACCTAAGACAATACTATGATAGCCCATTGTTTAGAAATGTTTATAGACTATTTTTATATCAAATATTTTGAGATTTTGCCTCCCTTTGCATGTTCTACCGGTTGAATAATGGGTTGTGTTCTGTGCAGTTGTTCGACATTATGCCAACAGCCTCGTTTTACAATCGCACAGCTCGCCGACACGACACGGAGTTCATCCTCATACACTGGAACCGCAATGGTCGCGTACTGTGGGGTTCTAGAGAAGTTTTCTACCGAGACCTATTAAGTTGTGGGATGAGCTACCTGCCGAGGTTTTCCCGAGGGACTACAGTATGGGATTCTTCAAGAAAGTCGTGAAGAGGTTCTTACAGCGTCGGCAGCGCAAGGGTGACACCCCTGGTGCTGCAAGTGTCTATAGGCTACGGCAACTGCTTACGATCAGGCAGGCCGTAAGCGCACCTTAGTGGTATAAACAAAAAAAAAATAACATTACGCTACGACCATTCCGAAACGGCAGGTAAGTCCGCGAGATACGGCTAGTAATCTCAGAATACAGAATAAACCAGAAGGAGCCTACTGCCGATAATACATGCGGTCCGCTGTGTCCAGAAACATTTCGCAATCCCCCGCACTCCTCATACTTCCCACCCGTACAGTATTGCTAGCTTAGTGAGAGTTCGCCTCTTTTAGGGTAAATTAAAAGTGTTATATTAATATAAAAGATGTTATATTAATATACTGTTATGCATAAAAAAATGCTTTAGTAAAATAAATCACAAGTAATTTACAAAAAATATGTCTTTACTTAGGTACATTTTGTTGTACTAATAATATTGCCGTTTTGATTCTGAAACGTAAAAATGTATTGATTACATTTTTACGTTTCGACAAATGAAGAAGTCTTGCTCTTTGCTTTTATAATTTCATCAGTGGGGAACTGAAATTCCATATATGTATATAATATAATAATTAGAATAGTTTTACACAAAACATTTTTGTAAAAATACTACTATTTACACAATTTCACATATGCAGACTATATACCAAAAACATTAGTTTAGTATTTCAATCATTATTATTAAGTCAATAATTATTATTTATTTCAGGCAATATTTATATTGAAAGATCTCAAATAATGTAAACATAGGCTCATATCGTAAATACCTTAAAATTAAATAAATGTATTTACATATTTTATATTAATCAAACTATTTTTTAATTACTTAACATGCATTTATTATTTATTTTATCAATGTCAACTTTATAAAAAAGTAGGGAAAAGAAACCAGTAAAACTGGCAACATGAACAAAATGGACTCGCCCAAATTGTTTACCACTATCAACGAGTAAAAGAAATTCATTATTTAAATAAAATGAGATATAAGTGCGCTAGTTACACATGAAATGTGATCCCATCTTGTTTTTTTATGCTTCTAACTGCATTCTTGCAGGTGGGAACCGCACAAGACGGCATTATTTAATAAAAACTATCGAGAAATTTTTACGCGTAATAGACACGGTGGCCAAATATATACTAGTCGTCCAAATGTCAAACTACTCTCATTGAGAGTAGTTTGTATGGCTTCAGTTTTGGGCGTGTTTGCGGTTTCTGGTTTATTCTGTATTCTGAGCTAGTAATATAAACTGACCGTAACCTATGTAGTCGCCTGTAACATAAAATATGGCTTGCGAGCTGCGACCGCATCTGCTAACGTAGCAACTCCTTTCTGGTTTACTTATTAATTTTTACTTTAATATTTTAAATGTGTAGGTAATAATAAAGATTTATGTATCTAATAACGTTACGACTTAAGACTTGTGAAAACAACGGTACACTAGGCGAGTCAAGACATGCCAAGAGATGCGCAGGCGACGACGGGACTCACGGGACGGGGTACAGCGTCGCTCGTTGCTATGGTTACGTGTCCCTCCCTCCAAACCTCAACACAAGTGAGATCCGATTTTTGAGTTCTGCTCAGTTTCATCATTCATGACGCGGATTATATGATGTATCATTTCCAAGTCAAATAGGAAAATGAAATATGATAATTTTTGAAATTTTCATAAACTTTTATTTGGTTTTACCTAAATTTATTAAAATGATATTGGATGTGTACCAATTTAGATAAAGTAAGATATTATGAAGTATTAGGACGGGGCACATAAAACAGTGACAGTCCAGTGGAAAAGAACTACTGACAAATTGATCCTCGGTTCGAATCCTAATATGAACTACTAAATTCGTGTTTTCGGATTTATGAACATATTTATAATTATCACTTGTTCGACGGTGAAGGAAAACATTGTGAGGACACCCTTCAAGAAGTTATATTTCCAAAGAAGTGACCTAATCTAAGAAAGGTCTGTTTTTCCCTCTGGTTTGAGGTGGGCTGATGGCAGTCGCTCCCTGTAAAAATCACTATCTTCGCCAAATCATTAGGCTTAAGTAGCGGACTCCGCCAATTTTAATCGTTTGGGAAACGAGATTACGCAAAGAAGAAGACGAAACATAAAGAAAAACTGCACTGGTCGAGAGAATAAGACCAACACGTTTGTCATATGTATACGCCAATTTTGGCATGAAACAAACCCTGTTCTACACATAATACGGTACTCGTAGTTGTAAAAATAATGTCGTGAATATTTTTAGAACGACATTGGGCGTAAGTAACCATAACCGGTTTACAATCGATGACATTTGCGTGGCATTTTGGACGGTAATGTCAGCAACGATGACGAGACAGTGCGTGTGAGCAAAAGCAATCACGGAAAAACAATGGTAGATATGAAGGAATGTGCAGAAAAAAATATAACTCTCGAATAAAGATGCATAAACGGTTATCGCATTTAATTTGTCCATGTAAGTGATGAAATTGACGGGTTTATATTTATTACATTAGCTTTGCCTATGACTCAACTAACGCAGGATCCTATTATCGAGGTAAGATGAACCCTATGTGCTTCTGCAAGATTCACACTGGCTCTGTATCAAACATTACGATCTACTTATCGTAATAAAATTTGATACAGAGGTAGTCTCGGTTTGCTCAGGCAACCCTACTGTATTGCTCTAGATACCTATTCCGAGAATGGGAAAATTTAAATGAGACAGTATCGCCCCATTAGTTTAGTCTTGATTGTCGATTATTTAATTACAACATGTTTTCTTGTAGATTGTTTAATTATAAACATATTGACCAAGTTATTGTTGAGATCAAAAATATTTCCTAAAATTTAGTCGTTGGAATTAGCGTCAAGAGTTCAGTAGTTTAGATGCGATGAGGGTAGCAAAGAGACATACACATGGACGTCTGTCTCTTTATTACACTTGTATAGAATGTAATTAATATGCCAGAATTAGGCCAAGGAAATATTCTACCGGTCTAGGCAGAGTTACATTCGCATAAGTTTTATACATTACTAGCTATCCGCCCCGGCTTCGCACGGGTGATATGATCGCTACCAAACTTCAAAGGATCACCTGCTGTTGTAACCTGAAGATTCACTGAAAATTTCATCAAAGAGTCCATAGAGGACATACAGACAAACATTAATTTTTATATTGTACTTATTATTTGTACAAATTGTACTTATATTCGTTTGCGTATTTGTAACAGCTTATAGTTTAATGAAATGATCAGCTCGACACACTTAACGTTTCCAACATGTACACGACTAAAAATCTGTGATGTAATCATCTTAGAACTGTTTGTTAAATTATAAGACAGAGAAAATGAGCGGTCTGGTTTGGTGTCATGTTTGACGAGGTGATGATGTAGTATCATATAGTATAGCAGTCGACAATTTTGTGAAATGGTGGCATTACATGATATGGTCGCCAATTATTAGTCGGTAATTTAATGTTCAACGTTCAGCGATTTGTATAGCAACGTATGTTACATAAAGCGGTGAATGATATTTATTGATAATAATTTATGCTATCGTTTTGTTTTACCAACGTGGAGTACGCGCACGCGGGATGAAATTATTGGAGTTTTTTTTTGTTACGCGAAATAAGTATAACTTCTTAGGTACGTACATAAGTATACACACACTTTTTTTATTCGGTAAATATACTATTATCTAAGTACTTCTTGTCTTTGATAAAAAATATTACTAACGCTAACACTAAAAAATGTTCTAAATAAACATATTCTTTATCTGGTAATTGATTTATAGCTAATCAAAGGTAGTTTTATCAGTGCCGCCAGCGGTGAATAACTGTTTGGCTAAATCATGAAACAGCCGCTTGTTTAGGGACTGATATCGTGAAATGATCTCTATTTATTGACTAAGCAAGCCTTGTTGTTATATAGTCAACAAACAGTTACATAAAATACCATCTTTTCCTTTTTTCATGATGAATTCTACGATCTGGCTACGACTTATATACTGAGTCCCTAGCCATGATAGATGTCGGTAAAAGGAAATGAGTTAACACCGCAAAATAAGTGATAGTGCAAATGGCGCGCCTGAGCCCCGCTGCGTAACATCAACATCGCATCGCGCTGAGTCGCTTCCTACCGCCCGCCGCCGCTCGTAGTGCCGGCAATCGGCTGCTACGGTCGCGGTGTACGGCCGATTGCCGACGGTGGCAGCGGAGTGGATGACCTTCGCGTGCGCTCTACCTCGGACACTTTCACCTTGCTTACCACTATGTTAGCCCACTTGCGCTTATCGCTTCCATTGTTATGCTGTGCACTAGAACACTTGTTGCATAATACGTTGGCAAAAACGATTGATTCTCTATTACATGGCTTAATTATTCGAGTGGCGTGTAAAACGACATTCTGGGAAAACAAGATGAGGGGGTAAGTGGGGACCTATCATGGGTACTAGTATGAGCTGTCCAATTTACAACAAAAGATTGCAATACTTAGAAAGATTGAATTAAACAATTTTAACCATCTTCTCTATTGAAGGCTGGCAAGTACCACCTGCTTGGGATCCAGTTCTAAAAATAATCAAGTCACAAACCCAGAGATCTACTAGAAAACGTCCGGACACGTGAGCGATTTTTGCGTGAATCGGAACGTACATAATTAATCCATCCATGTCGGTAGATGTAATAATTGAATAACTAATGTAAGACAAATATCACCTTAGTCTTCCTGCGGCCACGGACGCTCAAAGTGTTCGAAACGTCAGGTTCAACAAAATGAATAAAACACACTTCCGTTAAAAATTGTTTAATTCAATGTGTAACAATTGCGAAAATCTAAGACAATACTTAAAAAGATTTTTAAATACTAGCTAGGAGCGAAGGCGACACTACAGATGATGTAATCCAGACCTGAACCGCAAATCGCAGCCAGTCACGGATTTAAATTCGACCTCATCTAAGTCCAACGTAAACTAGACTTAAACTGAACCTCACTAGAATAAAGCTCAGCCAAACCTTGTCTAAACCCGATCCAACCGGACCAAAACCTGGCATTAACTGTCCTAAATCGGACCAAATTCGATCCTTACTACCTGATCTTGGCACTTGAAGCTTCTTAATTCACGACAGTAGTGCCAAATTTGTAATGCTGGTAGTTGTCATAATTGTTTACATTAAATCAATTTCACTATTAACGAGATTCAATAATACGCTGTCAAAAGTAAAGTCACGATTACGAAAGTTTACACATCACTTCGACTTTGGAATTAGCATCGAGAACAACCTACTTAGCCTGATAAAAAATACCAGTTCGATAATAATCTACATTATTTCAATAGTATATCCTGGAACATAAAACTTCACCTTTTCGAAGTAGATATAGACATATTATGATCGCAATCAAAACTAGCCAATACATTACAATACATTTAGTATTTGGGAAACATCCCAAGTTTCCCAGTTTTCCCAGTTTAGGTAGGATGGTAGGACTCCAGATTTTTTACAGCATTTTGTTTATAGGCTTGGCTCAGACTCCTGCCGGTAACCTTATCAATATTTTAAATTTATCAACATTTTCTTTAACACTTTTTTTGTAATGCCCATTCAGGATTTCTCTCTGATTAATGAATGCGGAAACAAATCAAATAAAATTCAAGCTGTTCCATGAGAATTATATATTATTCCATTGGGAAATAGGCCTATCCCATAATAATAGCTAAGTTTTTTTCTTACCGATTTAACGTGTTTTGAGGAAGGAAATTATCCTTCGTTAATTTCAGGAGTAAAAGTTAAGTCACGTTATGTTAGTCCGGAATTTGATCTACATTACCTATAGCAAATTTCATTATTCAGTCCATTAGTTTTCAACAACGGACATATCTGTGAGTGCGACTATTTCGAACGTTTCTTTGAGGTTCTCTCTGTGTGAGATAGTTTCGAACGTTTGTTTGAAGTCATCATACTGCCTTATCTCTTTATTGTGGTTAAACTTTCTCACGATTAATAATAATCCGTTCGACAATGTGCGGACGTGAATGCAAGAACGTGATGCAAGTCGTATCAATGTATTTTAATTAAAGTATACGCAAGCAGTTTTCAATGTCGTTTGGTATTCAAATGTATCAGCTGGCTAAATATTGAACAATTTATTAATTGTTCTTATGTTATTGCTTTCAATTCTTTTCATTTCAAGGTTCTATATTACTGCACTAACTTAAACTGTCAGTATATACATAATTAGAAATGAGAGTTTGTTACAAGCGACAAAGAAACGATAATAAAATTTCTATTTCATAAAATTCATGCAAATAACAAGACAAGTAGTGTAGAAGGGTGGAGAGGAGATGCAACGCGCGCGCTGTACCCATGGTGTTCAAGTACGCATGGTTGTAATGTAGGTATCCATCCGAGAACATGCTTCCCACCTGGCCAAAGAAACATTACTGTTTCTTACTAACTTCATTTGGGAATGTAAGTAGCTCACCAAGCACCATCTTTAGCCATTTAAATCCAACATAATATGAAAGCGATGATCTAGCCGATTAGCAAGCGAAGCTGTGGCGTAATGAAGGTAGATTAAAGCTCTATTCAAAAGGGAGCAGTCAGGAAGAGAAATTACCTCCATATTATAAAAGACCGCAACTTCAGCAGTTCACTAACCTCTTTGTATTGTAAACGTCTATGGACGGTTACCATAGCCAATGAGTGATGACTACCGCTTCATTTTAGGCAAGATCTAAAATTCAGCGCAGAGGCAGATGGACAAACTTATGTACGGTCTCTGCGCTGATTTTTAGATCTTGCCTAAAATGAAGCGGTAGTCATCACTCATTGGCTATGGTAACCGTGCTTAGACGTTTACACTTTGTATTGTAAACGTCTATGGACGGTTTGAACGCAGAGGCAGACGGACAAACTTATGTACGGACCCTAAAATGTCACTAATAAGCATTTTTTCATTGAAATGTTTATTACATATTGCTTGTCTTGTTTCGTCTTTTTACAAAGATATATGTTGTTGTTGTAATATCTGTATTGTACGTTTAATTAAAAATAAATTACAATGAAATATAATTAATCTTTTAAATATGAAGGATAATTTAGTGTAAATTAAAAAATAATATTGTAATTACTAAATCTATTGAGTAAGAAATTTATCATTCATATTTAGTCATACTAAACGCTATCTAATATATTTCACATATACATAAGTGTCTGTTTCGTCATTCTTTCCTCTTGCATTTATCAACCAAGACTGCATGCCTCTTCTTATCTTACACCGATACTTTCTTTTAGACTAAACAGTCTTTCGTACTTAATCACTGCGAACGCAGTCTGTAATCGTTACATTACAGATTTTGCGCAACGCTCTACTGCGTTTATTCACCTTTCATACTCTCTCTGCAATACCAATCTCTTACTTCCCGCGTTAGTGTTGAGTATAGTGAACTAATCATTATTTATTAGCAATGCTTATTGTATAGCGACTGTCTTCTGGGGTCAGTTTTCACTGCCTAAAATGATTCCTAACGCAATGATATTAAATCTCATTCTCTTGTTCTAACACTTCATCATTGAATTTAAACTCTTACGTTCTTTATAGTTTTCTCTCTTTCAAATTCTACTATCATTATTTGCGTCGCAAAAAAATTAAGTAAAAAATCTCTAAAATGTCAAAAATCAGTCTGTGGTAATTACGTAAAACGAATTGGTTATTGTTCACCATACTTCACATTGTTTCTCGTGCTGATGCTGACTTAGATGTAAGTAGATATAGGTACAATATCCATACGTCTTATCACTACATATTACAAAACAAAGTCCCACGCCGCTACTGTCATGTTCGCGATAAACACAAAAACTACTGAATGGATCATGCGGTTTTCACCCCTAGACACAGTGATTCTTGAGGAAGGTTTAGGTGAATAATTTGTTAAGATTTTGTGTAAATCGGTTGAAATATGACGATCATTGTTGAAAATGTCGGAAATGGTCAAGCCGCCTGGGAGCTTTCATTGGATATTATACGGATTTACAGTATTAATACTTATCAACTTAAATAAAGCATCTCATGCACATTATGATAATCCTTTACACCATACAATTTAAATAATGGACCCGACAGACTTTGTCCTACTTGAACGTTGCTGTTAGCTTGTGTGCAATTTTGACGAGCTCGGTGGCTCAATAGTGAATAAGTGTGAATAAGTGCATCAAAGCAGCCCGCCTGGGGAAGTACCTCCACCTCACAGAAAACCGCAGCCAAATAACAACTGGGCTGTTGTGTTCCTGCGTGTGAGTGAGGTCACCAGTAAGCTCCCAAGGAGTTGCTGTGTAAGCAGCAGAGGAGGCATCGCATATAATTAACATATCGCAAGCGTTAATAGGCTACGGTACCCGCTTTACATCAGGTGCCTCCCGACGTAGTATAATTTTTGTTTTTTCTTTCCGAGTCCATATGTGAATCTAAACCATCTGGGGACCCAAATCGGTCCAGCTTTTTAGTAGGAGCTTGATTGCATCGCTATCTACCAGGTGCAAATGTGAATATAAAACATTCTCGATGTAGACATAATATGCTCTACTACCCGTGCGAAGCCGGGGTGGGTCTCTAGTAAGTAATAATTACCGAATTCTTGGAACTTTCGCGTGATTAGTTCACAACGAGCAAAGCCCTAGTGGGAGTTTTACAAAGACTTACGTTTGCTACAACGTCGATAATTTGTATGAAAAATATAGCAGCGCCTCTAGCAGATCCTTTCAGAACTTCAAGATCATTAGTGATCGATGCTTAAGACTCTATACAAATTTGAAAACCTTAACACAAACGCCAAAGTAAAGTAAAATTAATTAAATTAGGTATCCTGCTATCATGATCTCCAATTTATATATAGTGTAGCTCAAGTTGTACGAACTGGAAAAATGAAAGGAATCAATTATCTAAAGAACCTGTTGGCTATAAAATAAAAAAAATCTTGTGATACGAGTACAAATAAAAATAAACAGACAAACAACAGAAATAACAAGAAGGGAGTTAGTATCTATTCACAATCAGACACCCCTCTAACAAAACCTTTACAAGAAAAGCTGCCAAGTGTTAGTTGGACTCGCGCACCGAGGTTTCAGTATAGTTTAGTCAGTTGAAAATATAAATTGTTATTAAGATATAATATCTACCACTACAAAACTAATAATTTAAACAGAGAAAAATAATATTAATATGTGCGATTAGGTTACACAGCTCACGTTTCATTTTCGCCTACTTTGATTATAAAGGATTTTTGATGATTTTAAAAATTTACGCTAGTTACAAACATCATTCTATTTTATTTATTTAGTATCTATCCACCCATTCATTTAGTGATAACGCGGCGATATATATCCAACACGTAGAGCCCCCTTTGGGAACACTGTTGTAATAAACTGATTCTAGATATTAATGGATCAATATATATATGTTATGGTATTGTATTGGCATACGTGTGAAATGTGTCGAAAATTTATATGGCTATTGACGTGAGATTTACGTAGTATTGTTATTATTTATTTAGATAGTTTACTTGTTAAATACCTGCGAATTGATTTATATTCATGGGTTCATGGGTCACGACATCTTTATAAATTGAACACGAAATAAAAAAACTGTTATTTATTTTTTAATATGAAATTTATTATCCTAATGACTAAATTAAATATGAAATGGAAATAGATAGATAATACAGAACTAAACACCACCACAAACCGAATACAGAAAACAACTTTTCACGAAAAATATTTATAACGTGTTCACTTTTTAAAAATGTTTCACAATATAATGTTTGGTATCATTATATTTTCTTCCCACTACATCTTATATAGGGTTCTATATCGTGATAGAACCTTTTGTTGTACGTCTGCTGTGAATTTTTCTCCTTTTCTTAGTAACGCGTGGAGGTGTCATGACAAAAATAAAAACAAATACTAACCTAAATAATGGAATTTGGAGTAGTAAAAAAATCAACCATCTAAGTCAACGAAATGAAAAATACGACCTTTTATTCCTTATATACAAGGGAATCAAAACCTACAGGGTGCCAATTGCCATTGACCTAGAATCACGAAACTTGGCAAGAAGTAAGATCTCACAGCACATGTAAAAGTCACAAAATTACATTTACTTTTGGGTCATGAACTGTGACCTATACCGACGTAGGAGAGAATATTTTTCAACTGCAAAGTTAAATTTGTTCTTCCATTGTAGAAGAATTCAAGTTGCACACGATCATAAATCACTAGAATGCGCATGAAGGCTTCCCAGGCCTTTAAAACTTTGTGTTTTTGCACCTAAATACCTTAACAATTCGAGCCAATGCGAGAATATTCTAATCAATAAGCAGATAAGAGCTGGGCGTTCTACTTTACCCCACGACCCGTAACGGTGAGCTGAGTTACTATTTAAAATAGTCTCCATTGGTTCTCCGTAGCATCCCGTAGTGGCGAAACTACTTAAATTAGGCCTCATCGGCTCTCTATGTTATTTCCTTCATGCATACGACTTATATTTGACGAGCTCGGTGGCTCAGTCGTAAGTGACGCGACTTTGACACCATCAACCACCAGGCAAACATTTGTGTGCATGAACATGTCTGTTTGTCTTGGTCTGGATGTTTTAAGAGAGGTTAAGGCGCATCAAAGCAGCCCGTCTGGGGAAGTATCTTCCACCTGCAAAACTGCAGCCAAATAACAACTCCCTAGAGGGTTGTTGTGTTCCTGCGTGTGAGTGAGGTCACCAGTAAGCTTCCAAGTAGTTGCTGTGTAAGCAGCAGAGGAAGCATCGCGCGAGTGATACTTAATATATCGCAAGCGTTAAGCGGTGGCTAGCGGTGGGCCGTATGCTTGTATACTCCCGACGTAGTATAAAATATATACATATATATCGATACGGAGCTTTGAGTGCGCGAGCCCTATCTCCCACGTGATTAGCTTTTCACAATGTACTTATATACAGCTCTTCACAACACTTCATACCCATTTCACAGCGGGGATAAGGGATACCCTTCAATAGAAAGCGTTTAAAGCGTACTCCACTTTGCTGTTCTACTGCAGAGGGCCAGAGTGTTCAATCTATACTAACCACTCATTATACCGCTGAAACCTTTAATAAGGTAAACACTAAGTTTATATATGAGACCGACAGCTTCAAATACACAAACAAGAAGGACTATGAGGTAAACAAACTCGTCCATAAGTAGGCTACCGACTGTAGCTTAACGTTGCTTAACCTGGGTGTAAACTGCTTACATTACCGTTTCCTAATCCATTAGGATCGGCGGGTTCCGCTACCTAAGCCTAAGGATTTGACGAAGATACTGATTTTTACATGGAACGACTGCCGTCAGACCTACACAATCTAGAGGGAAAACCAGATCTTTCTTAGGTTATGGTTATGTTATGGTACCTAAATAAATTAGCGATGTGCATGAAAAGGGGTATGATATTTTTTTATACAACGTTGGGGTATATACAAGCATACGGCCCATCTGATGAAAGCGGTTACCGTAGCCTATGCAATACATCAAGTATTACTCACGCGATGCCACCTCTGCTACTAACATAGCAACTCCTTAGGAGTTTACTGAAGACCTCACTCACACTCAGGAACATAACAACCCTCTAGGGAGTTGTTATTTAACTGTATTTTTTTGTGATGTGGAGGTTCTTACCCAATGCTTTAATGCGCCCTACCTCTCTTAAAAACACCCACACATGTCCATGCACACAAATGTTTGTCCTGTGTAGGAATCGAACCCACGACCATAACGCAGTACCGTAGCGCAGTGGTCAACTGCGTTACCGAGCTCGTCATAATTTAATGAATGCAATAGCAGTGAGCGAGGTGTGTAGTGACAAAGTCATGTGGTGCTCGGTTGTATCTGCCTACCCCGCGTGGGTTTAAGCATAAAGCTGTAGATAAATAGATGTTTAACACATTGCATAAATATTATGCGTTCGTATTTAAATGATTTTCATAAATTTCCATTTCACTGCAATAACTCTGTTACATGTTCCTTAAATAACATTATTGACAGTGCTTCCAGGCTCCAGGCTCGCCCGGGCATCCTGCTAGCCGATGTGCGCAACGCAATGGCCCCGTTTTCAATTCTCAGAATCAGATAGATACAGGTGCATCTACTTGCTACCTAGATACTAACAAGGAAGTTATGTCTATAAATATTCAATATCATTTATCATTCAAGCATGTGTAATTAGCATCTCTTGAGAAATTCTGTTATGAGTATTAATATTTCCAGAAATATATATTTTTAGAACTTAAGAATAACGTTTCACCTTGGTATGTTAAGTTATTGCTTTTGTTTGCGGGTTTGCTCGGGCATTTTGTACCTTAATTAAGCTAGTGATACACTCCGGTCGTCACGTTGAATAAACCAGCCCAGAAAAAAGGAAAATGTAACACATTTTGTAATTAATATGTAGAAACTATCTGCTGGCTTTTAAAAAGTTTTTTTTATAAGTCGTTTCGTGTAGAGTTGAAATTGATTAATTGTCAAAGATGTCAAGATGTCTTTGCTGTATGACATTTTATTGTAATACTAAATTGACAATAAAAAAAATCCAACCAAAATTCAGTCGGTATCCGTTCCGTTTCAGCGTACAATATTTAACAGTAGCTATAATTTTTTTTTAATAGTTTATTTAAAGTAATCCGAATAAAACACGTTTCTTATATGGCGACCCCTTTTAATTTATTTTGTCAAATAATAAAAGGCCATGGTGAGGTAACGGTCATTCCAAAAATTTTAAGTGTATTTCTATTACGGTTCCAAAGACACAGCCCTGTGGTAGACGGACGATTGGACCGACACAGACAGTAACACATAGTAAGACGTAGAGCCTTAGTAACAGGACCCCGTTAACACCATTTTGGATATGAAACTCTAAAAAGACCAATAATGGCATATTTCTTTAGGCATTTCTTCTTTGTCAATGGTTCCTTTTCATATCGTGATAGATAAATAAAAAGAATGTAGACTATGAGAAATGACTAGATATGAGAAATAACTATATAAAAAAAGAAAAGTGTGTAACAGGACTCAATGGCAAAAACTTTTTTATCTTTTTTCTTCACTGTTAACAATACCGATTAAAGCAGCCCAAATGTTGAACAAGGAAATAGTTACCATGCAGTGACTTTTGCATGATGTCAGTAATGCACTGACAGGCGCACCGACAAAATTTTCAAATGTTTGATTTAGTTTCTCAAAATCGCAAAAACAAATCCAATTGTTAGGAAAAGAACCAAAGCCCGTCAGTAACTTTGCATAGAGACATTGACTTCTTCACGGTTTCGAATCATGACCCATTGTAGTAAACGTTATGCATCATTTGCGCAATGCGTCAGCATTGCTATACAACATGAAGAAATTACCTTTGGAGAGCCGGTGACACCGATATTTCATAGTAACTCATTTCACGGCTACAGGTTGGGGCGCAAAGTAGAACGCGCAGCTCTTATTGCCTAGTTCTCGGATCAACATCGCGGCACTTATCGGCTTATTGGTTAAAATATTCTTTCATTGGTCAGTAGGCTCGATACGTTGAGATGTTTGTGACGTTATTGTGAGCGCCTGATGCCTGCATGTGCACTCAAGTGACTTGTTGGTTTGTATGTAATGCTGCAAGCATCTTAGGCACGATGCGACGTTGTAGTACGTAGATATTTAAATTGTAATAAACATTATCATATGTAAGTATATTCACCTCCTTTCATATTACAGGTGGTTTATTCGCATGTAACATGTGAGGATGATGACGTTGCACTAGAAAAGATGTGTATTCCTTGTTTATAACCAAGTTAAAGTGTTGCGTATGCGCTGAAAGTGAAGGTATCGCTTTCGCCGGCATTTCGTCGCTCGCTATAGAACCTCCTATCGATGCTTTGTTTTTTGCGTAGTATTCTAGAAAACTTTCTATAACAGGTATGTACCGTTTATAAATCCCTACGAGTCGAAAGCCAAAGATGATCATAGTTATATGTATTTCTGCAGGTAAGGAAACAATGTTAGTCTTTGGTTTATTAATATTTTAATGTGTTACAAATTCTACAAGATGTTTATGATTAAAACGAGCTCGGTGGTGAAATTGGTGGCTTGCCATGGCTGATTTAGCACCAAGGCTCGTGAGTTCGATTACCACACAAGGCAAATATTTGTATGCTAGAACGTATCTGTTTGTCTTGGTCTGGGTGTTTTCTATGTATAATAAGTATGTATTAAAAAAAGGTATTTACGTATGTTTATCAGTTGTCTAGTAACCATAGCACAAACTTTGCGTAATTTGGAACTAGATGGCACTGTGTAATTTGTTCGACTATATATATTATTTATTTATTTATTATGTCTATGGATTAAAATGAAAGCCACCAACTTTACAATGGCAAAATCCTTTTTATAGACCATAGGACAGTGCAGTTGTTACCGCACCCAAATTAATACATCACTTGTCGGTGAATAAAGCCTTTCTACTTTACTCCCCAACCCGTAGCGGTGAGCTGAGTTATTGTGTGAAATAGACTCTTTGGGTTCTCTATAGATTACTTCTAGAGATGCGCCAAGTAGGTACTCGATTATTACTCGATACTCGGCGTACTCGGCACTTTTTATAGTACACATACTCGGTCGAGTAACTCGTTTTAAATGCCGAGTAGTTACTCTGATAATGTAATTTATGGTTAATAATATAGTTTTCTCATTAGGGATTCAAAATTAAACATTTTAAATTGTAATTAACTTTTAATTATTTGGTTTAAAAATAATTAATAAGTATACACTGGAAAATGGTGTGAATTCTATAAATTAATATGGGAAAATTAACAGAAGTAAATAAAAGTAAGAGAACTCATGGCGTCGTTGCGCGTGTCATTCTAACCGAACACGCAGGTTAAGCAACGTCGACCGCTACCTGTCTATGGATGGGTTTCTCTATATCGAGTTTCTCCGTGCTCGGAGGGCACGTTAAGCCGTCGCGTCGGTCCGATAGATGACAGTCGTTAAGCTAAGTCAGTGGCCCTCGGGCGGCTTGAAAACACTGACCTATTAGAGTAGCGGCGTGGAGTATGCTCTAAACCCCTTCGGTTGTAGGGAGACCCGTATCCTTGCAGTGGGATGAGTAAGGGTTGATGTGATGAACAGAAGTAAATTATGATACAGGAACACAGGTTCGGTAAATATTAAACCGAGTAATACTCAGTTACTCGGTAAATTATGCACTCGGCATATCTCTAGTTATGGTATAGTTTATGGTATAGTAGTATAGTTAAGTACTAAATGGTGCCAGACTAACTAAATAAGAGTTTTTAACGAGCTCGGTGGCGGTGGTTAGCAGTGCCACTTTTACACTAACGCTCGTAAGTTCGATTCCCACGCAGCGCCTTTGTGTGCATAAACGTGGCTGTTTGTCTGGGTCTGGATGTTTTCAAGAGAGGTATGGTGAAGTACCTTCACCTCACCGAAACCGGGTTGTTGTTTTCCTGCTAGTGAATGAGGTTGTCAGTAAGCTCCTGTGAAGTTACTGTGTTATCGGCATGAGTGACAACACTGACAGCTCTTGAGAGATACTTAATGCATTGCAAGGGTTCAATAAAGGAAAAGCTCTACAAGTCCACTGTTTTCAAAAGCCGATCCCGTATATATAGAATATGTTTTATTTGTACATCAAACTTGCTGATTACGGTTACAATTTGATAAAGTATATTTATAATGGTAACTAGCGTCCCGCCCCGGCTTCACACGGGTATTAGAGCATATTATGTCTACTAACGTATTTAAGTCGATGAGGATTATTACTGTATATCCGTGTAATATCCGATGAAAGCTCCCAGGCGGCTTGACTTTTCCGACATTTTCAACAATTATCGTCATGTTTCAACCAAATTACACAAAACCTTAACAAATTACGAGTATACACCTCAACCTTCCCCAAGAATCCCTCTCTCTATTGGTAAAAACCGCATGAAAATCCATTCAGTACTTTTGAGTTTATAGCGAACAGACGGACAGACGCAGCGTGGGACTTTGTTTTATTATAAAATAATGAAGTGATATTTTTGTTGCTTTTACAAATGTGATTACTATTCTGTAAAAACAAAATCAAATAAAATTACAATTGCTGCAGTCTTATTTTTTCAAGATAATAGTTGTCATTCCCGCTACCAGCGCAACACCTCCGTGGCGACTTCGATTGTCGTTTACAGTCTCAATCGCAAAAATGCAACGTATCACTATTACTCGTAGATACAAGACATCTATGACAGGCTGCTCAGTTTTATACCTGAATCACTCTCTTTACTTTCAGTGAAAATAAATCCGCGTTTTTATTTCTCTAAAAAAAAATGAAGATATTACTCTAAATTTAATTATTATCTTTGAATAATAAATAATATTCATCCTTTCCTCCTTGGATAATAATTGTATTATCCATACCGGCAAAGAATCGATTATATTTATTATTATTTTTAGTAATACTTTTGTATACTAACGTAATCATATCTTTACCGTATCTTATAATTATTATTTGAGAAATAGGATTATCTACTGATACAATTTATTGCAGCTTAATAGAAGATAAAAATTAAACTACTAGCCCTCGGTGTCATATTAATTTAAATCTATTATTGAGAATTAGAATAGGCACTATGATGTACTATTATTTGAAATCCAATAAAATAAAACGCTGCAGAAATAAATGTCGTTTGAAGCAAAACTGCTTCGTGGCTATTTTTTTTTGGTCAAGGAAAAACTACTTAAGCTATGATCTCCCTTGTTTTTCGAGTAAGACTAAATGCTTTAAATACAGTGCCTATTATAATTAGCAAAATCCAAAAATATTCAAGTGAGTACTAATTGTATTTTTGTGTAAGGCTGAGAAATTCATCTACCTTGTTGTGCGTATAATAGATTAAGGCTAATGTACTGAAAGTCCAATACAGTCCTTATATAGGTTTAGGATAAATAGCTTAAAAAACAACCAATGTTCCAACGTCGTTAATTTAAATCTAACTACATCTAAAATAGCGCAGTTAGATGTTCGAAGCGTACCTATGTTTTTATGTAAATTCACTTATGATGGCGGCTTTAACGATTATCCTACCACTGTTTACGAACAATTTTTATACATATACTCGTATATATATATATATATATATATTACGTGAATCTCGGAAATAGTTAGAGGAAATTGTAAACCTGGACGAATGAGTCTCGCTCGGGATTTTTATAAAAATAAGTTTTAAAAAGAAGGGCACCTTTACAAGATAAATATTAAAGTATGAGTATATATAAGAATTACTCGTTTAAAGTAATACTAAATCCTATTATAAATATGAAACGTATATGGACAATCTGGTATATATCATAAACGCCCCGAGATGATCCTTCAAACGCTTCGTGAAAATTTGATTATTAGCTAAAAAAGGTATTAAAAACTAGACTACTCTGTATGGTATGGGATCATGAATAGTTTTAAAAGAGGAAATGTTTTGAATATAACACTGAAATTGAATCCATTGAAGTCTACACGAGTGAAGTGCAAAGCAACACTGTGAATAGGCGGCGATTTAAACACAGCGAGCTCGCTTTTATATTTGTCATTAAATTAAAAAGTTGATACATCCCAAACATAAGCAGATTTATTATTTTAAGCTCTGAACTAACAAATAAGTAAGTACATTTGTTTAATAACGCCAGCTTCTGCAACTTTTCCAGGGCCAAAAAATTAACAAGGGAAAAGATTGAGATTCGAATTTTGTACGGTCTATGTCACATAAACATATCTTGCTAAGTGAGTATTACATATTAGCTTAAACATTGCATACCGCGAAGGTGACAAATAAACGCATAGTCTACCCGATGGTAAACAGTTATCGTAGTATATGGACACTTGCAACACCAGGTGCATTATTATTGAGTTTTCCAATCCTGTAATGTTCAACATCGTCTCTTCACCTCTTCACATGGAAAGAAGCTGTCATGTTGAACAACTACTCGTAACATACCACATTTTACTATCGGTAGGACACACAAGGAGAGGCAATATCTCTCCTTAAACTTTAAGACTCACTAACGTGGAATTGTCGACGATTTTCTGACATTTCTGAACCGAATCACAAGTCCAGGTCCTGCGCTCCTTACATCTCAATGGCTTTTTTAACATTTATAGTTCTTTTCTTTCGCATGCACTCATTTCTCTTTATACTAATAATTTGCCAGTTCTTAATGTTGTGATATAATCTTTCGTCATGCATTCTATTATACTCCTAAGGTGGCAAAGACGTAAAAAACCTATATACTGTCTCCTGCGAAAACATCGACCTAGTGTTTATTGCACAATTTAATAGTGACGTGAGAATACATTTCTGAAGACGAATACGTGAATATTTTGGTTCCAGCGTGTGAGCGTGAATATCTTACAGAGGGCGAGCAGCGCTAAGAGACCACGAGTATCGTATCAATTAGCTCATTTGAACACCATCTATTGTACTCAATAAAATGTTTTTCCTTTTCGTTCGTTCGTTGACAGCTTAATATAATTTTCAGAGTAAACTTCACCCGCAAACGCAAGCACACGAGGTTCTAGGAAAGGAAAGATAGGATGCAGCGATATTACAACGATAAAGGCATTAGGCTGCAGCCAAATAACAACTCCCTGGTAGTATACTCTTGAGATGTTAATGGTGGTAACGTTCAAATACTATTTGGTTCATAGTCTGCTCCACGCGGTTGCCATGCTATTTATTGTTAAAACAAGAACTTACGAATAATCTCTGTATATAGTAAAACTCAAGTATATCACGTGAGATTTTGCCAATACCTGAAATATTACAGCATTTGGATGATCAATGTCAGATTTATAGTTTTGTAAGTACAATTTGTAAACATATATTATATATTTTTTTTATATATAGGCTCAGCATAGTGACTCCGCGTAAGCGAAAGATGAGCCCAAATCGCAACTGCAACTGACAAAAGATTACATAGTGTCCTGTCAGTTGACGCTGCCAGGCTGGCCCGCAAGATGCTTCTTCACGCTTCGTTTGAAGGATCCTATATTGGAGGAAACACATGTGCAGGCAAGGCGTTATTTTCTATTCGTTAGTTTCTATTCATTAGGTACAGTTGAAGTGCAGGAAACGTAGATAATATTTATATATTGATTTACGGCAAGCATTAAAAAATTGGCGATAATAATTTATCATCGGTCTTATCACGCGCTACCTGCAAATTTTATATTTACAATAATAGAAAATACATATCACAACTTCTTGACCAGCGGACTTCTTTTTATTCTGCAAAATTGTTATAGTTCTGTAGACCAATAACTGCGTGAGTTTACCTCCAACATTAGTAGCAGGAGGGTAACTAACTGCTTCAATACATCAGGCAGGCAGTGATTATGTGCTTCGGCTTATCATAGACTAAAACCCACCTCACTGTATCATGCGAAGGTCCTGGACTCACTTCTCAATGCAAATATAATTACACTAAAAATTTTCAAATCTTTCAATATTCAATAATTATTTTATTATTTTAGAACAAATTACGCAGTCTATCTATCGCTATCTAGTCCCAGGCTAAACAAAGCTTGTACTTTGAGTGCTGACATAAGTACATTAAGTGTAAATCTATATATTATAATGATTATAATAAAAGATGTCCATACCAATACAAATAGTTCAAACACACAAATCTTCGTCTAGTCACAAATCGAACACATGATCGACTATTTAAGTGACTTGTACCTTTGTATGTTTAAAAAATAACACATCTGTACACACAATACAATACATAAAGTTGAAGAGTTTGTTTGTTTTAATGCGCTCATCTCTGGAACTTTGAAAAAATATTGTTTTTGATAGCCTTTTTAAGGAAAGTTACAGGCTATTTAACACGATATGGTCTTTAGAAAGAATGTAGAAAAAGCGGTTCCTACGGGATACAACAGTACCTACACGTGTATGAAGTTGCGGGGTCCAGCAAGTTTATGATAAATAGAGTGTTACTAATAAATTGAAGTCGATGGCAGTAACAATTAAAACGATGACTTAAATAAAACTATTAATAATTCATAAAATTTACGATAATTCTTTCATTAGATCTGATTTCTTTTTAAAATATCTTTAATTATTTCCACACCCATCGCTGATGCAAAACATCTCTAAAATCTTTCTGTTTTTTAATTCATACTCTTACAGATTAAAGAGAAGTAGGGCGCATCAAAGCAGCCCGTCTGGGGAAGTACCTCCACCTCACAGAAAACCGCAGCTAAATAACAACTCCCTAGAGGGTTGTTGTGTTCCTGCGTGTGAGTGAGGTCACCAGTAAGCTCCCAAGGAGTTGCTGTGTAAGCAGCACAGGAGGCATCGCGCGAGTGATAATTAATATATCGCAAGCGTAAATAGGCTACGACGTACTATAAAAAAATAATAATCGTAGGAGCATAACATCCTCTCCGAAAATTTTTGTTTGATAATTAAAACGGCTGTTTCGTAATTTGTATGTACAATAGTACCTACGTGCAAGTTTGCAAATGCATTGACATAACAAAACTCGTCTTTCTTCGACATTATCTACCACGGAGATTTACCAATACTGCAACAGTAGTGTTGTATCTACTGTGTGTTTGATCTCATGTTTTCTATCGCATGTTTGATCTTGGACTTCATTATGTTATAAATTGGAATTAAACTCTTAAATTCCGATAGCGCGCCTGGTTGATTTAACATTGACAGTCCATTGTCGAACGAGATTTAATCTCATTTGCAAAATTGCAGTCGAGATTACATTGTATTGGACATTGGATAGCATTTTGTTTTATACAGAGTAACCTGTGTATATACATACATAACAGTTCGTACATACCGTAACTAGACAAACTAGTTAAAACTATTTTATAACTTCCTTATGAAAGGTAAAATTCCATCAGAGCTCTCTAACATTCTATCATATTACATTCTATTATTTTCTTCAGAGCAATTCTTGTATAACATAATTTGGATCAAATGTTGTTCTCGTATATAGATAGGTTTTAAAAATTATCTATATAGGTGTCTAATCTGAAAAAACGTAAATTTACTCAAACATAAAACATAAAAAACACCGAGAGAAGCTTTGTCGTCCAGATACTCTATACACATCCCAGTCGCTGCATATTCTTTTGTCATTGGTGAATTGCAAGGATTGCAGAGAATTAATTCTATTTACGGCCATGCTGGAATCCTTTGATGAAAAAATATACAAAGGATATTTACGAGTATTACATTGTATAAAGTGCCTGTTGATGTTTATTGTTCAAAGAAAAAATATAAGAACTCGTTTTTAATACGTAATCGGATTATAACAATATCTAACACAAGTTTTATATTACAAATCTATATATATATCTCTATATTTAAATTTAAGGTGGTAGTAGAGAAATGGGATAGAATATTAATTAGTGAATTATCTTTTAGGCTCTGGTGTCTATGGTAATTTGGTAGTTTTTAGTAAAACATTAAAGTTTATGAAACGAAATTTCGTATTTCGTCTTGGTTGTAGTACATTTTTTGATTCAAAGTGCATCAATTATTTTTGACATTTGCATGCAAGCTGAACTTGTCATTAGAACGAAGGGTTATACAGGTAATACACGAGGTCCCTATCACTAGCGTAAATGGAAAGAGGCCATTGTAAATAATTGTATGATATTGAGGTGTTTCCCCATTAAAGCTGCACATTCTAATTTTATTTTCGTTTTGTTAGGTATGCGTCATTATGATATAGAAAATCTTTTAAACTAAATAGGCGCCAACTTCTACTTCTTTCTTTACTGTCGAGCATATGATAATTACAAATATGTATATTAATCCTAAAACACGAATTTAGTGGTAAATGCTGTCGCCAGGATTCGCACCAGAAACCTTTGGATAATAGGTTGACTTTTTATCTACTTGTTTATTGCTGCTTACGTTATTTCATCTTTGAAAAGCGCAGTGGTGAAACGCGTTGTTACAGTACTTTGACACCAACGCCTCTGGGATTCGATTCCCACACATGTCTGTTTGTCTTGGCCTGGATGTTTTTAAGAGAGGTAAGGCGTATCAAACCAGCCCGTCTAGAAAAGTATATCCACCTCACAGACTGCAGCCAAATAACAACTCCCTAGAGAGTTGTTGTGTTCCTGCATTTGAGTGAGGTCACCAGTAAGCTCCTAAGGAGTTGCTCTGTTAGCAACAGAGGTGGCATCGCGCGAGTGATACTTAAATTCGTATTCGTAACTGCTTTGCATCAGGTAGGCCGTATGCTTGTATGCCTCCTGATGGTGTATAAAAAAAAAGAAAAACCTATAATTTCTCTTTAACAAGACTTGACAAATAAAGAACAACTTTTCATTAATAAAGGATTTCTATTAGTCGATCTAAATTCATTTATAGTCCATAAAGTTACGAAAGAGGGCATTACTTACAATGCCGTGCTGCCTTAATAATATAACATGTGTGAGCCGATTGCATATAAAACTACACCAAACTCGTTTTTACATACTAATTAGCATTTTCTTCAAATTAATTTCGTTCAAATCTATGTTAAATATCAAGGACGAGACATGTTCCTGTATTTATCGTCCAACTCGTTGTATTCATTTCGTTTTTACTTAACTTTCAGTTTCAATACAGATTAGGCTTAGACAAAATGTGACTGGGACCGCGTCCATTCGCATCGCTCGTAAAAAGGCGTGCCAATGTCTCATTCGCGTCACTTCCTCTCCCACTCACCTCCAATTTTTTTTTTATACAACGTCGGGAGACATTCAAGCATACGGCCCACCTGATGTAAAGCAGTTACCGTAGCCTATTAACGCGTGTATTGAGTATCACTCGCGCGATGCCGCGAATGCCTCCTCTGGTGCTTAGACAGCAACTCCTTAGGAGATTACTGGTGACCTCACTCACACACAGGAACACAACAACCCTCTAGGGAGTTGTTATTTGGCTGCGGTTTTCTGTGAGGTGGAGGTACTTCCCCAGACGGGCTGCTTTGATGCGCCCTACCTCTCTTAAAACAACCAGACTAAGAATCGTGCGTGGGAATCGAACCCACGAGCGTTGGTGCCAAAGTCGCTTCTTTGACGACCTACAGTCTATTTGATGGAATAATAATTATACCATTCCAGAAGTGATGAATGTATTTAAAAAAAAAAACTACTTTCTCCCTCTCTGGATTGCCAACAAGTTGATAGCTAAGTCTAAAGAAAACCTTTTGTCGCTTCACATAACAACAGCTTTAATATTTTTGTTTTATAGTGTTACGGTTCCGTGATTGTAATACACGCATTTTATTCATACATGTTTACGCTAATCTATGAGAAATCAATTATATTTTATGCCAATTCTTTATATATATCTGTTTTAATCATCTATCTATATCGCCACGCCAGTTCCCTTGCGGGGTAGGCAGAGAGAACCGAGTGTCATGACACGCCGTCCTTGTACACATTTCTCGCTTTTTTTTATTACAGTAATATTGGTATATCACTCAAAAACTTTCTCTACCAAGCTGATAAAGTGAGCTACATACAGTTTGATTCAAATAGTCCAAAGATTTCTAATTATACTTTAAGTAATCACATCCTCACAACAGTAAAACAGGTAATTCAAAATCACTTAATTAACTCAACTATTCTACGTTGCATAATGGACTCGGTACAAATTAAACAAGCGGTCGACCAGTGGTCGAAATTCAACTAACGACTGATTGCCTTGTTAAGATTGGACGAAATTCATAAGTACATATTATACAACTTTCCACTCCTCACAAATCACACACTTCTCCATGCTCGCAATGTGCCTAAGAATTGATACAAAGTTTTTCATCACTTAATACAAATTGGCAAGGGTATGCCGAGATGGTTTGGACGAAAGAAGCATATCGAGCAAGAGTGAGCGGAGATACTGGCAGGGTCCACCCTAAACGCACACATATGGATCAAATAGTTGATGTGGTGAAAAAGGACCAAATCAAAAACACCCGAAACCGAAAAGTTTGATGAGTGTAGGAGAAAAGAGGGTGGTATGTTTGTTGGCGTTCGATATTCTCTGCCTGCCCCAATGGGAGACAATCGTGATGGCACATATGTATTAATATAGATATGTAACAAGTGTTGTATCCTACAACATAGACATCCAGAGTTTTGTCGAGTTCTTTTAAGTAACTATTACTGCATTCGATTCGATTAGGTAATACTTCCACACAATTGTAAATAACAGTGTATTAGTTCGAACATCAAGCCCGTGTAGTAATGCCGTGGTGAATTTGGATTAAACTTATATGGATAGATTATAATAATTTTGTATGCTAACAGGAACAGACTTTTATTAACGTTTATGCTTAATTAAATTTGTATATGTTATATTTAACAATTAATCACAAAAAATGATCAGGTAAATAAATCTAACACATCGCACAGTGATTTACATCAGGCGGGCTACCGTATACTCGTTTTTCACCCGAGTGGTGTGAAAATTTAGTTAAGCAATTGACGTAATACTATTATTTAAACAGGTAGACAGAATTCAAATGGAAATATAATTAGTCTAAAAGAGCTATACAAATAAAAACAGTTTATCTTTACATGAATGAAAATAATGATTGCTGATAGAGTAATTTTAACAAAGAAATCTCCTTTCACTCAGTTCCGAACTGACACGTAGACTCAAATTTTGACTCTTATTTGTATATAAAACTCACCTTGTAGCGCTGCCGTGGTGATAAGAGTCCAATAATTCACTTATAATTCACAGTGTTATCATAGTTATAACAGAATTATGGATATAGAACGAAAGTGACAGTTTTCTTGGACGGCCCGCGGCGGTTTTGACTTTTAGTAAAAGTGTTTGATAGTACGCGTGGCGAAGTGCGCGGCGCATGCAGCCGCGACGATCACTAGCCTCAAAGTGCGGAGGCTGGCGCGCGAGTGCCCCGCGCACCGACCCATCCGGGGTTCCGTACCTTTTAGCAGCTATATTAAAAAAAAATGTACGCAAAATCGATAAAGCTGCACTGGAAATTGAATTGAATACAGTGTAGGTATTTGCAGATACCGAGTTCCTAGACTGCGAATATTGTGCAAATTGACTATGTATTACAGGGAGTTGGCTCACTATTGGTATTGAGATTAAAGTTAACTTTTTTATTAAAATTCAGGAGGTATGCAAGTTTACCTACTGATATAAAGCAGTTACCGTAGCTTATGAACGCTTGCAATACATTAAGTGTCACTCGCGCAATGCCAGCTTTGCTGCCAACACAGAAACTCCTGAGGAGCTCACTGGCGACCATACTCACACGCAAGAACACAACAACCCTCCAGGGAGTTGTTATTAGGCTGCGGTTTCCTGTGAGGTGGAGATTGACAGACGGGTTGCTTTGATGCGCCCTATCTCTTTTAAAAACACCCAGACATGTTCATGCATACAAATGTTTGTCCTGTGTGGGAATCGAACCCACGAGCGTTGGTGTCAAAGAAGCGTAACTAACCACTACGTCACTGAGCTCGTCAAAATTTAAAATATTCTTGAATTTAAGATAGTTTCTCATTAGCACTATAAAATAAAGGATATTGTAAATTTCCCAATATTTAATAACCAGCCCGACAGCCAAAGTATCTCTACCATAAAGGTACTACAGTCAAACAAAATCTCCCTAGAGGGTTGTTATCTTCCTAAATGAGTGAGGTGACCATTAAGCTCCAGTATAGTAGCTGCGTTGGCAGTCAAAGTGGCAACGTGTCAGCGATACTTCTTAAATGACCAACGTTCTTGGGCCAGAATAACGACTTCACATCAGGTTTTTTTTATACCACTAAGGTGGCAATCAAGCATACGGCCTGCCTGATGTTAAACAGTCACCGTAGCCTATGGACATTTGCAACACCAGGGGCGTCACTCATGCGTTGCCGACCCTCTAAAAACCTCTTCACGCATTTCTTGAAGAACTCTATGCTGTAGTCCCTTGGTGATTTGTATTCTCGTGTCCTATGACGTAGTAGCACAAAAAGAGGTTTTCTGGTTACATACAACGCTAAGACTTTATGATATTTAATTCCAGAATAATATATAAATTACTTAACTAAAATTAAATAAATACACAATAAAACTAAAACTAAATTACATTTAAAATTTAATAAATCTAAAACAAATTAAAACAAACAACAACTAAAACGTGTGGCCCCCATGGCATTGTACCAATGATGCTGGCAGCATTTGAGTATAGATTTAATGTCAGATTTTTGTATTTGTTTTCGGGAGTAGTCATACAAGCGAAAATTAAAAATCATTATCTTTTTAAACTTAATAAGAGGTAGTACTCTAGAAATTACATACTAAATAAGTGAGCAACGTTTGTTGTAAATAAATGAGTAAATTTAAATTTCCATATCTATTACAATATTCCATATCTAAAATAAATTATAGACTAATAATATAGAACTCGATTTAGAGATTTACTCTGCAGTAATAACCCTGTTCATTACTACCATCATAAATGCAGGGTTTTTTTCGCTCTACAAATAAAAATAAACTTTAACTTGAATATCGCCAGTTGCTCTCATATAAAAATAAAATCACTTTTTTGTGTAACAGGTATAAGAATATGAAAAAGCGAAACAAAACAGTGCAATAGTACAACTGTGTTCCGCCTCGCGGATATACAATTATTATAAATCAATAAATATATTATTTTCCAGAATAGAACGTAGAAAAGTGTACAAATTTCTAGTAATTTCTGTTCAAAAAATATGTCAAGGAACTTTTGACTGCTTTAGAACGGACTTTTTCATTGAATCAAACCCATTTAGGAGCGAATAAATAAAAAAAATATTTACAGAATGAAGTTTGATAGTGATGTGCTTGCGGACTGTGGGTTGGTAGAGAATCGGTATCGGTAGAATGCCTGTTTCCATTAATTTTTGTTTATTTCAATTATATTTTTTTTACTTTCTTTATGTCATGCCGTCTACGGCATAGCTCGCAGTATTTCGCCCGTCCATTCATGTCCAATATTTCTTTCGACCCTTTTGTTTTTAAATATAATTTTCACGTTAATAGGAAATGAACATGAAAAAATATGAACATGACAAATATATTATACCTAGTCTCGCCATAAATACTGAAACAAAGAAAAAAAAATTCTATTGCAAATAACATTTATTACTTTTAGAGTGTGTTAGTTTAATGCATAAATATAAAACAATTTAAAATATAAAAAGCTTACTCGAAGTGGTCTCCATTGGCTGCCATACAGTCCTGTGAACGTTAACACTTATCAATAGAAGCACGCACTCTTTCCATGGGAAAATTCTTCACTGCCAATCGTACGGATTGTTTTTGGGACTCCAAATTATCATGACGTTTAGAGCAAGCCGTACTCTCTAAAACTGACCATAAATCATAATCCAGCGGATTAAGATCGGGACTAGACGAGACGGCCAGTCTTCATCTTTGACGAAGTCCGAAACGTTCGTTTCCAACCAAGACTGCGTAGACCAAGCTTTATGACCCGGCGCCGAGTCTTGCTGGAAGGATCATTCTTGGTTATTGAACATGGTGTTAAGAGGCTTCACTACCTTCTCAAGAATGGTATCTTGATACACTTGTGCCTTTGAGCTTTGAGCATAAATACTGTTAAAATGTTGCTCAATTGTAAAAGTTTTCTCATCCGTAAACAAAATTTTTCTGTGACCTCCCTTTGCGTACCGCTTTAGTAGTTGTTTCGATTTTACCACCCTATTCTTTTTTAAATTATCAGTTAAGAAATGACCAGTACGTCTCTTATAGGCTGCAAGTCCTAAGTCATCTTTTAAAATACGCGACATGGTTCTAGGTACTATCTTCATCTCCCGAGATAAAATCTTTTGCTTTCGGAGAGGATTTCTTCGAATTCTTTCCCTTACTGCTTTGACCACCTTTTTCGTACGAACACTACGTGGCAGTACCAGATCTTTTACTGTCACAAACAGAGGAGGTCTCATTGTATCTATTAATAGCCCGGTTCATAAACATTTTACTAATATCAAGCGTACGGAGAGTTTTAAAAATTGCATTTGGCTCCATACCTACTTTGTGTAATGCAATCGCAGCGATTCGGTTCTCTTTATCACCCCACTCCATTTTAATATCGCAAAATATTGTACAATGTAGGTATTGCCGCCAAAATGAGAAAACTCGATGAACATTCATATAAAAATGACAGATTCCAAATTCAAATGTAATATTTTGTTTATTTTTAATTGTAATAGTATTTATGGCCAGACTAAGTATATAGTATATTGCATATAGGTAGCATTGTTATTGGTAAGCATAGAAAAAAATATACAAGAACTTTCATTTTCACATATATAACCTTAAATGGTCGTCTAAAAGAAAATTGGTCCGAGAGACCTAAACATGATTTTTAAAGGCCTATTATTCAATGATATTCCAATTGACATTACCGATAGTGGAAATATCAATTAATGTAAGGGACATTTCAGCCAAAATGAGTTATTACACCACTAGATTCAGAATCTTCTGTTCTATCGACTGGTATACTTGAAATTTGATTATTGCAACAAAAATGTCCCTTCTTTACAGATTTTTTGGTTATTTTTGTATGATTCTTGCAAAAAAAAATGTTGTATGGGATGTTAAGTTAAAACAAGTTGTTTTAATAAACCAATCTGTCCCTTACTTTAATTTAAATAGTAATCACCGACAGACACTGATGCGGATGATACCGATCATAGAGATTAAATGAAAATACAGTATTACTTTTGTGACAAGGATGTTTTTGATCATAGTGTTCTTTCTTAATTATTATCGATTTGGATGTCTACATACGAGTATGTTTAGTGCAAACATTTAATATTATTTTTGTAGACAATTGTTGATTGTTTGTAGGAGTGTTTAAAATTATCAGTCGTTGAATTATTATAGTTAGTAAAAGACTGTTAATCTATAACCTACTTAGTATCGTACGTATTTCAGACGCAGTTAAAAAACAGTAAATAATGACTTCATTATTAACTGTTTTTTAACTGCGTCTGAAATACGTACTTTTTGAGTTAGTTCGTTAACAAACGTTGGTCGTTTGTGAGAATAATTATGAATATAATATAAAAAATAAGTTGGTTTTTCTAGTTACTGTTTAAAGATTTAAATCTCTTTCGATATTAAAAACGTTATATTTGCATAAACGACTTACCTATCTCTGTATTTTTTGCATTTTTGAAGTTAATAGACTGTTGATCGTTAGTGAGAATGTGTGTTGTTATATTATATAATATTTTATAATTTGACTAAGTAAATGTTGATTTGTTCTAGTTACTGTGAACGACTGTAATCTATCTAGCCAATAAGTATACTATACTTTAATAATAAACAAGTAATTATTACTGTTCATTTTCTGTTTATCGTCAAATTTCTAGATACGAGTAATTTATTAAAAGGCTAATCAGATTCTAAAAGATCATTGATATAATAAACATAATACATACTTTTATGTATATACTGATCTTTCAGAATCTGATTATTGGTTATTTTGAAATGTTTATATATAAAAAAATAGTATAAAAACAGGTAAAGACAATTAATAATGTTAGCGAGCAGGACTGTATTTGAAGTAAAGAAAGGCACAAGAACGATAAAATACTTAATATTTAATATAATTATTTATAGCAAAACCAAATTGTAACACTGACAGCTGACAACTCAACAAACTCTACTAAAAAAGTATTATAAAATCGAACTGCTAGACGTCAACCAGCCAGTCGCCAACATCCTGACCCCCCAGTGTTAACGAGAACTTGGTGGCCACTGGCTAAGCGTCGGGTAGCAGTTGGATAAGCTTCCGGACTGGTCGACGCAAAATTCCTCCTTTGGTAAGGACGTCTACCACACGAACCAGTCCGTCCGCCCCTGGATAAATGTTAGTGATCCGCCCTAGCGGCCATAAACCTCTCGGGAGTGTTGGATCACTGATCAACACCACGTCCCCCTCTTTGACATTCCTCGTATTGGCTGTAGGTCTTCGTTGTCGAAGAATGGGTAGGTATTCTCTCAGCCACCTTGCCCAGAAGTGGTCAGCTAATCGAAGTGCATGCTTCCAATCGCTACGTCTGACCAAAACGGTGTTGTTCAACTGGGATGTCCATGGTGCAACTGAAGATGTGCCCAACAAAAAATGGAATGGTGTGATGGCTTCTGGAGCATCTCGAGCACTGGATACGTACGTCAAAAGCCTAGAATTGACTATCGCCTCTGCCTCTAGGAGGACTGTCGTTAGAATTTCTTCTCTCGGCGCTCTGTTTTTCAATGTGGTTTTGAGCGCGGTTTTGACGCTGCGTACCAGCCGTTCCCACGCACCGCCCATAAACGGCGAGGCGGGTGGAATGAAGCGCCAGGAAATTTTGTTATTGGTGGCGAAGTTTTCTACGGCTGGATCATAAAATACGGCAAGTTCACGACTAGCGCCAACAAAATTCTTCCCGTTGTCTGAAATGATCATAGCTGGAGATCCTCGGCGAGCGATCAGGCGTCTCAGACTCATAATGGCCGAGCTAGCGGTTAGTGAAGATACGACTTCCAAATGTACGGCCCTGGTGACGAGACAAGTGTATAAGGCCACGTAACGCTTTTCTTTTCTTCGGCCTATGGATACCTCAATTGGTCCAAAATAATCCAAGCCTACATTTGTGAAAGGTCGTTTATGATGGTCCAAACGTTCAGTTGGAAGATCGTCTGTCGGTGGCATTTCGCAGTGAGCTTTAAGTCTTCTACAGTGTAAACACTTTCGGACAATACTTCGTATTGTGTCTCTCGCACGGAGTATCCAAAATCGTTGCCTTAATTCATTAAGCACGGTTTCATTGAAAGCATGGCCAGCTTGTACGTGATAATATTGTACCATCCAATTGATGGTACAACATCCACGATCGGGTGTCTGCCATCTAAAATAAGTGGTGATATGATATTTTCATTAATACCAGGCGTGCACTTAATGCGCGAATCCAGCCTGATAAAAGCTTCACGGTCGAGTATGGGATTGAGCGCTGTCAAACGGCTACTTCTAGGCAAAGGCTCGGAGGACTGCAAACACCTTAACTCTTCTCTAAAGCTGTCCACTTGTACGCGCTGCAAAAGAATCTTCTCAGCTTCGATAAGATCTGTAGCCACTATGGATGAGAGGGAGGTGGTGTTGTTATTTAATTCCGAATTTGGATCTTGTGGCCGAAATAGAGATCGAAATATTTTTACGCTTTGGAGAACGCGGGCTGTTGCTCGTAATAAACGCATCCAGCTGCTAAAACGCGATATATCGGGCGTGGGTGGATCGCGAATCGGTAAGTCTGTAAGGAGACCAACGAGCACATTTTTTAATTCAGAAGCTGGCATGACCTCTTTATCATCGTTCACGGGCTCAACTGGTCACTCTGAAGGATGAGACAGAAGGAAAGAAGGGCCTACAAACCATCTATGAGACGTATCGAGATTGAGAGACTTTAATTTAGTCGCGTCGTCAGCATTGTTGAGGGCACTGGGGAGCCATCTCCAACTAGACGAATTCGTGGATTCCAAATTTCTCCCAATCTGTGTGCCACAAATGCTTTGTAAGCACGTGCATCGCTGCGAATCCACTTAAGAACAGTGGTAGAGTCAGTCCAGTAAACAACCGTGGCCGGTTTTAAACGGTGACAGTGCAGAACAGTTTGAGCAAAACGTGCGGCGATGACGGCTGCTTGGAGTTCAAGGCGTGGTATGGAAACTGGTTTTACTGGAGTGACTCTTGCCTTACTGCCTATTAATGAGAGCTTTACTAGGCCGTCATTGAATGTAAGCCGCCAGTATGCAACACAGGCAAACGCATTTTCACCAGCATCTGCCAGAATATGAAGCTGAACATCAATCAGGCTGGACTCCAAATTACCTACATGCCAACGAGGTATACGAATGTTTGATGCAACCTTCAGCTGCTCAAACCATCTTCTCCAAACCGATATGTATTTAGACGAAATTGGCACGTCCCAATCGAGTCCCTCTCTCCACAGTTGTTGTATGAGTATACGACCCTGAATTATGATAGGCATTATTAAACCCAGTGGATCGTAAATTCGCATAACGCTAGACAATAGACATCGCTTTGTAAATTCGATTTCTGTGTCTAGCAGTCCTGTGCGAAAACCTAAAGTATCCTGAGAGGGATTCCATTTGATACCCAAAACACCCACATCCCTATTAGGCGGAAGATCAACATCAGTCGACGAGTTCTGGTCTGCCCACAAGTTTTTAGGAACAAAAGCTAGTGTTTCATTGTTGTTTGAGATCCAGGAACGCATTTCAAAACAACAGGCTTTGTGAATTGTAACAATTTCGTGAGCCAGACGCTTTGCATCCTCTAGATTGGACAGACTTCCAAGATAGTCATCCATGTATTGATCATAGACAATTGCATGCGCAGCCTCAGGAAAACGGGACTCCATCTCTTGAGCGTTTTTGTTTTTAATAAATAGTGCCGAGCATGGACTTGAAACAACTCCGAATATCATTGATGACATCCTATACTCTTTGACAGGGCTATGCGGGTTGCCATCGCGCCACAAAAAGCGCTGCGGGTCTCTGTCTTTTTCCCCGATTTTTACTTGCGGGAACATCTCCCTTATATCAGCCGTGAGGGCGAATTTTCCTTCTCTAAAGCGAAAAAGAATACCTAGAAGAGGCTGCAAAAGATCGGGTCCCTGTAAAAGCATACTATTTAAACTGACACCCTTTGTACAAGCTGCCGCATCGTGAACTACTCTCAGCATGCGCTTTTGTGGGTGGAACACACCGAAATGTGGCAAGTACCACCTTACGCCATTACTAGGTACCGAGTTTTGAGACATTTGACGTTGGGAATGCTTCTTATAATAAGTATTCGGAAGACATTCCTCGGCGTAACCCTTTCCTATAATGTCATTAATAAAGTTACGGTATGCTGTTGCGAACACCTCATTATTTGCCATTTGCTTTTCTAATGATTTAAGACGTGACAACGCCTGAGGATAGCTGTCAGGTATGACCTGTGGGATTGTTTCCTTCCATGGAAGGCAAATCTCAAACCTACCGTTATCGAGTTTGCGAGCCGAGGCCTCTAGCAGTTGTAACGCACGCTGTTCATCTGCGTTTTGGCGATGAATACACTTAGAAATGCCGATAGAGTCCAATTCGTATTGCTCTTTGAGTAATGTATCTAAGTCATCTAACTTACGCGATGAATTAATCTCTGACTGGGAATATGACACGTGATTTACAAAATTTACGGGTTTGGATTTGCTCGAGACGGCGCCGTGCAATACCCAACCGAGTAAAGTGCGAGAGGCGACGGGTTCGTTCCGTTTGCCAACACGTGTCTCACGACTGATTGACAAGTGCCAATCGCCTGCACCAATTAGTACAGTCGGTTTCGCATCTTCATAGGAAAGATCCTGTGATAAATCATATAGATGCTTATAATCAGCGATATTTATACTGTTTGTGCTCTGTGAACACAAATTGAGCGAAACTATTGCACGTGCATTTTGTACCATATTGTATTCGGGTAAGTTCCTACCACGTATGTAAAAATCTACGTAACTTACTTCCGTAACTTTTGACATGCCTCCTACCCCGTCTATGCGTAAACGCTCAGTATGCTTAGACTCTACACCAATCCGTGTTGCCACGTGGCTGTCGATGAGCGTTGACGTACTGCCGTCATCGAGAAGTGCGTACGTAGCATACTCGCCGGCTGGACCGCTTACGACCACTGGTAGCATCTTCAAAAGGGCTCGATATGGCAGCGGTGATCGATCAGGACCTAACATATTAATAGCAACGTCAGACATAGTCGAAACATTAATACGAGTATCAGGTGCAGATTTAACATCCAACAAAGACGCCTCTTGAGCAGCTGTAACGGGGACCACAGAATTGATACAATGCGAATCCTTATTCGGACTTTTTGTTTTTGAGGAGCTTTGCTCACCATGAAGTAGGAAATGATGCCGTCTCAGACAGCCGTTGATACCACAACGCTTAGCCCTACAATTGTTCCATTTGTGCGGATTCAATTTGAGACATCTATAGCAGGCCTTAACTTTACGTGACCAATGCCATCTATCATCTACTGGCAAAAGCAAAAAAGCTTTGCAGGTTTTGATGTTGTGCTTATCTTGCTTGCAGTAAGAGCACTGTGCTACTTCGCTGTGGCTAATACCATTTACTACAGCGTGGACGTACTCTTTTGATGACGTCGATTTAACATTAAGTACCTTATTAGTGACAGGCTGCTGTACTATAATGTCAACTACAAAATTATATTTCAATTGACAATCTGCTTCAACCAACAAGAATCTTGAAAGTAACTCTAACTTACATTCGCCTTGTTGAAAGTGCTCACGTTCAGCTGCGAAATCAGTGAAACGAGCTCTAGTATGTTCGCTTAGCTTAGACAGTACAGAGCGAAACAGCTCTGGAGAATACAAATATTCTTGCTGCCGATGCATTTTAATAGTAGCGATAATGTTACGCAGCTTGTTAGCTAGTAAATTTAAATGCTCAGCATTACTAATCTTAAGGGTCCGCAGGCTGGCGATTTTTGGCGGAAGACCCGGAAGAAGTGGTACGCGCTTTAGAGCAGAGTTTCGCGCGCCCAGAACTAGTGGTAGCGCGCGAAACTCTGCTCTAAAGCGCGTACCACTTCTTCGCGGTCTTCCGAAATCCACAGATATTATAGCAGCATTTAGGCGAGCCATATTCTCCGCCTGCGAAAATAACGATTTTAGTACGGTCGTAGCTAGTTTTAAAAGCAAACCATTGAGTAATGTCACCGAGAAGAGACTAAATCAGGCCTCTTAGGTCGCTCTGATAGTGCCGTTATAGCATTCGCTAATTGAGTCATAGGGTCCGAGCTACAAACTCCTTGGGGTAGAGGGGCTTGCCGATAATCGCTGCCTGTCTAAACGGGTGTGGCAGCGGAAGTGTTGTTGTCGACAACGATATCACCATTGGTTGCATTTTGCTCGTTAACCCACGATGTAACTCGTTTCAATGACTCGCCGGAACCACTACCAGAAAAACTACGTGACTTATCTGAGTTGGCTTCCAATATTGCAAGCCTAGCTTGGTGTTCCGTTTCATCGACAGCCGCTTCGAGGCGCGCGAGCTCGCGTGCTCTCTCCAACTGGCGGCGACGATAATCCGCCTCGGCAGCTAGCTTCTGTGCGAGCAGAGTTACAGACGAACGGGACGAGTGTGACTGCGTGAACCCACACCTAGAATCACCACTGCGAACAAAACAACTTTTACGCGTTGCCTGAACCGATACGCTATCCGCATTTTCACCGTGATTCGCCGTTTGTGGCGGGATGCTACCCGCAGGATGCGAGTGGGAGCTCGTCGGGAGCATCACGCCACCGTCGATACAATCGTCGGCGATCGGAACTGAGGGAGTGCTACGGGGCGAGCGCACCTGGCGCTCAGTATGCAGCGCATCCTCAGCCCTCGAAACTACGGTTGCCGTGGTCAACTTGGTTTTGGTATTACGTGTATTTACTTATCCTTGTGCACACACTCTTTTATATAGGTCGGTTAAAAAACGGTCTCGTAAGGACCAAATGTTAGCGAGCAGGACTGTATTTGAAGTAAAGAAAGGCACAAGAACGATAAAATACTTAATATTTAATATAATTATTTATAGCAAAACCAAATTGTAACACTGACAGCTGACAACTCAACAAACTCTACTAAAAAAGTATTATAAAATCGAACTGCTAGACGTCAACCAGCCAGTCGCCAACAAATAATATTAACATTAATTGCAAAATAGGGTAACTTACGTTAAGCTTTAGTATAAAAATTGTCAGTTACAGTAATATTAATACCATTTTTGTATTAATGGATATCCCTTACATCGCATGTAACGTATCACATTGTAAAATTTTGGCAATGTAAGGTACAAACAAGTTCAAAGTTTTAATGTAAGGGACAAGCTATCTTTGAAACTATAATATTTTCTTAAGTTTAACGTTTATAATATAAAGAAAGGATAGATATATACCATAGAAACTGTTGAAATTGGATCTCTCTATAAAAAGATACAGAGGGATGAACAAAAAAAAAATCCTTTTTTGGCTCTCTTGAAAAGTCGTGTTATGTCACTTACATTAATTGATATTTCCACTATCGATAACGTTCATCGAGTTAATTTTTTCTTCATCACAATAAATTATTTGAAGGATGCCATATTGAATTTTGACTGTCATGTCTTAAGGGCCACTTACAAGATTAATACAAATCATTACCAGATTCAGGCGTTATGTTGCGTAAGTCATATTTACAAGCTATTTGATCTAAACTAAAGTAAGTAAAAACATTTAAAGAATTAAAGCCCGCCGCACATACAAACCACAGAGAATTTCAATCCAAACTCTCATATAAATACGACGACAAATGAGGTTGTAGTCTTCAGCAGATGCGGCATGAAACTTATAGCTAGCTAAACAGGTAGATTTCTTTAACTAAAACGAAATTAAAGCGTAGAGCAAGTAGTTGTATAATAGTTATACTTAATTTTTATTAAGTATAAAATAGCAAAATAAAATTACACGTAACGATCACATAATGTATACACAAACAAACAAACATGTACGTACATATCAACAAAATTTTAAGATCGTCTTGTGGGTTCAATTAGCCTTAGATTATAATACGGTTTACTTAGGTAGTATTTACCTACTATGTTAAAAAGAAATACGAGTATTTATTAGTCAACATGAACCATGAAAGAATAACCTGTTCCGATTTATTAGTTTGTGACATGAACTAATACAAATTAAATCTCTAGATTCTACAAATTTAAAATACATCTTAAAATATCTATAATAAAATTAAAAAAGAAATAAATAACTAAGTGCGAGTATTAATATCTAAGAAGTGGCCCATGAAATCGTGTAGAAGATGCTAGCGGCTTTACATCGTATAGCAATGCTGATGCGTTGCGCAGGAAGCCGTCAGTCTATGTTATTTCTTAAGTACTTGAAATCATATTAATAATAAACAAGCTCGTCTCTTAATTCTATTCTATAATATATAATAAAATTCTATTCTCCTAAGTAACGCGGAATAACAGTATCTAATTTTTTGTCCAACACCAACTGGGCAAACATTCTATTCTACGGCGTTTAGCCGCTAGCCTAGAAGAGTATGGAACAACACGAGATGCCGGCCCCGAAGCAGCCGTTCCGTCGAGAATAACGCGGCTGTGGCTGAAGATATCGCATAGGACCCCAGCGTATCGACAAGCAATGCAATTGTGCATCAATTGGCGGTCTTTACATAGAATTTTAGTGAAAGCCTTGACAATGTTCCCCTGGAAAGTACATTCAGCGCATCACCTGTTAACCGTTGATCGCCAAGCGCGTAGGCCATCCTGAATCTCGACCGAGAGAAAGACAACTTTCCTTCGAAAATCATCATAAGCGACGAGGCAGATATCCATCTCTGTGGTTATGCGAATAAGCATAATTATCGCTTCTGGGGCACGAAAGAACCCACGAAGAACCTCTAAGTTACTGCATGGTGTGCTGTTTACGCAAGGGACGTCATTGGACCTTATTTGCTTGTAAACGCCGCGCACCACACGATTTCTGTAGACAGTGAGCACTATATACTCAATGATTTTTTACTACTTACATCAATTGGATGAAGGGGACTGGAGAACATGAGGTTCCAACGCCGGAAATTCTGGCAAGAGTGATGAAAAACACCACAAATCGGGCCCGTATGGTCATTATTTTCTCGACTTAAGTGGGAAAAAGTTATGATGTTAATTTAACACATTCCGAAAGCTGAACCAAAGTGAAAAAAAAAATTACAGCTAAAGAACATCGGGTGACAACTTTTGCGCCACCCTGTATATGTATATATACACATATAACATTAGAATAACTTACTTACAAGTAAATAACGTATAAGTATTTTGTTATCACAATAATTAATGAAGTTATCCTTTTCTTTAGCGCGTTAGGGGAAAATGATGATAGTAAGTTTTCACGACACCGATATCTAAAATCGACACTATGAAGTTGGTTGGTAAATGACTTTCAAGTTTTGTTCGTAACAATATTCAAAGTACGAGTAGATAATCAAATACCTTTTTATGAAACTACAACACGTGTTTTACATAATATATTTATATATGAGTGCCTGTTTTTTTTAAAATTATATATGGTAGTGAATAATATTTATTGATAATCTATTATTTTTGTTTTACAAACCTAGATTACGTACTGGCACGCGAGCTAAAATATTTTGGTGTTATTTTTGTTTTGCCATGCGAAAGAAATATAACTTCTTAGGTGCGTACATAACACAGGTACTTTGATTTTATTTGCAGTAAAATATGCCTAATTCGTAAAATATATGTTAGACGTATAAAAATAATAAATAGTTTCTGACAAATTACACGTCGCAATCTAGCCCCAAATTAAGCGAAGCACAACTGATAAACATACGTAATTTTTTTTTTTTTTGTAAATAGATACTTATGATTATGATAAATAGAAAACATCCAGACTAAAACAAATTGACATGTTCATGGACACAAATGTTTATCCTGTGTGGGAATCGAACATACGAGCGTTGGTGTCAAAGTAGCGTTACTAACCACTGGGCCACCGAGCTCGTCGGTACGTAACAGGTATGTATATATGTATCTAATATTAAAGCCCATCCTTCACAATCAATAACTTGTTGCATACGCTATCGCATGTCGACGAACATATATTTGTGTCACGCATTGACTCCTCCCCGACCTGAGACGGCTGGATTCCAGTTAGGGCATGTAATTGGAATATTCAAATAATAAATTTTCGACTCTATTTACTATTCGACTATTAAATAAGTTAGTATTCGATTAATTTGAAATTTGAAATTTTTTACCAACATCAAAATATCCTATCGAAACATTATTTTTATATTACATACAATTATTTGCTTACATTTATAAATATGTAAGCGAATAATTGTATGTAATGTATTTGTAAATAATGACAATAATTTATTTACATAGCACCGGGAACTATTTATTTTTACTTGTGTAAATTATTGGTTACGATATGTGTATACATTTCACCTATCCTTATAATGCGAACCACTCCATGCACGTATTCGTTACCCTAAGGTTGCTTTCAAGCAAAAAGGCCGTCTTGTTGCGTATATACAAACTTGTAATTTCTTTGTCTATTGTGTTGCGTAATTTTGTATTACGCAAATAAAGCGTATTCTATCTATATTTTTTTATATAACGTAGGGAGAACCATAGACCATGAAAGCTTGCAATACTGGAAGTATTACACGCGTGTTCGCACTCCAGCTTCAAAACAGCAATTCTTTAGGAGCTTGTAGTGTTAACGGATTGTAAATCTTCATTGTTATTCAGCATCTACATAAATTTATCTTTATTTGGGATCGGATATTAAGACGAGCTCGGTGGCGCAGTGGATAATAACGCTACTTTGACACCAACGCTCAAGGGTCCAATTCCCACACAGGATAAACATTTAAGTGCATGAACATGTCTTTGTCTAGATTTTACAAGAGAGGTATGATGCATCAAAGCAGCCCTTCTGCGGAAGTACCTACACCGCACAGAAAACCACAACTAAATAACAACTCCTTGTTGGGTTGAAATATTCCTACATGTGAGTGAGGTCACCAGTAAGCAACTAATAAGGTGCAGTATTAGCAGCAGAGACAGCATCGCGCGAGTGAAGCTTAATGGGAGCGTTCACAGACTTCGCTGACCGTTTTAGATCATGTGGGCCGTATGCATGTATGCCTGTCGACGTTGCATAAAAAAATATGTAGTATACTTACGAGTATATAGTGTAAACCGAACAAATTCGCACCATACATTCATCTTAATATTCTCATCTCACCTGCTAGTTTATACTACTGTATAAACTATTTCTAGGTTATTTTATTTCTAGGTTATTTCTAGGGCTAGCGCCGAAAAAAATACCAATTCTATTTGTTCTCACATTTCAATGTCAGTATCAAAATATTTTATTCTTTTTTAAATAAAAGTAATATACTTAATATAATTCAATTTAATTTCGTGAAAACGTGTAATATTATTCGTACTTTTTAAAGTATTCGTATAGCGAGGTCTCGTTATTCGGAAAATTCGAATAGTGAAGCCGAGCGAACTTTGCATGCCCGTGTCCCAGTTGAGTGTCCATCCAGGAGTAACTAATACCGGCGTTGCATAACAAAGCTACAAAGCGGCTAATGCATAGCTTTACAGTATTACTCTATGAATAAATAATAAAATTAAATGTATATCACTTCTTCTTAGCGTTCTCCCGTTTCTTAATCCTTCAGGATTGGAGGGGTCCGCTACCTAAGCCCAAGGATTTGGCGAAGATATTGATTTTTACATGAAGGGACTGCCGTACGACTTACACAACCGGACCTTCTTATATTGGGTATATACATCCGAAAGCACAAATTTAGTGGTACATGCCTGCATTGGAATCGGCGACCTTTGTTCAATAGGTCTGTTTCGTATCCACTGGGCTATTACTGCTCGAATTGAATGAATTAATATCACTTACCATACATACAAACATCGTTCTTCAATGAAATCATGAAATGTGTCGATACTTTGGCAGCCTGAGACATCATAACGTTGAATAGGATATTTTTAATTTCAACATCGCACAATTTATAAAGATTGTAATATTGCTACATTGGATTTGTAAAAACTAATATGTTTATTACTTTACCTACTACTTTATTTGCGGACCTTTTTTTTTGCTTGTTGACACTGTGTCTTAGTTAGGATGTAGGATTTGTTCTTATCCTGTTTCCTGCTTCATTATAATTGACTGGGTCCGCTACCTAAGCATAGGGATTTGGCGAAGATACTGATTTTTACATGGAGCGATTACCGTCACACCTCCACAACTTAGATGGAAACCCAGAACTTTTCTTAGATAATTATTTTTACATGGATAGACTGACCTCCACAAGCAACAGGGAAAATCAGGGCTTTCTTAGGTAAGGTCCCAAAACTTTCGAATTATAATTTCTTGAATGTTTCCTAACGATGTTTTTCTTCACCGCCGAACTAGTGATAATAACAAATAGGTACATGCCAGGCTTTAAACTGTGGGCCAGTTGGTCAATAGACCAGCTCTTTATCCACTAGGCTATGACTTTTTTTCTCTTTGTCATTTTGACTGTGTATATGTGCAAATTGCTTCAATGATTGTGTTAGTAGTTGTTGTCATGTTATTCTAATGTGTACACTTCATTGGATTACGGACTGATATTAAAGGTAGGTAAGTCCTTTTTCATTTCATGTAGCAATGTTGTTTATTAACATCTTTAATACGTTCATTCTCTGAATTTGAATTATGACTATAGCTATACAGTAATACTTTGGTCATGGTAGGTGTTAGTCTTGATCTTCTTCGGCTTCTACATCCTTCCACTTTCGCTTTGTATATCGGAATCAATCAGCAGTTTCAAACACCGCTAAAAAATCAGCAATCCTCCCTAATAATAAGAAGTACTAACTTCAATGCCATTGCGTCCCAAAAACATATTTTTTGTTACTATATAAAATAAATTAACTAGAAATGAAAATATTACCACCAACATACGGTTGACAAAATAATTACTATTACTATTAATCTAACGGTTTAATAATTCCTTTTGTGTAGTCATTATTATTTTTTTAATTATCCGAACTGATGAGCAATTAACATTGGGAATTTTATAAAACAATTGCTTTCCTGACTAATAGATAATTGTCATTATTCATTACGATTATTATATACTTTCTTATTTGGTGGTCGCTTAAATGGAAAGTCAGCAAGACGAAGCATTTGACAGGGTTGTGCGAAATGATCTCTGGTACACATTGCTGAGATATGGAATTGACAGTGCCCAACTGCGTGCTTTACAGTTTACTTATGATTGTACAGCATGTGTGTGCGTAAGTAGCTGCTTGTCGCCCTGGTTTGATATCAACATAGGTGTCAAGTAGGTTTGGGTGTTGTCGACTTATTTTGTGTCTTGATAATTCTCTACACAAAATATAAACTACGCATGGGCGACCTTGTTTTGAATCGCATCCCTGTCTGACACCAATGTTGATATTAAACTAGGGCAACAAACTGCCATCCACCCGCACACATGCTGTGCAATCCTCATAGGTGGATTGCACAGCACGGAGCAGGTCACTCCCATATCTGGGCAAAATATTCCAGAGATTCTTTCGCACGACCCTATCAAATGCTTTCCCAAGGTCCACAAAGCCGCAGAAAGCCATCTGGTACATAGCCAGATGCTTCTCTACGATGTTGTGGAAGGAAAAACTTGATCTGTATATCATCTGCCGCAACTACAACTACTCAAAAAGCAGAAACCGGCCCTAACGTAGGCTTATCATAAAATATGAAAAGATGAATAATGAAAACGCCATAAATGGTAGTATATATAGTATATTTTTTTTATTATTAAATATTTTATTTCGGTGTAAATCCATAGTTTGTTAGTAATACACAATTTACTTACTAGCTATATTAAGTGCATTATGTTCGTCCAGAAAATACAGGAACAGCGTGAAAATTATCAGGGTATTGCCATATACCGTGATTATACGTAGTGGCTGGCTGGCCCGGATAACGCACACTGTCCCTATATTCTGCTTCCCAAAGAGACTGCAATACAGTGTTTCATTATATTACAATCAAAACGAGACGCAATTACCTCCAGAATGCTATTCGCGCTGCCCCGCACCCGCTGCAGCAGAGAGGCTGCTTTTTTTCTAACAATGGCATGAAAACCATCAGTGTGGGCTTCGGCGAACATACCAGAGGCACTGCAGTTACGAGGCAGCCCCAATAGCATCCTGAAAATGTTGTTATATTGGATTGGATAGTTGATCGATCGCCCGGCGCGTATACTTCACCCATAAGCTGCTCGCGTAAAAACTCTGACAGTATGCTTTAAATAGAAGTATTTTAACAGAGTCTGTACAACGAGCAAACCGACGAGCTACCATATTGCCCCTAACTGCCAAAGCTCCCTTTCAATGTCTGCGTCATCGCTAAGTTCCTCGTTTACAATATGGCCCAAATATTTAAAACTAGTGACCCTTTTCAACAAGCACCCATTCAATAATACAGGTGGCACGAGTGCAGGAGCTTTTTTATCAGCTTTAAATACGATAAGTTCACTTTTTTTACTATTGTAAATGAGTCCATGCTCTTCAGCGTATTTTTCACAACAATGTAACAATTTCCTGATTCCATTAACCGACGGGCCCATCAACACCATGTCATCACCATAACTGAGGTTATTAACACATACACCATCAATATAACATCCGACATGGCTGCTGCTAAGCTCACAAATCAAACTGTTCATATATAAATTGAATAGTGTAGGCGATGATAGTCCTCCCTGCCTTACACCGCATTCGAGCACGTACTCATCAGAAAGACAACCATCCCATCTCACTAGGTTAACCTGGTTGGCATACCAATAACGTAGTAGTGAAATGTATTCTTTCGGCATATGCGTGTCTTCCAGTTTCTGCCACAATTTTGTATACAGCACCATATCAAATGCCCTGGATAGGTCTAAAAAACACGCATATACCGGTGTTTTTCTCTGCGTGTAGTAATTGACAGTATGTTTCAGACATAATATAGCGCTGTCGGTGGATAGTTTTGCTTTAAAACCAAACTGTGCTTCATGTAGGTTTACATATTTCTGAAGGCGACGACGATATAGTATAGTAGCATCAAGAATATTGTCAAATGACTTGACATGAACAACTTAGAAATAAATTTAAATGAAACTAAAATTCTTCACTTTTGTCAGAACACTAAGATCTATAACTAGCACAGCACACACACATGGGTACAGTTGTAGAACAGAATATAGAAAGTAATTTTTTTGGCACTATGGTAGACACCACCTTAAATTAGAACTCCCATATCGAAACAGCGTGTAATAACTCTCCAAATTTGTTTACGCTGTGAGGAAGTTACCAACTGTCTCCAGTATGGAGACTTCGTTGTTAGCATACAATGCGCACGTTGTGTCCATATTGCCTTACGGAATTATCTTCTGGGGCAATTCCACGAATTGAAAAAATGAATTTCAGATTAATAAAAGATGTATAAGAACTATTTGTAATCTGAACTCTTCTGCTCGCTCATTGCGCTCTCCCTCCTCTCATTCTAGAGCCCGCTTCGCTTTGTCTCTAATAATATGCGAACCAGCATTTCGTAACGCACAGCATGTGCGTCACAGTCTTCACTCAACGTAACGAATTCTTTGATTCTTTAACTATCGAGTGGTGTAATTAAATTTTGAATATAAACAATAGATATGTAGCTACAAAAACTGTATCTCCTGATTTTGTTATCATCGGTTGTCTGAATTGCCTCCCACTAAAAAAGTAAATTTAAAGCCTTATCTATGTCAAAAACTTAAGAGCGTGCACCGTAACTAGGTACGTTATGGTGCACGCGTACAATCGCATCAAATGCGTGTGTTTACCACTGAATATTAGAGGAACAACCATAAATGATTATCTGTTTGTTTAGTAATAATCCTTGGAATTCTAACAAACGCAATATACAAGAAAAGTAATGTTATACATGTCACGAGTACATAGTTTTATCTTATCCTATATAACAATTTTACTCATACCTACAAATTATGTACACAGGGTGGACAAAATATGTCGTTACTGGTAACAAGCTTGGCGAGCCTGGTGGCACAGTCGTGAATGACGCGACTTTGACACCAACGCTTCCATTTCCACACAGGACAAACATTTTTGTGTGCATGAACATATCTGTTCGTTATCTGGATGTTTTAAGAGTGGTAGGGCACTTCAAAGCAATCCGTCTAGGGAAGTAGCCCACAGAAAACCGCAGTCAATAACAACTCCCTGAAGGGTTGTTGTGTTCCTGCGTGTGATTGAGGTCATCAGTAAGCTCCTAAGGAGTTGCTGTGTCAGCAGCAGAGGAGGCATCACCCGAGTGATACTTAATGTATTACAAGCGTTAGATTACGGTAATGGTTTTACATCAGGTGGGCCGTATGCTAGTATATGTGAGATACAGAGTGCATCGAAATAACGAAATAACATTTTCCGCGGGATTCTTGTGTGAGTCAGGTTACCAATAAACTCTTGAGGAATCCCCGTCTTAGCAGCGGGGGTTACAACACCCGAGCGATGCTCTAAATTGCAAGAACTCATAGACTATGATAATCCCTTCATATCCGGTGGGCTCGTGTGCCTCCCAACGTTGTACGAGTATAAAAGACATCCTTATTTAGCATACGTACACATGGGCCACCCCGAAAGTTATGCGCTGCTGATCAAAACTAAAAATTTTGAAAATTATATTTTAACAAAACAACGCATTTGTATATTTAAAAAAAATGGTAAGAAATTGTTTATCAATTATTTTAATCATTCATTGAATTCGACACCCATAGTGAAAATGAAAATAAGGAGACCAGATTTCATTGTAATGATTTTTATCACTATAATAGGTACTCTTTCTGCGCAAGATTGCTCTGTTGATCTTTAAAATGTTTTTGGGAGTGAAATAACCTCATCTGAGTACCTTGAGATATAAGTAAGCAAAATTTGAGCTTGAACATGTTTCTCTGAATGACGACACTCATGAAGGTCGGTTTCAACTACGACCACTGAGGAAAGCGTAGTTAATTTTAAGCAGTTAATTAACGAAAATGCAGTGTAATTAAAAAAAGTAAATGAGAGACGACCAAGAAGCCGCATCTACTTGGACCATGACAATGCTTCGCAAACGGCGAACACGATGAAGTTATTTTTAGGCTAAAAAGTGGAGCTCAAATTCGGATGTAGTCTGGACCCTGTAATTTCTTTATTATCCCGTCGATAAGTAATGTTGGTAACTAAATTGCATAAAGAGAGTAGAGATATCGGCAGGCGTCATCCCAGACGCACACATGAGGATCAAATAGCTGAAGTGCTGAAAAGGGGCCAAATCAAAAGCACCCGAAATCGAAGAGCATGCGAGAAGAGGCAGAGTGTGGAAGAGGCGAGAGAGGTACGCTTGGATCGGTGCATCTGGCGTTCCATAGTCTCTGCCCACGCCAATAAGAGACAGGCATGATGATATGTTTGTATGTATGTAAATTGCATAAATTTACTAAATGGCTCTATTGTAGAGCGTTCGTAACCATCAATTAATTCAGTCTTCAGAAGCCACATGGAAACCCCACATCTTTATCCCACTACCACCACCCACTACTTAAGTAATTCGACATATAACGACGTCGATACTACGAGTACTATTACGATACTAACACTATATCACTATTTCGTGATTCATTACAGAACAAATTTGTTTAATAAAGGAAATTGTAAACACCTGTATAGGGTTAAATATCTTCGTAATAGTCTTCGTATGTGCGTATGTGTGTATATAGTGACTTCTAAAGTACGTATCAGTAACAATTGTATAAGATAGCGATGTAAATGTAATAATTTTCTTATAAGTGTAATATTTTTTGTACAAGCTTAAAGGACAAAATCACATTTATACAACAAACTGCCATCAGCTACAATTTTATACAACTTACAAATCTATTTCGCGATATAAAGCTTTTTATAAAACCAATTTTCTGGTTGGGTTAAATAGTTACAAACGTGACATCCTACTTAATATTATAAATGCGAAAGTTTGTATGTATGGATGGATGTTTGTTGCTCTTTCACGCTTAAACGGCTGAACGATTAAAGCATAGGCTACGTTATTTGATTCCGCGCGGGCGGAGCCGCGGGTAGCAGCTAGTGGGGTAATAAATGAATGAATGAAATCCTTTATTGTCACTCACAATGTCGTGACATTAAACAGTTTAACTTAAACTAGAACTTACATTTGATTTAATCTTTAACATATAATATGATATTATTGTTGTAGTTACAAATAGTTACGGCGGAATCTGTACTAGGATGCCCTGTGTTACAGCATTCCGGCTCCCCGCATTTGGCACCTCGATTGGACAAGTGTGTCTCTCTGCGTATGTGTGTGTGTGTGTATGGGCGCGTGTACGCGTGCGTATGTATGATTGCATGTGTATGTTTAGTATGTGTATGCGCGAGTATGAGGGAGTGTGTGTGTTCGTGTTTGTGACAGCATAATAAGTCTTATTGAATTGTTTTTAACAATATTTCAGTTTCATCATACGATTTAGTTTGCAGCCATTTTCTGCCCCTTTCTCCACATTTGTAACGGGTATCGGGTATATGTCTAATAGCTGATTCAATTTATTGTAAAGAAAAGGTCCCAAAAATACATGTTGTCGTTTAGCGAACGGTGATGCAGGCAGATTTGCTCTAAAAACTAAGTCTTTCCTCCGTTTCCGTTCCGAGCTGTCGGGCTGTTAGCACATTAATATCTTTGTAGATTTACGTTGTTGAGTATCTAAAAGGCTTACCCAGTATAACTTTTATGACCGCTTTTGTGCTCTCTCTATATTTAGCATATAGTTTTTAAAGGTTCCTCCCCAGCTAGTAATGTAAATAACCACAACAGTGTTAAAAATTCTTCAAAATCTTGACGTCCATTTTTAAATTGTCTATATTATGGTTTCCACAGAGTTACAATTTCAGAAAAATATTATATTACACATACGAGGCTGCTACAAGTTTACCATGTTTACAGCTGGCTGTATCCCGCTATTCCTTCGGCAGAGCTTGTTTGCTAATCTCTAAGAATATTTTCATTTTATTTAAAGAGAGGTAGGGCACGACGTTTACACGACTGGGGAAGTACCTCCATCTCATAGAAGACGGCAGCCAAATAACAACTCCCTAGAGGGTTGTTGTGTTCCTGCGAGTGAGGAGAGGTCACCAGAAGATGAAGAGTGGCTGTGTTGACAGCGGGGGTGGCAACGCGCTAGCGACATTCTTTTTGTTGCTACTGTTAATAAGCTACGGTAACCGCTTTACATCAGGCGTACTGTATACTTGTTTCTATCCGTCGTAGTATAAAAAAATGAATAAATTCGATGTGTGTATCCCTATATACTCCAAAACGGCTAGACACATTAGCCCAGCGGGTAATCCTGTGACGCTTGGTAGTGATTGAATTGCCCGTGAAAAGCCGGGCCCGCCGGGGCAGGCGGGAGCGGCCGCTGGTTTCCTATATAGGGCGAGTCACACCCCACAATTTATATTTGTTTTACCTTTTACATATTCCGTTAGCAATCCTAGGACAGCCTGTATCACGCGAGATACTGCGTATCTATCGATATCGCAATTGTTTTTGGATATGGTTATAAATCGGTGCACTACACACATTTTAATGTTGTAGATATATTTATAATAACACATTCTTGGGTTTCTAAAAAAATTTTTAACATTTATTAGAGAATAATTTATTGAAATGGCGGCAACATTTTTAATAGTAGCTATAGTATTCCTGACAATTAAAATATTAAGTCTCGTTGGTGCTGTAATATACACTGTATACAGTAAGGTAAGTTTTAACCAAATAATTAATTCATTTTCATAAATGTATTATTCCTTCATAAGTGCTTAACAATTTATTTGACCTTAATTAATACTAATACTTATTATAGCTCATCAACATATAGATCAATAGAACCAGTCAAGTTTCGAAAAAATCACGCTTCTGCGAACTCCGCTTAGACCGTATTGTGTGCCAGCTACATTTATAGCTGTATCAAAATAGAAAATATTCAGGAATACGTTGTAATATACAGAATTAGACTAAATTGACTCCAATTACTATAATTGAACCTAAAGTGCAAAAAAAAGAAATGTCATACTCGACAGTACTCGTTTTTATCCCCCGCTAGAAACCCGACTTTCTAAAAAAAAATATTTTTGAAACTATAATATTTATGTGCATCCTTTAAGTACGAATAATAATCCAAATAATAATGGCCAACCTCTTTCGGAACATAAAAATCATTTGTGACGTGGTCAACACTTAAAATTAAGAGTGTCCATTGAGACGCCTTTTTGTTTATAAACAGAACCAGTAATGATGCCATTGACATTCGATATCATCCTTCAGTCAAATAAGAACCCTGTATTCACACTGATAATATTTTAAATCTGATTTCTGTCACTAGAGACTCGTGTTCCCGGGACGTTTGAGTAGAGCGTTCTTGAAGATTTCTAAAAACAAGATTTGTATAAACTTTATGTTAAGTGATGCGCCTGTTCGTTTGGAAGGTGTCGTTTTATTGCTATCACTAAAATAATAGGCGCCGACATTTTCCTTCTATTGAAACATTCTCCTTTCAATCTGACAATATCTCTGGATTTGGAAGCAGGTACTAACTAATGATTGCTGTATGCAGCCTGAAATATTGAAGTCTGCAAGATGTGTTACTCCACGTCGTCCCTGGTATAATATACCCCATCACAGTACAGACAATGTAGAGACTTTGTTAAGTGAAGTTGCACCCGTCGACCATTTTGTCTTCGCTTGTTGGAGCTCTCACCGAGCTTCAATAGACGAAAAGAATATATCCTTTTTTGTCCACAACGAAGATTAAAATGTTGGGCTTATTCCACCTGTTGGTAGTGCATCAGATTATTGGGGCTAGAGTGCCGATGCGGGAGATGGAAAAATTATCATAGATCGTCGTTGGGCAAGAAATAAAAAAAGTTAGTTAGGTAAAGTTAACTTAGGGGTTGGTATAGGATCATCAGAATAGGAATAAAGGCACATGAGGATATATAGCATTGCTGAGTATTGCTTCTCATGTGAATAATATTTGCAATTCCTCGAAAGATACGTAACCGTATTATCTATTACACATTTTTAAGCGGTACTTGAGGGATTTAGTGACCGATTCACCATTTCCGCCGAAATTAGACGTAATACGCTACAACTTTTTCGTAAAACACAGTAACTCCTTAGGATCACATAGGATAGGACACGAAGAAACACAACAATCCTCTTGGAAATATTAGGCTGCGGTTTTCTGGGAGATGGAAGTACCTCCCCAGACCTGGTTTGATGCGCCTTACTTCTCTTAAAAACACCCAGATCAGACAAACAGACATGTTTATGCACGTAAATGCTTGTCCAGTGTGGGAATCCCACGATCGTTGGTGTCAAAGTAATGCAAAAGCGCGTTTCACCACTGCGCCACCGATCTCGTCAAAATTTTAACTATCATCAGAGAAGGTCGGCGAGCACGGTGACGCAGTGGCGAAACGCGCTGTTACGCTACTTTGACGCCAACGCTCGTGGGTTCGATTCCCACATAGTACAAACATTTGTGTGCATGAACATGTCTGTTTGTCTTGGTCTGTGTATTTTCTATGTATAATAAGTATGTATTTACAAAAAAAAATGTATTTACGTATGTTTATCAGTTGTCTAGTACCCATAACACAAGCTTCACTTACTTTGGGGCTAGATGGTGTGTAATTTGTCTGACAATATTGATTTATAAAAAAAGGTCTCCGCTGACTTGCCGTGATGTGACTTAAATCTATGAAGTATTACAATGAATTCGACTTTAGATGATCCACAAATTCCCTCACTGCCTCGAAATGCACATATCGCATTCAAACAAATATAGGTACATAGGTAAATAAGATTTGAAGAGCCTTGAGTCACGCCCCTTTATATTTATTTTACACATCACCATACCCACCTGGAGGCATACAACCATACGCAACTGATGTGTTGTGGTTCTCTTAGCATATGAATGTTGTATAATACACGGAATATTGACGCTAAGACAACAACTCTTTAGCAGCTTACTGGTAACCTCACTAGATTGCAGGGAAACAAGAACGATCTAGGAAATTGTTATGTGCATGTGGTCCTGTGGTAAGTGGAAGTATTTCATCGATTGATCGATCCAGGCTGCTTCGTCCTACCTCTCTTTTTTGACTATGTAATTTCTTTTCTAACAGTGACATTATTATTTTCTACTTTTATAGGATGAAAACATCAATTAGTGCCACATTTCGTTGATTACTGGCAACGTACTTTATTTTAGTCAAAGTGATTTATTTGCAGTGATATTAATTACTATTAAAGATCTAAGATGGAGTTAGTTTTATTTTACTCAATGGATATTACAAAGCTGAATAAAAATATTCAACTAAATATTTTTATAGAATAATTACTGACTAAAAAACAACTATAGGTCCCTTGCGGGGTAGACAGAGAGATCCGAGCCTTGATTGGTTCCCTCCGTTGGTTCGGACATGTACTTGGAAAGAATGCAAGATGAAAGAATGACGAAACAGATATACAATGCGAAAGTGGAAGGATGTAAGCGCCGAGGAAGACCAAGACTAATCTACCATGACCAAATTGGTCGTGTTTTATCAGAAGGTGATGTCAGGAGCCTTAGCAATCGGCGAGCGTGCATGAAAAGAACTATGAATGTGAAAGAAGCGAGTGAAGTGTGTAAGGATCGCGTCTTATGGTATTACAGTTATTTTTCTTGTAAAACAATATTCCGCTGAATACTTTGTGCCCATTTCCCATGAGTGAACATTGACTCGACTTCTATAAGCTGAAACAGAACGTGATCCCAACTTTTATAGCACACGTTCTGGTAGTTGGGAATACATATGTTACCTTTTCGTATGTTTTTTTTTCAGGGTTCACCACTTAATCCCTCTTTTATGGGAGATGCAAGAGTATCGATAGCGCCATCAATACTATCAAGCACAGCTGAAATTCCTCGACACAGCAACAATCCACACGTCCTCCTGTACAATAACATCTCTCGCATTCGGAGCAGCATCATCAGCGCCGAAAAGTAAAACCATCCGAGGCCTTCAACGCTGAAACTGGCACCACGGTACTATGAAAATTAATGTACTGTGACATCGTTACACTTATATTTATTTGATTATGTATGAAAATTATGATTTGTTTTAGAGTTGCACGTTATTTACATTAAAGTCTGTACCTAGGGAGGTCCTAAGAGGCTCGAAGGCTCACTCGAGTTCTTAATCAGTATGAAAATAAATGCACGTTTGCATACCTACGCCTTCACATTAATTAGAACCAACTAATCAATCGATTGATAAACCTTTCTAGTGTGCTAGAGCTAAAAGACCAATTAAATTCCACACATAAAACTTGAAACACAAATAAAACATTAGGTATGAAAATAACCAAAAAGTAACGGTATAGGCGGTCTTATCATGAAGAGGTTTCTTCCAGGCAACCTTAAAGTAGAAGAGAAGTAAAGAGACAAGGTGGAGCCGTGCGTAACTTAAAAAAAAAATTAACAATGGTAATAAATACAGTAATACCGGTTTTATATATTTATATATTTTATACTACGTCGGGAGGCACACTAGCATATGTGCTTAAACATGTCTATGGAGAAGTTTGAAAAGCGTTTAAGCTTATTTAATTGCTCTTCTGCAATCTAGATACCTACGATACTTCTGCAATCTCGTAGCAGGCTACAACACTTTTGGCAATTTTAGTAATACCGGCAGAAAAAGTTGAATGTTTTAAAAGAACCCGACGCAATCTCCGCTGACCAAGATAACGAATTATCAAAGAATATTCTTAGATTATTGGCCTTATCGCAGAATGTTTAAGTACAAATAAAAATACACAAGCAATTATTGCAATCAATTATAGTTATCGGACGGAACCTAAGTGACTATAATGATAGCTTATCTGCGTCAACTCGTGAACGGGTGCCGCTCGGAGGGACTGGTCTGCCCGCGTCTCTCGTCCCACTTTCTGCTTTAAACAAAAACTAAAATAAAAAGTAGTAATAAAAAACAATAAAAAAATAATAAGGCACTTATTATAATCGCACTTGCGGAGCGATAATAAAAAATTGACAATCTGACAAAATAAAAAATGACAAACAAACAAAGGCACGGGCCAAAGAGCCTGTGGATATGACTACTGTTAAAAAAAAGAAAAAAAAAAGATAGCTTACGTTTTGAAAGAGTGACAATGAAACCACAAAATGTTCTCCATACGTGAGAGGAATTCGTTAATAAATAAGTATATTATTATGATTTCCCATATGGATTTTAAGAACACATTGTAAAATAGGTATGTTATATGTGTCCTTAAAATTCATAAGGATGTCAATATGGACCCGTAGGTACTTAAGAAGCGAAATTCGTACCTACTCTGTCATACATAAAACAACCCATAGTTAGAACTTTATTTACACGACAATTCCCGACACAGTCAATTGTACTGTATAATAAAATAAATAGACTAATAGCATATATAGTACGTCATGTCATAACTGTAAAAAACTATCACAACCTGGTTAAAGCAACTAAGTTATGATCAACCGAAATACCTGGTCACGCGGTGAAATACTATCTGTTAATTCATCGGATATTTTTGTTTACCACAAAGATGTAGACAAACACCTACGAGTAATATACATTCATACAGGTACACAACTTACTTGCACACACAAAAACACCTACAGATACACTCACACACATATATGTACATGTACTGTAAATTTAACGCACACTATTTTCATGACTATTTGATATTGGAAAATGTAAGTAAATATTGTAATAAGTAATCGAACGTATTCTCGTACGTCTCTTAATACAGGTTTCTATTAACTTAACAGGAGACCCGCAACCCATGTAACCTGTACTTGTAATGGATTAGAGAAATTATTAAACTACATTTTGAATTTTAAAAAATAGAGAAAATAGCATGTGAAAGTTCAAACATGGGAGCCTTTCCATGCAGAGTTTCCACTGTCAGTTTAATTAGTGGACTTTTGCTGTACCTACATTTTATTGTATACACATTACGAGCGCGAGTGTAACAATCACGATAATTGGCCAGATCGAAATCGTATTTACTTAGATTTCGCCATGTTTTTAACCTCGTAATAAAACTCTTAATTTTTCTCCCATCCAAGGCCTTATATAATAATTTATTCGCATATTTTATTCGCAGTTGTTTTTATAAATATTATAAAATAGTATCTAATACGACGCATTTTCAATGTGTCGTATTAGATACTATTTTTTTTTGGTTTGCTGTACATTAACATGTTACGTTATCGGGTATCTTGGATGTAAATTATAAAAATAGAATAAATCATAAAGCTCTTAGCTTGGAGTTATAAGAAAGTTTGTGATTTTTAAGTTACATACCGTATGTAAAAAAGTATATATTGGCTTACTGTTGAAATAAAAGTGAAGGCACTGTATTTAGTACGTTTTAGTCGGTGAAATAATAAAAAGGCGATAAAAAACCTGTTACGATCGAGGAACTTAGTTCCGGAGATAAAAAAAAATTAAAAACAAATGAAAAGGGAACTAAACGAGGTGTAGAAAAAGAAAGACTCATCCAGTATTCATTTTTGCTACACCAGGCTTACTTTATATCATATTCTGCGAATAACATATTTCATACATGCTTAATTCTAAAAACGTCAGACTCAGTCAGATTACGAAGAATGATGTAATAATTGAAGATGTAAATAGTTCAATTACAATAGGTACCTATGTAATATTATCTTTGTTATAATCATATTTTATCATAATTGTCGTAATTAATACTTTGTAACAATTAAAAGGGGAGGTTGTTTTTAATAAACAGATTATTAGAAAGAACAATTTCTGACGACAACTCTTCTTCTTATTCTTAGCGTTATCCCGTTTCCTAATCCACTGGGATTGGCGGGGTCCGCTAAGCCTAAGGGATTTGGCCAAGATACTGATTTTTACATGGAGCGGCTGCCGTCCGACTTCCACGGCTCAGAGGGAAAACCAGATTATTCTTAGGTAAGGTCACATGAACTATAAATTCTAGGACGTGCGTTTTCTCACGATGTTTTCCTTCACCAGCATTGAGCAAGTGGTAATTACAAATACGTACATTAATGAGAAATTTTCTGACGAAAACTATTTAATGTTAATTGCATGCCCAATTTGTTCATAATGGAAATCAGTCTACACTTGCGACGACGTACGTAGGAACCGAGCGCCACAATTTGGGTGCGGTTTATGTGAGGTGGAGCTAATTTGCTTCTCAGACGGCTTCGATGAGCCCTGCCTTTCCTATGCTTCATTTGCAATTTAGTAGTTAATTTATAAGTTTAGTTATCATGGCTCAATCGGTAGGTATATTTTATTTACCGCTTTCCATTTTTTGTTGCTAAAATATACTAATTCCTACAGGCGTACTTAATTTAATTAATATAAAATACATGCCTTACATATTTCATCCTTATATATATCTATATATGTCTATATATATATATACAAAACAATATTTTTTTTATAATACAAGGAAGGCTGCAATTAGTGATGGCTAGGAGAAAAAACTTTGATATTTGGCAAATTATTTTCCTTAAATTGGCATTTTTAAAACAACGTTCGCAGATTCAGGGGTTATTTTGCGAAAGTTAAAAGTGATCTCACATCCATTAGATCATACGATAGTGCTAGTGCCGGCCATTGCCCACCGACATAAGACGCATGCCGTCGCTGCCGTGGATACTCCGGTCGTCCCAGTCTCAGTTGCTGTGGTAGTCTCTACGTTTATCTGCCATCTGAAACCCGCCGCCGTTGCCGCCTTGACTGTCTTTACTTTACTACTTATTACTCTGCGTGTTTCACCTCTCCCCTAGGCATCCTTAGATCTCCACTACGCATTCTCATACGTTGTAGATGTTAGACGTTAGAATCAGCCGTTTTCGTAACATGTTAATGGACTACCGTTAAAATGTTACAAAGGAGTACCCACTAGGGTAGGTGCCGGGCGGCGCTAGTTCACATGAACGAATAGGTGGCAGAAGTACTTGAAGTAGTTTGGATCAAATTGTTCACAAATGATGTATTTCAAACTATACTTTAAAAAGAAACGTTTCACAAAGCAATTTATTCAATTTAAAAACCACATATTTCTAAAAACAACAACGTTTGGAGAGAGAAAAACGGCAATTTTTAAAGAAAATAAACTATTTTGCATATATTACACAATTACAATAAAAAATATTTCTAAAGGCAATGTTTAACAAATAAATCTTTAGCAATTGATTCTTTATATAAAATTATAGTTTGATTCAATAACATTTTATTAGGTACAGAATTACATTCAAAAGTATTGCTTAATAATTAAAAATAGAACTTCAAAATGAGAACCTAACTGCATTTCGAAGGCGCGTTCTGCGCTTTCTTGATAATAGGAGATACGGAAATAGAAATATAATAACCCTCGCCTGTTATTTTGACTATAGTATAACGCCAAATCCCTTGCGGGGTAGGCAGAGCGAACCGAGCGGCACATGACTCGATCCATACAAACCTCGCTCACTTCATTAACATTCATTGCTCATGACATGACGACATCACGTCTTTACTGATGACAATGTTTATATACGTGGGACACTCAGAACGTTTTGCGAAAATAAAAAAAGTGTTCTATAGGTAAATATTTTTTTCATGCGTCTGAACTAGTTTTCGAAACATTTATCTATTCTATCTATGTCCAGTGCAATAAAAATTGTATCCCTTGGAGCTGATTTTTTATTTTCGGGAATAAAAAGAAGCCACGGTGCTAGGTCAGGGCTGTAAGGAGGGTGACCCAGGAGTTTGACCGGCGAACTGTCCAGGAAGTCCCTCGTTTTGAGCTCAGTGTGCGCGGGCGCGTTGTCGTAGTGGAGCAGTAGCCCGTGGAGCCCTGTGTTTGGTCGCATGTTTTCACAACAGAGAAAACTTCTGCCAAGCATTTGGTAGTAGGTAGGTCAATTGACAGGACACTGTAGTCTTTTGTCCGTTGCCGCTGCGATTTGGGCTCTTCTTTCGCTTACCATTAGGCGAAGTAGGGCCACTATGCTGATCTTACATAAAAAAAAAAGAACGCAATTTGTGCGCCACATAGTAGCGTATTAGGCCCACTGTTATTGTTACTGTGTCCAAACTCTAGACTTTCTTTACTTTATGTAATAATCTCTAACAAGCCTGAACTTGTCAATATTCACGGGCAGTTAACTGCTCCATTCTCATACCATGACCTCCTTTTCTTATCATATAATATACGTTCTCCAAAACAAAAAGGTAAAGTTATTTTTCAGCGTGATTTTAAAAACATTGATCTGGAGCGTTTGAGAGGGGACGTGCGTTGTATTAACTGGCCGCAGGTCAGTACTTGTGTTGACATGGACTCAAAATTCGAGGCCTTTACGCGTTTGCTGACTGACTAGTATGATATTCATGCGCCTGTTAAACCTGTCCGTATAAGACATTTACCTGCATCTTGGCTTACTATACTTCGATTAAAAACTTTAAGCTAAATCTACTTTTAAGAGAAATCCGACTGATAACAATTTCATCACCTATATAAAACTGAGTAACATCTGCAACAGGTTGTGTAGATATTATTATGCAGCACTTCATAATAAACCAATTTCTCAATTTTTTTTGAGGTCAATTGGCCAGAGCCATAATTCTACTTCGTTTAACACCGCTCAAGATTTAGATCTTTTATTGTAAATAAATTACTTACCTGAAACAGTTCTGTCCTTGCCTGATAATATGTTCAAAATGTACCTCAAAAATACTCTATGCAAGAAGGGTTTTTACAGAATCGATGAATATCTAACTGACAGAGATGTTTGGAAATGATTCAACACATGTATTAATATATCTTTAAGTGTACCACTTGATTTCACTATATGTACACTCACATATATTTATTGTAATATATATTAACGATGAAAAAAGACCCCTATTGGCAAGTTTCTTTTGGCATTTCTTCTTCGCCAATGGTCATTATCGAAATGCTAGTAGGTTCAGATCAGAATAAAATTATACGAGCAACGTGCGGAATATCACCGCGTGAGTTTTGTGAGTCGTTGTATAAAACATTACCTATTTTACCTTTTTTTCGTATGAACGTATTGGAAGTAACTAACTTCGATAAAAGCAATATTCATCGTTTTAAAAAAGAAACACCCTCCATTCTAGAAGGGTAAGAGATCCAAATAAATTAAGACTCATAAGATATCTGAAACAGTGCGATTTTATGTGTGTAAAGATACCCAGTGAAATAAAAAAAAGGTAAACTATGGCTGAAGGAAAACAATTTATATTCACTGAAAGAGTTCTTAAACTATAAATTTAAGTGAATGATGAAATTTTGACGAGCTCGGTTGCTCAGTCGTGAATGACGCGACTTTTACACCAACGCTCGTGGGTTCGATTCCCACACAAGACAAACATTTGTGTGCATGAACATGTCTGTTTGTCTTGGTCTGGATGTTTTAAGAGACGTGGGCGCATGAAAGCAGCCCATCTGGGAAAGTACCTCCACCTTACAGAAAACCGCAGCCAAATAACAACTCTCTAGAGGGTTGTTGTGTTCCTGCGTGTGAATGAAGTCACCAGTAAGTTCGCAAGGAGTTGCTGTGTAAGCAGCAGAGGAGGCATCACGCGAGTGATACTTAATATATTACAAGCGTTAATAGACTACGGTACCCGCTTTACATCAGGTGGGCCATATGCTTGTATGTCTCCCGACGTAGTATAAAAAAAATAGAATTATCAAAATTTATTTATCTACCTGATTACCTGTTACATATATATTTGCGTCTCATGACATTTGCATGCCAAAGTTAGTAAAGCACGAGAAACTTATTGCTGTAGTAAAATATCTACTAATGTAACCATATTTTATGCAAATAAATTACCTCATTCACACAATAGCCCAATAATTTCCCACATTTCGCAATACTTGAAATATCTGCTGAGCTCTGGTCATGAATATATTGTTTCCTTTATATCCCCAGGAGAAGGCCACGGCAATACAATGTTACATTAATCTTCTCAAAGGCGCGTTGGATCTATCAAATGACTTTCTCTGAGAACTATCCAACTTTCATCTACATCTAAGTCGGAAAGACCTCTGAATGGTCTTGTATCAGTTATAGACTTTCGGAGTCGTTCATATATCAGTATTAAATCAGTAACACTTTTCAAGTTCCGTCTCCGCGTATATATATATATGTCTCCTCAATGTATACGTGTAAATAACCTTGTGATTGAATAACGTGTTCGATGCAAGAAGGTTTTGTTTCATATATACGACCCATCCATTCAGATCTCCCGGCATAATTATCCTTTCATTCCCTTTAGCCAAATCCAGAATTTCTTCTCGAGCTCCTAGGGATTGGCTGAGCTCACGAGAGCACATGCTGCAACTAGAAAAACTCGCGTGATCGCCAGTAATATTCTAACCCAGAGAACACTTGGTCCTACTATACCGTAATCTGTTATACCAGGAGCTAAACGTGATCAGAACATGACGCCTACGTCCGCACTGGTATAATGATCCTGGTTTATTCCGGACCACAGTGGCATCATTCCACCAGGAACATCTTCGCTTTCGCTTCCGATCAATCTGTAAAACATACAAAACATGTAGGCATATTGCGTTCATAATATCTATCAGCTCATGCATCTTATCTTTTATTCCACCTCTCACATTCTATATATTCTATGCTCTCAGCTCTCCTCGAGCCGTATAGTGAGTGGCGGCTCCCACCACCGTATACACTTAAGTATGCACCGACGAAGGTGGATCGATGAGCGACAGCACTATATTAAAAAAAAATGTTTGAAAGTATCTAATAACAAGACAATATACTGTACTAATAAAAACTACAGGGTCTTTCATTAAGCGCTTCCTATCGTGTGAGGCATCATCGAAATTTTTTATTCGCTTGAAAGACCTATCGATGTGAATATTTGGGGAATATAACATCGTTCAAATGTCCGCCGCGGCTTCTCTGGGTGGCGCGCTACCAACATGTCCAATTTTCCATGACTCTGGCGTATAAATCAAGGTGAATTTGACCGATGGCATGGGTTATGTTGGCTTTGAGGGTCATTGTGGTTTGTGGCTTATTAGCATAGACCTGCGACTTAAGAAAACCCCACAAGAAAAAGTCTAAGGGGTCAAATCGGACGATTTTGGTGGCCAGTTCACATCACCTCCATGTGAGTTGACCATGCACAAAAGAAGTTGGTAATCATCCATCTATAGCCCAAAGTTCACACCAAACAGTGACTTTTTGGGATGTATTGGACGCTCTTGGATCTCGTGAATTGGTATCGTACCCATTCAAGATGATTTTTCGATGAAAATTAGGGTCAGTTCCTAACTGCTCCAGAACTCATACAGCGAACACACGTCGTTGTCTATGGTCGTTTACCTTCAGCTCCTGGTTCAGCAGAATTGTGTACGGGTGCAGGCCTAAGTCACGACGCAAAATTCGCCAAGTTGTGTTCTTTGAAATGCCGAGTTGTTGTGAGCGACGTGAAATCGACTGGCTCGGATTCTCTTGCACACTCTCACGGACAGCGGCGATGTTTTCGGCAGATCTTGCGTTTCGTTGACGTACGAGTGTTGGTTGATCGTTTACTGAACCAGTGGACTCAAATTTATCCACCACACTGCAAATAGTTCTCTCGGTAAGACGATTATGGCGACCGTAAAATAGACGAAGCGCGCGGTAAGTTGCCCGAACAGAACACCCATTTTGATAAAACAATTTTATTATTTGCAAGTGTTGTTGAACGCTATATCCGTCCATGGTGACTACAGAGGACCGGAGACTAGAGAGGATCTGACAGACAGTAGTGAATATTGCCGGTCAAATTAAATTTGATTTAACTAAAGCTGACATTGTAATGAATGTAAACAGAGTCCGCTCGTCTAAGGGAAAAACGCTTGGAACGATTGTGGTGGAATTTAACAGCCACTTAGTGAAAGAATTCTTATTACTGTCTATAAAACAGTTTAACAAGAAAATGAACGACAGTAAGTTTAACCACACACATCTCAATATCGAAAGATAGAAAGCCATATACATATCGGAAGCCCTTCCGAAGTATACATGGCTAGACAGTTCACTAAGGAATCGGACTTCAAGTTTTGTTGAAACATTAGAGGTTTTATCTGTTTGCATAAATCACCAGGCATCTCTGCAGTATGAGTAACTAGTGAAGAAGATCTCCAAAACTAAAATGTGTAAATTAACTATATGGTCAATTATATATACTGTACCTTGTACAAATTACAGCATATTTAATCGTAATGCGGTACAAAGTACTTTTGACGAGCTCGGTGGCTCAGTCGTGAATGACGCGACTTAGACACCAACGCTTGTGGATTCGATTCCTACACAAGACAAACATTTGTGTGCATGAACATGTCTGTTTGTCTTGGTCTGGATATTTTAGGAGAGGTAGGGCGCATCAAAGTCTCTAGAAGTACCTTTTTTTTTTATACCACTATAAAAAGTAGCTGTCGGCATCATTTCGAACAACTCTTCAGAACACAACCCGTTGTACAATCGGTAGAACACACAAAGGGAGGCAAAGTCTCTCCTTAAACTTAAGGGTTTAATACCGTGTGTAAGCTTAGGATTGTCGACAATTCTCACAGCTCGTCTTTGAATCGAATCACACGGTCCAAGCTGGTATCAAGGTGCTCCCGCCCAAAGGTGACTACAGTACTCCAAGTGCGGTCTGACTTGAGACTTATATAATATAAGTCTTTGCCCCGCACTGAAGTACTGCTTAGCCCTGTTGAGCACACCAAGTTTTTTCGACACCAGCTTGACCTTCTCCTCCAGTACCTCCACTCACTGAAAACCGTAGCCAAATAATAACTCCCTAAAGGGTTGTTGTGTTCCTGCGTTGTTGCGGTCATTTTTCTGTGTTGAATATTGGTCGTCTAAGTTTTCTAATTCGTAGATTGCGTTGTCGTAATGAATACAAGACTGTGTTTTTGTTAATAACTAGGTACTTCTGGACTATATTTGTATTTTACTATCAATCTATTTGTATCTTCACGCCAATTCCCTTGCGGGATAGGCACTAAGAATAAGTGAAGAACAGGAGAAGAGAAGAAGAGAAGAAACCTAGATTTTTATTTGTATATAATATTGTACTTACCTACTCATTTTATCGTTATTGTAATCATGTAATCAGAACCAAAAACCAGCAAATCACAGAATTCTGTCAGTTAGCTATCGGTGTCACCACGAACATTTATTTTACTTACCACATATGACTTTATTCGTTCTATATATCACAAACTTAATAAACATATTAGTAAGTAGTACCCACAAAGCCTATTAACCCACATCTGGCGCACCTCCAATAGGGACTTGACCGCATCCGCCAGTGTTACAGGTGCGGGCAGCCGGGGCACATCGCCTCGGGCTGCTCGGCACAGGCCCGCTGTTCCGTGTGCGCCGACGCCGGAAGGAAGGCGAGTCACGTGATGGGGGGCCCTCTCTGCAACCCCCCACCTATCCGCGGGAGAATGCCCCCCACCTCTCGCGTGAGTGGGCGGCAGAAGGCGCCGGAGGCTAGGATGTCCGAGTAATGGCCGGACATCCTCGCTTCTTACAGACCAATGTCAACCACTGCGCCGGGGCTCAGGATCTTCTCCTGCAGACCATGGCGGAGTGGGACGTGGACGTGGCGGTGGTTGCGGAACCATATTATGAGCCCACCCGGCCTAATTGGGCCGGGGACCAGGACGGATCCGTGGCCATCGTCGCGAGGCCTGGCGCCAGCCCCCCACTCGTGGTGAGGGGGAGGGGAGCAGATTACGTGGCGGCGGTTCGGGGAGAGTACGCAATAATCGGTGTGTACTTCTCCCCGAACCGCGACCTGCCGGCCTTGGAGCGGCTGCTCGATGCTCTTGGGTCGGCAGTGAGGCGGCTAGCGCCCGCCCAGGTTATCGTGGCCGGGGACTTCAACGCCAAGTCCACGGCGTCGGGCAACCCGGCCACGGAAGCCAAAGGGCGGAAGGTGGAGGAGTGGGCGCTCGCTGCGGGACTGTCCCTCTTAAATAGGAGGACGGTACAAACGTGCGTGCGGTGGAATGGAGGGTCGGTGGTGGATCTATTCTTCGCCACCGCGTCCACCGCACGCCGAGAGGAGGACTGGAGGGTTGAAACGGGGTAGAGGCACTCTCGGACCACCGGTACATCAGGTTCGAGGTGTCCTGAGCCCCCGGGAGTCCGGCGATTTCGTCCCAGTAGTGGAGCCGGTTCCCGCGTTGGGCCCTCACCAGGCTCGACCGGGAACTGGCAGAGGAGGCGGCCATTGTCGGCCGCTGGAGCCTCCTGCCAATGGAGGATTTGGGGGCGGAACAGGGGGCCGGTTGTCTCTGCGACGCCTTCACGGCGGTGTGCACTCGGATGTGACCGGGCCTCTCGGATGCCCAGTTCGGGTTCCGGGCCAGACGGTCGACCGTCGATGCCATCCTGTGGAACCTCGCATACGACTGGGTCCTGCGGGGCCGTCTCCTCCCCGGGATGAGTGTCATCTGCCACGCAGATGACACCCTTGTCACGTCTCGGGGTAAGACCTTCGTGGAGGCGGCGCGGCTGGCCGAAGTTGGAGTAGGACTGGTGGTCAGCGGTATAGAGAGGCTTGGGCTTCGGATCCGATTGGAGAAGACCGAGGCTCTCCTCTTCCGCAGGACCGGCAAACGGAGCACACCTCTATATAGGAGGAGGACGGATCAGGGTGAGCGCCCAGATGATGTACCTGGGCCTCACCCTTGACGGGAGATGGACCTTCGGCCCCTACTTCGAGCGGTTGGGACCGAAGGACATCAGAGCTACGGCGGCGCTGGGTCGCCTCCTGCCGAATTTGGGCGGGCCCAGCGCCGCGTGCAGGCGGCTGTACTCCGGCATCCGCCGGAGTATGGCTACGTACGGTGCCCCCATATGGGCGGACGCCCTCTGCGAGCGGAACAAGGCTCAGCTGCGCAGAGCGCAGCGGGTCATAGCGCAGAGGGCGATAAGGGGGTACCGGACGGTAGCTTGGACGGCCGCGTTAGTGGCGGAGGTGCTCGCCGAAGTGTACAGCTTCGTTGCTAGTAGGAGGGCACTCGGCGAGCGCCCCACGTTGGAGGTACTTCCTCCAACGTGGGGCGCTCGCCGGGCGGTATCGCCGGCGAGGGCATACAGAGATGATGCGGAGGTGGGGGGAGGACCTGGCGCAGCCGCGGTACGGAACCCGCGTTGCTTAGGCGCTGCGCCCGGTTCTAGAGACGTGGATGCGTAGAAAACGCAAACCCCTCACCTTCCGCATGGTGCAGGTGCTCACCAGGCAAGGGTGCTTCGGTGAGTATCTGCACCGGGTTGCGAGGCGGGAGGAGGAGCCGGACTGCCACGATTGTGGCGCGACCGAGGACACTGCCCAACACACGCTGGAGCAGTGTCCCAGGTGGTCTCGGCAGCGCCACGACCTGGTGTCCGCGCTTGGAAGCGCGGACCTCTCGCTCCCGAGCGTGGTCCGCTCCATGCTCGGGAGTGACAGTGCCTGGCAGGCGGTGGCCTCCTTCTGTGAGACGGTCATGTCCCAGTAGGAGGCCTCGGAGCGGGACAGGGAGGATGATCCTGAGGCTGTCCCGCTCCGGAGACGGCGGACGGGAGTGCGACGTAGGCGCTACGCGCACCTATTCCCGCCTCCCTAATATGTGGGACCAGGGCTCAGGATGGGAACCTGGCCCCATAGCGGTCCCGCCGCCGGAGGGGCTGTCCCATTTTGCCGGGATGGCCCCTAGATTGAAGAAGTCCGGCCGCTTGTGAGGGGCTGGCCAGTCGCAGTGGTGCCCTGTTGTTGACAGATCCGGGGCACCACACCAAAGCGGCCGATGGCAATTCGCGGGGTTGTTTAGTGGGTATACGTTGGGCAGCCAACGGGGAGTCCCACACTACCACCGGAGGCCACCCAGGCACCGGTAGTGTGCGTAACGCATTTTTCCCCGCGTCACAAAAAAAAGGGACTTTAGCAGTTATTGCTTGGATTTCACAAAAATACCTAATATTTTATCTACAAATTTATCACAGAGACGCAACCATATATTTCAATTGTTATTCTATGTATATCTTTCTCGTACAATCTATAAATATTAAAATTGATTATAATCATATTAATTCATGTAACATTGACAATATTGTTGTTTCCAACAGTTCATTTTGTAAACTTGAAGATTGCTAAAATAATAATGTAAATACGAGTAACAGTTCGTTCCTTAAAATAATATCTCAGAACATAAGAAGTATTTCTAAAAAAATGCGGGATTTGTTAATTTGCTATCTCACACTGGTACACCTTAGGATCGTTATTCTTACTGAATGCTGGCTGCATCAAAAAGGTGACATTCAACTCTTTAATATTTAAATCTTATCCTACCGCAAATAACTTTACTCAAAACGAAGGAGTCCTAGGATACGTGAATAAATAATTAGGCCATGTTGTTGAGGAACCACTAATATTAGACGCAAACTATCTACTCTCAAATAATAAATAGATCTACACAAAGACTTCTAGTATACATAGAAGTCTTTGGATCTACAGCGACTCTTGTGATCTACCGTTCACCGGCCAAACGGGACATTAGTGGGCTTCTTACATCTCTAAACACAATATTAACCAATTCTAAATTCATTCTCGTCCATTTTAACCGGGTCTTTAAAAACTGGCCGTACTGTAGAATATCTTCGCTACATAATTTTAAATTAATTTTGATTAGATATCTTATCATGTTGTAGTTTAAAGTACTATTAACATCACATCACGTGTAGAATAGATGAAGTGCTGTCACTGATACTGAAATGTCATTATGCTTAAAAAATGATACAGTCTATCGCACACAACTCTACGGTACAAAAACACTACGACTAAAGACTCAAATACGGTGCAAAGGTCAACATGTTACGCTGGATCTGCCGCCGTTTAGACCACTAATTTTAGCATGCTTTTATAGCAAAATGTAATGTACGTCAGTAGGTACTATCAACTAATTACTCGTATCTATAGCCGGATGACTATGGTGAACGGATGATTTAAATCTCAATTATAGTCTAAATTTAATTACTATGTTAGAAAAAGCCCTTTCATACAATTCCATCTAAAAATCATAAAAATGGTCATTGCGTTATAATTTGCCTTAAAATACTATTCTATCACGGAATTCCTATATATATAATAGAACATTTTAAGAGGAACCATGCTACATTAATTTCGTGTAGTTTTATCTTTCGGAAAGAAGATTTATTTGCACATATCATCACATCGCTGATTTACGTTGACAAAATGGTCATAAATTATAATATATAATTATAATTTTTCTAGATAATCCCCTTACTATCGCTGAAAACTGTATGAAGATCCGTACAGTAGTTTCTGAAATTAGCCCGAATTAACACAATTTTGGCGCAGCGGAGGATATTAATTAATATGTATCTAGAGATTAAATGTAATCCTATATATATAAAATATGATTTTTTGTTTGTATTTTACATGCTGCCATACCATTCATTTGATTGCGATAAAGTTTGCTCACACTTGCGCTAAGGTTACAGGGTGAAAAAGAAAAAAAATATAAATATATATTAATAACGGCGTTAATGCGCCAGGTTTTACGCTTTGTCTGTATTAATGTGTTTAAAAAAAATTGATTAACCGTCCCGCTCTCCCGCTTTGTCTTTTTTTCATACGCTGCTCTTTCCGCAAGTAGGGAAAATGAAACAGGTATTGTTGACGGAGTAATGCAAAAATGGAAGTTTGAATAGAAAAAACAAGAAAAAAGTTTGTAAAAGTGTATGAGAAAAATAGAAGTTACGTATTTTTTTGGGAAGGGAAAGAGGAGCCCAAATCGCAACTGCAACTGACATAAGACGACACAGTGTCCTGTCAGCCGACGCTGCCATGTAGGCCCGCAGGATGCCTCTTCACGCTTCGTTTAAAGGATCACATATTGTAGGAAGGATCACACATGTGCAGGCAAGGCGTTCCACTTTTTAAGGGTACGACAGAGATAGGAGTTGCCGAACTTTTTGGTACCTACGCGAAGAAATGTTCTCAACAGTGGAACAATGATATAGCAAACCTGCACGTGTGGTTCTATGACGGAAGGGAGAGGGTGGAATAAGGGAAAACAGGTCTTCTGAGTACTCGTCATGGTAAAGGCGGTAAAATACACTTAACGAGCCAATGTCCCTACGGAGTTGAAGAGGTTCTAGATTTTGGTGACTTCTTCGTCGTTGATTATGCGGTTAGCCCGTCGCTGCAACCTATCGAGAGCCTCGAGAAGATACTGTGCGGTGCCGTCCCAGAGATGCAAGCAATACTCCACGCAGGCCTGAACTATAGTCTTATAAAGCAGACAAAGCTGGTCCGGCGTAAAGAAACGGCGCACCCTGTTCAAGACTCCGAGTTTCTTGGAAGCTGTTGATATGTGGCTCTCGACGTAGTTTCGTTGATTAAGGTTGCAGCGAATATCCATCCATTTCTGTCCGACTAGCACCAGGCCGACGGAAATATGACCCATAGAACGTACTCATCTGCATAGCAATGAATATTACCAAGTGGCAGCATGTCATCCAAGGGAAAAATAAGAGTGATTGTATTGAGTTATTTAGGTGCATGAGCGAACGTAGTGCGCGAATGGTACTTAGAGTGTAATCGATCACTTTTACCGATTTAACTGTCTATAACTATGCTTTTCAGTTCACCTGTTGTGAGTAAATAAAAAGTTATTTATTTGGATAGCAAATATTGGGTATTTGCTAAGTATTCTCTAACTCTCACTGTATTTTTTCTAGTTTGGTGGTCCTGAATACTAGTTCTGTCGAGTATCATATTATTTCTTAATTTGTACCTTGGCTACAAGAACAATGTCGAAAGTTATACCGGAAACAAGCTTAAATAAACTTAAAGTAACTCATTAAGTTAATTTCACTGTTATTTCGGACGAATTATTGAAGTAACACGAGAAGTGACATTTCACATTTTTGATCAAATATCTCAATGATATTACGAGTATATATAATCTATATGCTTACTTTCAGTGCTATGATACCTGCTCACAATTACGTAACAATACAAAAACACAATAAATTATAAATACTAGATAAGAATATTATTAAAAAGAGCTAAACGTAGACGCCACCGCATTGTAATATGAACGAAATAACGTCTTCTACTTTTTGCCAGAGTTATTAATTTTTCTAATCTATTAGGATCGGCGGAGTCCACTACATTAGTCTAAAGATTTGGCAAAGATACTGATTTTTACATAGAGCGACTGCCGTTAGAACAACACAACCCGGAGGGAAAACCAGACGTACCTATCTTAGGCTAGGTCGAAATATAATTTTTTGGACGTGCCTTCGAAGAAACCCTCCTCACTATGTTGTCTTTCACCACTGAGCACGCGATAATTCAAATATATACATAAATTCAAAAATTATAAAACTAATTAAAAAACTATCTTAGTGATACATGCCTAGGATTCGGACCTGTCTGTCAAATAGGTCAGTGCTTTATCCACTGGGCTATAGCTGATTTTTTTAATTCGATGCCGATTGTAACAATTAAAAAAGAAATACTTTCTTTCCTAGGCAGAAAAAAGCGATTCGCGCCCGCTGTGCGAATCTATACATACTACATACAGATAAATAAAATTGGAGTGTCTGTTTGTAATATTAAAATAACCGCTTTTTACTAAATGCATATGGATATATACACGGTACATATACCAAAATGAATATTTTTACAATTTGTTGTCTGTTTGTTCCGGCTAATCTCTGAAACGGCTGGACCGATTTTGACGGGACTTACACTGGTAGGTAGACGACTGTTCAGAGCACAGTATAGGGTACTTTTTATCCCGTAAATATTTAGGGTTCCTGCATAAAATATGAACAACTGTTAAAATTAGGGGGAAATATCTTTCCTTCGAGGGACTTTGCACTTTTATTTTTATTATTATTTTTATTATTTTCACAAAATACGTATTTTTTGTGACATAAAATAACTATGCATTCTTTTATATATATAATAATAATATAAATAAAATTGAAGTGTCTCTCTGTGATTTCAAAATAAAGCCTTTATCATAAGCTCATATTGTTATTTGCACGTTACCAATGCCTAAATATGCATTTTTAAGTTTTTTGTCTGTCTGTTGGGACAGTCGGGTTTTGACGGGACTTTCACTTCGGGGGACTTTGCAATTTTATTTTTATTATATTTCATAGAATACGTATTTTTTTGTGACGTAAAATAACTACGAATTTTTTATGTAATGTAATAAAAATAAAATGAATATACGTTGCCACCCGTAAAGGTTAATAGATGGCGCTATATGAAAATTGAATCGCTCTATGGTTGCATCTAAGACTCTGAACTTTGTTTTTTTTTTTAAACAGAAAGAATTTGAGGTCTATAGAGAAATAAAGGCTACTAAAAGCCAAATCTCATGCGTGCGAAGCCGCGGGCTTCAGCTAGTACACAATGGAACAAAATTGGTTTAAGACTATCTAACATTGTTACTTAATATTGTGTTAAAATATTTGTTTAGTATAATTATCAAAAAGGTTTAAGTTTAATCGCAAAAAAGGTCCCACAAGATTATTAATTATGCACGGATTAAATTTAAATCTGTAAATGTTATCATTCCAAATGTCAAAATATATGTTTGACGGAGTGCACGTACAACAATTGCATCTTCTTCTTCTTAGCGTAATCCCGTTTCCTAATCCATTAGGATTGGCGGGGTCCGCTACCTAAGCCTAAGGATTTGGCAAAGATACTGATTTTTTTTAAAGAGCGAATGCTGTTAGAACTCCTCGACCCAGAGGGAAAACCAGATCATTCTTTTAAGCCAGATCACACGTCTTTCGAAATATAATTTCTTGGACGTCCGGCATTCCTCACAATTGAATTAAACAATTTTTAACGGAAGTATCGCGTGTTTTATTTATTTTGTTGAACCTGACGTTTCGAATGCTTTGCAGCATCCGTGGTCGCAGGAAGACTAACATGACATTTGTCTTACATGGTTATTCAATTATTACATCTACCGACATGGATGGATTAATTATATACGTTCCGATTCACACAAAAATCGCTCACGGTGTCCGAATGTTTTTGAGCAGATCTCTGGGGCGCTGCAAAGCATTGGAAACGTCAGATTCAACAAAATACATAAAACACGCGATACTTCCGTTAAAAATTGTTAATTCAATCTCGTATAACAATCGCTAAAACCTAAGACAATACTATTCCTCACAATGTTTTCTCTCACTGCTAGCTAATGACAATTAGATTAAATATGACTTTTAGAGGGTCGGCAACGCATGAGTAACGCCCCTGGTATTGCAAATGTCCATATGCTACGGTGACTATTTACCATCAGGCAGGCCTTATGCTTGATTGTCACCTTAGTGGTATAAGAAAATGTACATAAATTCGAAAAAACTAATTTAGAGGTACATGCCAGGACTCGAACCGGGAACCCGTTGGTCACTAGGCGATGTTTTATTCACTAGACTATCATTGCTCTATCGCTGTCTGCCACGTACAACAATTAAATAAAACACTGTAATTATCCGGCACGGCCAATGTGACTATTTTTTGTTTATGATGGTAATGTCAATATTATTTTTTATACAACGTCGGGAGGCATACAAGCATTACATTAAATATTACACGCGCGATGCCAACTCCGCTGCTAACACAGCACACCCTCAGGAATTTACTGGTGACCTCGCTCACGCAAGAACACAACAATCCCCCAGAGGATTGTTATTTGGCTACGGTTTTCTGTGAAGGTGGAGGTACTTCCCCTGACGGATTGCTTTGAAGCATTCTGCCTCTCTTAAAACACCCAGACCAAAACCGACAGGCATCTACGTGCACACGAATGTTTGTCCTATATGGGTATCGAACCCGAGAGCGTGATTCTCTGTGTCAAAGTCGCGTTAACCGCGACGAGCTCAATGGCGCAGAGCCAAAATCAGCTATCATTCCCCATAATCGATTTTTAATTGCAATATTTATTAATTGTTGTAAATACAAAGAATTTTTGTTGCGATAATAATGACATTCGTATATATTTTTTTGTTACAATAATGATGACATTCATAACCATTCTATTGATACAATGCAGCCCTTAGTAACAAATTAATAATGTTCTGTCTGTGTAGTAAGTACCTACATGGGTACCATTACCATGGCAATTCATTACCCATGGACAGTATAAACAGGACACTCGGTACAGAAGGTTGCGTGAATACAAAAGGAAGATGGCCGACGAAACGAATAAACAATGTTTCCGACAGCCTTCTCGAATAGCTGACGGGCATAATAATTTTCGGTGAGAGGATCTTAAATAACCCACTACCACTACCAGACCGACGTAGATATGCATGTATAATTGTATGTATAATTCTTAAACAAAATAATACAAATTTTAACGACCTGATATAAAATGTATACAGTATGTCTCTTGCAGGGTAGGCAGAGAGAACCGAGCGCCATAAGACGCGGTCCTTACATACTTCACTCGCTTCTGTAACATTAATAGCTCTTTTCATGCACGCTCGCCGGTTCCTGGGGCTCCTGGCATCACCTTCTGATAAAACACGACCAATTTGGTCATGATAGGTTAGTATCGGTCTTCCTCGGCTCCTACATCCTTCCACTTTTGCATTGTATATCTGTTTCGTCATCCTTTCGTCTCGCATTCTATCTACATGTCCGAACCAACGGAGCATGCCTTTTCTTATCTCAACACCGACACTCTCTTTCAGATCAACTCTTTCTCTCACGTCTAAATTACTAATGCAGTCAACAAGCATTACAATTTATTAGCCACAAATTTTGGGCAATGCTCTCATCTCGACAACATTTAATCTGATATAAAATGGACTATTATATATGAACTGTAATTAACATTGTAAAGTCTGTTTTGTGAGGCCCGATGTGAATTGAGAAATAAATGAAATATTCAATATTGAATGCAATAATCTGTAGTATGGAGTTTAGGTGGCTCACTATGAAAACATGATTTACTGTCGCAAAACTATAAAGCCGTTTTCCAACTTCAGAGAAAATCTTAGAAGAAAATATAAGCTGCTTATGTGACATTGACTTGCTGGCACTTGTAAGACTTTCCTAAAATACTTATTTGAAACTATGTAAACTCCTTGAAGTCGTTCTGCCAGAAGACATCGTAATCATAAAAAGGCTTATTATATACGTAGAATCGATGACTAGTAACTGACAAAGATGACTGGAAATGTGTATTTTTATATACAACGTCCGGTGGCATACAAGCACACAGCCCACCTGTTGTAAAGCGGTTACCGTAGCCTGTGAACGCCTGCAATACATTAAGTAAGTGTCACTCGCGCGATGCCACCTCTGCTGTTTACATAGCAACATCTTAGGAGCTTACTGGTGATCTCACTCGCACGCTGGAACACAATAACCCTCTAGTGAGTTGTTATTTGGCTGCGGTTTCCTGTGAGGTAAATATTCTGAAACAAACGGGCTGTTTTGATGCGTCCTACCTCTCTTAAATACCTACACCAGATACCAGACCAAGACAAACAGCCATGTTTATGCACACAAATGCTTGTCCTGTGCGGGAATCGAACCCACGAGCATTGGTGTCAAAGTAACGAAATGCTAGTTAATTAAAAAAAGAAATACTATAACTAAGAGAACTCAATAAGGAAAATAAAGAAAAAAATAAAGAATTTTTATTTTTTTCTTGTTACCGCCATCTTAGAGCGAATACCAACATCACCTCTACGTAGAGTTCGGATCGTCCGTCTGGATTTGGCCGGACATTTGTTTTATTTTACTTTTTAATTTGTCCAGGATTTTTTCATAGAAGAGGAAAGAATATAAATAAACTAAAAGAATAAAATCAGTTATCAATTCTTATTGCATACCTAATGAGCAAGGAATTGACTATCACTTCTTTTACTATCGTGTCCGGACTTTTTTTGAAAAGACCGGACTTTTTAAAATTTTTGCTTTTTTTAATTTCCAAATGGCAACCGTACCTGCCTATGATGCACTCTGCAGACAAGCAAATGAAGGTTTGACGAACGACGAATAGTCATGAATATCAGAAACAAGAGTAGGGAACGGCGTCATTTAATAAAAATCGGCCAAGTGCGAGTCGGACTCGCACACGAAGGGTTCCGTACCATTATCGATAAAAACGGCAAAAAAAATCACGTTTGTTTATGAGAGCCCCCCGTAAATATTTGTTTTATTTTAATTTAATTATTTATTCTTAAAGTGAATATATAAATAAATATTCTGTGAATATTTCAAGCGTCTACTTGTTGCCGTTATCAATATCAAGCAAAAAAATCACGTTTGTTGTATGGGAGCCCTCTTAAATATTTATTTTATTCTATTTTTTAGTATTTGTTGTTATAGCGGCAACAGAAATAGGTACATCATCTGTGAAAATTTCAACTGTCTAACTATCACGGTTCATGAGATACAGCCTGGTGACAGACGGACGGACGGACGGACAGCGGAGCCTCAGTAATAGGGTTCCGTTTTACCCATTGGGTACGGAACCCTAAAAAGCAGCTCGATTGTATGTGGTTCTTCACTTTGGAAAAATCTTCGGCCGAATAACAATTTAGTCATTTGGCAACATTAAAGTTGTGAGTTCAAGTGGGTGAGTCAGCGTCCCTGCGAAGCTGGAGTTTTGTTACGAGTACATTTGCAGCGGCAACGCTTGAGAAATAATACTCTCGGTGTAGCAAGCGTTCATAGGCTGATACCCGCTTCACATTACGCCGACTACATACTTATTTGCCACCCGTCGTTAAGAAGACAGAGTAACAGATACCAATGTACAAAGAAAGAATCTACAGGACTGTAGACATAAGAGATATAATGTATATATGAAGGTAGCTCACTGAAGATTAACTATTCACAGCACACTTTTCAACAAGCTGGTCAAACACCGAACAAACAAGTACAATGTCGACATTAGATAAGAATACAATCTTCATCAATTGTTGTTTTTTGTCCATGAAGTTGACAAATTAATTAAACTCTCGACTGCGCACCCGTTGAGCCCCGACTGCCATATATATGGCACTCGCTTACGACACATATATGGAGTAACGGTACCACCGGGTTTCACACCACACAGGTCACATCACTCACCAAAAGTTAGTCTTTTAGCGCCTATTTAACTCACCGCTTCAAGCCTACGTACGTTTCAGTGAGAGGATGATATTACGCTAAGAATGTTCCTAATAATTAAATACATATAAAACATGCTTTATTGTTAGGTAAAATGGTGTGGAAAAACAGCAATACCTCAAGATGATGTAGTTAGAGAATGCGGTCGCGCTGCTGTAATTTGTTTATAGAACCGAACGACAATTCGCAGCCTATAGATTTCATATCATTTATATCGCATGATTAATATATTAACTTATATATAGGTACTCCATTATTTTTTATGTGTCACATCTTTCCTCTCGCTTTTCTACAAACTGTGGCAGTGATTTCGTAAAAAAGTACATAAGTTTGTAACAGAAAGCCGCGCTATTTGATTTGACCAATGAGCGTGTCGAGTGATAGAGTTGGCCGCCAGATGGTACCAATCCATTTACTGAGAGGTTGGTACTCAGTGTTTGATGCGACGAGAAACAGAAAAGGAAATATTTATTTAAAAAATAGAATTTTCGTTACAAAATATTTTCAAGAAGGAGAGATGTCGGATGTTAAACATCATATGCGATCACCGCAAGACTCACTCGTTGTTTTTATTCCATAAGCTTACGTACACCGGTTTGGTGAGTGAGGTTACCAGTACCAGTACGGAATTGCTGTGTTAGCAAGGAGCAGCTTGCATTCATTGAGGATATCAAGCTTTTACAGGCTAAGTATCCACTTTACATCAGGTGGACCGTATGTTTGTGTGCCTCTTGATGTTGCGCCTATACAAAAAACATGAAAATAAAACTAGTGGCCGCCTAGTGGTCTCTTTTTCAAACTCTTTTTCAAAAAGTATAATATTCTTGATTTGATCTTTAATCAATTATAGATAAACAAAAAATATAGCTGTGGTCATGTACACATAAGTCATAGAAAAAATGAGGTATAGCTTGCCTACACATTGTTTAGAAAACACATAATGCGTTGTTTGTTTTTTTTTATTGCTATATTGGTCACGGATTTCTGTCTGTTAATTTGCTAAAATATCGTAATATATTTCTGTAATTAGGTATATCAAATATTCCCACAATAAAACCTTAACATATTCCTGTAATAATAAAATTTTCATTTTTTTTAAACCAGCACTATAAATAGGCGTGAGTAGGTAGGTAAGTCAATTCATATTGTACTTATTTCATATTCACATTCATTCATTCACAAAATACACAATGTACACACAGCGGCACCTCAAGCTAGACTGTTTAACCTTTGTACCGTTCTTATGCGCGCATGCAATAATAGTGAAAATAGTGCTGCAAGTGTATGTGTATGTACAAAGTAAAAAAAATATGTTTGATTTTAATGATAATCTAATAAAAAAAATAAAAAATGATAAACTAATATAATAAATGCGGCTGTTTGACCACTTACTAATATACATACATTACTTGACATAGACATATTTATAATATCCGCATTTTGAAATTCACTCATAAGAGTTTTATTTTGCATGTATGTATATGTTCACGCCAGGTCCCTTGCGGGGGAGGCAGAGAACCGAGAGCCATAAGACGCGGTCCTTACACACTTCACTTACCTCTTTAACATTCATAGCTCTTTTCATGCACGCTCGCCGGTTTCACCTTCACCTTCTGATAAAACGACCAATTTGGTCATGGTAAGTTAGTTTTGGTTTTCCTCGGCTCCTACATCCTTCCACTTTCGCGTTGTACCTACTCGTATATCTGTTTCCTCATTCTTTCATCCTGCATTCTTTCTACATGTCCGAACACACACTCTCTTTCTGACCAATTCTCTTTCTTACGTCTTCATTACGGTCATCAGCAAGCGTTATGTCACAAATTTAAGGCAATGCTCTCATCTCGATCTACTTTCATGCTCTCTCTGCCATACCCAGCTTTCACTTCCACAAGTTAGCAAGTTGGGATTAGCACCGCGTTGTGTACAGCGAGATGTGCCTTCCGACTTAGTTTTACTTTGTTTACTTTAATATATTTATACCACATATTATACATAAATTTTATCTTTCTGCACTCCTTCATCACATGGACTTTAATTATGCCCAATCTACGTGTGTGCAAATTTGCTTAAAAAGGAATTCAAAGGTGTGTATTCAGCTTTAGGTATTAATATATAGATAATGCTATTGGTTAGACTGCCTCACGAAAACAAGTTACCAATACAGCTGTTCAAAGTTTCTACATACCTACTGCATGTTGGAATAGTGACATGTCTACCGAAACAATGAGTTGTCAAAATAAGAAGGGCGTAAGTGACTGACTGAGAAAGTCAACCTGCTGTTTCGAGAGACTGTAGACTCTAGAGAGGTACGGCGTACCAATGCTTGTTTGATTCTCGTTATTATATAATGAAGAACTAAAGCGTACCTTACCTTACACAAGGGCCGCACTAAGTTTCTTTATTTTATCAAATTATAGTTGGGCAAACTTATTAGGATTGGCAGGGTTCAGGTAAACCCAGGATTTAACTAAGATACATTGAGCTAGAGAAATCAGACATTAAACCATTCCCCCAGGAAACTGGCGACCAGCCAGTTAATGGGCCGGTTCTTTATCCACTGGGCTATAACTCTCTAATACATAACTATTATACGAGTACATATAAATATTATTACTGTTAAGTTATTATTAGGTAATGTGAATGAAAATTCTTCAATATCATAAAAGTCAAGTTATATCACAATTTCAGAAGACGTTAGTAACATCATTCTACTTACTTTACTTGTAATATGCACCAAAATTTTTATCATATAGACGCATTTGATTCTGATTTTTATAATCTCCGGAGATAGGGCGATGGGAATCGTATAGTTTATAATGAATTAGACACTTCTTTTAATTTTGCCTGTAAAGATATCTTTATTTAATTTTATTTTTCATTCTAATAGACAGAATTTACAAATCAAATCATTTTTATTATAATTGTACTGCTTGCATTCACAGGCTCCCTGTGATCTTCACCACATCATCAGTTCATTGTGTGGGGGGCGTCCTGCGCATACAGACGTTGTCCTGCCTGAGAATAATAAAAAAAATCCTAATACCCAATTACAGCGTCAACTCTCTGATCAAAATAAGAGCAAAATCACGTATTTATTGTTATTCAAAATAAATTCCTTTACATTTTCAACATTATTCATTCAGTAGAACTTATTTTCAAAATACAAAGATGAAGAAAAACACGGCCTGACACAACAATTAGGTACTGAAGAGGAGTACCTCCCTACTGGGAAAAATTGCATTTGAAAATGAATAAGCTGTCAAACAAACAAAGTCAAAGTCAAAGTCAAAATCTTTTTATTCCGTAAAAATGGCTACATTTGTTTGGAATCGTCACAATTTTTTCCCCTACCGTGCAGTTCATGACTAGGTGAGCACTGATAAAAATACTGCCAAAAAACTCAGGCATCCCTCTTTTGGTATCCAAACAAATTTACATAATTTATTAATTACATTATAATTGGATCGACTCAATCCCAGGCATTTTTATCATTAATATAGTCAGATACTTTATAATATGCCCTGCTACACAATTTGGCTTTAATAGTAGTTTTAAACTTGTTTATTGACAATTCTCTTATATTGTGGAGACGGCTTGCATGTAACACAAGATTATGCTTATATCTAGTATTTATGTCTTTTTACAAAATGAGTCTATGTTTTTATGGACATACAAAAGATTTTCATAGATATATTGCGATGCGACTGTTAGAATATTTATTTCTTTGAATTTTTCTCTAAGGCTCTCACGGGGACCAAGTTTGTAGATAGCTCTTATGGCTCTCTTTTGCAATAAAAAGATGGTGTTAATGTCCGCGGAGTTACCCCAAAGAAGAATTCCGTATGACATAATACTATGAAAGTAGCTGAAATAAACTATTCTAGCCGTATCAACATCAGTGAGCCGTCTAATAGTTTTCACTGCATAGGCTGCAGAACTTAGTTTTCCTGATAATTTTTCAATTTGTGGGCCCCATTGTAGTTTGGAGTCAATTGTTATACCCAAGAACACAGTTGTCTCCACAGGGGCTAAATTAGTTCCATTAACATGTACATTGGTAGTCACCTGTCTTACATTAGGTGTTGAGAACTTAATTACTTTAGTCTTTTTATCATTTAAAAGCAGATTATTAACATTAAACCAATGCATAACTTTAGAGAGAGCATCGTTAACTTCGTCATAATTACCTAACTGTCTATTAATTTTGAATGTCAAAGAGGTATCATCCGCAAACAATACAATCTCATGTTTATCCTTTACATAATAAGGTAAGTCATTTATATATACTAAAAATAAGAATGGACCTAGAATTGACCCCTGTGGGACTCCCATGACTACAGGGGACCCCGAAGATATTTTACCATTAACATCGACCTTCTGTATCCTATTGCCCAGATAAGAAGACAGAAGTTCGAGAGCCTTGTTCCTGATACCGTAGTGGTGTAATTTTCTGACAAGAGTGTCATGGTGCACGCAGTCAAACGCTTTAGACAGGTCACAGAAAATTCCCAAGGCATCTTGCGAACCTTCCCATGCCGCGAATATACTTTTAAGCAAATGAATCCCTGCGTCTATAGTTGAACAACCTCTCGTAAATCCGAACTGTCTCCTATGAAGCAAATTATGTGTATTAAAATGTCTGAGCAACTGGCTAAGCATTAGTTTTTCAAAAATTTTACTGAGAATGGGCAGTATGGAAACAGGTCGAAAATTCGAAGGGTCCGAACTATCACCAGATTTAAATAATGGAATGATTTTACTATGTTTCATCAAGTCAGGAAATACACCAGATGCCACACAACAATTGAAAATTGTAGCTAAATGTGGAGCGATTGAAATAATAATAGAAGATATGGTTTTGACAGATAGACCCCACAGATCTTTAGTGTTTTTCATATTTATTGATTTAAAAGCATTCAAAACATCTTTTGGGCTTACAGCTGAAAATTCAAATATTGTGTCGCATTCTACCACGCTCTGTTTGAGAACGAGTTCAGCAGCTATAGAAGAAGACCTAAGATTTCTCGTAGTAATAAGAGGAATGTTAGAAAAATATTTTTCAAACTCAGTCGCAATTTCTACATCATTTTTGATATCTATACTCAGAATACAGAATAAACCAGAAGGAGCCTACAGCCGATAATACATGCGGTCCGCTGTGTCCAGAAACATTTCGCAATCCCCCGCACTCCTCATACTTCCCACCCGTACAGTATTGCTAGCTTAGTGAGAGTTCGCCTCTTTTAGGGTAAATTAAAAGTATTACATTAATATAAAATATCTTATATTAATATACTGTTATGCATAAAAAAATGCTTTAGTAAAATAAAACACAAGTAACGAGAAAGTGACAAGCTCGGTGGCGCAGTGGTGAGACGCGTTGTTACGCTACTTTGACACCAACGCTCGTGGGTTCGATTCCCACACAACACAAACATTTGTGTGCATGAACATGTCTGTTTGTCTTGGTCTGGGTATTTTCTATGTATAATAAATATGTATTTACAAAAGAAAATGTATTTACGTATGTTTATCAGTTGTCTAGTACCCATAACACAAGCTTCGCTTACTTTGGGGCTAGATGGCGCTGTGTAATTTGTCCGACAATATTTATTTATTTATTTTTGTAAAAAAACTACTATTTACACAATTTCACATATGCAGACTATATACCAAATACATTAGTTTAGTATTTCAATCATTATTATTAAGTCAATAATTATTATTTATTTCAGGCAATATTTATATTAAAAGATCTCAAATAATGTAAACATAGGCTCATATCGTAAATACCTTAAAATTAAATAAATGTATTTACATATTTTATATTAATCAAACTATTTTTTAATTACTTAACATGCATTTATTATTTATTTTATCAATGTCAACTTTATAAAAAAGTAGGGACAAGGAACCAGTAAAACTGGCAACATGAACAAAATGGACTCGTCCAAATTGTTTACCACTATCAACGAGTAAAAGAAATTCATTATTTAAATAAAATGAGATGTAAACGCGCTAGTTACACATGAAATGTGTACCCATCTTGTTTTTTTATGCTTCTAAATGCATTCATGCAGGTGGGAACCGCACAAGACGGCATTATTTAATAAAAACTATCGAGAAATTTTTACGCGTAATAGACACGGTGGCCAAATATAGACTAGTCGTCCAAATGTTAAACTACTCTCATTGAGAGTAGTTTGTATGGCTTCAGTTTTGGGCGTGTTTGCGGTTTCTGGTTTATTCTGTATTCTGAGTATCTATATCATTTATCTTTAACTGAAAGTCTCGACTACGTACTTTCGCTCTACCCGTCTCATTATTTATCATATTCCAAACAGATTTAATAATATTTGTTGAACCATTAATTTTATTTCTTAAATATATAGACTTAGCATTGGAACAGGCTCGTTTAAATATTTTAGCATAATTTTTTACAAGTTCTTGAAAAGTCGGATTGTGATTACAGGTCCTTTCTTCATAAAGTTCATACAATTTATTCCGACTTTTGTAAATACCAGGAGTTGCCCAATCACTGAATGTCATACGGTCACTTACAGACAGTTGTTTTGGAGTAAAGATTGCATTAAATTCACTAGTAATTAAGCTAAATAATGAACTGTACAAGTGGTCCGGAGTACCGTGATAGGGCAACAATACAATTTTTTCTGCTATATTAGACTTAAATCTTTCTAAGCGGCTTTTACTAAATGGTATATAATTTATTTGCTTTCTTTGTATTTTTGAAGAATTTGGAAATGAAACCAATTGACCTGAATGGTCTGACTGAACTTTATTAATTATAGATTGATATGAAGGTTTTACATTGCTAAATATATTGTCAATACATGTAGCACTTGTAGCAGTTACTCTTGTTGGCTCTGTAAAAATATGATGCAAATTGTTTGATTTAAATAAATTTAAAAAGTTGTAGGTAACAGTATTTTTCTCCAAGATATTTATATTAAAGTCTCCACAAATTATAACAGTTTTATGGCTATTAGATAATTTATTTAAGGCATCCTCCATGATATTTGAAAATGTTTCAAAGGGCGTGCTAGGAGGTTTATACAGGTTCATAACAATGAATCGTTCCAATTCAATGCATGAAATCTCTACAACTCGCTCAACAGAGAGGCTCACAATGTCACACCTTTCTTTAAATTTAAGCAACTTATTTAATAATATTAAGGAGCCACCATGTATACAGTTATCTCTGATGAATGAGCTTGCAACCTGGTGGTTATTGAAGCTGAAAATGAATTGATGGGGTTTTAGCCAGTGCTCAGTTAGACATAAAATATCAATATTGCTACAATTCATAAACAACTCCAATTCTAACTCCTTTCCTATCATCCCCTGAATGTTTTGGTGCACCAGGTTGATACAATTATTATTCTTTCTATATTCTTGACAATTTACAATTGATGGGGATATTGTATTATTATTACTTTTAGTTTCATTTTGAATATTGTTATTATTACTATTTACATTGCCAGAGTATAACTCTATTGTCTTGTAACCTAATTTAAAGAATTTGGAATACCTTCCAAGGTACCATTACATAATGTCAAATTATCTAACTGCTCAAAAGAAGCAGGGTTGTTAGCCAAACTTTTGGCTGGTTTCTTAAAACAATATGATAGCGAATCTGCTATTTGTCTTTTATAAAAATTGCTAAGATAAAATTTATCTTCTGTCAAATTATAATGTTTATTATTAAATATATTTATGTCAAGTATATGAAATTTGTCATCATATAATGTCAATGTATGCATTTTATCATTTAATCTATACCTAGATGCATTTTCCGCCTCGGGCAACAAAGTACTGTATGGAAAAGTAAATAAAAACACTTTTCCCACATTTAACTGCTGTAACATATTAAAATATTTAATCATTATATGTTTGTTTAAATTTCCTCTCCTCCCAATAAAAACAATTAAAGTTGTGTTGGGGTGGTAATCCCTCTTAACTATTTTATCAACTATTTGAGTGAAACTGGCTCCAGGCAAACAATAATTGGTAACCAGTTTTCCTGATTTTTGTAATAATAATTGGCCCATATTTTTACCTATTTCATCACTATACATTATTATTTTGGAGTTATTATCTTCATTATTATTATTTAATGATGATGACATCTGTTTAAAAGCACTACTATTAATGGCCTCATTCACATTATGGCTATGTACTTGAGATAGTTTCGAGGATCGAGTTACCTGTGAACATTTCATCGGAGTTCGGGTTAATTCATTCCTATTGTACAAGTTACTAAGAGACGATAATTTTTGTTCATTTTCTCTCAAGTCAGCTAGTAATCTATCCATGCCTACACTGTATTCTTCAATATCTCTTTGAGCATCCTCATATTTTTTAGTCATTACAACAACAAGACACCAAGACAACAAGATTTGTCACTATCTATTCCAGTGTTCCGCAATTTTTTTATGTTTTAGGTACACCTACTAAATAAAAAAAAAATACATATAAAAAGCTGTTTAATACGACATGTGAGCCTGATTAACTGAATATTTGCGATCAAAATTTTGAGCAATAGTCTATAATCTGGCATAATTCTCACCAACGTGAAGGTATTAATTACATGCAAATAATGCAAAAAATTCCGATCCCGGATCACTGCCGCTTTTCCGCCCCTGTGGGTATTAGCTTTCATTTTTTTTGTCGGGAGGCATACAAGCATACGGCCCACCTGATGTAAAGCGGTCACCGTAGCATATGAATATCACTGGCGCGATGCCACCACTGTTGCTAATACAGCAACTTCTTAGGAGCTTATCTTTTTAACTTTCTGACAAAACAGGTATTTTTTCTGTGTCAACGACCATGGTACACCAGTGTACCGCGGTACACACTTGGCGGAACACTGCTCTAATCCGCTCTTTATTCATGACAATGCTCATTCTCACACCGCACAGCGGACGTCACAAACTCACACAGCATAGCCACACATATCTCTGTTTTCCATTATTTTCAAAATTTAAACTTTTCCTGACCTAAAACTTCAAATCCGAGAAGGCGATGAAAAATACCTTAAAGGTCGACCTTGACCACAGAATTCCTGCAGCAGAGGCATCACTCAACTTCCACTTGGAAAACAAAAAAAAATCAACCTTTTTTATCGAAATTGGATCTGACTTCAATGAGGAAAAGGGAAGGAAGGACCTTGGTGTCGAACAATTAGTTGCGGATCGGTCAAACTGGTAGGCAAGTATTATTGTAATCAAGAATCTCGGTCAAGTACATGCGTTACGTGGCACTAAAATAAGAGTAACTTTGTAGTAACTATGTACTTATTAATATCAGTTTCAGTTGCACCTTATTCGGACGGCAGCTGGGGACAATGCGAATATCATTACGGGGCCACAATGCGACAGTTTCACGCAATCTTAACGCGCTGCAATGACCTATGTATTTGATAGACAAGTGCAATTTATTATTATTATTCGTGCAATAGCTATCAAGCTATTTACATGTATCAATGATAAAGTACCTACCTACTTTGATATTATTGTCAGCTATTTACCTACATTGAAACAGAATATTCGATTAGTGGGTATCCTACTTAGACTCTCAGCAGAAAAAAAAATGCATTTTCACTACACGTAATTTACATTGTAACGAAAATATTTATACCCATACTTCGTAGCTCAATTTCGTTGTTTTACCTACTTAGTTGCGTGCATAGAGTAAGGATGTTAGTAATTTTTTTAGGGTTCCGTTCCCGATGGGTAAAAGGAAACCCTGTTAATGGTACCTACTCTGTCTCTCCGTGTCTGTATCTTCTGCTCTTAAACGATATGAAATACACACGTCCAATTTTCATACGTATTTGACGTAGAATAGTAACCTAAAACTGAATATTTAATTGACATTTCAACTAAAGCTAATGGGACCATATACAGGAGACAATTTTTCTTCACGGCGTTGTGTGTTAGTGTAAAAAATATATGTTTCTTTATTCGCCATAAATACTAAACGTCTTAATTCCATGTAGTATCATAAGAATCCTGACGTTATCCTGAGACATGTTACCGAGATAACGTCAGGATTCTAATTTATATATAAAATGGTATAAAAATAAAGGATTATAAAACGTTGTTTCTTCTTCGCGTTGTCCCGTTTTCCTAATCCATTAGGATTGGTGGGATCCTCTACCTAAGCCTAAGGATTTGGCGAAAACACAGATTTCGACATGGAGCGACTGAAGCCACACCTCCACAACCCAGAGGGAAAACTTTCTTACACACGTCTTTCGAAATATAATTTTTGGAGGTGTGAGTTTCCTCACAACGTTTTCCTTCACAGCCGAGCAAGTAATAAATATGTATAGAAATCCGAAAATACAAATTTTGTTGGTACATGCCGGGGACCAGGTGGGCAAAAAAGATTGTCAAACGTATCCCGAGAAATATATCAAACTTAGCATTTCTTTTTATCGTTATAAGTTTAATGTTTTTTATGCGTTTTTTAATTGTCGCAGGTGATCACATAGCGTTTATGCTGCGATTACTTACGTATTAACAATTCCCTTTTCTTCCAATTATTGTCTTAACATAAGCAACTGAACATATATGGAAACATCGATTAGTTTAATAAAATTTAAAAAAAAATAGTTTTCCTTAGTGTTATATAATAAATATAACACTATATCTTATAAGCCTCGGCAGCAATGGACTGACTCGTACCATTAAGATACCTCGCCAGCGTCTCAGATTTTAATCGTCCAACAATTCGTTACTTTTTTGGCCTCAATATTAATTTACATTTATTCTTATTAATTATCAAATAAATACATATAAACGGAAAATGTAGTATTTTTTAAATTTGCCTAATATATCCAGCGACGCATCAAAAGGTAGACACGTTATACACGAATATTATTGTATTTTAAAATGGAGCGACTAGTACTATATCTGCGTAATATTTATTATAACACTTTGCTCTAACAAAGAGACAAATGATAGGCCATACCTGTCGTTAGAAAGAGATGAATATACATCTTAAGAGATTTATGCTTTGTGACGAAGTACGTATAGCCGCGACGCGAGAGCGTGCCCAACTGAATGCGAGTTGGGCAATTACCTTACTTTCGTATTGCCATTCTAGTGCGTGTACGACGTATCTATAACTACAAAAACATCTTAGAATATATCTATATAAGGCATGTCCCGTTTTTAAACAACAAATATCGAAAACTCAGATTGATGGTAAAATTTAAATGAATAAAACAGAAATAATGAGCAAAAATTTTTTCTTACACGGTTTGAAATAACGTAAAGAAATTGATAAAAAATATTATAGAACCCTAACAGCGTAAGACCTGACTAAGACGTTTTTACATTTTAGTATTGTTGAAACTCGTAATCAATGATAAATTTATCAGTAAGACGCATAATTAATACCGCAATAAATGAATGGAGCGTCTATTCGTTTGTATACCTTCAGCATCGAAGTTACGATAAAAAAATCAACACAGTCATTTGGCCCGATCGTCGTCGCGAAGCAGTTTTGTTAGTTCGTGCAGTGACTCCGGTACGGTGGTGTGCGAATATAAATCTGTGGAGAAACATTTGAAAGTAATGTCTAACGCCTTCATTATAGTGGTTTCAGTTGCCATTACTTTAAAGTTAATGTTCTTGTGTTTTTCTTTGTATTATACCATAAAGAGTAGACAACCTCGAGAAACGGTGAGTGCCCGCAATTGCATTTCGTAATATTTCCCCTCTTTCGTCGCCTTTTAAACAGTTGGTTAGCCGATCATCTTAAATGTTAACTTGTTGCCTAAACCTTTTGATTGTTTTATGGTTACGTTTGACTGAGAATATCGTATGCACATATGCTGCCTTCAAACACATCCGTTACACACCCAACGCACATTACCTAAGTACCTACTTCGCATAACTGGTGTTTTGAAATATGGAAACGTCGCTTAGTACGTTTTCAAAATAATAACAAGCTTACTAAGCGAAACTCATTTCTGTAACTTACCTACTGCATATCGGGTCTTTGGTTGTAAGTGCCAAAAGAACATTCAAACGAACATAGGTAAAAATTGAAAAAAAAATGTCCTCCCCACAATTTATTTCGTTCGAATGATCCTCCTCACAGTATAGAGGAAGTACCTCCACCTCACAGAAAACCGCAGCCAAGTAACAACTACCTAGAGGGTTGTTGTGTTCCTGCGTGTCAGCGAGGTTACCAGTGAACTACTAAGCGCTGCTGTATTAGCAGTAGAGGGGGCATCATGCGTGTGATACTTATTACAAGCGTTCATGGGCTACGGTAACCGCTTTCCACCAGATGGGCCGTATGCTCGTATGCCTCCCGAGGTTGTATAATAATAAAAAAAATTGTCAGTTTATGTGGAAGGTCGATTTTTGTCTATTATTGACCCATGGTTATAAAGCAAAGTTGTTAATTTTTGGCAGAGCTGCGATAGCCAGCGGAGCCACATTACCCTCAAAATTGCCGTTTGGGGTAGACTGATGTCATCCAGCTAGCGTTTAGACGGTAATAGTGAGAAACTCCAAAATCGACACACTAATAGCTAACATATTGAAGTTTTGTATTCTTTAATTTGAAATTGAAATGTTCGTTGGTGAGGAAGAACGGTCCAAAATCGTTCCAATTAGAAAAAAAACATATGGGAAAACGTATGGCCGGCCACTCTGCAGTGCAGAGTCTGCACTGCACTCCCATCAACAGAAAAAGTAACAGCACTCGTCGCTAGATGTCGTACAGGGTTCCATATATTTTAAAAAAATTAAAAAATTAAAAATAAAATATTTAAATATTTTTTAAATTTAAAAAATATCAGCTCTGCCTACGCAGCTTGCTGTTATTTACTAGTTATAGTCTAAGCAAAATCCTGAGAGGTTAGCGTTATGAATCAAATAGTTCTACTGATAAATACTCATAACATAATACACGTTTATCTATAATTTTATGGGATGTTAATGACTTTCAATCACCTTTAGAAACAAATTCAATTTTACATACATATGATGCAACCTGCCAATTATCCGACGAGGCTGTCCAATATTCCGGAATCCTGGCTTGTACCAGTAAATTTGTTTTTCGGATTTATGTACTTAGGTACATATTTGTAATTATCACTTGCGGGGCAGTGAAGGAAAACATCATTGTTCCCCGCAAGTTCAAGAAATTATATTTCGAAAGACGTGTGACCTAACCTAAGAATGATCTTTCTGTCTGGGCTGTGGAGGTCAGATACCAGTCGTTCTATGTATAAATGAATATCCTCGCTAAATCCTTAGGCTTAGGTAGCGCACCTCGCCAATCCAAATGGATTAGGAAACGGGATAACGCTAAAAAAAAGAACAAGCAGCTGTCCAGTAATCCAAAGAGCACACACATTTATATCTAATCAGAAGCAGCCCAAATGGGTAAGCACCTTCACCTCATGAAACAACAATTCATTGGAGAATTGTTGTTTCTGTGAATGAGTATTGTTACATGCAAACTCATGAAGGCGCGTTGATAATAAAATACTTGTATTGCAAACACGTTACTTCCGTGTGCAGTAACCACTTCACATCAGGCGTGTGGTGTGTCAACATTGTTTGTAATGCAACGATGTATTTTATCTTAATAGGTAGTAAATTTATTTCCTCTTTCTGTTACAGACATCCGAGGGAAGTAACAATAAGAAAAAATCTATGATGATTTCTTGGAGACAAATACCACGAATGTTTTTACCGAAAAACTTAAAATATTGTTCAGATGTTAACAACGGGCACAATAACTACACAAACAAATTGTGAGATTGATGACCTCAGGTGTGCGACGTACCAGATTCCAAAACATACCTAGACAAATCAAAACGAACCTACCTACTTTATTATTACCAGAGTAGAGGCCTATAACTCTAAATTAGATTCAAAAGGACACTTAGGCCTTTTTTGAAACAATTACCAATGCTCGCCTAAGATTAAAGCAGTGGTAGGGTAGGCTCGTGACAGTAAAAGGGCCCCCTACACAGTACATGCATAATGACGCAGTACGTGACTACGAAAACTCAGACCGATTTGACTGAAGTTTATAGATGCACTGCAGATGCAGTAGACACATAGAATCGTTAGAAAAGCAACGCGTGTCTCATTGCGACCTTTCTTTGAAGCCAGTAAACATTTCCGAGTATTTGTGTTATTATAATGATGAGTATTGCATAAAATTAAAAGTTTTAATCTATTAATATCTAATCTCCATCAAAACACGAACTACAGTTTTCAATGTGATAGTCCACGATGTGTCCGTCTTAACATTGATTGTAAAATATTGATCCAAAGTTTTGATATACATAGATTAGTAGATATATTGTACGTATTGATCTTCGATATGTATTTTATCCTATCTTACTGTGAGTCATCAATCGATCTGATCAACCAATAAATTAATGTAAAACCTAGCAGGAAAAATGTGTCGATTAAACAGCTGAAAAGGTATACCTTGTGTTTGAATGATATGCATATAACAGTACTAGGTACCTAAATTAATTAATTCTTGCAGTTGCATTCAGGTCAGTTTGCAAATATTGATATTTTTGAATCATTTTGAATTCTAAACATTCCAACTTCATTTTGTATCTTTAACTTACAGAATTAGCTACATATGTCATGCAAATATCAATCGCTCAATCAATAAAATACCTATACAAAAATACAATTCTCTCGACGCAGTACATACTTCTACCGTAAAAGTTGTGAAATCACATGTAAAACCAAGTTGTCAGTAATTTTAGTTAGTGTCTATTGAAGCACCTGTTCAACAAGTTTTTCATAATTAGTTACTTACCACATTAATAGTGACTGTATCAATTTTAGACATCTTAATTTATATAATTATTATGTACAATAATGATGTGGCAATATAAATGTGGAACAATCTATTATTTATAATCGGTAATTAAATATAATCCTAAGTTATGCAAAATGTAAATATGCACAAATGAAGTAGTCTTCTTTTTTTTTACTAAAGCCTTGATTTCATTCCTTTATCGACGGCGGCAGGTTCATTTCTTTCTTCTTCTCTTTCATACTTTCACTAAGGTGCAAAGATAATACGTAATCCAGCTATGCTTTCATGTTTGTTACCAAGGATTCAATCTTTTATCTTAAATCGTTATCTTTTGACATTTGATGTCTTTATGGATTCCCTTCTTGTGAGCTAGCTATCCAACATTTATTTTATGAAACTTTCAGCAATTATTGGATTCAAATCGAACATCAGACAGATCGAAATCAAAAAGGCTCGTATACGCAAATCTATTACTGACTAGAGTACACATAGACATCCATGCCTACGTCATCCTGACTTGCCGCCATACCTTACACTTTCATCTTACACATTTTAGCTCCTAATACTTTCATAAGTTATGAAAGGGATACTTTTAAGCCTTTCATGGCTTACGAAAGGGCACTCGCCAGACCGGTCGTCCCATTTCAATCAGCTCTATCCCGAATATCCTTCACAGATTCCGAAAAGCTTCAAGAGTTTTTTGTTAAATGCTGCGACCAGAAACACTCGCGTAATACTCGGTTTATCCAAACCTGAAGTCTGAGGCCTCGCAAATTGTAACCTAACCTGACCTAACACTTAGCAGGTGAAGATCATGACACCTACACATCGGCACCCGCTGGTACTACTAGTCCACCCAGATCACAACGTCATTATTCGATCGGAAGATCATCAGTCTCTCTCTTCCGCTTTAGATGGATCATATATAACCCATTTACGCGTCAGTATTTTTCGTTGCTTTTTCTCACTTTTCTCTCTCTCTCACTCAATCAAATTTTTATTTGCAACTGCGTAAGTATAAAGGTAGGTACTCTATCTATCTAGTAATATACTCGTATACGGGACAGACCCACCACTCATTCCCACCACTGTGTCTCCTGTATAGCCAGAATTAACAGCGGCGACCACCAAAAAGGCAATTAACAGTGAAGTTCATTGCTGTCCCGATGGTTAAACTACAGCTGCCTTGGAACTCACAACGAACTTAAACAGAAGAAATTTGTTGGAGTAGGATTTTTTGGAAAGTGAGAGACTGCACTATGACAAATAAGGAGGGGCGTTATTAATAAAAACAAAATGAGGGCGCCACTTAGCTTTATGCCCCCTCTTAACGACTGCCATCAATAGAAAAACAGTCGAGACCGTCGGATTAACGGAGGAACTCAAAGGGGTTTAAACCCGTTCAAAAACAGTTTGCTGTCTACGTGTTCGATTAGTCTGACGCCAGGAGCTTCTCAAAATGATTAACAATATATAATGACTTTACAGGAAATACATGAACGCTAGTAGAGGACCGCGGTTTGTTTACTCATAGTTGCCACGTAACGCAGCACCAAGCCCATTTCGTCTTATCAAATTTGTTACTCGAAAACAAATAGATTCCTAGCTATCTACGTCTGTGTAGGATATCCCACCTACATAAATGACATCATCACATAAATACTACCGTACCAGATTAAAAATAAAATACTTATCCCTTGTCTTAGAGATAAGTATTAAAAAAAATACTTTCCCTAAGACAAACATTGAAAACACTTTGTTATATAGGTACATTGGTCGCAAAGATATAAGCGGTTAATTCGAAGCGTAGCTTAAGTACTTACGCGTGCTTTTCAAGAAGTGGCGCACGAGCTTTGCACTCCGCTGTTAATGTAGCAACCTCTTAGAAGTTTACGCGCATGCACTCAACGAATATCCAGGGAGGGCAGTTTCCCATTTGGACTGCTCGTAGACGGGCCCTATCTTTTCGCCAGACGCTCGTACGGTAACCATCAGGATGCTCCAGGTGCACGTCAAGCTTTGGCTTTAAAGACGACGGCGAGCTATTTGCCTACTACAGAATACTTTCATTGGGTGGGTACTGGAAATGTAGAAAATATCTACCACGAGACAATATCATTTGAAATTGCTCAGTCATCTATAAAACCGTGCTACAAAATTTCAAAATTACTGATAAGCCATCGCTAATGAACAATGTTTTTGATCGAATAATTTGTTCGGCCTTCCACCCACATACCTACATATGAGTAGCGTCACGACGGCGCACAGAGACGGATTTCGGATTTGCGGACGTTGAATTTTTTGTAACACATTATTTTCTTTATGCCAATCGATGGTCCTAATTAAGGAGATCAGATGTTGTTAGGCCATTTTTTTTGTAAATATTATAATTTACGAGAATAAATTAAAAAATAATTGTATGGGACGATATCACACTTGCTTTATAAATACTAAATCTTGTCAAATCTCAGCTTGATATTTTATAGGTTTATCTACGGGTGTTTATGTATAGCACCATATACATAGCTGAACTTAGGCATTTTTTCTAATATTTCTTATGGATTATTTTAAGTACTAAACTCCAAATGGCTATAATGAATTTTATTTTAATTTAATTACTTATCAACAAGACTATTACTTAAGGTGACGTTATAATTATAACAAAATTAAAACAAGCAAAGATTGAATACAATATATAAAAATTGACTATTTAATAAATTGAGGTTTTAATTTACACAATTGATTTGTATTGTTTCAGTTAAAATATATGTAGCTAATATCACTTATATTGCTCGTATCTATAAATCCATTTTCAAAAATATCTCGAGTCTGTAGTTGGCAGCAAAAGATTCCGAGTTTCATGAGAGAGTCATGATGTTGAGTTTGGTCATTATAGGTCGTAATATTATAAGCTTAGGGTCGGACGATAAAAAGATGATCAGGTAATATTTGACGCATAATTATTATATTAATAATTAAGGCTTACTTTTATGGAAAGTCCTTCTCTATATTTTCTAAACTCCCTGTTTTTCTAGATTAGGTTCGTTAGGCTCTAGGTTAGGTTAGTTCCTCGCTTATGAAGCTTCTTCAGAAAGTTTCAGGTTGGTTACAATCTGTATAAATTAGACTGAATACATATCATTACATAGTCAGACAATTGTAATGTCTTATTTCTTCTAGAAATGTATGGACAGAATTTGCCGGGCTCTGAGATTGATTTAGAAGAATAGGGCACGTACATCTAGAGAACGTGTTATCTATTTCACACAAACAGTATGAACGAAATCACTGATAAGTAATAATATAATTATCTTTGTTTAAAACTAGTGGCTCAATCGGCGCGAATTTGATAAAAATAATCATAAAATTGAAATGTATTTAGTAATAATGCATTTGCTTCATTTTATAACGTAAATTGAACTAGCACATATATTGCCAAAGGTACCTAAGTTCGGCTTCATTTATCTGTAGAACGGGGCAGTCCGGGACAATACTATGTATGTGATGCTATATATAAATACCCTTAGATTAAACCTACAAAATATCAAGCTAAGATTTGTCAAGACTTGGTACTTATATGTAGAGCAAGTTAGATTATCGTACCATACATTTTTATTAATTCAATTTTTCTCGTAACTTATAATATTTAAAAAAATGCCCTAACAAAACCTGGTCGCCTTAATTAGGACTATCGATTGGCATAAAGAAAAATCGGCCAAGTGCGAGTCAAACTTGCGCACGAAGGGTTCCGTACCATTATCTATAAAAACAGCAAAAAAAAAAATCACGTTTGTTGTATGGCCCCCCCTTAAATATTTGTTTTATTTTAATTTAATTATTTATTCTTAAAGTGAATATATAACTAAATATTCTGTGAATATTTCAAGCGTCTACCTGTTGCCGTTATCAATATCAAGCAAAAATGAGCAAAAAATTCACGTCTGTTGTATGGGAGCCCCCTTAAATATTTATTTTATTCTATTTTTTAGTATTTGTTGTTATAGCGGCAACAGAAATACATCATCTGTGAAAATTTCAACTGTCTAACTATCACGGTTTAAGAGATACAGCCTGGTGACAGACGGACGGCCGGACGGACGGACAGCGGAGCCTCAGTAATAGGGTTCCGTTTTACCCTTTGGGTACGGAACCCTAAAAAATGATGTGTATAAAATCTAATGTCCGAAATCCGTCTCAGTGTAAGGCGCGGTGAGAACAGTCCATAGAACTATAGCTGTGCTAGTAACACGATCGCGGTCTATCTCGACTAAATAAAAAACGTGTCTCTTTGACTGTGAGTTCTTAAGATTAAATAAAATATTATACATACAATACCATTCTTGTTATCTGGGCAAGCTATTCGACTCAAGGAAATGCACTACGTGACACGTTTATGTTCTATAAAAACGCTTCGCGATAAAATGAGTTAGAAATCGAATTGCCAAGGATTTTTACAAATATTTAGGAATTCCCAGGAGTCGAGAACTTTATTGTTAAATAATCACTTGTTACAAAATATAAAACCAGCAAAAACAAATGAAACTGTTGTATGTTTTTATAATAGGATTATGATGATGTTGATGTTTTCCTGTTTTTATCTCAAGTTTAATGTCAAATTGACCAGTCAGAGCAGAACGAAATCTCTGCCTGAAGCAAGTTGTAACCATGAGAAATTCGTCGACACAACATTCTTCTCAAAACAAAACTTTTCTATCTATCTATCTATAACTTCACGCCAAATCCCTTACGGGGTAGGCAGAGAGAACCGAGCGCCACGTGACTCGATCCTTACATATCTCACTCGCTTCTTTAACATTCATTGCTCTTCTCATGCACGCGCGCCGGTTTCTAGGGCTCCTGATATCACCTTCTGATAGAACATGACCAATTTGGTCATGGTAGGTATGTCTTGGCCTTCCCCGGCTCCTACATCCTTCCACGGCTCCTACATCCTTCCACTTTTGCATTGTATATCTGCTTCGTCATTCTTTCATCTTGCATTCTTCCTACATGCCCGAACCATCGGAGCATGCCTCTTCTTATTTTAACACCGACGCTCTCTTTGAGACCAACTCTATTTCTAACATCATCATTGCGAATACGGTCTACAAGCCTTACGCCACAAATTTTGCGCAGCGCTCGCATTTCAACCGCGTTTATTCTTTACAAAACAAAACTTTTCGGGAAAGAATAACTCGAAACAAAAACCTTTAAAAACAATAAACTATATTTGGCTTGTAACAAATAACAATTGGGTAGTTATAGATATTGAGCGAATTATACATTATTTTATAAAATTTTATATAACTATTATATACAATTGATCTATACATGTGTCACCTAGAAATTCAGATAGTTATTTATTATTACAATCAACCGATTCTACGCTCAAATAGCTCGTGTCTCGGACGTAAGTCGCCCATTTGACTCTTATCTTATTAAAATCTAGCTTGATTTTCTCACTTTTATATTGCAGTGCTTTATGTACAACCAGTCTGTTGAACTCGTGCACGTACGGGTGATTAATATACTCATCTATGTCCATCCATTTGCATTCTTTTACTTCCCTTTGAGAGATGGATATGGTTTCTGACAATGCATTCATCATAAGTAATATGTAGATATCGGAATTTCCATACATCATATTATGTGTATGTCTGAATGTCACTAATGACTCAAAAGCGGCATCTACTCCGGTTTCTTCCTTAACTTCTCTTACAGCAGCGTCAAGAATATCTTCCCCTGTAATGTGCATGATAATTTAAATATGTAGACAGTAAACAAGCAACTAAACGGTAAGCGGAGCAACGTATGCGATATCACTGGCACCTTACCTACACATAGAGTATAGAAGAATACTAGAAAAGACTTACGACCGTGTAAATCACATGGTATGCGACAAGATGAGTGCATAGTGCCATTTTTGAACAGATTGCCAGTTCTGTAGTATGTATTTTACGTATGTTTATCAGTTGTCTAGTACTCAAAACACAAGGCTTCGCTTACTTTGGAGCTAGGTGGCGCTGTGTAATTTTGTCCGGTAATATTTATTTAAATTTATTTATCTTGATTCGCTACTTACTATAATAAATACCTACTTAATATAACAGCTAGTAATCACAAATATTAAAGAATGGAAGATAAACCGCGAAGATACATCGGCTTTGTGGCCGGTTTAAAACAAAAGTAAAGAACGAGTATTTTACAAGTTATAGTTGACTATATGATAATGGAGTTATTTAATTGAATTGAAATAACATAAGTAACGTTACCTGAGTTATTTTTTTTTTAGAATTATATAACTTAGAAGTCCGCGCGAATGAAGCCGAGAGCAACAGTGTTTACTTTTAATTATTTTTGTACCACATAGCCTACGAAAACTTGCCTCTCCAGAGGCATCACTCGTGCATTGCCGACCCTATAAAAACCTCTTCGCGTCTTTTTTGAAGAACTTTATGCTGAAGTCCTTGGATAAACTTCGTCGAGAAGTTCATTCTACAACTTAATAGTTCTCAATAGAAAACTCTTTGGATCCATACAGTAAGTATCATTGCCGTTACAGTGCGTGAGGATTAATCCCCCGTCGTGCGTCGGCGAGCTGTGCGGTTGTATAAAAAGCTATTCGCATCATATTGTGCATCAGTAGAACACATAAAAAAGCTATTCGCATCATATTGTGCATCAGTAGAATGCAAGAATTTAGTACCGCGTGTAAGCTTTAAATTCTCAAAGATCGTCTCCGAACCACATACAGTTCTAAATACAAAATTCACTTGTACTAATGCAATGACACCTTGCTTCTCGTCAAATTTAAGATAAGCCAACTGACAACTAGCGCGATTGTTGGGTATTTTACTGCACCAGTGTACGCGATACTATGCTCCTTGCCAAATATCATCAATTTTAATTAACTGCAAATACGACATACATTTTGATTTGACATTCCTTGAAAAACAAATTACCACTATGCAATGGATTTTTTTTTAATTTCTCCTTTTACTGATGCTGTGAGATATTGCTTTTTGCTAAATGTTACAGTTCTATGGCAACTGAAAGCGACTATTCTCCATCCATGCGAGCATTAATCCCGGTTGCATCACAAGCTTTCGCTTTGGAGCCTGGACTCCATTTTTAGAATTCTATCTCTCCACTTCACATTGGCACGCATGTCATCCCTTAGAATATCAAGTCAGCATTTCTTGGGCCTACCCCTTCTACCGGAACCTGCGGAGGCGGCGTGGCTAGACATTTGTTACCCACATAACTAGCCGGTTTTCGTAAGACGTATCCGTACCAACATAGGCGACGCTCTCGAAGTTTGTCTACTGTGTCAAGGACATGAAGGCTATCGCATATGCGGGAGTTTTTTTGCGTGATTCTTTCGCGCCAGTCCGCACATCCAGCGCAACATATTCATCTCCGTGACACGCAGCTCAAGCTGTCAAGCCAGTACCGGCTGCGCTTCCACTATAAAGGTTTTGATTTATCATTTCTTGACATACAGACAGACAGGGTAAGAGCAGTGATAGCCCAGTGGATAACGAAGTAGCTTATTAAAGAACTGTCCCTGGATCGAAACCTGGTGCAGTCATGAACATATTTGTAATTATCACCTACTCTGCTGTGAAGTTTTTCTTCATCATGAGAAAATCCACACGTCCAAGAAATTATATTTTAAAAGATGTGTAACCAAACCTAAAAAAGGTTTGGTGTGGACTATGGGTTATGAAGGCCTGACAGCAGTCGTCACGTCAAAAGCAGTATCTGCGCCACCACATCCTTAGGTTTAAGTAGTGAACCCCGTCAATTCTAATGTATAATGAAACGGCTTAATGCTAGGAAGAGAAGACAGACAGAACATGGGCAATCAAATGACAGAATCACTTTGTTGTCCACCTGTCTCTCTGTAAGGATATCCTGTTTTTACATTTTGCAGTAATGCACAATACATATAGCCAATCTGTCTATTAATTACTCCAAGACTGCACACATCATAATTACACAAAATTGTGACAAACCTACGCAAGATGTTAATACACTATATTCTCACCTCTTTCTACATATCCACTGGGCAGTTTCCAATGAGGGTATTCATAATGTTTCTCTGACACCGCCAACAATTGGTCCTTTTTATTGAACACCATGGCACCAACACCCAAATTAGTATGACTAGGAGGAGGCAAGTTTGCTTCTGAGTCCATAGGCAGCCACTTGCACATCATCACACTGTCTTCTCTGGCATGATGAAAAGTAAAGCCTTTCTAAAGATCAAGTCTTCAAATAAGTATAAGTATACAAAATACATTTAACAATATAGAAAGTATAAATTAAAGCAAATTTCTTAGATTGTATACTCACATTTGCCAAAATAGGGACTTGAATAGAGTCCTTTATATTTACTTTAAACCATATACACCGTTTCCCCTCATCCGACCATTTATTCAAAGAATCTGTGAAATAACACATACTTAAGATTATTATATTAAGTTTTTTTTTCATAGATACAGTCATACTTAAATATCTCTAGCTCCGAGGTCTGATGATTGTATTCAGCCTCCATGATCATAATTGTATGCCACAACCTGACCCAGCTTGCTGACTTTGAACCAAAATTATTGCATTACGGACTTGCCCAAGCGTGTAGATCTGTTTCTTCCTCATGATATATAATTGTTATGATTGAAACCTTTTAACCCGTCAAGGCCTGTTATATACTGTTTGCTATAACGCGCACGGCTTGATCAAGCCACGCAGGCCTCGACACGTTAAATCAAAATTATTCCAATGGCGAAATAATAAAGTATTTCTAAATCACAGATGATGATATATTTGATAAGTGAAAAACATTGCGCTTGAATAATTAGAGTAAGCATACATTGTATGTCATGTTTGACATTTGTTTGTTCACATTTGTAACATGGTGTAAGAGGGGACTTGCATCATGTTTCTGCAATGAATAATTGAATTATGAATAGAAAAGAAACGCTACACTTCCATAAAAACTGCTGCAGGAGCTACAAGAACATCTCTAGTTTTGTCAAAGGCCTTGTAGAGAAATGAATAGGCTCCAGCAATGTACTTACAAGGCTTGGACCATGGACTGTTTCGGTAATCTGAATCATGCATTGAGAATAAGTAAGATACTGATGGCTAGGGCTAGGGCTAGGGCTAGCTGTCAAAAGACATTTGAATACACCGGTAGAATTGGTGACCAAGTTACATGCTATTTCTCTGGGAACTGCACATTTAAAACTAGAGAATATTTTTTTTTACAATTTATTATTAGGTTTCTAGAATCACAATCAGATAGTAATCCTGGTCATTTGATAGGCGTGTGCAGGGATCCAAGGTGAAGTCAATCTCAAGGTCCCTTTGAGAAAAATGATGCAACAATGAAAAGATGATTGTAAAAGTTATTACTATCATTAACTGGCTTAACTAATACTTAGAGCTGGAATTGCCGTAAATTATGTGTGTTAATAAAAGGCATGAATATATTTTTACAGTATAGACAATGTGCGAGTATGGTGTTTCATGCATTATAGATTAGAGTAACTACTTAACATCAGGTAGACTGAACGCTTCCGTTTCACGGCAGAAAAATGACACCAGGGAACCACCACCAAAAATTATGTAACATACATTACACACATAATTACATCATCAGATCATGATAACAGTATGTGAAAAGAATTCCAACTTGGTAGTGCAGTTCGAATTCATCTTCTCTCACATGTAGCATAAGAAATTACTTAATTGTAAAAACAGCCCTTGTACAATTTTTGTGCAGTTCATACTGGCTAAGCACTGATAGCCGAGTGTATAAACAACCGGCCTATTGAACAACTGGTCCCCGGTTCGAAGCCTGGCATAACACTAAGAAGAAAAAAGACTCCTAGCGACTGCTTACCATTAAGCTTTGTGGCAAAGTTACCAGGTTCACATTTTTCTTTACATGTATCCACTGTTACACCATTAAAGCGATCTTTTTCACCAACAAATGTATTGTTCAAGGAAGTAGTTGAATATTTGCAGCTGAAAAATGTATATCAAATTGTTAATAATGAGGTTTTATAGGTCAGCAATGCAAGAGTGGCACCCCTGGTATGTGCATAGCTGATAACAGGGTACTGCACCTGCCTACCATCAGGTATGCTGCAGACTGTCGCCGTTTGCTATTTTAGTGATAAAAAAAAGTTTGAAATGGAGCCTATTTGATAGAGGTGGAAGAAGACGGCAGAATTTATTAGCTCCACGCAAATTGTAACTATATCTTCATAATAACCATATCATCATCAGCAAGTACCTACTGTCTGGATATAGGCATTCCGTAATACTTTCCATCACATAAGATTCCCACTTCCGCATCCAGCCACTACTGGATGCTCATTTAAGGTCATCAATTCATATAGTCAGGGATGCCCAATGCACCACCCTCATCATTTTATATGCAATTTCAAATCTAGGACTTCATACCAAGCGAATGGCATGTGGCGGATGGCGTCACACATCACTGGCTTGGCAGATATAGTCACTATCAGCTTCTTCTCTTTGATTTGTTTATCTTTGAAGAATATGTCAATAACAATCCTCTAATTAATTTAATTATTTTCAAAACAAGCTTAATTATCTACTTTGTGTGTCTTTCAACCTAACCATCTTGTATGTTAGTGTATTTGGTACTTATAACTCTATAAGTGCCTCTCCTTTTACCAGTGAACCCTGTTAATGGTAGAGGTTTCTGTTACATGTGAAGCTAACAACTGATCTATGTTGCATGTCGTTGATTGTACTTGTACCTAACAGATATATTGTAATTTAAGTAACAGTTCCAGCGGCGCTCTGACCGACAAATCTGTTAGTTTATACGGCTCCTAGTTAGTAGGCCTAACCTTGAGTGTAACCAACACTCTGATCGCATATAATTTCTTTTATATAAACATAAGACATTGAATGATTAATTACCTTTTCGTCAAACCTTTTTGTACATTCAAACATTGAATGAATTCAAACAAACTTCTGGTGTACATTATATGACTGCAAAACAACTTATAACTCATTATGATACTAGTTGTAAACAAAAATACACATAATAACCAGAAGTTTTAATTAAAGATTGGCCAATCTGTCAATCCTGATCACTTAATTCCCATTGGGGAAGTACTGAAAGAATTTTAAGAATTAGAATTTTAGCTTAAAATGTATAGAAAAATATTATGTATCCGTAAGTTTCTATTGTAAAGTAAAAGTATAATATCTAAAAATCTCACTGATATAAACAAAGAATATAATACTCCCAGACGGGAGGATATAAAACTATGATATGAAAAGATTTTTTTAAATTACCTATATCATTAATTTTTTTTTGGATCTTTTTATCCCCGAGGGGAAAGGCAAAGGGATCTAGCCCATACAGCCAAGTCATCAGTTTGGAACCATTTGTAAATCTTAAATCTATGTTCCAGCTTCAGGAACTGTGCTCAAACAATACTTGGGAAGGGTACTTCGACCCAATCAACCCAGTTTAAATACCACCCGTAAAACGATAGGAATTCTACAAGGTTTTCTTGATGAACTTATTCACGTCTTCCAAAAAGTGCATAAACGTGTTATATTTGAGTTTTTTCATTATTGTATAATTGCATTAGCACTTATGTTACAAAACAACAAAAACAAAACAAAATTGTAAATATTTCAAGTAAAACAGTCAAAAGCGCGGGAAGAAGTCTCCTTAAGGTACACTACCTACCTTCTAAAAGTTTGAGCTAATAAAGTAGGTAATCCTACTTAGGGATGAACGATACCTCCAAGGTATCGATACTTTTACTCGATACAGTATCGGTAATAAAGTATCGATACTTATTCGGTATCGATTTAAAAATATCGATACATTTTTTTTTGTTTATGATAAATAAGAACAACAAAAAGTATTGATATTGTTTATTCATGAAAAGAATACACGTATACTAAAATTTGAAATGTACACGCAATTTGATCTTGTACTAACTGCTGGCGGAAGGATACTTTACAATACAAACAATTATATTAATAAAAAACTTTAACGAGGAAAACACCTAGAGGAATTACAAATTTACGAAATATTCTAAGTATGGCATGCACAAACAAGACTGCCAACTGCGCAAAATTGTGAGGAAGTGTTCAAAAGTTCAATATACTTTCAAGCGAAAAAGATGTGTTTTAAAATGTCAATAGCAAATTCTTAAAACACATTTCACAGGCTCACAGAAGGCTCTTCAACCAGCGAACTTTAAAAGCATAAGTTCGTTGTCTTCAACTTGTTTAAATAAAATAGTGACGTTAGCATACCGATACGAGTACTTTTCAAAATTTTGAACGATACCTACTTGATACTCAGTTTCAAAGTATCGATACCAAAAGTACTTGGTATCGGAAGAAAAGTATCGAGTAAGTACTTGTATTTACTCGTATCGTTTTATCCCTAATCCTACTGTAGTGTCGTATTTTTAGGGTCTCGATAATGCACGACCAGTATTGCACAGCCAAATAATGTACAGCCAGGAATGCACGGCCAATAATTCTTTCAATTATTGGGGTGTGCATTATTGGCTGTGCAATACTGGCCGTACAATATCTGCCCGTACTGATATTGTACGACCAAATAATGTACAGCCAGTAATGCACGTCCAAATAATTGTAACCATCTACATGTACACGAATTATTGGGTTGTGCATTATTGGCCGTGCTTTCCTGGCCGTGCAATACTGGCCGTACATTATTTGTACAGGGCGTAATGTACAGCCAGTATTGTACGACCAGATAAAAGGCAACCATCTTTCATTGGTTGGAGCAACTGTGCTCCTATTGGTCGGTTCACTTGCTTTGTTTGTGCTTCGTTTAGAGGGATGGCAAGGATGGTTTAGGCAAATGAATGGTCAGTAATGAAGTTTGGTCTACTTTTTATAATGACACTTTTCAAAATGGCAACGATTCGCTTCTGGCACTTCGCCGGCCGCTGCCGCGGCACGCTCGCTTCGCTCGCTCGGCTCGTGCGTTGTTTGTCATACTCTAACCTAACCTAACCAACCGAGATTTCTGTTGCTGTACTTATTACAAAATTTTTATTTGTTTGAAAGATTTGACAAATGATAAATGCCCAAACGTTTTGTGTCATTATAATAATCAGCTTAACAATAATTCTACCAAATGAAACAAAATGGCGGACGAGCGACATTGACTTGACAGTTGACTTGACAAATACGATGTCGTTCCATTTCACTGTTTGTTCTTGCATTTTCAGTTACAAATGCACTTGACATCTACATTGTTACGTTGAGTTTGACGTTTGTAATGCTTATAATGAAACGTTTTGATAGTTTATATAATGTTATTATTAAGTATTTACACCTCTATACCACATCTACTAGATAAAAGTATTTAGCCATATTTAACTTACTGCTGAGTTACAGATCTTATCACAAATATCGAGCTATTTCGGAACCGAGCACTCGCAGATCTAAAGTTTATTACGCCCTCCTCAATCGTTTATGAACGATACTCTCTTATTGGCTTGAGCACTCGCCCACCAGTTCTGTCTAAACGAGGCACGAACCGTCTTGACATTGACAGCTGTTGGTCGCCAATTATTTGGCCGTACATTATTGGGCTGTGCAATATTGGCTGTACATTATCAGCACGGCCTGATATTGTACGGCCAGTAATACACGGCTCGATTTTTGGAAGCCTGACCATGAATTATTGGGTTGAACATTATTGGCCGTGCAATACTGGCCGTACAATATCAGGCTGTGCCGATATTGTACGGCCAAATAATGTACAGCCAGTATTGCACGACCCAATAATTCAAGACCATGACATCCAAAAATCGGGCCGTGCATTACTGGCCGTACATTATCAGGCCGTGCTTTATTTGGCTGTACATTATTGGCTCCCGTATTTTTATTGGTAATCATTCCAATTGCAAAATTTCATGTTATTTTACTAGTCAAATCAGTAAAAAAATATCTTGAGACGTACGTAACGTAATCTTGTTGTCAACCGAAGCAGAACAAAGAATACGTGACGATTTAATCTGTTACGAATTATAATATATGTACATCCTCGAATCGAATACATACATACATTTCGTATTAATTTTTTCTAGCTACTGTTTGCATTCTTATATAGAACGATGAGTTCTAACACTTTTGAAGGAATTTTAGATAGATACAATGGTGTTACTATTGATTCTCAGAAAGAACCATGTGAATTAAATGAGTTTTCAAATAAACTTTCTGGTAAGTAAATATATTGGTCCGTAAAATTAGTGCTTAATGTTCATTTGCTCTTCTACTTTTGCGCCCTTCTATTTGCACCTTCCAGTTTCCTCTTTAATAACCACAACACAGAACACCTACCTATTCATGTTTTTCTTCCAGAATCAATGAAGGTTTGGAGTGACGAAAAAAAGAGGTGTATATGGTTCAAAATCCATATCAAAGATGCAGCTTGGGTACCAGTACTTGCTAATGTATGTGAATTAATCACATTTTTGTGTTTAGGGTTCTCAAAAATGCGAAAGGAACCCTCATAAGATAACCTTTTGTCTGTTTGTCTTTATATCAAGAAATCACTCATCAAACCCAGAAGGTATTTCCAGTTGAAGTGGGATCTTAAAATTTGTCATAACACAAGAGCTCATAACACCAATCCAATAATTGTCACTTTATCATCTTTCTGTCTGTTTCCTCTGTCTATATAAAATTAACCGTTGACCTCTGTCTGATATAAAATTTATCATGAAAATGAAACAGGGAAATCTTAAAATCTGCATCTTAGAGTTATATCTGCTTATCCATATGATTTTCAAGATCCTATGGTGTATTATGGAGCCGACCTAGAGTCATAAAATTTGATAAAAAGTGAGGTGTTATGCACATAGTAAAACATCATTTTGCATTTGCCTCTATGTTTTGCAAGAATTTCGATTGGTGTAAACTGTAATGGTGTTAAATAAAAATTTTAGCAACTAAATTGCAGATGTGATATGTAAATATGAAAGTAAAATTATTTCATTATTTTTAAATATAGAATTATATTATTAGTATTTACATGACGTTGGTAATTTTATTAGAAAATCTTAATGCAACCCTGATTCATACTTTGCGAGGTGTTTAACATTACTTCACTTGAAAAAATTGCTTCTTTGCTTAGAACCCACTGTGCAATACCAAGGTGAAGATTGAAGCCATAACCTAAACCATATTACAAGTACAACACAATAAATTTATGTCCTACATCCAGAAGGGGTTGTAATGGATTTTCCATTTATAGTTATTACAATTAAAGTTTGGATTGGTAAATGTGGGAAGCAATTTTTTTACCCAAATATATATCAAATATATCCAGAAAAAACTGATAATTTGACAAATATAACTGTTGAAGAATATAATAAATTAATTTGTGAACATAGAAGTCATGAGGTTCAGCATGTATATGACCCCTTCATTGTTGATTAATTTGTTAATAAGATCTTATTATTTCAGGAAGGTTTTGATTTTCATCATGCCCGGGATAGTGTGGTAACAATGTATAAGTCATTACCTGCAGAAAAAAAAGCTAATCTACCACCTGCATGTCACACCAGTATAGGTGTTGGTGGGATAGTTTTTAATGACAAAAACCAAATTTTAGTGGTCACTGAGAATCATCATATAGGATTTTTTCACTGGAAACTTCCAGGAGGATATGTTGAAAGAGGTAGTAGATGTAATTGACCACATAGCATTAATACTTCTAAGTTGTAAGATTTTGTATTCAATGGTAAAAGCTGAAACTCTTACATGACTCAAATATCCGTCAGCCGCAGTTAGCATTGTCATTCATTGAATTAAACAATTTTTAACGGAAGTATCGCATGTTTTATTTATTTTGTTGAACCTGACATTTCGATTGCTTTGCAGCATCCGTGGTCGCAGGAAGACTAAGGTGACATTTGTCTTACATTGGTTGTTCAATTATTACATCTACCGGCATGGATGGATTACTTATATATGTTGCGATTCACACAAAAGTTGCTCACGGTGTCCGAATGTTTTTGAGTAGATCTCTGGGTCTGGGAATTGATTATTTTTAGAACTGGATCCCAAGCAGGTGGTACTTGCCAACCATCTTCTCTAGCAAGTGGCAAGTACCACCTGCTTGGGATCTAGTTCTAAAACTAATCAAGTAACAAATCAATAGATCTACTCAAAAACGTTCGGACACCGATTGTTCGTAAGTGATTTTTGTGTGAATCGGAACATATATAATTAATCCATCCATTTCGGTAGAGTAATAATTGAATAACCAATGTAAGACAAATGTCACCTTAGTCTTCCTGCGACCACGGATGCTGCAAAGCATTCGAAACGTCAGGTTCAACAAAATAAATAAAACATGCTATACTTCTGTTAAAAATTGTTTAATTCAATGTATAACAATCGCGAAAACGTAATACAATACTATTGTCATTCATTTTTATAAAAGCTGCAGTGGTTGAATACATTAAAATTTATTGGTTGGAACCTATGACTTCATGGGTTTTAAGTATGTTGCAACTTTGATTAAAATTGCAGGTGAAGATATAGAAGATGCAGTAGTAAGGGAAGTGAAAGAGGAAACTGGAATTGATGCAGTTTTTGAGTCACTTGTAACATTAAGGCACGCGCACAACATGATGTTTGGCAACTCAGATATTTATATAGTAGCAATGTTAAAAGCTTTAAATGAAACTATCACCAAATGTGATATGGAAATAAAGGAATGCAAATGGATGAACATTGAGGAGTTCTTAAGCCATCCAGATGTAATTGATTTCAATCAGTTTCTAGTTAAACAAGCTCTGGATTTACAAAACAGAAAACTAAAAATGACCCTGAAGAAGAGTACCCTGAAAATACTTAGGATGTCAAGGGTAATGACGTCGCTGGTTTTGGAAGATTCATAAGAAGGCACCAATAAGTTATTGCTTACTAACTAGTTAATCAGAAAGTTGACCTTGGTTACACAAAATTACACAGCATCATTTAGATTTAAACGAAACAATGCTCGTATTTTGGGTACTAGATAACTATTTGAATACTTTTTTGTAAACAAATACTTATGAACAGTATGGTACAAAAATTAGCAGGCCATGGGAGAATGAATATTAGGAGGGAAGTACAGTAACTAGTGCACACAGCAGTCTAATGATAGGCCCCATAATTTATAAGGTAACTAACAAGTTAAAAATAAACATTATATTCAATTGTAGTAATTTATAGGGTCAATATAGGTTTATGTTTAATATTTATTATGACATTGGGTTGTCCAAAATAGAGAAAAAAAGGCTATTTTTATGATATTGGAGAACATTTTGGGTAACATTTGCAGAACATTAGTAACCTAACAGTTGTAGGTTTAGCAACAACTGCTAACTGTTTTTGCTTTGGCCGTTCAGCTAACGATATTTTAATATATTTTTAGTCGCCTTCTATCACAGGTAGTGGAGAGCAAAGGCAGAGCCTTAACTTTTCGCCTGGACGTAGCAAAGACCTTTGATTTGGCATAGCAGATGATACTACTCTAAATCATTTTTTTTTCGTGCTTTGTGAGGTTTTTCTTATATGGATCGCTAGTTTTCTTTCCAGGTGAAGCATCAATGTTCTAATTGGCGGTATAGGATAGGTTAAAAGTCCTTACCCCTCCGAGGTGAGCTCACCTCGGGCTCACCTCGGAGGAAGGTAAGAACTTTTAGTATGTTTATCTCCTAACTAGTCCAAACAAAGTTCCTAAGTCAAAGTTTCTGCTTTCGAATTTTCCATCCACACTCCCCTTGTGAGCACTCATTGACCAAACTAGCTCACATATGTTGTCCCTGGACGCTGGCGTACCGCAAGGCTTTTATCATCCACTCTTTGTCTCCAAGAAACAAGTGTGAGGCGATCACGTCATAAAAGTCCCGCTGAAGCAAGTGTACGGTAACTGCTTACCAACAAGCAGCTAGTGTACGCTTAATAGCGTCACTATAGTAGTTAAAAAAAAAAATTCTCACTGCTCGTCACTGAACCAAATACAAACAAGGTCCTAGCATGTATTCAGGCGCCAAAGGTGACTACAATACACCATGTACGTGCTGGCTTCAGACTTGTATATCGATTTTTTTTGCCTGAAGCTGAAGTACTGTTTCGCTCCCTTAGAGCACATTAAGTTTCACTAAATGACTTCGGATCAACAATTAGTTGAAGATTTCGGCACCAACACTCCTAATGTTCATGACGAAGTTAAGAGTGTGTTTTGGAATTGAGCAACTGTAGCAAATATAGGTTTCTTAGCTATGATCGCGCCAACTTGCGTCTTAACCCTATTATTTGAATTGGACCAAGTTTAACCGTCCCCAGTCAGATACTTATTCAAAGTGGCCCCCAACTTCAGACATGAGTTGATCGCGTCTTTCCTTTATATGGACCCGATTGATATTAGCATGGCCTGTATAATCAGTGTCTCCGGTACTGTCGTCCGAATAGCAATGAATGCCATTAATTGACAACATGACATTGATATGCAGCTAAAATAGCGTCATGAACTATAGGAGCCTTGCGGGACACCAATGATGTCCTTGCTATCGGACTAGCTATCATCAAGTATTTTTGGTACAAGAAGCCGACAACCCATTACCACCCTGTAAGATGGCAACTTCGATTCCAGTCCCAGCGCCAGATCTGATCGAACGTCTTCGCCATATCTAGGCTGACAGCCAATGCCTCACCTTTACTCTTAATCGCCGAAGTCCAGTAGTGTATAATACTCACTATAAATCCCTAGTCGAACGACTACGGCGAAAGCCATATTGACCTAGTCGTAACCTTCCAGGTGTGCCAGGAGTAGTGGGTTTATAAAAGTTATCATCAACTTGAAGAGAAGGGTTTTTAGTTTTAGACTACATTTCGATGAATCTAATCTATCGCCCTTTTTGGTCACTAAGTGCACATTTCCTATAGACAGCAAGCAATACACCTCTGTATGTATACCTGTACAGTTTAAGTACATGGGCGATTGAGATTTCAGATATTGAGTTATCGCACCATAGGGTGGTAGGTGACATGGCTTTGCCGTCATTCAAATTCGAGTTACGAGGCAAAGAGATTAACGAATAAATCGGTTTTCTCTTTCATCACTGGAGTCAATTTGCCATCCCGATTTCGCAGTTGTGGTATAGACGACCAATAGAAGTTTTCCTCAGCAGCTATAGCGAGCGAACAGAAGCATGGCTCCCACGGGGCAGGATTGCAAGCCACTCACCACATACCTACGAAATCGAATTTTGCTCTAGTTAATCACAATCTTACTGAACGTCAAAACTACATTTAGTTTGCATGTTTGAGGAGATTAGCTTCATTACAAGGCGCATTAAACATGGTTTGGCTTTGGTTATGGCTTTTCAACTACTGCAGCAGCCACTAGGCGATTGGGAATGTAGGATTTCCCGCTTTTTATAATCGCGCCAGCCACTACTGTTGCAGTATGAACGTCCTCATGCCCTCTAATTTGAAGCAAAGCTGTGCAAACAGCACAGATAAAATGCGTAGAGTTGAAGTAATCTAATTCAGTCTGCCGACTTACAGTACCATGCCATGCGATATTATCCGCCGGGTCAGAGTGGGTCGAGAAAGATGCAGGGCCCTCGGATCCAGATAAGACCCTAGTCCGATATACCAAGCGGCGCAGCAATTGTGCTATTACACTGAACCGGAAGTGTAGTCAACAGAAGATCCAATAGAGAGATTGCATGGTATTCTCGGTGAAGAGGGAACCAGATGAGAGAAAGTACAAGCCCAAGCACATTCATGAGTAGATTTTACCCACCTAGTTAATGCACCTAAAGCTAAGATACTCCGCGTGGTGGACATTAGTCTCTCAAAATTACTGACTCCGCAGAGGGAGGAACATGTCAGTGGCCATTTGCAAGCGCTCGTATACGCCAGCTGTCTTTATCTACGTTGCAGGACCTGTAAGGGCACCCAAATATGTAGATGTGGCCACCATGTTCCACGTACATTCACCGATAGGTCCCTGTATTCAAGGTTATGAAGACTGCAAATATTTTACGCACGACACAAAGAAGAGTATGGCGCTCAGGTAGTATTAGTACCTAGTATTTTTATATATATCTTTGTGTGTTTTCAGATTAATCTCTAGATAATTATATAAAGAACATTACCAGAAAAGTATTCCTGTGAACGAGACATTTCTTTACCCACGTAAGCGGTCTAATTTTGCCGCGTATGTATTTTTTTTCGTTCGTATGGGTTTAGTTTCACTTTAATGAAACTAAAATAATCTACCGTTTTAAATATGGGTACAAGATAATCGGCACGCAACTAGCTTTCAATTGATAATTATGTTTCTGACGTATCTGTGATATTAATTCAGTTTGTTGACGACCGTTCGACGGGCAGGAGACTGAATTCGCGAACAAATTGAAATGCTTGTAAATAAATTTGCAAAATGTGCATTTTTTTATTTATTTCCACTCAAAAAATGATGAAATATATACAACCTGGTGACCCGGCGAACTTCGTACCACCTCAGAATCAATAAATGTTATGTTAACTTATGAGCTAAAATAAATTCAGTTTTGTAGGTACTTATTGACGAGCTCGGTGGCGCAGTGGTGAAACGTTTTGTTACGCTACTTTGACACCAACGCTCGTGGGTTCGATTCCCACACAGTACAAACATTTGTGTGCATGAACATGTCTGTTTGTATTGGTCTGGGTATTTTCTATGTATAATAAGTATGTAAATACAAAAAAAAAATGTATTTACGTATGTTTATCAGTTGCCTAGTACCCATAACACGAGCTTCGCTTACTTTGGGGCTAAGTGGCGCTGTGTAATTTGTCCGACAATATTTATTTATTTACTTATTACCCTTTGACAGCGACTCACGAAACAGCGTCGTAATGATCTTTTTTCTCCAGTGTGCTCACGACGCCAGCTAGTCATCCTGTATTCATAGATTTTCACTAAAAATACGACGACACCATCCTGTCGTGATCGGCGTTTGTTATAATGTGTAGCTGCAGTCTTTAGCTACACATGCATATGCGATTTATGAACGCAAGGTTTGAATCAGTGGCAAGGGGGGCAAACCAGCTGGCCGGTGCCGATCACTCCCGCTGCCAGTGCGTAGCGATATTGGCGCGAAATCGCTTTCTCGCCTCGGCGTAATCTTAGAAATAATGACATTATTGATGTCCTGCAAAATGATGTATATACACGTATATGATTGAATACCCTTTCATCGGCGTCCAACAACGACGTCTGTAATTAATCGGACCCGGGGAATATTGCTGAATGGTTGGACATTACGGTCTTTAAATAAATGCCTAGACGCAGGCTATAATAATAGGAAGTCCTCATTTTATTGCCAGGCTGTGGCGAAGACAGAGTACTTGGCTTGCAATATCTCAGGTCCCACACCGGTTCGCATCAGCGACACAACACAAGACACGGTCGACCGCACAGGCCGGTGTAGGTATTTGGGATCTGTCCCCCACGCGTCAACAAGACAAGACACAACAACAAGTTTATAAATCCATCACTAGACCTGTTGTTTTATACCGAAGCGAAAGCGTAGGACGTGACTGAGATCATCACTCGGACGATGCTATTGTTAAAGTAAGCTCATAATAAGTTACACTAAATATTTTTTATACCAATAAGGTGGCAAACAAGCATACGGCAAACAGTCACCATGACCTACGGATATTTGCAACACCTGGGACAATCATTCATGCGTTGCCGAACCCCTAAAATCCTCTTTATGCCTTTCTTGAAAAACCCCATGCTATTGTCCCTTGGGAAAATTTCGGCTGGGAGTTCATTTCACAAGTCGAGAGTTTTCGGAAGAAAACTTCTCTGTGACCGCACAGTATGCGACCATTGCGGTTACAGCGTGTAAAAGCGAACTCCATGCCGCCGTCGGCGAGCGATGTGGTTACAAAAATATGCTGTCGGCATCATATCGAACAATTCTTCAGAACATAACCCGTTGTACAATCGGTAGAACACACAAAGCGAGGCAAAATGTCTCCTTAAATTTAAAGGTTCAATACCGAGTGCTTAGGATCGTCGATTCTCACAGCTCAAGTCGCACGGTCCAAGCTCGTATCCAGGTGCTCCCGCCTAAAGGTGACTGCAGTACTCCACGTGCGGTCTGACTTGAGACTTATACAACATAAGTCTTTGCCCCGCGCTGAAGTACCTACTGCTTTACTCTGTTGAGCACACCAAGTGTTTTGGACGTCAGCTTGACCTTTTCCTCCAGGTGACTTTGATATGGAACGTCGCTGGAGATCTCGATAGAAATGTCGAGATAGCCTAGTGGTAGTAATGCTAGGTATAGTAGTCTTGTTCCCCAAGACTACTATACCTACTTACTCAATAAAAATAGTTATGTGCTCCCCTGAATGTTTGTTTACATTATTTCATACATTATCTCGGCTGTCTAAACGCACTTTAGTTTTTAAAAGGTAAGTGCCATAACACCATTCTCCTCTATCGTTATTAACTGGAAATAGTTATGGATGTCCCTGTCATCGGTCCCGGTTATCGTTGTCCCTGGGCTCCTCAGATTGATGAGATCAGTCGAAGTGTTCGCATCTATGCACTCATGAAAACTACAGAATTTTTTACCGGTTTTCACTAAAACATTCATTGGACAATGGTGATATTGCCTTCTAGGACCCAACTGAGGACTTGCTGGATCGTCTCGGAAATTTTTGCATAAAGTATTTGTATGGCCTGCAAATTTGATCATATTTTCATATTCTGTAGACAATTTGGCTGGTGGTATCTGGTAAGAATTAGGAGAAACTTCTACATACGAGTACTCACGACATTATGTGATGTCCTGATCAACCCAGAATATTCGAGGGGAGGTTTCATTTTCATATTGTTGATAACCGTTTAAGATCGTGTGGACAACTTTTTTTGGATGTTCGCTACCATAAACATCATTCATATGTCAAATCATTCACACACATAAAAATGTCATCTACGTTAGGATTTTTTAATTGAGATTCTTTGATAATACTTTGAGCTGTTAGCTCATTGGTTTCAGAGAATACACTAATTACTTCGCATTGTGTAGGTAGGTAAAATCCCTCGTATATTTACATTCCCCCCAAATACTTTAAGGTTGACTGGTAGAGATTCCTTAGACGGATAAACCCGTCACTTGGATTGCTTATTTCTTTCTTTTGTGTAAACTCTTTTATTTTGGTTAATTCATATCTTTATATATAATTCTACTGTACGTGTGTATATTCTAAACGACTGGACCGATTTTGATGAAATTTTTTTGTGTGTGTTCAAGGGGATTCGAGAATGGTTTAGATTTATAATTGGACCCGGTAGGTGGCGTTGTAGTCGGGTTACAGGATTTATTGTTTTTATTTTCGGACGGCCAAGGTAACGTCTGTCGGGTCCGCTAGTTATTTATATACCTACCTATTTTTTTTTACAGAGTTTTTTACGTAGTACGTCGGGAGGCATACGGCCCACCTGATGTAAAGCGGGTACTGTATCCTATTAATGCTTGCGATATAGATATTATTTATCACTCGCGCGATGCCTCCTCTGCTGCTTACACAGCAACTTCTTGGGAGCTGCCTGGTGACCTCACTCACGCAGGAACACAACCCTCTAGGGAGTCATTCACAATTGAGCCACTCGCCCTGTCTTACACCTTTTTGCACTTAGATCGGTTCGTACTCTGGTCCTATATGTTATATTACTTTGTATTATGTTGCTCGGATACACATCATAGCCTTTCTGTATAAGCACTTCAACGCTTCGATGTACCGATAGTCAATGCGGCATCGCTGGAGAGACTAGCACCGCCTATGTCTCAACGAAATCAAAGGCCTTTTCGTAGTCCATATACGCCAAACATAGGGGCAGATTATACTCCTCAATCTTCTGCATAATCTGGCGGAGGGGTATTTATGTAATTCACGGTGCTAAAACTTTTTCGAATCCGGCTTGTTCGGGAGGCTGGATGGAGGAGGAATTCATCAAGTCTGCGTGCGACACGGTTTGTGATGACTCCAAAACAGTACATAAACGCGGCTCAGAAGCGATATCGGCCTATAGTTCTTCAAACGGGTTTATCACCCTTTTTGAAAAACAACACTACCAGGCTTCTGCTCCACGCTTCCGGTGTTTCACCCGAGTGTATGACGGAATCGAATAGCCTCTGAATGACTACAAGTAACTGCTTACCGCCCACTTTCAGAAACTCCGCCGTAGTTCCGTCCACTCCCAGTACTTTCTCATTTTTAAGCTGTTTGGGAGCCATACGAATTTCGTACAGACTAATGTCCGGGATATCTTTGGTTTAATCGGAATGGGACCTATCTATAATATAGTACCAGACAGTTTAAAAATACTGCCGACGACCTTGTTTCGGAATAAATTAAAATCTTTTTTAACCAACAAATGTTACTATTCAATTAATGATTATCTAAATGACGTAAATAATTGAATATAATTTTATTTATGTATTTATATCAGTTATATTGAGTAGGATAAAGATAACTTCACTTGTATTTTTTATTGAATTTTTGCATGTTTTATTTGAAGGCGAAATGTACAAGGGCCTCGTGTATCACCTACTTAATATGTACATTTCAAGCAAATAAATTTATGATTATTACCAGTAAGCTACTAGATGAATTGTTGTATCAGCAGTAGCGGTGGCAACGCGTGAGTAGCTTTTCTAGTAGGTAAAGCAAGTGCTCATAGATTACGGCAAGCAGTACGGCAACATCAGATAGGCCGAATACATTAAGGGTCGGCAACGCATGTGTGACATCCTGGTGTTGCAAATATACATAGGCTGAACTAAACTCACCGTTACGGCTCTGGGAGTAAAGTAGGACGCTCAGATCTTATTGGCTAGTACACGGTTGAACATCGCGTCACCTATTGACTTATAGGTTAAAATATCTTCCCATTTAGTGCAGTCAATGCATAGCATTTTTTGAAAAAATCCATCAGAATTGGATGAAACTGTGGACTCGGGGGTTTATGGGGTTCAAAAAATTTTAAGTAAAAAATACCGTATTGACTCCACTAATTGCCCAGTAGGCTCGAATCGCTGTTTTTCGGTAAGCGAGGATGACTTTTCTGCGCCGTGAAGGAGTTTTGTTCGTATATAATTTTGTATGGGTCGTTGTATAAATATATATATATATAGGGAGTCTACAGAAATAAAAAATATGTGTTTTACGTAATTGATTTTTATTAGAATCGATTCAACTCATTGACAGGTGTTTTTAAATCCAGTCAGTAAATTTTTAATGGTCAGTGGCTTTTGTTATACTTTAACAATAATGTTACACATTAACAGTAATGATTGAAAATGTAGTGGATTAGTGAAACATAGTTTTGTCTCTGCCTACCCCGCAAGGGACCTGGCGTGAAGATGTAGTAGTAGTAGTAGTTTTCTATGTACAAAAATAACAATTACATCCAAAACAGTTTGTTCTCATGTTGTAACAATTCTGTTACTTTCATGATTTTTAGTAATGTTTTGTATATTGACAATACATTAAAAAGCTGCCCGCTACACAGTACGTAAAACGTGACTAGTCTTTTCCAAGAATCAAGATCGACTGCTTTGACTGCAAACTGCTTAGCATCATGTAGCGGAGAGCAGCTGTGTGATTGCGACTATTTCAAATGTTTTTTTTTTTCATTATCCTGCTCCTAATATCTCTATCTATTATGCAGTAGGCTCCTTGTAAATATATCCCAGAAGTTCACAGAGGTATAACTGCATTATAAAGAATTTAATCTTACATGGTAGGACAGGAAACTTCACCATGAACGACGTACTATTGTTATAATAAATATATATTTATGCACAGCTACAATTTGACTTTTGCCACTATACTGGAATACTATGTGGCAAAAATTAAGTCTTGTGCGAGATCTTTAATTCTCTTGGCGTCATAAATTAAAGAGAGCTCTCATTTTCTAAGAAAGTCTTTATTTTGAGCTCGAAAGGAATATATCGATTGGTATACGTCAAAAATCTTTTTATCACACGAAATGATCAATAAATTTACTCAATGCTTTGAAACAGAAATCTTATGGTATATATTATGCATTCTTATATATGCGGATCTTTATGTATATAAAGTTCCTCCCATAACGTAAACAGAGTTTTGAACTGTTTATTCATTGCTGTACACGGAGCTTTTATGTCAACTCATTTAGACAAGATACATCGAATATCAAACTTTATGAATTGTTAAAAGTTGAAGACCTAGATGGAGATCTATTCTGAAAAATGAATACATTTATTATCATCACACCTTGCTTTTGGTTTTCTCACTTTGTATGTGTGTGCTAACCACTGGGCACTACTGAACGGTACTGAAATCCTGATAAAGCACTATTTAAGTTGATTCTACACCAAACTGTTCCATCTCTTTCTTCGATCAGGACGCCTTAGGAATAAAAACCAATAAGTTACAATAACCCAAGTTTCTAATATCCAATACTATTGCCGGAAGTATTACCTACACTTTGAAAGCATTTTAAATAATGATGAACAAAATAAGTCTTTAAATAACACTTAATAACTATCTTCATTTCTAGTGGTATCTGTACATTTTTTCAGTTTATCTTTCATAAAAACTGTGATTGTCAGTTTCTAAAAAAAAGCATGTACAAAATGATTCAACAAAATTTCTTTATGCACTCAATACACAATACTAATCGGGTATAACTCTATAAACATTAAAATATTTATAGATAATTTTTCATTTTTCTGACTATTTACTGTAATGCAAAATCAACAAAAAAAGTTCTTTACCACTCTTAATATTGTGAGTTACAAATCTTAGAATAATAGGTATTGTAGCTTGCCGATGTAATGTTAATGACTATTCCATCCTTATCACATAGTTAATACATCATTCATTTCACACATTGCAATTTTCAGCTTCAGTTTCTAATTTATTGAGTATGAGTTGGTATTAAAGCTCTCAGCTTTATTGGTTGAATATACATATCGTCGCTTATGTTCTAACACCGCGTAACTCAAACCATGGTTGCTTTGAGTTACGTATGTCATTCGATAGAGCATTAAACTTAAAACTTAAGACTTTGACTTTGACTTGACTTGCTCTGCTGAAAAGTTTACCATTATGAATTACGCGGTGTTAGAACTTAGCGACGATATTTATCTTTGAAGTTTTATTGAGTATATAAAGGATACATAATGCAATGCTATTGATATTTTGGATAGAATAATGATACACATTGAAAAAATATGTTAAATTTAGCGGCTTTGTATTGAATGCAGATCAAGTTGATAAGTCTGTGAAAACATACATATTCTAGAAATATTTTTACAATCATTGCTTTAATCTAAATCAGGTGCAGAAGCACTATGCCCCATGTAATCACCTTCCTCATCTGTACTGTCGTCTCCGATGATGGACTTTAGAATACCACCAAACATTGTTGGGTTGTTTCTAGTATCACGTTGAATTTCTATGCCAAACCAAATACGTCCAATGTTATCTAAGTAGACAGAATAGTTTGGATCTCTTTTTATACTTATAGCATACCAGTTTCTTAATGTTTTGAATTGATTTGCATGTTTCCTGAAACAGTAATAAGATATGTGGTATAGGTATTTGAGTTATAGTAAATAAGGGAAGGGCACAAGGCCCCACTATTGTACATCAGTTCCATTAAGTTTTAAAGGGTTTGCATATCTTCTTAAAATTTATATTCGTAGCATATTCCCATTGTCTAATCCATTAGATTTGGTGGGGTCTGCCACCTAAGCCTATAGATTTGATAAGATACTGATTTTGACATGGAGTAACTGCTGTCAAGACTTCCACAACAGGAGGAGCATCACAATTCAACACAAGGAGCATCTTTCTTAGTCTATTGAAATATAATTTCTTGTATGTGCAGGTTACTTGACAATGTTTTCTTTTGCAAGCAAGTTACAAATATGTACATAAATCTAAAAATAACAAGGATTCGAGCCAGGTGTTGGTTAATTAAAGTAATGCTGGTCTTTTACACACTTGGTTATCACTTCTCTATGCATGTAACTGTATGAGATATGTGGTGTATGCCCTATTTCCTATAGGGCATAGTGTTCATCAATATTGAATTAGGAGCAGCCTGCAGCCAGCAAGTATTTCCATATCACCAGTTTCCAGCTAGATAACAATATGCAAGAAGTTGCTGTTTGATGAGCTCGGTGGCGCAATGGTTAGTAATGCTACTTTGACACTAGTACTAGTGGCTTTGATTCCCGCTCAGGACAAACATTTGGGTGCACAAACATGTCTATTTCTCTTGGGAGTTTTTTTATAGAGGTAGGGCGCATCAAAGCAGCCTGTCTTGGGAAGTACCTCCACCTCACAGAAAATTACAGCCAAATAACAACTCCTTGGGGAATTATTGTATTCCTGCGAAAGAGTGAGATCACCAGTAGGCTCTTAATGAGTAGCAGTGTTAAGAGCAGAGGTGGCATTGTGCAAGTGATACTTAATATGTTGCAAGTTCCAGTCACCATAGCCTACGAATCGCTGTCGTAACTGGTTTGCATCCGGTGCGCCATATGCTTGTATGACTCCCGACATTATATAAAAAAAGTGAGTGTAGGCAACAGGAAGCCCCAAAGAGTTACTTAATTATCACCTGGAAGATCAATGCACAAACAATACTATGTTGCAAGCATACATAGGCTATCATAATCACTTCACATCAAGCGGATCATATGCTTGTGTGACATTTGATGTAGTATAAAAAATATTTTATTTAGAAACAGGTTACTTACTGTTCAATAGCTCTCAAGAGAAACCAAAGGAAGTTCAGTAATGGAAACAAATATGGAGGGCCTTTGTCATTCTTTATTGTAGGGTGTGAGCCTGTGTATTTGTTAAAAGTCTCTGTGGCCATCTGAACATTTCGTAAGCACAGAAATTGAAAAACAGCTTGTGCTATAAACAGGTCTATCTCCGACCTGAGCCCTTTAGTTGTGTGGAGCTCTATAAGCATACAAGCATAAGTGGATCCATCACTTGAATGCAAAAAGTGCCTATGTGCTGAAGTGTATTTCTTTTCTCTCCAATATACTTCCGCAATTTTCTGGAATCAATTATAGTTTGATTACACAGTGTTACATTTGATAACACATTTGAAAAGGTCTATAAATATTTGCTATTACACTTATGTATATATTTATTATGGGTTGACAATGTAAGATACAGCAGTACAGTGCAAATAGATACGTTAACACATAGGTTTATGACTAAAACAACATTATTTTAATTATAGATACAATTGGTAATTTAAATGACAATATTGAATATTTTTACATTTAAATTAACAATAAATCACATATACAAATGTGTTTATAAACTTGTACTAGCAAATGTTGTTTCAGTAGATTACGTTCCATCCAGATTGATCATGGACATTGTAGCCTGTAGGATCTTGGTACCTATGATGTTTTTAAGTATGTCATGACTTTTCATGATGTATACCAGGTAAGGCAACCTTTGACATGTTGTGGGCCAAACTTTAGCATGCAAATTCGTTCGCGGGCCGCGTTTAAAAGTAGTGCATATACATAAGTAGATTCCGTGAGTATATATAAGTAGTGTACAATTTTTTTTTTTAATTGGGATTTTTCAAAATCTTTCAAGCCGGATCCAGCCCGCGGGCTGGGTGTTGCCCACATGTGATGTATGCCATAATATTTATAATAGTATACTGTTAGCTTATGAGTAGAAAAGAATGTGTTGTTGATTTCCGTTGGAAGTGAGTGTGTAATATTTTGCAGTAGTAGTGGTTCAGGGCAAGACATTCTGACCCTATTGCAGTGCATCTTTATTTTCCATATAGAGAAGTATCTCTGATTAGTAATAAGGTTGTGAATGGTTGTTATCGAGTTGTGGGTCTCATTTCTTGATCAATATTATTGAGAGATGGGACCAACAAGAAACTAAAACTCATTATAAATCACTCAAACTCTTATCAATGGTGTCAGTAAGAATCCAAGGACACCCAAGATAGTGCTCTCGAGCCATATCCTCTTTTACTCATAGACATAAATATACTATCACACCTCTACAGAAGTCGAAACATGGGATGGAGCATACTAAATTATTTATATTTAATACTAAATTATTAAGATATAGGTACAATATATCACTGCTTACCTTGTGAAGTAGAGGATGACCTTTTTTATTACTGTCCATGGACCATTTTACAGCATTGGTAAGATAAGTTTCTCGTTCTGGTATACTTGACTGCATGATTTCAAATAATTTAGCTATTTTTTCTATCCATTCTTCGCAAGGCTTCGTTTCCGATTTGTTTAAAACGTCTATGAGTAGAATGGCCAAGTCCGCGCCACTACCCTGCTGATCGCGTTGTAAAAGAAGAGTTGAACCCTTGTATAACAAATTTAATAAATCTGCATACTTTTTCTGGCTTAAATATCTGAAATTAGTGACATTTTAGAGATACTTATTAGAATAAGAAGGGATTTTAAGACGTCAATCCTTACCTGAAATATAGAGTTCTATACATTTGATGTGCTTCGTAGTATTGCCCTGAATTTACAGAAGCTTCTAACTTATCTAAAACTCTTACTACTCCTCTTTCTCCACGTGCAGCCATAATTTATATCTTGGAAGTTATGTTCATAAATAAAATACTAAAATGTGCGCTTCATCAATTTACGCCATAGCTAGCCACATGAATCAAAAGTCAGTCAACAAAAGTCACCCTGATAACCAACGTCATTGGTCACTACAAACGTAGAATACTACTAAATTAAGTAGAAGGCAAATGTACTGACGTAGCGCAGATAGTGCTATAAATCAAGGTGTTGTGTATAGGTTAAAAAGAGAAGAAATATTTCGGTACCAATACACTATAGACAGTCGCGTAATATTTTCGTTCAGAAACGCATGTTTTGGTATTTTGGTAGGGATAATGCTCTATTTATTTTTCTCCTTTCGGTCTACTTTATGACAAGTATTTGCATATAATTTACGTAATACATAAAGTATTATTGCTATTATATGACGACCCGGCAAAAAAAAAAAATAGAAAGCAGCAACTTCTTTTCTTCAAACACAATATACTAAAGGGGTTTCGTCGTAGATCGTAAATAGAGAACTGAGACAACTCAAATTAGAAAATATGCTACCTATACTGCGTCCATTTTGCAACTTTTGACAGATAATTCTATCTCTTTCGGATTTATGAGATATGCTGTACGCAACACTTGTAGGGAACTGTATCTTTCTGACTCGTTAAAAATGTCAATTACCTGTCAAAAGTTTAATTATAAGATGGACAGTGCATAGGTACAAGGTAGGTTGTAGATGTACTCCATATTCTGAGTAGAAAAAGCTGAAACACATAATATCGATCGATAAATATCTTTAACTATATTATTTTTGAAGTTATACTTCTAATGAGACTTGCAAAAAGGTTGCGTTAAACGTTTAACGCTACCATGGAGGGGGAATAGAACGAGACAGAGCGAGAGTGAATGCGTGGCACTCGAATACAAAAGTACAGGTTGAAGCTGCTAAATGTTTCACGATATTACCGGTAGATGGAGCTATAGTTAAAAATGTGCAATAGGTTAAAACTGATAAATGTTTCACGGTATTACCGGTAGATGGCGCTATAGTTAAAAATGTATAACATTTGTATTTTACATTTGACATGTATGTAATACATTCCATAAACATCGCCGCTACTACTTGATAGACGTTTTTTAATTTAAGTTATTAATGTTAAATATTTATTTAATGATGCCAGAGAAGTATAACTTCTCACGTGCGTACATAAGTACACGCACCGATTTTTTTTGTACAGTTACTAGTTTTAGTCTATAGTTATTTATCTAAACACCCGAAATCATTTAATAAATAACAGAATTGCGATCAACTTTGAACTAGGCCACATTTTTGTTGTTGTTTAAAACAATGTCGATCGTCGATTGAAACCTTAGAGACTAATGACATATTTGTACTTTTCACTAATGAATTACACAATAACAATTATGGTGTTCTTTAGCCTAATCAAATCGAAAACAACGCAATATCGACATGTATTTGTTGATGTGAAAAATACCATCGCGGCATCTTATTTTGATTCTTATAAAACTGGGAATCATGCGTCTCAATGAAACTAAAGTCCCTTATGTATGTTTACTCCTTCAGGTGTATGCGTTGGCTCTTTTATCGTTATGGGACACACTGTCGACAGAGTTGGTTGAACGAGGAATTCCCTTACTGGTTTGACCGTCACGTAGGTCCGTTTCTAACCCTTTAGTAATTAGCCTGCAAAATTTACGCTGGCGCCCTGACGAAGTAGCCGTGTTATTATGATCTGTTCAGTCTGAGACCTTCCTTGGTCGCCGTCTGCCACAGCGTGGACGTATGGCTAATTGGTTATCCTCTTCCGTGTGAGTGCGTGGTCGTCCTCTTCGACCTAATGTTTGCAGAGGAGTCGGGGTAAGACCGTGGTTATTCTGGAAAGGGCGTATGGTCTATCTCTCTGAGGGGCTAGCTTAGCACTGTAGCCTCTCGAATCATTGCTCACTGAGTAAACGTCGCAATAATTAGGGCGTGTAACGAAGAAATACGTCGTTTAATAACACATTTCCGCAGGCCTCAGCGTTGGCTTGTACTAAGGCGAATAGTTCAATCCATCGACTAGCACAATCTTCGACCGTTAAAATCCATGTTTTGCCATCGAGCGAGGCTGGCAAAGGTACGAAGAGATCGAAGGAGATATTGAGGAGTCTATTGAGTGCTGTTGTTTGCAAGCTGGCTTAAGGTTCGAGGGTTTGTACTGCTGGCAGGCGACACAGTTGTTGATGTATGACTCTATAAAAGTAAGCACTCTTTCCCTTCCAATAGAAAACATTTTACAGATTCTCTCGGCGGTACCGAGAGAATTTGAAAAACTAGGGACCTTTGCCCATTCATGTCGAGTACTAATTGCAAATTCTCTGAACCAGAGTACGGTGCTAAGCGATACAGAAGACCATTGTTCATATAGTATACTGTTCTAACGCATTAATGATATTCGCAAGGGTCTGAACTTTGGTTTGTTCCTCAAGAATTGATTTCGGATTTCTGATCACCATATCAACAGTGACCATTCATATAAAACAATCTGACTGACTTTCTGTTGTACAGGGGGCCTGGATAATATGTCGGTCATAACATTTGTCCTTCCAGGTATATACTTTATGTTGAGGTCATATGCTTTCAAATCTAATGTCCATCATGCGCGTTTAGCGGTTGCAGACTTCAAAGACATATGCCAACGCAAGGCATAGTGATTTGTCGCAATTTTCCTTGGTAATCCCTCAATGTACCCCCGGCATTTTCACTGCCCAAACTATCTCTTGTGCTTCCCGCTCCGTAGTCGAGTAATTTCTTTCTGGAGAGTTTAGCTAGCGACTTGCATATTCCGTTTGTCACACACCCTATGGATTAGAACAGCTCCCAAGGCATATGCGCTGAAATCGGTTTTGATGATGTACGACTTGGTTTCATCGGCTTGTCGGAGAATAAAAGTCATCGAAAGGCGTTGTTTTAATTCATCACATGCATTCTCTTGTACGGCATTCCATGTCCACTTAGCATTATTTTTGTTAATTTTGTGAGGTTCCGATATTAAGGAGAAATCCTTGATAACTATACTTAGATACGACACGTACACGAGATTATAAAATAATAAAGAAATTAAAGGCTTGTATTGCGGTATGAGGTCAGAGGTAATGCATCCAGAGGGCGACGGCTGGTTACCATAAGAGATGACTTGCTTGGAGAGTAGCGGGAGATGCATATCCATTGACTGCAGGCTGCAACACGACCGACGATATTTTTTTGACACTTTCTAAGTAGTTGGCCCTTGTGGGCCGCTACTACGTCACAGCAAGGGATAGGCTGGCGTGAGGCACTATAGCCTGAAAAAGCAAAAAAAAGCGACTGCCTAAGGGCCACCGAGAGGTATCGAACCTCGGCTTAGGGCGTCGCGGAGCTAAACAATCGAATACGCGGGTTCATGCCTTAAGGGCCTATGAGGAGAGGCTCCCAGGCACCTGAGCTACTCGGTACCTAGTGTATCGCGCAAAAGTCCTAACTCTTCGCCGAGTGCTTTGTATATGTGGAGTGTTGGGATCGGGGTCGGAGAGCTACGGGGCATTCGCAACTATAAAGCGATCATCGGGAACGATCGATGCGTGGCGGCCCATATTTATACCCGCCGGGTGCGAGCGAGGCAGTCTGATTGTGGAAACGAGAAAGCATGATAAAAATTGGCCAGCCCTGGAAGCCTTATCATATTGAGACCACTTTATTTTGCATCAAAATCGCAACAAGTTGTACTATTTTTGAAGTAAAACTTCTTTACGCTCGCTTGACTTGGGAGTAAGCTAGTAAATGCGTGACGAGAGTGTTACGAAAAGTGATCGGGCGAGGCGAACGGAAGTTCAGAGCGAGATATAAGTTAGTGAAGATAGAAAGAGAGAGAGAGTTACGTTTCTTATATTACAGTAGGAGCATGAGAGAGAGGCACACATTTTCTTTCTCTCTTTCTCTCATAGCGAGTTAAGTTTCGTATATCTAAGACATAGTGCAGGCCTATTGTCTAAATCACACTATGGAGCTAAAGCAGTTTTACTTCGATCTAAAGAAGCACACTCGTTTTTGTTTTATACATTTGACCCTCTTCTTATTATGTAAGGCCTTGGCATTCAAGAAACCCCGGTCTCCATATTTTCGTGGGATATACAAAATTAGTACTGATGAACGCGGATGATGGATACGGTGTGCAATCAATAATGTGTAAACTTCCTGATCAATTCCATCAAGTACTGTTTGAGTCCATCTGAGTATGCCAAAGGAATATATTAAGACTGGTATGACACACACATAAGCACGAACATTAATGCCTCCTGACAGAAGACTAATAAGGACTTTGGTCAGGCTGCCAAAGAAACGTTCTCTCTTAGATTGTTTCATGTCAGTCTCAGCAATTCCCAAATTCTCTATCTAAATACTTGTAAGTTTCAGTTACTGAGAGGGATTTCAGATGAATAGTATCCGATAGCTCAAAACTTTCAGGTACCAATATCTGTCCTTTCTTTACATGCATGATTTACCACATTTTGTCTATACCAAATTTCATTTTAATAGAATTACTAAAGCTTTCAATTGTAGTGCTTAAATCTATTAATTGAACTTTGCCCCAAGCAAAGCCCAAAGCAAAAAGTTTGAGATAATCCATGTACAGGAGATGAGATATAACCTGACCTCCCCTCCGCAACCTATAGTACAGTCTAGTTTATTTATATTGTTTCTTTACTCACGGGCGTTAACCCTGGTTATTTGATAGGAGTGCGCGGGGATATGAATCCCACGCATAGATACCCCTTCCAAAAGAATGATACAATGTATTATACCCGCTGTGACCTGCTCCAGGTGATATCGATGGGACAATATGCTCATGAAGAGGTCACGGCAGGTATTGGGTCTATTGGAAATATGTCGAAAAAAAGTACGGTATTAAAATGAGATCTGGAGGTATTATTAGAACTGGGCTAATGTAGAAAGGGACGGACGCCAATAGTCATTCACAACAATATTTTATACAGAATATGTAGCGCTAACTTCACGTTATTTTACGTATTTATAGAATTTTAAGTATATATCTAAGGAATGGAAATAAGGAATAAACAAGTAATAAGTCTTGTATGTACTGTCGGCATTTTCCAGTAGAATGTCTCTTCAGAACACATAACTTATATATGATTTTTTAAGTATGTATTTACTGAAAGACAAAACGATTACATACCTATGAAAAAGATGTAGTTACGGTGGACCGTGGATTGATCCCTTTGTCTTTGGTGAAGGAGAGCTGGCGCAAACCTGTGATATTAAGTACTGATGATCACTGGGCTATATGGCAAAGCAAGGAGCTACATAAACGTTTCTATTAGGTTCTGCATGGATCTGATGTAGACATGCTGCCTGTATCCGGATTACGTTTCGGAGACCTCTTTGGGGAAACCGAATGTTTTGTTTGTCTGTGGAATTATGTACGAGGTTATTAAGATGAACAACTACCGGAAATACATCATGAAAGAACGATAGACATTTGTCGAGCGTGTAGTATGGAGCATCTCCCTGGGGAATCCAACATTCATGTTATTTCCGGTTGTTCTCATCTTGCTAACGGCGAGTATTTGCTCACTAAGTAGCTAGGATTATCCATCGGCAAATTGCTTTGAAATATAGTCTGGTGGTTAATGAAGTACCATATTACATGTATATGTCGGAAGCAGTTCTCTAAAATGACCATGCCACATTATACTGGGATCGATCTGTTATTACTGACAGGACTGTTGGAGCCAAAAATCATGTCATTTTATTAATAGATCGATCAACACGGCAAGCAGTGATTGTTGATATCGCTCTTCCGCATGACGGTAGCTCACGAGATGTCGATTCAATACTCATTGTTCCGATTGTTATGTCGGCCAATGGTTTGATAGCCAAGAGCCTTGACCAACATCTAATGGGGTCGCGTTGTAAAGCTGGATCAAGCGCTAGATACAGAAGGCAGTTCTTCTTGCGACGGCACGAATTGTGAGAAGGTTTTTGATGAATATAATATGGCATATGAATCCAACGCGTAGAGGCCCTTTTGAGAAGATTCATGTTATGTTGTACACCCACCGAGACCCGCTCCTAAAAATATCGATAGAACCGTATATCTATGAGCAGGTCATGGCAGGTATTGGGACTATTGCGAATGTGCAGGAAATTATTAGTCTATTTATTGTAATGAGGTCTGGAGGGATTATTGGTACTGATACCCGTGAATAAAAATAAAAACAATTAATTAAAGAACAATAATTATAATAATCAATCGTTATCATAATATAAATTAAAACTTGTTTTATTCGTTTAAGTACATTGCTAAAATATTTTTTTTATTTAAAATATTATTCGAATATAACAGAAGACCTGGGCATATTTGTTACAGTTCAAAATCATTTATTTTTAGTTCTTTTTTATAAATGTCACTTTACTTACGGTGGCCAGCTACGTCGGTGACATGGTCCCCTCCGGTGTGACAATACCAGTAACTTAGGTCGACGTAGCTAACCTCACTACAATTTTGGTTAAAAAAGGTATAAGGTAACATAAAAAACACTGTATAAAAAGCACTTTACCCTTCCAATAAAATTGTGAGACTAAACATAGAAATAAACAATATACACAAAGCCTAGGCTAGGGTAATAGTACGAGTTTCCGAACTGGACGGCGCAGCGTTCCAGTCGTGGTAGCGACTTCGACTACTCTAACTACGCCGTCCTTGCCCGGAAACGTTCGGGCGACCCGCCCTCGTGGCCAGACTCCACGGGGAAGGTTGCCGTCAGCAATTAAGACTAAATCGCCTACCTTAACTTTTCTGCTGGGACCGGAGAGCCTGCGCGGTATCAGGGTTGGTAAGTACTCGCGCACCCAGCGCGACCAGAACTGGTCCGCCATCCGGTGGCCCCGCCTCCACCTCACTCTGCGGATCAAGTCGGCGTCTTCAACCTGTGATACCACGGAGTAAGGCGAAGACGAGCCCAATATGAAGTGGAAAGGCATTATAGTACCCTCCTCGTTAGGGCCGACGCTAACGTGCGTCAGTGGACGTGAGTTGACCAGACTCTCCGCTTCCAGCAGAAAGGTGTAAAAAACCTCTTCAGAGGGGGTTTGTTGCGTTAGGGTTGCCGAGAGTACAATTTTTATACTTCTCACCAAGCGCTCCCAACAACCTCCCATGAATGGAGCCGAGGGGGGGATAAACTTCCAAGCGATTCTTTGGTTCGCAGGGAACTCCTGCACCGGCTGCTCATATAAACGTGCCAGTTCTCGACTTGCTCCAACAAATGCTGTTCCATTATCGCTATAGAGCGTGATCGGCGTGCCTCGTCTGGCGATGAATCTTCGTAGCGCCATTATGGCCGCGTCGGTACTCAAGCTTCAGACGATTTCTACGTGAACAGCACGAACCGTAAGGCATGTAAACAGGGCTACGTAACGCTTTTCGATATGTCGTGCGACTGTGATGGAGACAGGGCCGAAGTAATCTAAGCCCACGCATGTGAATGGTCGAACGTAATGCGCTAGCCGCTCTGGTGGCAAATCTCCAATCGGAGGTATCTGAGGTGTTGATTTGCGAATGCAACAACGTAGACATGTGGACGCCACACTTTTTACAGCTGGCCTCAGGCTCATAATGTGGAATCTTTGTCGTAGCTCGTTGAACACCAACTCATTGTTGGAGTGGGCCGCGCGTTCATGGTGGTAAGCGATGAGAAGCCTCACAATCCAATCTTTTCCATCCAGGACTATGGGATTCTGGGACACCGTGGGCACGCCGTCTACTGCACTAATCCGTCCAGAAAGGCGTAGCAACTTTGTGGACTCTTCGAGGAACAGCGTCAGGTTCTTGAGACGACCGTTACTTGTAGGTGGCTCGCCGAGATTAATCCGGATATAGTCTCCGCGTAGAGAGGCTAACTGGGAGTGCAATAAGAGATGCTCTTCTGCGCGTGTCATGTCTTCTGCGGTTGGCTCTCTGTGCTTTGCAGCTGTGGACTCTCGGCACCTTAATGAGGAATTTGGAAATTTCGAGCTAGGGTCTAAAACCGCCGCCTTAAAAATATTGGCGCAAACCATAACGCGCGCGGATGCTCGCAGTAAGCGAACCCATTTGCTAAAACTAGTGGCGTCTGGAACCTGGGGCAGGCATTTCGCGCGTGTTTGTTAAAGCTACGAATTCCGCGGGAGAACGCTTCATTTCCTCAAGAACCGGCAGTTGTTCCTTTATTCACTCTCTTGGCCATTCGGATTCAGGAAAGTAGAGAAATGAAGGGCCAGAAAACCACCGAGACGAAATTTCGAATTTTTTGCGGATACGCGTAGCGTCGTCCGCTACGTTCAGTGCCGTTGGTATATACCGCCAATCTGATACATTACTTATCTCCGCAATTTCGCTAACGCGATGAGCCACGAACGGTCTGAAATCGCGGGCGTCGCTACGTAGCCATTTGGACAGTGAGGCTGTCTGACCAGAGAAAAAGTTTTGAGGGTTTGTGCTTGTGAGCCTCGACGATATATGAAGCGAATCGTGCCACTATAAGAACGGTCTGGAGCTCAAGTCTGGGAATGGAAACCATTTTCACGGGCGCAAACCTGGCTTTGCCGCCTATGAGGCTGATCATCACGCCACCGTCAGAACAACTGAAACGCAAAGACGTGAAGCTCCCCTTTTTTTTTTTTTTTTGTGACGCGGGGAAAAATGCGTTACGCACACTACCGGTGCCTGGGTGGCCTCCGGTGGTAGTGTGGAACTCCCCGTCGGCCGTCGGTGTATACCCACTAAACGACCCCGCGAAATGCCATCGGCCGCGTTGGTGTGGTGCCCCGGATCGGTCAGCAACAGGACACCACTGCGACTGGCCAGCCCCTAAGAAGGGGCCGGACTTCTTCAATCTAGGGGCCGTCCCGGCAAATTGGGACAGCCCCTCCGGCGGCGGGACCATTATGGGGCCAGGTTCCCATCCTGACCCCTAGTCCCAAAAGTTAGGGAGGCGGCAATAGGTGCGCGTAGCGCCTACGCCGCACTCCCGTCCGCCGTCTCCGGAGCGGGACAGCCTCGGGATCATCCTCCCTGTCCCGCTCCGAGGCCTCCTTCTGGGACATGACCGTCTCACAGAAGGAGGCCATCGCCTGCCAGGCACTGTCACTCCCGAGCATGGAGCGGACCACGCTCGGGAGCGAGAGGTCCGCGCTTATCTGGGACACTGCTCTAGCGTGTGTTGGGCAGTGTCCTCGGCCGCGCCACAATCGTGGCAGCCCGGCTGTTCCTCCCGCCTCGCGACCCGGTGCAGGTACTCACCGAAGTACCCATGCCCGGTGAGCACCTGCACCATGCGGAAGGTGAGGGGTTTGCGCCTGCGGCGCATCCACGTCTCCAGGACGCAGCGCATCCGCAACGCGGACTCCATACCGCGGCTGCGCCAGGTCCTCCCTCCACCTCCGCATCATCTCTGAATGCCCTCGCTGGCGACACCGCCCCACTTCCTCCAACGTGGGGACGTAAAGCTCCCCTGACTCAGCATGACGACCACCTAAATAGTGGCGAGGAATAGAGCCCAGTTTCGTTTTCGAAAGCTCAGCAAACCAAGCCTTCCACTCTAATATTAGTGTTGCTCTTGGTCCCAGTCAACACCCACACCTTCCAGGTCTTTTGAAAGATTACTCGGTCTCTCACGATAATTGGAGTTAGAAGACCTAGCGGGTCATAAATCTTCATCAGATAAGTAAGAATGGAACGCTTGGTTAGCTTGGCCGGTAAGCCTCCCATAGATGAGAGCGATAAGAGGAGAGTGTGCATAGACATCCCAAGTGACGCCTAAAATATGGACGCTTGTTAAGGCAGCATTGGACGCGCGTAAATCTGGAGGCAATCTAGAGTTTCGGGTCGGTTCGACATCCAGGACCTCATCTCCAGGCATGCTTTGGAATGAATGAGTACGATTTCTGCCGCTAATTGAGCAGCTTCTGATACAGTACCAACGCTGCCTAAATAATCGTCCATGTAATGGTCTTCAATAATGGCATCCACGGCAGCACTTGAAATTGGCGTGCATTTCGATTTTTTAGATAGTTGGCGGTAGTTGGACTAGATGTGGCTCCGAAGATCATAGATCCCATCCGATATTCTTGGATTGGGTGAGATGGGTCATCGCGCCGGAAAAACCTTTGGGCGTCACGATCTTCATGTCGTATTTTAGTTTGCGGGAACATTTCCCGAATGTCACCATTAAGTGCCACTGCTCCCTCCCTGAATCGCATCAGAATCGCTAGAAGAGGGGCAACAGATCTGGGTCTGATAAAAGGAGAGACTTTAGGCTTACGCCTGATGTCGTTGCCGCAGCATCGTGAACTACGCGCAGCTTGCGCTTCTGATGACTATGACCCCGAAATGAGGGAGGTACCAAGCTATGTTGTTGCTGTTCGGGGGTTCAGTGCAAAGTTCCGCGCGTCTCTTTCGGATTGTTGAACGAATATTCTCGCGATAAGCATTAGCATAAGCTTTGTCCCTCGCCATTTTCTTCTCTAGGCTCCTAAAGCGAGAAAGTGCGAGGTCCCTACTGCGATTGCTCGGCACGTGATCAATTTCAGCCCGCCACAAAAGTCCCGTTTCGAACCTGCCGTCGGGCAGCCGGCGGGTAGTATCGTTTAAAATATCGATTGCTCGCCTATCATTTTCAGAAAGGTATTATTTTTTGGATATACCTATGCCATCGATCCGAAAATATTCTCGGAGTTGGCGATCTAACGAATCGGTGTCACCTGTCTGACAATAATTGATGACCTCCGTTAATAAGCTTGTTTTTATGCGTCCGAAGAGGGTCCAGCCCAGTGAGGTCAATGTCGCTGCTGGTTGGTGCCGATTGCCACGCCTTACTGCATGAGGCACAGTCAGGTGCCAGTTATCGATACCAATCAACATCATTGGCTTGGCTTCGTCGTCAGTTCCTCAATTAGGTCAGTTAAATGATCGTAAGCGAGCAAATTCTTGCATTCAATGATCTGACTCGACAAACAAAGGTTCGCAATGGCTTTAACGTTCTCCAATTTAAACGATTGTGAAGCATGGCGATCTTTAACCTCCAGAGAGACGAAAGTTACGTCGGATTCCTTGGACATGCCACCCACCGCGTTCACCCGGAGGACGGACAGCTTTCCGGTAGCATCTACGGCATCGGTGATAGATGCATCGACTAAGGTGGCAGTCGAGCCGTCGTCTAGGAGTGCATATGTGTTCACGGTACCTCGGGGACCGAAGACGCTAACCGGCACCATCTTCAGTAGGGAGCGTCGTGACGGTTCCGGGGTGCTGTTATGCGCAACTACGAGTACAACATTATCTGGGATAACATCATAATCGGAACTACTATGGTGAGTGTCATCACCATCGTTATTGCTGTCGATATGGGTCACGGTTGCTTGTGACACCTCCTTATGGAGCAAGGAGTGATGGGTTGTCTTATTAGGACAATTAGGAAATGTACACGAAAACTTCTTACATTTCCTATAAAAGTGGTTGCCTTTTTACAAGCTTTTATTTAACTTGCAATGTAAGTATGTTCGGCTGAAATCTTGCAACTCAATTTTGAAGCAGATATCTTCAATCGATTGAGCTGAAATTTTGTATACACGTTCAGTTTGGATGACAATGCATGAATAAATGTGTGACGTCATTCTAAATCCAACATGGCGGCATACCCAAGATGGCGGACCAACTATTTTTAATGCACTCCTACAATATGGGTATCAAATAAAAGGGCTTGCTAAGAATAACTCGAAAAATAATGTGACGTCACTCTTAATCCAATATGGCGGACTTCTAAAGCTTGAAAATCAATTTTGAAGCAGATATCTTCAACCGATTGAGCTGAAATTTTGTATGCACGTTCAGTTAGGATGACAATGCATGACTAAATGTGTGACGTCATTCTAAATCTAACATGGCGGCATACCCAAGATGGCGTACCAACTATTTTTAATGCACTCCTACAATATGGGTATCAAATAAAAGGGCTTGCTAAGATAACTCGAAAAATAATGTGACGTCACTCTTAATCCAATATGGCGGACTTCTAAAGCTTGAAAATCAATTTCGAAGCAGATATCTTCAATCGATTGAGCTGAAATTTTGTATACACTTTCAGTTTGGATGAGAATGCATGATTAACTGTGTGACGTCATTCTAAATCCTACATGGCGGAACACCCGAACCGAACACACGAATATTTTTAAGCTATTGCATAGCTTTTATCGCAGGCTTTGAGCGCGGCGACCGAATCAAGATATTCCGTAACGAAAGTAAAACCTAACACCCCCCACTCCGCCTACCATGTAGCTCGTTTTTTTTCATAATCATTCATAATCATCAGATGATGATGATGATCCGTCGGGTGACAAACAAGTACCAAAAATTGGTAGATTTTTTTTTCATAATCATCAGATTTTGATCCGTCGGGTGGCAAAGAAGTGTTCAGCCCGCCTGATGTGAAACTGTTACACAGCCTATGGACACTTTTAGACTCCGTCGGGTGGGAAACAAGAAAATTGGTAGAAGAAATATTTTTTTTTCATAATCATCAGATGATGATGATGATTTACTTTTGTGTCCTGTCAGGGTATGTACGCACGGTGGTCGGGGTGTTTATCTGATGTGATACTGTTACACAGTCTATGGACACTTTTATACTCCGTCGGGTGACAAACAAGTGTTCAGCCCGCCTGATGTGAAACTGTTGCGCAGTCTATTAAAACTTTAATACTCAGTCGGGTGACAAACAAGTGTTACACAGCCTATGGGCACTTTTACTAATTGCATAGCTTTTACCGCGGGCTTTGAGCGCGGCGACCGAATCAAGATATTCCGTAACGAAAATAAAACCTAACACCCCCCACTCCGCCTACCATGTAGCTCGGCCGAGCGTTCGCTTAACGTGTATGTATATGGTACGACAGTACGAAGCTCGCACGGATCGAGACGAGCTGCTCCGAAATCGGACGAATACTTAAGCAGCTGTTTGTGAGAAAGTATATAGGTGTATAGGTATCTGTCATATCTTTATAACCACTGCCACACTCACCGCATGTGCGCCCCGTAAGTATACATGTAGGTATATATCTATACATAGGTGTACCTATGTACAACAGTGAATAGCAGTTGCTGGTTATTCACCAGCAACTGCTATTCACTGTTGTACATAGGCTATACGCGTAAATAAAGTGTTTTAAATATGAATAAACAAAACCATTTATTAATGAAGAAAGTGATGAAAAAATAATTATAATTGCATATGTTGATAAAAAAAACCGCGGCAGTCCCCGAGTGCCACACGTTTTTTCAATTCATTCCTAAAATATGAGTATCAATAGAAAGGACTTGCTGAGAATAAGTCAAAAAATAAAGTGACGTCACTGTAAACCAATATAGTGGAGTAAGTTTTTAGTGCTGGCTTATAATATGGGTATCAAGTGAAAGGACTTACTGAGAATACGAATGCGAGTTTAAAAAAAAAAGGTGCTGAATATCAACTTCATTGCTCCAATCCGTCTGGGATGTACTGGGGTTTTTGGAGTCGTCGATTATGATATTGAGGTCAATTGTTACTCCAAAATCAAACACGGAACTGTGTTTCGTAAGACACAAGTAAGCTTCAAGCTGAAATAAGTGGCACATTTCTCTAAACACCCAAGTCAAGGTGAGGCCGTGCGGAGGACTGAGTGGCATCAGGGTGTAATATGATGTCGCGAACGTACCACCTCAGGGCACCGGGGCGAACCCTGTTGTATATTAGCTCTTACCATTCTAAACAAAGCTCACGACCATGCAACAATGATGCGTTGAATGAGATGAACAGACTGAGAAACGTGTCCAGCGATAACTAAAAAGTAAAAAATAAATTAAAAGTAAAAAACCTTTTTAAAAACAAGCTTTTATTTAAATGCTCTAAAAAGAAAAAAATAAAATTTTATACTAAAACTTTTACTTTATAAAATTGTATTTTTTTCTTTTTAGAGCATTTAAATAAAAGCTTGTTTTTAAAAAGGTTTTTTACTTTTAAATTTTTGAAACATTTGTGGCAAACCCTATTTTTGGTTACCTACTTATCTTTCGTCAGTGGTAATCAAACTGAACGCTTTGCAATCAAGAATAATATGACATCCATTGTTACAAAATAGGCAAACCTTATTTGAAACCTTGACTTTAGACGACGACGGTGTAGTGTCATTGGTAGTGACATGACATCTGACAGGTTTGACGATTTCACATTCGGCGTCGAGACCCTTGGTCCGTGGGGTCGAGGCGCGCACGGGCTCTTCAAGGAGCTCAGTAAACGGCTGAGGGAGGCTACTGGAGATCCCCGCGCAGGCAGCTTTCTCGCGCAGAGACTTTCCTTAGCAATCCAACGTGGGAACGCTGCCTGCGTTATGGGTACCTTACCCAAAGGACCCAATTTTTTAAATATTTTTTAATAGTTTTAGTTTAGGTAATTTTAGTTTGTAGTTGTATTTTTAATTAGGACACTATTATTATTATATTTATATTAATAAAAAGATTATTTCATATTTGACGGCTTCGGAAATGTACAATACAAATATTCTTTATTGCACCAAATTAAAATTGTAACAAAAGATACTTAGAAACTATAGTACAATAGGCGGTCTTATCGCTAAGCAATCTCTTCCAGACAACCTTAAGATAAATTATTATTATCTTGTAATAATACAGGTAGGTGGTGCAGAGCAAACCATACGAATTAAAACAAAATTATGATATGCATTAAAAGTTATTGCAGTTACAATAATGTCATAGACTCGAGTCATGATCGAGAAAGAGAACGATCAAATAGAGTTACAGGAAAGGTAGTGTTCTTTGACAAGAGATTTAAAAGAGAAAAGTGTTTGAGCACAACGAATATTAAGTGGTAGAGCATTCCAGAGATGTACTGCTTGAACCGAAAACGATTTGGAATAGAATTGAGTGGAGTGAAATGGAGTTTTAAGTCGAAGAAGAAGGTTTTGACGTAATTCACGACCCTGTACGTCGCTATATAATATAAATCGATCTTTGAGGTAACTAGGAGAAGCGGGATTGAAGAAAATAGAATAGAGAAGAGACAGCAAATGCAAGTTGTGGCGAACTGAGATAGGGAGCCACTTGAGCAGAGTACGAAATTTGGAGACATGGTCATATATGAATCGGAGTCCAAATATGAATCGAATACAAAGGTTTTGAAGACACTCAAGTTTATTTATTTGGTGTACAGTGAGATCAAGATAGCAGGAATCGGCGTAATCAAGAATAGGAAGGAGAATGGATTGTGCAAGCGCAATTTTGGTGTCCATCGTAATGTAATCGTATTTTGATTTCATCTCAGCCTCTAGTTTGACAAATTCTGAATGGAGTTGCATTCTAGGTCTCCTCGCAGGATTCTTTTCCCTCTCATAGGCGAAGCATGTCCACCGAGATCGCAATGTGGTCGGAAACTTCCCACGATCTCGTTGGACAGCTCAGGGGAGGCATACTCCGGCAAATCGAGCAGCCGCACTACTTCGACGCAATGCCGTACCCTACATGAGAAAGCATTTATCTCCCGCGCTGTCTCTTGATTAGAAATCCTAGGCAACGCTCTAATTATGGCCAACTGGGCTAAGACAATGCGTCCTAGCCTAGCAAATTCAACCTCGAGAGCACTAAATACCTCGAGAGGGTCTGAGCCAGCCGCGAACATCACCGCTACTGCCTTGCGGGCAGGCACGCGCAACGCGGCGCCGATTCTTGCTAGGTTCTCCTCTTGCGAGTAAGATGAGCTGGAGGTTTGGTATGCCCTTCTAAAGAAGAGCCAGTCTGTAGGATTGGTACCGTCAAATATAGGCAAAATCGCACTGACCTTAGGAACATTACGGCATCCTGCGGCGACCGCGATGTTGGCGACGGCTTGAGCTAATCTTAAAGTGTCGTCGTTTTTGTTCGAGCTAATATTTTTATTACTGTTGGCATAACAATAATTAATGTTTGGACGTGTACCTAAACTACGTGTGGGTATACATATAAGTGTATCTTCTTCGGCTGGACGAGTAGGCAAGCTGGACCAGCCGGGCACCTCCACACACACCGCTCTGGGACGTGGAGCAGGCGCAGCGACAAAGGATGTGCCGCCTTGTGGCGCGGACGTGTATATGGGTGCATTGAAATAAGTAGGATAGTAAGTACTCGTAGTTTTCGGTAAACAATTTTGGTCATGACGGAATAAGGCGGTCGTACTGGACAGTGAGATTGGAAGAGTAGGAATCGTATTTGGCAGGCTATGTATGAGGTCCAGGGGGTTGTGACTCAGGGATAGATGTGGGTTGGCCTCTTGTCCTGTCGCAGGCAAGGCGGCGTCTAAGGGCGACACAATAATCGCGTCCACAGGTGCCAAGTAGGGCACGGACGCAGGGATGAGAGTGTGCGACGTCTCCATTGAGGCTTGAGGCGAGCAGGAAGGAATAATTGTACAACTGTTACCATCTTTACGGTCTAACCAATCCTGGACGTTCCTGCTTGTACGTCGGCTTGATCGCCGACTTTCGTTGCTTTGTGCTTCTAGGGAAGTGACAAGTGCGCGATGCTCTGCTTCGGCGACTGCACGTTCGTCGGCGAGTGCACGTTCACGCTTGGCGCGCTCCGCAGCGAGGGCGCGCTCCTGCTCTGCGCGCTCCGCAGCGAGGGCGCGCTCACGCTCGGCGTTCTCCGCAGCGAGGGCACGCTCGCGCTCGGCACGCTCCAAGTCTGCGAGGCGGCGCGAAAGTTGAGCCTCCGCGGTGAGCACTCGTGCTTGTACAGTCGTAGACAAGGCCGATGATCGACATGAACTGGATTCACTTTTCTCACTATATTTTGATTTATTACTCCGGGTTTGACTCCTCATAATCATTTTATATACATTTTTGAAAAAAAATCACTTTTGACACCAAAATTTTACAGTTCAAAATCATTTATTTTTAGTTCTTTTTTATAAATGTCACTTTACTTATGGTGGCCAGCTACGTCGGTGACAATTAGGAACAGTAGAACTAATTAGATTCTTGTCCATTTTGATGCAAGTTAGAACTAGTAGTAGATCTCGATAGATCAACAGTTAAGACCTAAGGACAAAAGCTCGTTTTGTTTAGTGCGCTGTGATAAATTCTCGGTCACAATCAATACAGCTTTAGAGAAAATGTAAATCTTTCTGCACGGTCTTGCCATTCGTATGCTCTGTCAGCGTAGCGATCTGTTGGACAATAGTAAACTTGGTTAATAAAGAATGACGCGAGTATTTATGTAGGTAGGTGTAAAGAAACGACATTGTACAGGGACCAAGCCCCTGGGGAGGATTTTACTTTATTCATGTATGAGTTCTGTATCCCAATGCAGTACGTGAGAAGCCGCCTAAAGGTGATTCTTTGTATAAATAATTAAATACCCACAAGAGCAAGAAACTAATCACGTAGTTGTAACCATTTTTCTGCTTCAGATTAGATTAAATCAAAACCATTTTATTGTCTCTTATTTTTACACTCATGTGGATTCGTTAATTATGTTATTTGGAAGTGGGGTTTATGGTGCCCGAAGTGTAGTGAAATGTTGAATTTCTTGTATCTATGTCACATTCAAGGTGACGTACTATTTAAATAGTGCGTTAATTTAAAGCAATGGGTTCGAGAGCCAACTCATTTCACTGATCATATTGAGACTTTGATTGATTTAGTGTGTACTGATGCACGGATGCGTGAAATTAAGGTGTCCCACATTCCCGATCTGGGTAGTCATGCTGTTGTTTCCGCAGTACTTGATATCAGAAAACAGCGACTGATGCCCAAAATTATTATCTGTAGACCATTTAAAGATATTCTTATGGATATCTTTAATGCTGACCTTGATAAGATTGACTGGAATTACATATCTACCTTGAGGAATGTTAACGATATGGTCCAAACCTTTAATTGCTACCTTCTCACTCTGTTTGACCTACATGCACCTAAAAGAAAGATATGTATAAAAGACCCGGGACATCCATGGCTAACTGACACAGTAAGAAATATGATGCATATTCGTGACAAAAGTTACATAAGGTACAGGAAATCTGGGCTGGACACTCATAAAGAGTTCGATAAAGATATGAAGGCAGTTGTAGTTTCAGCTATACACCATGAAAAAAAGGCATATTTCGAACAGCACATTAATAATAATATGAACAACCCTAAAAGGTTAGGAAGAATTTGAAAAACATTGTCCTTCATAAAAATATTAAAGAGATACCCCCCCTTCTAAACAATCCTAATGATATCAATAGATTTTTTCTTGATGTTTCTGGACATGGTGAGGTCCAGGCCAGTGCCCTCTTACACTATGAGTCCCACAGACATGGTCCTGCTACTTTTAAACTGAAACCTGTGGAGAGTAGGGTAGTAGCACTAATCATCAAGTCGTTGCATTCTAATGCAGAGGGTATAGACGGCATCTGCCTAAAAATGATAATTTTTACACTTCCACACTCATTGGGTCCTATCACAGATATTGTAAACAGATCAATTACTACATCTACCTTTCCTGACTTATGGGGTACAGGCCTTGTATGGCCAGCCCCGAAAACACCTAATCCAGTCGATATAAAGGATCTGAGACCAATAAGTATTTCGTCAGTGGTCTCAAAGATTCTAGAAAAGGTGGTCTACCAACAATTTCAGTCCAAATATCTGGAGGATAATAACATTCTACCTAGTGCCCAGTCTGGCTTCCGTAAGGGCCGTAGTACAGCAACTGCCTTTTAAATGTTACTGATGATATCTTGTCTGCTCAGGACCAGGGAATGGGCACTATACTGGTATTACTTGACTATTCCCGTGCATTTGATAGCATAAACCATTTGTTTCTTCTTTCGAAGATGTTACGCTATGGACTAGATACAGCATCGGTGCAATGGTTTCGCAGTTATTTGGAATCTAGAAGTCAGGTGGTAGAGGTGAAAAGGAGTGATGGTACATCGGCTAGGTCGGTGTGCAGTCCTGTTCTGAGGGGTATCCCACAGGGCTCCATAATCGGTCCATTACTTTTTATCCTGTACACTGCTGACATAGTGGAAAATATACAAAATTGTAAATTCCATTTATATGCTGATGATCTACAGATTTATATTCATTTGCATACAGACATATCTGTAAAAAGGTTGAATGAGGATCTTAATCGCATCTGCAACTGGTCCCATAATAATTGCCTACAGTTGTATCCAAGTAAAACCAAGTACCTGATACATGGCACAAAGCAGCAAATGGCTGACATATTGGGTCAATGTCCTAGAGTACTGCTTGGAGATCAGCCAATTGAACATGTTGCTGAGGCACGCAACCTGGGCCTCATTATGGATGCAAGATCTATATTTTGAAAGACACATCCTTAATGCAGTACAGAACTGCTTCTACAGATTGAAGCTACTGTACAAGGTTCGTCCTTACCTCAGTACTGATTTGAGAATAAGACTATGTGACTCATTAATCCTTTCAAAACTCAACTATGCAGATACAGTGTATGGGCCTTGTCTTCTAGCCACAACGGGGAGGCTAACACAGCGTGTTCAAAATGCCTGTGCTCGTTTCTGCTTTACTATCCCACCTCGTAGCCACATAACGTCATATTTAAATAAGTGTAATATGTTAAAAATGGAATCACGCAGATACCTTTATCTTGCCAGTCTCTTATTTGGTGTGGTCAACACCGGTCAGCCAGATTACCTTCACACTAGGCTGACCTGGATGCAGCATGTTTGTAATACTCTGCACGGTCTAACCTTTTCCGTCTATCCGCACCATACCATAGGTCAGCAGCTTTTCGGGGCAGTTTCAGGTATGCTGCCACTCGTTGCTAGAATAACATTCCTCCACCAATACGTATCCTAAAAACGAAAAAGTCTTTTTTAGCAACTGTTAAAACGCTCAAAAACAAATTTAACTGAACTGGATATGATTAGTGTGATTAGCAAAAGTCCGATTATGTCTTATGGGCTTAATATAAGTACTCGTATGTTTCTTCTGGTTGAGTGTATTACCTTAAATGCTAGTTAATATTTTAATTAAGTAACTTGTGGTTGAACTATCATTGTTCAATTAAGCTGCAGGTTTCAGGTGTCATTGTGTAATGGACGAACATTGGCTGTATTAGTAGTTTCTCAAAGAAATGCATTTACCGAGTTGCCCCTACAGTATATTGGTAATCATAACTCATTTGCTCCTTAACCCTTCGAAATCCGGGTGGTCGTATACGACCGCGAAATGTATGGGAAAACGTATATAACGGGTTCTGACTGCTCAAGGCACAAAGTATGTGGCCAGGGACAGCTCATTTAAACTTATTTTACAGTGATTCTTAATATGTGAAATTAGTTTTTCTTCTTTTAATTGATTTTAAACCGTAATAATATTGTGATTTGTTGCTCCGTTTATTTTTTTTTTTTTAAATTTAATCTCTTCATGTATTATTTCATTAGTACATAGTGTTTTGTTTGCTGCGTCCGTGGTGTCACAAAAGACTGGTTTCGGCTGAAAATCAGTGTCGGGTCTGTCACACAGGCTTTGACAATATACTGAGCCGAGACCAATTTGTAACATCGCATAATACTGTTAGCTGTTATCATTAGTTGTTTTATGTATTTTGGCATATTTGTCTTGATTTTGTGTCTAATTAACTTAACAACATAGTTACGTATATATTGTACAGTGTTGTGTGATGTACAAATAAATGATTTTCTTTCTTTCTTTCTTTCTAAATCTATTTGCATATAGAGAGTGCCAACAATAGTTTAGATACGTCTACACTCATGTGTTGAGGAACAATTCACAACGGCAAATTCCCTTATATATACTAATAGTTCTCACAAATTTTATAAGAATTTTATTAACACAAAAATAATCAATTCACGGTTGACAGTTGCGCGAAAGCAAAAGGAGAATGTACATAAATTACGACATAGTTCCTGAGTTAGACGTGGTCAAACATGGAGACAGGTTCCAAGCAGTTAAGCTATTTAGGCATCGATGTCATACCGTATATTCTCTTTGAACTGATCCCCGTTCCTCGCACTACCAATGTACACTTCATATTGAAGGTATCTCCATATAATAAAAAGTCAAGTGTCGCCCAGTTAGGTTGCGCGAAGGTTTGAATATGTTGACAACAATTGGTGAAATGTCGTTTTTCAATGTCCATAGTCGTAGATTTGCAGATATCATGGTCTTGAATGACCCATTATTGAATTTTCTCTAAAATAAAAGCTTTCTAACATCATAGTGGTCATTATCAGTAAGACGAATCTTCAAAATATACATGCCAATCATTTTCTCTACTTGATTTATAACCCATACTTCTTTTTGTTTTTACTCCCGACGTAAACGATGATCCCATCGATGTATTTAGGTAATAAATTGCCCATTGACCTAAAAATAAATAGCAATCGGAAACAAGAACTAAGTGCAAGCTTATTGTTGAAGAAATACATATATAAGTTTATATCTAATTTTCACTGCGACATTTGTTATACTTGATATACATATTTATTGTGTAATTTAGAGAAGATAATATAATAATAAAAACATTTGTTATTGTTAGATATAATTATTGTTACATTGTCTTTAGACAAAATCCGCATTGCAGCGTGGACTAAATCACGATAAAATCTATACATATAAATAAAATTGAAGTGTCTGTCTGTGATTTCAAAATAAAGCTTTTATCTTAAGCTCATATTATTATTTTCACGTTACCAAAGCCTAAATACGCATTTTTAACGTTTTTTGTCTGTCTGTTTATTTGTCCAGGCTAATCTTCGAAATGCTAAACCGATTTTGACGGGACTTTCACTGATAGTTAGAGGACTGTTAAGAGCAGAATACATGGTACTTTTTATCCCGTAAATACTTAGGGTTCCTGCGTAAAAAATGAAAAACTGTTAAAATTCGGGGGACTATGGGGGGGACTATGCAATTTTATTTTTATTATTTTCATAGAATACGTGTTTTTTGTGACATAAAATAAATACGCATTTTTTATATAATAAAAAAAAAAAAATATACGTTGCCTCCCGTAAAGGTCAATAGATGGCGCTGTATGAATTGAATCGCTCGATGATTGTATATACGACCCTGAACTTTGTTTTTTTTAAACAGAAAGAATTTCAGGTCTACAGAGAAATAAACGCTACTAAAAGTCCAAATCTCATGCGTGCGAAGCCGCGGGCTTCAGCTAGTAACTATTAAAATATTAGTCGAATGATATTAAATGTCTCATGGTATTGTCAAAAATAATGTATAGATAATATTGGTACTTGACATCTGTCACGTCTATAGTATTTGTATTTGACATTTGGCTTGTACGTATTACATTTCATTAACATCATGGCTCCAATGTGTGAATTCTCTATAGATATATTTTCACGGCAGGTTCCTTATAGGGTAAGCAGAGACAACCAAGCTCCATAAGACGTGATCTGACATTCATAGCTCTTTCCATGCACCTTCCATAGAGAGAGAGCTTGCCGTTCCTACGGCAGGAGCCCTGACATCTAACATCACCTTCTGATAAAACAGGACCAATTTGGTCGTGGTAGGTGAGTCTTGTTCTCGGCTCCTACATCCTTCCATTTTCCATTTATTCATTCTGCATTCTTTGCACTTACTTCTTCATTTTTTGTCCGAACCGTCCGAGTAGTTTCCTTATCTTGAAACCGAGATTTTCTTTCAGATCAATTCTTTTACACGATTGCGAACGCGGTCAGAAAGGTACCGCTTAACGCTCTTTCTTTTATCCATTACCCATAGAGTTCTTTTTCATAGAATATCGAGGGGCAAATAAGGATTAGGTCTACCTGATATTACGTGAACCATAGAACGCTGAATCCAGTATAATAAGCAGTATCGCACGTACGTTGTTATCTCTGCGCCTCACGGAGCAACTCCTTAGTAGCTTACTGATAATCTCTCATTTATACTCAGGAACATAACAACCCTACAGCGAGTTGTTATTTGGCTGTGCTTTTTTTAAATACCACTAAGGTGGCAAACAATCGTACGACCTGCCTGATGGTAAGCCGTACCGATCCTGTAAAAACCTTTTCACGCAAAACCCCATGTTATAGCCCCTTGGGAAAACCGCGGCAGGAAGCTCATTCCACAATTTAATAGTTCTCGGTAGAAAACTTCTCTGGAACCGCACTGTACGCGACCATTGCGGATCCAGTGTGTGAGGATGTACTCCCAACCATCCAGCGAGTTGTAAGATTGTAAAATGAGGGTATTGGCATCTTATCGAATAACGGTCAGAATCGGGACGCATTGCGTCAATGCATAGGTATTCTACATATCTTTCAACAGAATCTCCTTTGTTACTTAGCAGGGTGTATCATGTGCAGGTGGGGGAGCTTTGACTCAAAAGATGATAGCGGTCTACTTACGCCGTAAAATGTAGGTACCCAAGTACTTATACAACCGAGACGCGGCAGTCGAGCTTCCTTTTATGACTATTGATCCCTTTGAATGCCTTTGTGTCGTATTGCTATCTCACACATTGGCAAAAACGGAAGTTAAAGCTCAAACTTCCTGCTGATTTCTTCTGATAAAATAGGTACGTTATGAGTTTTAAGGCCGCTAATAGCTTTACCCCCGGGACTGCAATGAACTTCACTATTTATTTTCATAATGGCGGTTGCCGCTCTTGATTCACAGAAATGGTACACAGAAAATACAGCGGCGGGAATATGTGTATGTATACACAACGACATATCAAGCTACACACCTATATGTCTTATCCTTATCTCTATTAGCCCAGTGGATAAAGACCTACCCTGTTGATTAACTTGTCTCCGGTTCGAATCCTGGCATATGACACTAGATCCGTTTTTTTCGGATTTATGTACATATTTGTAATTATCACTTGCTCGGCGGTGAAGGAAAACATCCTTCGTCCAAGAAATTATATTTCGAAAGACGTGTTATTTAACCTAAAAAGGTTTGATTTTCCCTCTGATTTGTGGAGGTCTGACGGCAGTTAATCCGTATCAGAATCAGTATCTTCGCCAAATCCTTAGGCTTAGGTAGCGTACCCAATCCTAATGGATTAGGAAATGGGATAACGCTAAGAAGAACAAGACACCAATGCGTCTTATGTCTATGTAGTAAAGATGAGTTTTGAACGGTTTGCTAGATCTGTCGCCGTGTATACAAGTCCGTTAGCAAAAGTCACACTTCATTTTTTTCTGAATTGTAGAAGTACTTTAGTAGTTTTATAGTGGGTCTATCTTGACGTAACATAGACCTGATCTACACCTATAGTATATATTAGTCTATCGTGATGAACTTAGAACGGTATATAAAATAATATTCGCTGCTATTTGCCAACAGACACCTCGTGTAGTTTTAAATTTTATGGCACCTACCTATCAGTTTGGCTTGACAGTAGTGTACATATACTCGTAAGTCTTACATATTAAATAGAATGTTACAAAAAGACGCTATGAGTTTCTCGTTGGCTATCTGTATAACCGTGTAACTGCATGCTGAAATTATGTGTCATATCATATTTTGTTTGTAAGAAAACACTAACTATTTACATAACATTGGCAGGTGAACAAGCCTTGGGCTACAAACCAATACATGGCGCATAAAGGGCCCTTCACTCACCAAAACGTAGCGTTTTATCGTCTAAATATCACAGCGTTTGGTGCCTACTGACCTACTCTATGCTACTGACTGATCAATGGAAGAATATTTCAACTAACAAACAAGGCGATAACTGACGCGATGTTTACATAGTAAAATCACAGATTACTTAATAGAAAATCAAATAAGTAGGCAGACTCGAGCCCCAAAGGAACGATAATAGCCTAAACATGTAGGGATGTCGCATATAGTTTATACAATCGTCAAAAATGCATAGTCTATCTATATACAAAACAATTTTCCCCTATAGGTGAATCATCAGGGATCTATAATACAAAGTTTTTCTTAATTATTTTTTGTACATACACCAGGAGCTGACTATTGTATTGAAGTTATATACTCCTTTAGGCGCGTTATGAAAAAAATATGAGTGAAATTTTAAGATACTGTAACACAAAAGTAACAGGTTGAAGCTGCCCGCTAAACCGCTCATTAAGTCACGAAAAATATGCTTAGCCAAATAACAATTGCCTTTTTTTTTTTTTTTTTGTGACGCGGGGAAAAATGCGTTACGCACACCACCGGTGCCTGGGTGGCCTCCGGTGGTAGTGTGGGACTCCCCGTCGGCTGTCCGACGGTATACCCACTAAACAACCCCGCGAAATGCCATCGGCCGCGTTGGTGTGGTGCCCCGGATCTGTCAGCAACAGGGCACCACTGCGACTGGCCAGCCCCTCAGGAGGGGCCGGACTTCTTCTCTCTAGGGGCCGTCCCGGCAAATTGGGACAGCCCCTCCGGCGGCGGGACCATTATGGGGCCAGGTTCCCATCCTGACCCCTAGTCCCACAGGTTAGGGAGGCGGCAGTAGGTGCGCGTAGCGCCTCCGCCGCACTCCCGTCCGCCGTCTCCGGAGCGGGACAGCCAACGGATCATCCTCCCTGTCCCGCTCCGCGGCCTCCTTCTGGGACATGACAGTCTCGCAGAAGGAGGCCACCGCCTGCCAGGCACTGTCGCTCCCGAGCATGTAGCGGACCACGCTCGGGAGCGAGAGGTCCGCGCTTCCCAGCGCGGACACCAGATCATGGCGCTGCCGAGACCACCTGGGACACTGCTCCAAGGTGTGCTGAGCAGTGTCCTCGGCCGCGCCACAATCGTGGCAGCCCGGCGTCAAATAAATAACAATTCCCTGGAGAGTTATTGTGTTCATGCGAGTGAGTGATGTTATTACCTCACGGAAAACTGCAGCCATATAACGTAAATGTAACGTCACTCATTCGCCTGAACACAACAACCGCCCAGGGAATTGTTATTTGGCTGCAGATTTCTGTGCGGTGGTAACGTCACTAACGTATGACCACAACATCCCTCCAGGGAATTGTTATTTGGCTGCAGTTGCCTGTGAGGTGGTAACAGCACTCACTCGCATGAATACAGCATCCCACCAGGGATTTGTTATTTAATGATGCCAGAGAAGTACACTTCTCACGCATGTACATAAGTACACGCACCCATTTTTTTACACTAAAGTCTTTTTTACTTTTTCATTTACTACACTTATCAAAATTATAATCTTTATATTCGGAAATTTAATATTTTTACAGTAGGCTAAAATGATAGGCATTAAAAGTACTTTTTTCTGTAGGAATTTTGTGATTTTCTAACAAAATTACACATTTGATACAAAAAAAAATTTTTACCCATCTTTACGAATGTGTAGTTAAAGTAGGTAGGTATACGTTCAAATTGTTACGAGCGGGAGCGCAGCAGCGGTGCGTGCGTGAGGGCGGGCGATATTAGGCACGGCGTAGCCACGACTGGCAGCCTGACGCCGAGTACCTTTAGTAGCGATAAATTTTGTCAGTTTGTGCATGCGACGACGCATACGTACGGGCGCGCACACATACAAACCGAACGCGGTGCGTATCTATGAAGATATCCTACTTATTTCTTTATACTATGATGTTGATCCGTGAATTGACCAATAAGAGATACCTACGCGTTCTACTTTACCTTTCGACCCGTAGCGGATTATTTACTACGTAAATTCGTTTGATTGATTCTCCATAGGTTCTTTTCGTCACATATGTGACCCACCTGATGTAAAATGTTTACCGTAGTGTATGAACGCTCGGACAAGCAGTGTTGCTAGCGCGTTGCAAATTAGACTACTAACACAACAACGGGATTTACCGCAATTTGTTTTTATATTTACCCGGCTTTGTCCCTCCCGGATTTGTTTTTATATTTTGACGTTGCAGACGCCATGGTCATTTTAATCGGGAAGACGGTTTCAAGTTGTCGCGAACGTGGAACCCAGTTGTCGAGTTATGCAAACGTTATGTGCTGTGCAGGTTTCGAATAGCGATCTCCAACAGGATACCGTGAGTGTAGTGTGTAAAGCGCCGAGTAATAAGCGACACAGGAAGAGGGTAGAGAGATACGGATGCCCTTGACGGCTTTATCTCCTCGCCGGCTCCTACGTACGTACCCACGTATTACCTACGTACGGGACGTACTGCGATTTGTTTTTATATTCCCCCGTTATTTCGGCGACACTGCAGACGCCATGGTCATGGGATGGCTAGAACCGGCGAGTAGATAAAATAATATTTTTTCAGGAGGTTGTTATATGGCTCTATATGGTGAAGGTACTTCCCGCAGTCGGACTGTTTGATTGTGCCTGCCTCTCTTAATATTTACTTGTTGGATTCAAACTGTGACATACAACAAAACAATATAACAATAAGAATTTATACAAAATTATAAAAATTTTGTAGTAATGAAATAAATTTCCGCTTATACTATACACTGCCTTTTTTCTATGCAAGAATGTACGGAATAAAGTCGTTAACACTGTAATTTACTGGAAGGCTAATCAAGTACATTGTATATAGGTTAATATTTCTTCAAGCACCAGTTGCATACGTACAATGTTGCTTAAAATGTAGATTCTGATACTATCATTAGTGAGTAAAATTATTTTTAGTACTGTATTATATAAGTAATAACGCATCTTGAAATATATTTATTATTTCATAAACCTATAGTCTCAGATACTAAATATGTAGTTTAGGAAAGGTAAAAACACTACGCTTCAGTCACAAACTAACAATGATTTTAAGTTTCTTATGTTGGTTCAGATGTTATTTCATTGTTGGCCTTATTATTCAACGTTCGACTATCCATCTCTAGAATGCATTATCAGACTCTTCTCAAAAATGCAACGTAAATAAGTTAAAATAAACTATAATAGACTAGACCAAACTAAAATACTTTACTAGGAACCACTGAGGAGTTCCTTTAACCAATTTCTGGTTCCATCGTTAGATCAGCTCGATGGCACCAAATTATTGTATCATCATCGGTACCTATTACATACATTTGCGAAGTTTCAAATCGAGACAATTAAATATTGATCAAATTCTTCCAAGATTTCTTTTTATACAAGAAGAAGAAGAAGCTAAAGATGTGTGTTTAAAGATAGATCAGATGCGACTTGGACTCGCACACTCTCGTTTTGTACGTTCCTAGAACCGCAGTTTGTTTGTGTCGGTTTTTCTAATATACTTTTTTCCATCGGGAGGCATACAAGCATACGGCCACATGATATAAAGCGGTTACCGTAGCATATGGACGCTTGCAATAGATTAAGTATCATTCTCGCGATGCCACCTCTGCTGTTCCTGTTAGGAGTTTACTGGTGACCTCACTCACACGTAGGAACAACTCCCCAAAAGGGAGTTGTTATTTGGCTGCGGTTTTCTGTGAGGTGGAGGTACTTCCCCAGATGGGCTGCTTTGATGCGCCCTACCATAAAAACATCCAGACTATAAATAACAGACATGTTCATGCACACAAATGTTTGTCCCGTGTGGGAAACGAATCCACGAGTGTCGGTGTCAAAGTCGCGTCATTTCACTGCGCGCCACCGAGCTCGTCAGTGTGTGATACTGTGCTAGTTATAAACATAGTAGCACTCATATTTGTCTTCTTCTTAATCAAAATATGGCTCAAAATTGTCCTAAATAAGTTTTGTTTTTGTTAACTTGTCTCAAACCCACACAGCATTAAATACTTTGTTCAATTGCGTAACTGAGCTTGTTTATAAAGTAAAACACAAATAAAATTCTTGGCGTCAGCATTTTTGATGATTTATGAAATACTGTTTCTGATTTTTTTTTGTTCTGTAATATCCCACATATTACAGAACAAAAAAAATAATCATGTAATATGTAGACATTCATCAACTTTAATTAATTCAGTTTATGTATAAACTTCGGAGACACGGCAGGGTTACATTTCGTATGTTAATTAGATAAACTATTTTATTTTGCTATAATGTTTTCATAAACGTTTATTAACTGTAATTATTTGAGGATTTGCGCTGTGCAAACTTCAAAGTAAAATAGGGGAAGGGCAACGGTATCTGTGACAGATAGACGTATGGATAGAACAATATCAGAAGAGTCATTTCTTTATCTTTTGTGTATTAAACTTCATGAAAACTCAGTAGTCGAGCGGCGAGAAAGCATATTGTGCCACCAATAGAGTAACGGGTTATCTTCCTCCAAATGTGTGTATGTCGGTATAGGAAATAAAATGTTCGTTTGGGGACAGTGTGATGGAATGGGAAAAAAGAATATAATGCACCTGCGAGTGGCTGTCACACCTACGTTATCAATTTAAGGTACCTACGTAGACTGCATAGTGCATTCTGTTGTAACCGATTTATATGTTCTGTTTAGGGTTTCGTATTTGAATGAATCTCAGTAAAGACGTCTTACGGTTTCCCCGTCTGTATATCACGTGCAGAAACAAAATCAGTTATACACTTGAAATTTGAATATTATATGGAGAATGACCTAAAAACTGAATAGTTTATTAAAGTAAGAGTAATTTTCACGGGGAGTTCTGTATATAGAAAGGCAAAGGAGCCCAGCGATCAAGTAGTTAGCAATGGCTTTAATATTTAGGGTTGTGGTCTCGATTCTAGCAGAAAACAAACATTTTAGTACGTGAACATATTTCTTTGCTTTGGTTTAATCTAAGGCATGTGCATGTATTATAAGCATGTGTTTAAAAAAAAAGTGTTTATGTTTGCTTGTAATTATTCTAGTATAAGCTTCGCTCAATTTGTGATTGTATGGCTCTGGGTAATTTGTTGGGGTAAAAATTTAAATTTTCGATACATAATTATAGATAGTACCTAAATTGTTATCATACATCATTTTTCTTTCACGATCATTGCAATGTAAGAGTTAAAGTAGAAATGGAATCCTAATAGTGCGAGACACGATTCGCACTTGACTGGTTTTGTTGTTTCTTAATAATTTATCGTTATATATAATGTCACGTACTGACTATTATTCAATTCAAATATTTTTAAGAATAATGGGCTAAAAAATACTCTCATATTGGATCTTTTCGATTTGCGTCTATCGGGCAAACTGCCAGATGCCACGCAAAATGGATTTCGCCTGCACTAAACTCCTTTCCGTTCAATGTAGCTAATACCTATCGAGCGTAAAGCGTGGTTAAGCTTGAAAGCCGATCAAAGTACAAAGAAAAGTATGTTTTATTGGGCATATATTGAGGGTTATATAGTGAAATACAGGTATGCTGGACGCATTGTGCATCGTTCATCAAAGTGTATTTAGTTCGACATCGGATTTCTTAAACATCTTAAAAAAGAGGAGTTTCACGTATCGGACTTTCTCCGATTAGTCAGTTTTTACGTGTCCGGCTTGTATATCCGTGATAATATCAAATTTTTTAGCTTTAGGTTTGGTAGACTTTTTCAAATGAATACAATTCAAAATATTTTATTGTGAGACAGAAGTACGAGACTCTACGTAAGGCCGGGCCCGCATTGACTGCGAGTGGTTTGTATATTACGATTTCAATAAGTTACAGTGAAATATTTTTTTTCTGTTTTAAAAAATATTTCTATATTTATTTCACCTTAATCAATTTTGAATAATCTTCATCTATAGGCTTAGGAACATAGATTTAACAACTAGATTTATCACCGCGGAGAATCACGACCGACTCACCAGCAATTTTTTTCTGTGCTCCCCTCATTATTCGGTACTACCACTTCAACATTTTCTTAATCAAACCAGTGTGAAGTGACGTCAGCAAACTGTACGCATTAGTGTTGCCATTTTACATTTGCATAATATTACTAATATTATGATAATTGGTCTAGTTTAGTAGTTTTAGGTTTATAAAATGAAATAAAACGTGTAGGTACGCCAACTGAACATTCTGCTAATACGAGGCCATTGAATAATTCACCTAATAATATAATAATCGTAAATAGAGTTATAAAAAAATGATTTTATTTTAATATTTTTTTATATTAAACCGGAGCCAAACAAGCGTACGGCTCACCTGATGTAAAGTGGATACCGGAGCCTATACGTTCGCAAAACGAGCGGTAGCGTTTGTACATAGTTATAATTATATAAAAAACATTCAGATCAATACGAACAGACGTGTTCATGCATATAAACTCGGTTATGACTCGGTACTAGGCGTACTCGGCACGTTTTATACTAGGTACTCGTATCTACTCGGCTGAGTAACTCGTTTCAAATGCCGAGTTTTTCTTTATCACCGTCAAAAGGCATACAAGCATACGGCCCACCTGATGTAAAACAGCTATTGTAGTCTATTAACGCTTGTAATTAAGATATTAAGTATCACTCGCGCGATGCCTCCTCTGCTGGTTACACAGCGACTCCTTAAGTGCTTACTGGTGACCTCACTCACACGCAGCAACACAACAACCCTCTAGGGAGTTGTTATTTGGCTGCAGCTTTCTGTGAGGTGGAGGTACTTCCCAGACGGGCTGCTTTGATGTGCCCTACCTCTCTTAAAACACCCAAAGATAAACAGACATGTTCATGCACACAAATAATTGACTTGTGTAAGAATCGAACCCACGAGCATTGGCGTCAAAGTCGCGTCATTCACGACTGAGCCACCGAGCTCGAGTACTCGGTTAATGTAATTTATTGTTAAAATATTGTTTCCTAAACGTCAACGAATGATAATGAAGCGAGTGAGGCGTGTAAGTACTACGTCTTATGGCGCTAGTTCCTCTCTGCCTACCCCGCAAGGGACCTGACATGAAAATATACATACATATTCTTGTTGTTGTTGTAATCTCTTTATTGTACAAATATACTTAACATATACAGTTACAAATCTTTAGCATGTACAAAGGCGGACTTATCTCTGTAAGAGATCTCTTCCATCGCGTTAATGTTAATACTTGCACTTGTACAGATTCCACTTTACAGTTTTATTTAATAATTATTTTTACCGACCGGTTTCGCCTTTACGGCATTATCAAGGTATTTTATACAACATATATGTTGTATAAAATACCTTTTACGTTTATAAAATACCTTTTATACAACATATATGTTGTATAAAATACCTTGATAATGCCGTAAAGGCGAAACCGGTCGGTAAAAATAATTATTAAATAAAACTGTGAAGTGGAATCTGCACAAGTGCAAGTATTAACATTAACGCGATGTCTTCAAAATTCCACCAAATGCCTACAATCAACAGTATCAACATAGATCTCTTCCAGCCAACCTTTATAAGCTTAACAGGAATAAGTAATACAATCTTATCTCATTACAGTTAATCATTTATCTACCTATAACTTAACGCTAAATCCCTTGCGGCGTAGGCAGAGAGATAGGTAGGGGATGCCAAATGACTCGACTTATACACACCTCACTTGTCTCTTTAATGTTCATTGCTTCTGATATCGCCTTCTGATAAAACACGATAAATTTACTTATGGTAGGTAAGTCTTGGCCTTCATCGGCTCCTACATCCTTGTACTTTCGCGTTGTATAGCTGTTTCGTAATTCTTTCCTGCTGTAATCTTTCTCCGAACCAACGGAGCATGCCTCTTAGTATTTTAACACCAGCACCCTCTTTCAGACCAACACTATTTTTAACATGATGTTTTGAGCAACGCTCGCATTTCGACTGCGGATATCCTACGGAACCGCCAGTCGGATTTGAGTTTATTTTTATTGCATTTGATAGTGCAACTTTAATTAGAGTTATATAGGCTATTCAACGTCCGTCGCGATATGACCTTAACAAGCAGAGCAAAAAAGAAAGTGAATAAGAAAAAGGGGGTTCCGGTATATCGGGAGATGTGAGGACGAAGTCGCGGGCTGCAGCTAGTATAAATAGTATTCCATATAGCTCTAAATCCAAGTTACGTAAGTTTTGTTTTGTAAAATTACTGTTATGTGTGTCTGTAACACATTAAAAATACGGAGCGAAGCTCGGTCCTCAAATATTTCTAATTACTTTCTGTTCTTCGAATACATTAATGATCTGGACTAACAGTCGTATTGTGTGTCGTATTTATTCATACCTGCTATATGCATATTCACAGAACTATAAAGAACTTTTAAACGGTTAGAGCAATTACAGGATAACCTGTTGTGGGGAATTAAATAGTGCACGTTAACGTTTTCCAAACATTCTTTCCTGTACCTAAAACATTGTTTCTGTGAGAAGTTGTTTCGATTGCGAGAGAGATAAAAGTTTCCGGATGTATTTATTGTCCATAATATACATTGTTGTGTAATTTACTCCAAATGATTTTATACATACTTCCATAGCATTTTCTCGTAAAATGGATTCGCCGAGCTCCTACTTTGTAACCAAAGTTACCTCCATGAGAAAGAAATTCGACTTGTTGAGAGAATTGCCAGAAGAATACGTTATTTACGGATTTAGATTAAAGGTGGCCTATAATATAAATTTATTTATTGCTGTGTAATTTGCACCACAGAGGAATGTGTGTGGGGGGATGTTTCGTGTGTCGATTGCCTTAAGAGTGGCTGACAAATTCACATGATTTTACAGTCAAAGCCACCCTTATTTGCATGTAGTAAGTACGTACATTTTACTGGATATAGGTGAGTGCCCAATTTCAACTTTTGTCTCACAAATTTGAAACCCACGTCTGTGACGCCCACATACGAAATATGTGGGACGAAATTATTGCTAAGACCAATGTATTGCTCGTAGGCGAGCTCTCTAAGGAAAGCAGTAATTTAGTAATTTGCAATCGGGATAATTACTGTAAATAATTAATGTGAATTTATGCTAGAAATTAACGAAACTTCAGCAAATGTATATGGGACCGATCCGGCGCTAAGGATTTTCCAATAAAAAGTAAAGATATGCCTACACGCGCACAACAATTAATATAATAAACTACATCTTTCTTGTATTTCATCAAATTTGGCATGCAATACTTGCATAGGTACATCTTATCACTTTAAACGAGCAATTTTTGTATGTAGGCCCATATGTACATACAATCGCGTTTTTTCAGGAAAGACAGATATAGATTAACTTAAAAAGCAAAACCTTTCGAGATACAGAGAATATTTATTTATCTCCTATTCCTGAACAGCAAAAACGACAAAGAAACACAGAAAGCGAGCGCTCGCTCGCTCGCTTTCGCTCGAACCTCGTTGACCAGTTATTTATAATAAAATAAATATGTTCAGCAAATATACTTTCAGTTTGCCTAATGTTAAGCAGCAAGCTAAAAGCTTTATTTTCTTCAATACTTTAACAATTGCCAAAACACAGGAAACTGTGTATATAATTTTAAATAAATATATATTTTATTAATTTAAGTTATTTTCACAGTTTTCGAACCATTAGGGTATCTATATAAATATACAATAACCATTAGGGTATCTATATAAATATAGATACCCTAATGGTTCGAAAACTGTGAAATGTATAAACTGGGCGCATCAAATTTGCAGTGAGCTCCTAAGGAGTTGTGTAGGTATTAAAAAATTTCGAGGGTATTCTTAAAAAAATAATAAACAACGCGCGTATAGCAATATAAATTTAGTTTTAAAATTAGTCAAGTTGTGCCTCGCTCTGGTTCTCTATTCGCCTGGTTACCAAATGCATATTTTCGTTCACCGTTCTTACTGCGAATCTGTTAAAGAAAGAAATGTAACTGAATACAAAATATATAATGAATTTGCCAATGAATTGTTATTTATTGATGTTAGGATACCGTATTGTATGTAGTAAAAATTGCAATATTTTGCTTACTAATTTTCTTTTTTGCGATCCATATTCTAACCCTGACTATTTTGTCCACAATTTATATATTTTATAAGGAAAGATATCAATATATTAATACACTATTCAACAACCGAAATAGTATAATTCCATATGTTACAGTAATAAAATAAATCACTACTTGGTACCTGTAATGCACGAATATTACCGTCGATAAAATTTTGCATTCAGTTTAAGTCAACAGTTTGCACAAAACATTCGAATTTCAAACTTTTATAATTCTTTTCACTTCTGACAGACGACCTACGGACATACGGATGGACATCCAGAGAAATGACAACAATAGGGTTCCCGTTTTATCTTTCGTGATCTAATAACGGAGAATACGATTTCTTCCATTTTATCTATTTCTGGTATTTAAGAGAGGTAAGACGCATCAAAGATGCTCTTCTGGGGAAGTACCTCCACCTCACAGGAATCCGCAGCCAAATAACAATTCTCTAGAGGGTTGTTGTGTTCTTGGGTGTGAATGAGGTCACCAGTAAGCTCCTAAGGAGTTACTGTGCCAGCAGCAGAGGTATCATCACTCGAGTGATATTTAATGCATTGCGAGTAATCATAGGCTGCGGTAACCGCTTTCAACCAGGTGGTCCATTTTTTCTTATACTACGCCGGGAGGTATAGAAGCATAATGATTGTATGCCTTCCGACGTAGTATAAAAATGAATATGAATATCCACATAATAATCGGAAAAACACAGTAAATGGCTTTATGACAGTATTTAAAATGAGATAAACTCCAGGGTTTTGAAAAAATGGACAAACAAACAGAACAAACCACAATGGTCCCAACCACTGAGGGGGCAAATAGAGCCATGTAAAAACCTTTTGAAGAACCTTATGCTGTTATCCGTAGGGATAATCTCAGCAGTAAATTTATTCAACAGCATAAAAGACTTCTCAGTTCAAAACTGATCTGGAAGCGCACAGTACGCGACCACAATGGTCACAACGTACGAGTGGCAGCCCCGGTGTTGCAAGTGTCCACGCGCTACGGTCCACGCGCTACGGTCAAGGCTTGCTATTGGACAGGCCGTATGTTTGGTATCCATCCATCCATTAGTGATATATATATATTGATTATGGTGGTATTAAGCAAAGAATACAGGCGCAAACTTGACAGCCTTGCTTGATATCGGTCAATGAAACTGATCCCTTTTTTGTCAATTTAATGTCCATATAATGTGGCAAAATAGATCCTCAGCCCCAGCTGTAAAACTTGGTACCGCATTCACACTTAGCCACATTTTAGGAAGTGACATAAATAAGCGAGATTCCGGGGAACAAAAAGATAGGAACTTTTAAGACAGGTAGGGTGCAACCAAGCAGCGCGTCAGGGGAAGTGCCTCTACCTTACAATCAACCACAGACAAATAACAACTTCCTGGAGGGTTGTTGCGTTCATGCGTGTGAGTGACGTCACCAGTAAGCTCCAAAGGAGTTGCTGTGTTAGCAGCAGAGGTGGCATCGGGCGAGTGATACTTAACCCTTCGAAACCCGGGTGGTCGTATACGACCGCGAAATGTATGGGAAAACGTATATAACGGGTTCTGACTGCTCAATCACGTCAAAAAAAAAAAAAACAAAAAAAGGAACATTACAATATTTCTGTATGTTATATGAGTTTGTATGAAATCACTAGATGCATGAATAAATCTCGATTCTTAATCCATCAGGATTGGCGTGGTCCGCTACTTAAAATTTGATGAATGTACAGATTTTTAGTCGTCAGATCTCTACACAAATCAGACCTTTCTTAAGTAAGAACATACGTCTTTCAAAATATAATTTATTGAATGCGTGAGTTAACATAACGATGGCATGTACCACTAAATACGTATTTTCGGATTATACATTAATCCGAAAATACGTATTTAGTGGTACTTGCCAAGATTCGAACCGAAAACCAGTTGGTTAATGGGCCGGTTCTATATCCAATGGGCTATCACTGCTCTATTCAATACCTTAACACTATTAGAAAGAAAACTCTTATGATTATTGTAAAATATAATAAGATTTTTAGCTGTGACACTCGAGTTTACATAGTCACTGTGCTTAAAGTTGAGTTTTTCAAAGCTTTCATAAGCTGCGGTAACCAGTTTATATCAGGTAAGCCTTGATAATGTTGTATAAAAAGATATTTCAATGCGATTTTATTGGATAATAAAAAATATATTGGAAGACATCTGCCTCAAAAACGTGTGTCGTTGCGAGTTCTCCAACGACTCGAAGTTAGGTGCAAAAGGGGTGCAAATGAGATCTTTATTTCACAAATATTACGATATAATTGCGCGCTCAGGCTGTGCCCGCATTGAGTTGAGTATTTATTTAGTATTTTAACTGAGTATTTAATAGGCAATTTACAAGTTTTATAACAAACTTTTGAGTAAATTTGCTGATTCTTAATCAAATGCCGCGTTAAAATAGAAATTATAGGCGTCGTTGTATTGAAATACAAAAGAAAAGAAATAAAGCAAAAAAGAGTGCCTCTTTCGACGTATAAATTATAAATTCGATTAATAAATATAAGATACGTAATTAAGTATAATTATTGATGTTATATTGATCTGTTATATCCTAGTGTTATAGTTTAGTAAAATATTAAAACCATTACGTTGAGGTATAATTCAAACGAAAAAAGGGCATTCCATCAAATACATTTTTTCATACTAATTATTTACTTAAATTTTGACAAGCTCGGTGGCGCAGTGGTTAGTAACAGTACTTTGCTACCGCGGTAATGGGTTCGATTCCCACACGGTATACAAATTTGTGTGAATGAATATGTTTGTCTGTCTGAGATAAAGAAAGAAAGAAAGAAGCCAAATAACATCTCCCTGGAGGGTTGTTTTATTCCTGCAAGTATGGGTCGTAACCAGTATGGTGCTTAGACAAGTGCTTGCTTAGACAAGCTTAGGCAAATGATACTTAATGTAATTTAATCATTCACAGGCTATCTTAACCAATTTACATTTTGCTCGGCGCCATCTAGCCCCAAAGTAAGCGAAGCTTGTGTTATGGGTACTAGACAACTGATAAACATACGTAAATACATTTTTTTTTGTAAATACATACTTATTATACATAGAAAATACCCAGACCAAGACAAACAGACATGTTCATGCGCACAAATGTTTGTACTGTGTGGGAATCGAACCCACGAGCGTTGGTGTCAAAGCAGCGTAACAACGCGTTTCACCACTGCGCCACCGAGCTCGTCAATGAAAAGAAACTTATGCACAGCTGCGAACATACTGTTATGCATTGTTCAACATAGTCACTATTATGGCGATACAGAAAATAAACGTACGTCTGACCTCCACAACCCTGAGGGGAAACCAGATCATTAGCTTAGGTCACATGTCTGTCGAAAAACTATTTCTTTGACGTGCGGGTTTCTTCACGATGTTTTCCTTCACCAGCGAGCAAGTGACAATTACAAATATATACATATAACCGAAAACACGAATTTAGTGAAAGGATTCGAACGGGGGACAAGTCAGTTAATAGGCCGCTTCTTTATCCACTGAGCTATCATTGCTTTTATATTACAACATATGGAGCTTTCATGACGTGAATTTTATTCATACTTGTCCGTTTACTTAATTACTAGAAATAGAGGTTGATACACAAGTTAATTACTTTTACGTTTCACTCCAGAGGGAGACTTTGTACAAAAGTCGCATGGGTACCTCTGTCTCACCTATTTCTACCACCAAGCAGCTATATTACATAGCTGTGTCCCGGTTTGAAGGGTGAGATATGGCAGATAAATTACTGTGACGAAACAGCCTTAGGTGTTAAGATTGGCAGCGAGCTAGTAACAACCGCGTGGTGTGGCGAGCGTCAATAGGCTGCGGTGACCGCTTTACCATCAAATGACGGCCGCATGCTTATGCCAATCTAGTTGTATAAAAAAAAATCTCAATGGAAAAATAAATATTTTCTCCATAGAGTGAAACGTAATATATCGAATTAGTAGGTATTTCCTCCCCATATTCGTGTAGTGGAGACTCTTTAACAAATCTTTTGATGACTTCCTTACTTACACGATAGTATTAAAAAGTGCACCGTAACAGTGTAGCTCTAATCAATAACATCTGTACCAAATAACCTAACCTCTTGCTTATACTGTTTGGTTCTCGAAACTTCTAATGTAACAGACAAAGAAAGATCTATTTCATAGGAATGACGCAATTCAGGGGCCATCGTTTTTTGTTACTTGTAGTACGAATGGTCTTTCTGAGAGCAGCAATGACGGGCTAGTGGATGAAAAATTACCCGGTTAACCGATAATTATAATACGAGTAAGCAATATAATAAAGGTATACTTTTTTTAAGAGAGGTACGGCGCATCAAAGCATCTCGTCTGGTGAAGTACCTCACAGAAAACCGCAGCCAAATAACAACTCCCTAGAGGGTTGTTGTGTTCCTGCGTGTGAATGAGGTCACCAGTAAGCTCCCAAGGATTTGCTGTGTAAGCAGCAGAGGAGGCATCGTGCGAAAATACTTAATATATTACAAGCGTTAATGGGCTACGGTACCCGCTTTATGCTTGTATGCCTGCCGACGTAGTATAAATAATAAAAACTTTTTTAAAAATTAGGGTAAGGTAGGTGTATTGATTAACTGTAGTTTGTTGAACGGCAAACTATGTTTTTTATTTATTACTTACGTTATATAATAAACATATTAATGTTTTATTATTATATGAATACTTTTATACATTACTATTACAAGAAAACATAACAATATATTATTATGTTAACTTCTAAATGTAGTGCGACCTACCTCGACATGGCTACGACGAATTTACTACATTGGGAAGTAGATGCCTTTGGAAATTGATGACAAATGAATCTAGAGGTTAGATAAATAATTAGTAAACCTTATTACCTTATTAAAATACCCTACCCGACTTACAATCTGATATGGAAATAAAAACTGAACGCATTATTGAACAACATGCCGCGTGTGAGCTTAGGATTATCAACAAATCTTACAGCTCGTCTTTGCGCCAAATTATTGCTGGTATCTAGATGCTCCAGCTCATAAGCGACTACAGTAGGTGCAGTGCTCCATGTTCAGTCTAACTTAAAACTTGTATAACAAAAGTCTTTGTTTCGGACAGCATCAAGGCCAAGTGCATGTCGGCCATGCACAGTGTTGGGTTTCATATTTACTTCGGTTTGCTTGCTTGCGAAAAAAATATTAGTTGACTAAAATAATAGGAAATCGAGCCTATTGGATTTTTTTAACATTGAAAACCAAGTTACTGGGCATTGTCAAATATTGTAAATGTTATACTACTATACCTACTACCTACATGCATTAAAAATCGAGCCGTGTTAGCAACTATTAGATGCTAGTATAATTATACCTATATAAATTATGTAATGAAATTCGCGGTCGGCGCCGGAACCCTCGGGCGTCGATTCGCGGGGTGTTTTTTGTTTTTGGCAAGCGGGAACGTTCCATTTTCAAAATTAGTCAAATTATTTCTGGCCAGTATTCCAAAATTAAAATAATAAGGTTTTGACAGAATTTATGACTCGACTAGGTATATATAATATTAGATGGCCCGGTGAACTGCGTATTACCTTCAATGTATAAAATTATTTGATCAGTGATTATCAATCCTAATCAACCTACAAACTCCAGTTCATTTTAATCAACAATAGATACTGGTTGTATTAAGTAAAGTCTACTACTACTACTATAACTTCACGCCAAATCCCTTACGGGGTAGGCAGAGAGAACCGAGCGCCACGCGACTCCTTACATACCTCACTCGCTTCTTTAACATTCATTGCTCTTTGCATGCACGCTCGCCGGTTTCTAGGGCTCCTGACATCACCTTCTGATAGAACACGACCAATTTGGTCATGGTAGGTAAGTCTTGGCCTTCCTCGGCTCCTACATCCTTAAGTAAAGTAAAGTAAAGTCGTTAAGTTAAAATTTATGTAATTTAAAGCTTTTGGATAAACTATGTTTTTGGTTATGTTTTTAAACATGCGTCATATCGTAGTCTATGCGCGAAACATGGAAACTCTGTCAGTCTATTCCCCAAACTTCTAACGACTGGCCTTGTGTTTTGTTAATAGTCACCACAAATGCAAGACGCATTGGGCATTGTAGCCGCATAAAATCGAATGGCAAGTCCTATGGAATTACGATTATCAAGGAAAAATGTAAACTCTGCTTTACATTTTTCCTTGATAATCTTTGCTTCGATGACGTTATTCATTATTTTTTTTACAGCCGATCTCGTTCCATAGTCGAGGTTGATTGATGTTATGCAACTTGAGAATAACAACCTACTTTCAATTGCAAATTGTCAAGTGGTAGTCTAGGTTATTCCAGCGAATTTTAAAAATCTGTAGATAACCTCATCCTGGTTGATAACTATGTCGCCTGGTTTGAAGGGAAATAACTGTCCCGGAATGAAATTTCGAACGGTCACATTAAGACGATGATCTCAATGTGACATCTTTGTTTTTCACCGCCAATACTGCTCGTCTGCTTAGCCAACTATGGTTTCTGTATCGGTGCGCTACCTCTGGAAAAATGCGCTGAATGAGCTCCTCCTTCAATTTTGTCAACTGACATAAATTTGTAGGTAATGTGATGAATCCAGTCGAAGTGTCAACTCAATCTTTTTCATTATCAATATCTAACAATTATTTCAAAAGCACATCTGCGTTTTGATCTTGTTGGAAAAACACTCGTCTGTTAGTCGTCCATCGGAGTGTCTTCACATAGCGTCACAAATTTGATGATTTTAAGCACGCGTTTTCAGGGTCGGACTGGGCCGGAAGGGCCCGGGTGGCTGACACAAGCCCGGGGCCCGAGACTAGATGATGATAGATGGGATACTATCGGAAAATACTGAGATAAACAAATTGAGATAAACAAATTATAAAAATTAATTATCAACGATGTAATAAATTATTAGGTACGGACAATAGCACATCAGGTTACCCACTACCACTATAAAATGACTTCCCTCAATAGGCGAGTTTCATATAACTCGAGCTCAGTTGAAGGTCAAGGTATAGTAACCTGATAGATATTCCAATAATTGGTTATTTTGCAATGATGTCCTATTATTGGCTTTTGTATTATATACGTAGGTCACACTATAAGTTTTGCGTAACTTAAAAAAACAACATGTTATAACCAAAATATTATATTTATTGCTTTTCAAAATACTCTCCTTTACATTTTAAACATTTTTTCATGCGATCGAAACATTTTTTTAAATACGAGGACCACAGATCTGAAGGCATGTTTTCTATGTGCTAATTGAACGCTATCACTGCCTCTTCGGAGTTGGTAAAAGTGAAACCTCTCATCAAATCTTTGATTTTGGGGAAAATACAGAAAACACAGGGTGCTAGGTCGGGGCTATGCGCAGGATGGGTAACGTTGTACTTTTTCGGAAGTTAAAAATTACTTTGTTTTGTTGGCCGTGTATGAAGAAGCGTTGTCATGATGTAGGAGAACGCGGCTTTTTGGTCGTCTTTCGCGAACTTTTTCTAACACCCTGGGTGAACAAATGGCAGAATGCCACTCGGCATTAACACGCTTTTGATCTTTAAGTGGAATTGTGCAGATGGGACCCGTAGCTGAGTAAAAACAAGGTGTTCATTTTTTACCAACGTTTCTCGCTTGCCTCACTTTTGTTGGCCTGTTCTTATTTTCAAACACCCATTCACAAGATTGCTGTTTTTTTTCGGGTTCAAAACAATAAATCCACGTTTCGTCTCCTGTGACAATGTCATAAACAGCATTAGAATGTCCGTGGTCGTACTTCAGTAGCATCTGTGAGCACCATTCCACGCGAGCCCGCTTCTGCTCCGCTGTCAATTCATGAGGGATCCAACGACAACAAAGTTTCCAAACTTTGAATACTTCGTGTAAAATTTTCTGAATTTGGTTCATACCAATCCCCAATAGTTCTCGAATTGTCTCATAGGTAATCCGCGGGATTTCTTCAATTAGCCGCTTAACAGTAGCCACATTATTTACATTGACGGCAGTCGAAGGCCGCCCTTCACGAAATTCGTCATGTAAAGAAACTCGACCTCTCTCAAATTCAGCAAACCATCGCCACACGGTGCTCAAAGAAGGTGCTTCTCTCCCAAAAGCATTTTGAAGACGAGCAGCACAGTCTTGCGGTGAGAGAGAACTTTTAAAATCATAAAAAATTATCGCTCTAAAATCTTTTCAACTCAATTCCATTTTCGTTGCGTACGTAGAACTTTGATGTGTGATAAAAAACAATTGACAAATGATTTCCCGCCAATTGTTTTTTTTTTTATTACTAAGTAGGTTGCAACGTTTCAAAAAATATAACATTCGAAATTCAAATAGTTCCGATTAGCTAGAAGTGCAAAACTTTTAGTGTGCCCCGTGTATAACACAATTCAAACATGTATATTAAATATAAGCTGTTGGATATCTTAATCAATAATAAAAATAATAAGTATAACAAATAATATATAAAGCTAGCCAGTCAATATTTTTTTTTAAAAGAGGAGAACTTTCAGCTATTCAGTTAATGACTCGATCGTAGAAGCTGCTGTTCTTGTCATCCTTGATTAGATCTGATCCTGTGTTTAATATAATCAACGAATCCAACAGTGCTAGCCCCAGTAGAGAGCGAAGTCTCGTTTTAATGCGCTTCAACGTTGAAAATCGTCTCTCAGAAGTCACTTGCGTGAATGAAATTGTGAGAATATAAGGTGCTGTACATGCCAATATCCATGCATGTTATAATGTGATAAAAGTTTACATGCACATGGTATGGTATGCAACTTTGACAGACGTCCAAACCACTTCTGAAAAAATACATGGCGTCCTTTGTTGTTTGGTCTAAGACATCTTCGTCGTCTTCTTCTTCACTTTGTGAATCTGAGTCTTGCTTATGTTACCTAGAAGAAATGAGCTCACCCCAAAGAGTTTTAGACAGTTCATGAAAATTATTTGCAAAAGATTCCAGTTCTTTTGACAGCAACTCTCGATCGACATTTGCAATTGATGCGACAGACTTTTTAGTGCGTCATTAGTAATCCCATTTTCGTTGATTTTCTTGAAGTTTTTCGGGTCCAAACAAGCGGCATCTTTCATTAAATCTTCGTTGCAGATAATTTTTCCAAATTTTTCATTTATTTTAACTAAAGCTGTATTAATAATGACTTTGTAGACAGAAATAGAATATGAAACAATGTAAAATGTAATGCGTTACACTATAATGATACACGTCTAAATAAGTTGATCCGATCAAAAAATATCGCCGTTCAGCGAAAAAATCAAAACTACTTTCAGGAGGTGGCTAGCTCCGGTTTAAGTTTCAACCATTTTTCGAATTTTTCTATTCCATTTCTCTCTAATTCTATGAACGAACTATCTGATCTAGTTTTAGTTACATTTAGGTCGCAATAGCTGGGACCTAGCCTGCGCGCTATCCTACGGTTGCCGCAAGCCAGGCCCGTGGGGGGCCCGCGTAGGCTGGGGCCCGGCTGGCAAATGCCACCTTGACTATATGGCCAGTCCGACGCTGCGCGTTTTATCCGTCAGTTACAGATGATCGGGGAATAACCTCAACCTTTAAAACATTGAAAACCTCAACTCAATCCTCCACTCACGCTAAAAATTTTTAATTATGCACCACTACAAAGTAAATGCAGGTAACTATGATGACAGATTAAAATAAATTAAATTAAAAAAATAAAAACAATTACCGGAGAAAGACAGTTTTGTATATATCTGATACGTCCACCACGAACGCCATCTGTAAATAAATAAATAAATATTGTCGGACAAATTACACAGCGTCATCTAGTCCTAAAGTAAGCGAAGCTTGTGTTATGAGTACTATATATTATAATAGTAATCCGAAGTAGCGATTTCTATACAAATTCAAATGGGTAATTCCTTTTTTGAGTTTTAGAGAGACTAACGAACGGCGATTCATTTATATAATATATACAAGTATTGCTCATTTAACTATATGATAATTGTTTGCGACAACTATCAAAATGTATATAGAAAACCGTCGCGTGTAGTGTATTAAGGCATAGGTATAGTTGTTTATGTATAAGATAAATAGAATAGGCATTTTTGTATTAAATACGTACTAGTTTCATAGATATAGGTTTACACATTTACACTTTTATACATTAGTTATAGGTACAAGCGGCCAAATATATAATAAAGTTAATATTTTGGTTAGTGGCGGCAACAGCTATAGTTTGTAAATATTACAAGTACCTACCGGCATAGTTTTAAATATAAATAAAATGTTTTCACGTGTGTAAATTTTACTGACCCATAATATAATAATACCCATAATCTTTAGTAAGAACTTTTAGAAAAAGTTTTATAACTTTGTATGAAAAGGGGTCAAATGTATGTAAAAATAGAACAACTATAATGTAAATGATCGGTACCATTCGTCAGCTACACCCACCGCTCACACAATCAAGATCTAGCCAGCTTAGTTACTTGGAAGCCAGTCAAGTCTCAACCTCGGAAGCATTACCTTCGGCCTTTATACTTCTATTCAAGACAGCATCAAGCGTTTCATTCTCACCAGTCCACACCTGCGCCTTTCAACCGGAGGTACGAAGAACTGACCCGCCAGTATCTACATATTGTTTACAAATTCGTTTACGAAGTGTACGGGTCGTATCGAAGGGGCCCGTACAATAGTATAATAGGATATATGTGTATATAAATTAGTAGCATAGGTATCTACTGAGAATATTACGAGTATGTATAAACATAATAAAGCCACAAATGTTCTCAGTATAAAGTTATCTTATATATTAGATACTTTCCCCCGAACCCTTTTCTTTGTTCGGCTTGTACTTAGCGAGTCTAAAACGCTTCAGCTTTTCACAGTATACGAGTACATTGCAAAGAAAGTATGACAAATTGCTATATTCGTCCGCTTGCCGTCGAAGAAGCGAAACTAGCCCGGATATAGCTCAGATTGACTTTCAAGATTGATCTATGTGTGGCTATATCGTACATTGACATTACGTACATTAGATACCGTGTTTATTCCAACCGATACAGTACCAAAGTCAATCTCACCTGTACCTGATGAACACTGCTCATATCCAAAGGAGGTTAAAAAGATGATCCATCTGATGTAAAGTGATTACCCTAGCCTATGATCGCTTGCAATAGAGGAATTATCATTCCCACTTTGCCACCTTAGCTGATAACGCAGTAACTCCTTAGGAGCTTACTGATAATCTCAGTCATTCGCAGGAAGATATTACTCTCCAGGGAGTTGTTATTTGACTGCGGTTTTCTATGAGACGAAGGTACGTCGGGCAGCTTTGATGTGCCCTAGCTCTTTTGAACACACCCAGACAATAAACAGACATGTTCATGCACGCAAGTGTATGTCCTGTGTGGAAATCAAATCAACGAGCGTTGGTGTTGAAGTAGTCGATTATAGGCAATGTCGAACCGTCAAAATCTCCGCGTCAACTGCACACTATCGGTATTGGTCACGTTAGGGTAAGCAGAGTCGTTTTATTGTGTATTATTTAGTCTTATCGTGGATTGCTTATTGTATATTAATTATTATTATTATCATAACTCATCGCCAGTCCAGCTTTTTGAAATTAAAAAAACAAATGTCAGTGGATGAACATGTGGTGTTTTTTGGTGTAAGTAGAATAATACACTTTTTCTTAATAGCATTATACCGTTTCCTAATCTATTCAGATGGGTGGTGTCTGCTACCTAAGCCTAAGGATTTGGCGAAGATACTGATTTTAATATAGAGCGACTGCCGTCGGATTCCCACAACTCACAGGGAAACCAACTTTCTTAGGTTAGGTTTCTTAGACGATGTTTTCCTTTAACGCCGAGCAAGTGATAATAAGAAATAAGTACATAAATTCGGAAAGCCAAATTTAATGGTACGGTCTCTAATTCGAATCCTGGTAAGGGAATGTATACCAGGCTTCAAATTGATGTTATTACTGCGCTAAGTAAAATTATCTACATACTCGTACATATAGACAATAATTTCCATATATTTTCAAGGTTCATTCATTTTTTCATAATTTGATTGGTAAATACTTACTTTTAATACTTTTTCTGCCTTAAAAAGCCGTGAGCGTGCATAAAAACAGCTATTAATGTTAAAGAAGCGAGTGAGGTCTGTAAGGATCGAGTCACGTGGCACCCGGTACTCTCTATTTACCCCGCAAGGGATTTGGCGTGAAGTTATAGATATATAGATAGACTTACTTTTGAGGTAAATACTCTTGCAAAAACGGCGCTAATGCCATAAAGAGTTCATTTATATATTTGTATAGATCTTAAAGTCAAATATACATGCAATGTGATCTGCTTTGAGTGCTACACCAATTACGCACTTACACACTACCTACCGTTAGTTGTTAGTAGTAGATGCATCCATCTCCAGATGGCGGGCAATCGTGTAAATGTCCACAGCAGCCGAGGTAGAGATGAGCAGGGCAACCGACGGTATCCATCAACAAACGGCAGTCGGTGAGTGCCTATCTGTGCTTAATGTCGCATTAATTGGCAGCGGAAGCATACTAAGTAATTTCAATGAAATTGCATGCTTACTTTTTTTTTATAAGCTTTTTAATTGTTTCAACAGTCAGGAAATGCTATTTAGATTAAGAAACCATGACATGTTATAGCTTTGATAGGAAAATAACAAGAAATTCGAGATGAAATACAGAAAGAAATGCCTATTATATCAAAATGCCTCGTTTTTTATGTGTTCGAGCGATAACTGCAGGTTATACTCCTTGCCTTGCAAGCGTCTATATAATCGTAATTGGTAGGGGAAAAAGATTTTTCGTGGTTTATAAGTGAAAAGTTGCAGTAAAATCTGTACTATTTGTATCTAGCTGGTTTTGATACCTAATGACATCAAAACCTTCTATTTCGTAATAATAGATGACATTTTAAAAACAGAAAAATAAAAAGTTAAATCGGTTGCCCGCCACTTTATACCTAATGTTTTTCTGTCCGTCAAAATGAGTGAATGTAACGAAGAAATTTGTTACATTTTGAAGTTTTATTACAAATCTTATATTATATACATAAAACAAAGTCGTGTTAGTTACACCATTTATAACTCAAGAACGGCTGTACCGATTTTTATGATTTTTGTGTTTTTGGATTTGTCTTCGTCCGGAATAGGATAATAAGTGTTAAAACATGGAAAAAAATAACAAAAAAATTAAAATAAAGTAAAATGTTATTTTATAGCAAAGTCGTGTTAGTTACACCATTTATAACTCAAGAACGGCTGGACCGATTTTTGTGTTTTTGGATTTGTCTTCGTCCGGAATAGGATAATAAGTATTAAAACATGGAAAAAAATAACAAAATAATAAAAATAAAGTAAAATGTTATTTTATAACAAAGTCGTGTTAGTTACACCATTTATAACTCAAGAACGGCTGGACCGATTTTTATGATTTTTGTGTTTTTGGATTTGTCTTCGTCCGGAATAGGATTATAAGTATTGAAATAATTTATACCATCTAATAAGTTAACACACCATTTATTGATCCTGAGGCGGTACTTAGTTCGCCGGGTCAGCTAGTAAAACATAAGCCATAAATTTTAATAACCCACGACGGAACATAGCCACATGAAAAACCTTCAAATAAAAAATTTCATAAAACCACGACATTTATGATTATTTTATAGAATATTATTAATAGCCGTCGTGCGTAACATGTGTTGTAGAATGCATATTAATTAACAACAAAGCTACTGTCACATACTACTTAATATGTACAGTACTGAAAGAAACCTAATGAATCGTGCACCCATTTGTGATTCTCTATTGAAGCGCAAGGAAACTGAATCGAACATGTTTGGTTATATTGGCGTGTGTGTTTTTAAGAGAGATAGGGCAAAGGATCAAAGCAGTTCGACCGCGGAAGTACCTCCACCTCACAGAAATCCACAGCCAAATAACAACTCCCTTTTGGGTTGATGTGTTCCTGCGAATAAGTCCGAGCTACTAGTACATCTTATATTGCATGCATTCATAGGCTATCGTAACTACCTTATATCTGTTAGGCCGAGTGTTTGTACACGTCCTAAGGTTGCATACAAAGAAAAAGTATTAAAGCTAATTGTACTCTATAAGGTAACCAATAAGAGGGCGAATAGTGAGAATACGCTCGCATAAGAAAGTCACAGGTTTGTAAAAAACGTAAGTACATTGTTAATCGACTAGCAAAGTAAGGTTATCTGTTTCATAAAGTGAGACGGCGAGTTAAAAGTATTTGCGATAAGCTTTTTCTTCATTAAAGGGGCGAGCGATCGTAAAATGTGATGGGTGTAAAAATGTAAGTGGCTATTTGAGTTGTATAACACAAGCGAGACTTCGCTTCATTAGTCCCGTTGGCTGCATCTATAAAACTTTAACAGCCTATCTGTCGGGCTTACTGTCATCAGAGTCGAACAAATTACGATTCATGAGATTAACTGAAAGGCTGGGTTTTTTCCGGGTACTCAATTCGCTTTCTCCTCAGTATAAATTCATATCATCACAACTAGTATTGAGCAGAATGCTCGAAGAGTTCGACAGAGCATCCCATCGATGACTTCAGTCTTAAAATTGACATGGACAAAACGAGGATTATGTATGTACAAAGTACATGTTCTCCCACTCCAGTTCCAGTTGGTACACATAATCGCCAACAACTTCGAGAACGGATTTACTCGAAGTTTTTGGCGATTATGTCTACCTAGGACAAACAGTCCAGTTAAGTAAGGACTTTTTCCTTCGACTCCTCGAATATTGTCTGTTCGTATATAATAAAAAAAAAACACGGAAGAAGGGCAAACAAGTTGTGACCGTAACAAAGGTGACAAAGATCATTCCATGTGGCATAAGATGCTCAAAGTTTTACACAGATAATCTTAAACAAGTCCTGTCACTGCTGCACAAAGAGTGGAAAAGAACATAGAAACATTTTACGAAGAATGGAAATGAAAACTTAACTGAAAAGACAAAAAGTTAAAGATGTACTAACACTATTACAAATGCATTACCGAAACACCTGGGAACAGTACGAAGAATTAAGTTAGTATACAGAGGTTTTAGGAAACCCACAGGAAAGCAATGAGAATGAAAGAGAAGATGATTAAGAAGTATGTCATGAAAATGGCCATGAACGGGGCTGCGATTGTGAGGAAATAGACATTGAACTCTGTATGTAGTGAAAACATTTTTGTTTTTTTTTGTCAATTTTATAAGAGAAGACTTTGTTTTGTTTTCTTTTCCATAGTACATAATGATTGTAATCATTTCATTAAAGACAGGAACCTGAATTTAGCATATGTCAAAGAAAGCCATAAACCCCATAACCCTAAATAAAAATATACGCCAATGTTCTACTGTAAGTATGTCATTCAGTTTTTGTCCTCCTGTAAAAAATAATTTCTTAATGATACAGTTCTGTTCGCCAGCTCCTCAGATAAGGTTAAGGTTACATCTGCGTGTTATTATTTACATAAAACAAATGACCTACAACAGTTTGTTGATAATTAAAAGAATTGAAATTAGTATACCTTTTTGTAGTACGGGAATTTCCGGGAAATGGATTTTATTAACCGGTACTGAAGGTAATGTCACTGCCCGATTCCCGGGAGCAATTCCTACTTCGTAGGCATGATTAGCTGTCGACTGGACGTTTTCAATAGATGACGATCGTTAAATTAAGTTTGAGAGACGAAAGGTGCCTGCACCGGTACATCAGCCCGACTGGAGAAGAAGCTTCACGGAAAACCGCAGCCAAATAGCAAATCCCTGAAGAGTTGCTGTGTTAGCAGCAGAGGTTTCCATGCACCAGCGCTGCTTTCTGTATCTCAAAAGTTCATAGGCTAAGTATGTTCGTATGCTTGTATGCCTCCCGACGTTGTATAAAAAATGTAGCACTGGGGGGCGAGTCACTTACACCTTTTATTATACGCATTATATATTCACATTCAATATAATGATTAAATTAAAATGCAGAAAGAAAATAATACAGCTTTTTGCACAGAAGACATATACTCGGCTAGATTACTCGGTCGTTTCAGCAGGACCATGTGGTGTATACAATTCACAATGGGCAGCGTCGAAATGAATCCTACAAATGTGTATTACTCCGTAGGGATACAACCACAATCCCGACGCCTCTAGTGGACTTAGAGCATGTCACAATGGAGAGATTTAAACAGTAGGTTAACTTACGCACTTAGGCATTTTAACATTTCTTTTAATGACCTTAATTCCAACATTAGTTTATATCATTATTTCTTTTTTTTATAAATACTACGCGAACTTTGTTTGGATTGGTGTAAAACGCCCATGGACATTGTCCAAGAAATTATATTTCAAAAAACGTGTGTTCTAACGTAAGAAAGGTCTGATTATCCCTTTGAGTTGCGGTGATCAGATCAGATGGCAGTCGCATGAATCGCTATCTTCGCTAAGCCCATGGGTTTAGGAGGTCCGTTTAGACCCCACAGTTGGTACCTTATTTTGATCACATTCGTGGTAACGTTTCGTGATCGAGTAGCACACCCCCAATGTCATAAGTTTCTTCAAAGTTATTCCACTTACAGCTTGGCAAAAAAGAGTTTACCGTGGTGACAGCTGGAACTTATATTTTTTTTATGGCAACACTACTTTCCTGTCGGATTTATGATCGTTTCATAATACTTGTTGTTTTTATTCTTTATACACCTACCTAATGTCATAAATATTATGATCTTTATCAAAAATTGTAAAAGTAATAAAAATATCACTATCGTTTTGGTCGTCGTCTAAAGGGTGACCATATGTATGACAGTAGCGTCCTCATTTTTGGCAAACTCATTTTTGCCAAGCTGTACATAGCCCTCTTTTTTAAACTACGCTACGCTTCGCTTGCAACACAAGTATCTATTGGGCGTTGCCATTGCCGTTACTAACGTAGCAACTCGCAGAAACTTACTGGTAACCTCACTCCCTCGTAGGAACACAAAAAACCTACGGAAGTTATTATTTTACTGAGCTCTTCTGTGAGGTGGAGGTACTTCCGAAAGATGGGCATATTGATGCGCCCTGTGAGAGGTTTCATCAGAGCCTCATTCGTTAAGGGTTGCATCTCGTGCAGGCGAGATTGGCTCTGACTGTAAAGATAGTGAGTCACTTACAGCAAACTCTATTGTGCACATACTAACCCTAACGAATGAGCTATACGTAACCTACATATGGCTTTATATCTAACATTGATTTTCACAAGAGATAGAGACATGATGTATAGTCGCCGAAAAACAGTGGATGGCCTGTCACTTATCGCATTGTCGGAAACGAGAGTAGATGGGAAGTGGAATTCTTTTATCGGGTGTTACATAACGGGATCACAGTTGGCTTTGGATGTTTTTTTACAATTGTTTGCAGAAGAGAAAGGATTGATCACTGTATCGATATCTCTTCGTATTTTTAGGAGCGAGTAACACGAAAAATACTGGTGTTAAAATATTTTATATCTTATTATTATGTATATATACGAGAAATTCTCGTATATATCGATACTTATATATAAAGTGGAAGAGTTTGTTTGTTTGAACGCGTTAATCTTTGAAATTACGAGTCGGATTTGAAAGAATATCTTTAGCGTGGAAGAAGTCGCGAGATGCAGCTAGTATAATTACATCTCTCTCTGAAATGGCTCCAATGATTTGGATCAAATTTCGATGTATTTACTGAAAAAAAAAACACCATTATATATAACGAAACATAACAGAAAATACCAATTACCAAGCTATTCGATATTATGATGATAGCGTAAAAAGTGCCGCCGTAAGTACGGTTAACCTTAGCGATCACATAGGTCCCCGGTTTGAACCCCACAGTCAGCACTCTCTTTTTGCACAATTTTGCTTATTATTTTAAACATGCACTTCTTGCCAATAGGGTAAACCACCCAATTATTGACACTTTAAGACACAATCTTAAAATAATTAAATATTTAATGTCAAATGGAATATATTACGATTAAAATTATTTATACTCAATATACCTACTACTCTCTAACTTTTTATCAATACATTATTCTTCAGTCTTAATACTAAATTAATATAAAACCAGTTGAGAATGCGCAAGCTTGCATTGCCAGAGGAACACCTGGCTCGTCAATTATATAACAATTCAATTTTTTTTTGAATTTGTCGGCCATTTTGACCATGTTCCTTAAGAGATAGGAACGGTGTTCCTGAACATTCCATTTCTACTTCTTTATGCCGAATCCGAACCTGAAGTCAAAATTCGAATATTCAAAAAAAAGCGACGACAAACACACCGACAAACGTACAGACAAACATATAGATTTCATATAGGAACGGTGTTCCTGAAAAGATTTAAGGTATCCACCATGTATCCACATGTTCTAACGTTCTAACTTTGGATAGAATATGCTAATAGTTGGTTCTTAACCCACTTATTCACATATCTTATTCAAAGTATTGGCATCTTATTATTTGTCTATAAATGTAAGGATGCCAGTAATTCGGTGGGTGCAAACGTTTGGACGGATTACAGTTTACATAAATAACATAAAAAACGCCGAACGAAACTAGATCACCCTATTGCTGTATATATAGTACATGGAGATTTTGTTTATATAACGCCGTAACATATACAAACACACAGCCCACCTGATGTAAATTGGTTACCGTGGCGCATGAACAATTCAAATACAATAAGTATCGGTCGTCCGAAGCCACCCCTGCTCGTGACTAGTACTACCACAGTATCTCCTTCGGAGATTATTAGTAACCCCACTCACTTGCAGGAACATAATAACCCTCCAGTCCTGACCAGTTGCTTTGATGCGCCCTATTTATCTTAAAGCTGCTGATAAAAAACTATATGTTATTTAAAAAAATTTGAAGTAATTTTCAGTTTCATTTTACTTTCCATTATAGTTCATTGAATCAAGTCTTCCGAAGTTTTGAAGTTTTCAATGCGAACGGGTATTACAAGCTTTACGTTGCAGATTTTGCCCATCGCTCGCTTCTCGCTGCTTTTATTCTATTTACATATTCTCTCTGCTAAACTCAGCCCTTGCTTCCGTTACGTTATATACGTATACGTTAGCGTCGATCAGCATCGCGTTGTCTATAACGAAATGTGCCTTCTAGCTTAAGATTTTTATTGCTAAGAAGTTTCCAACACTATATCATAATTCTTGCGTACCATAAAAACATAGACTCATTTTGTAAAAAGAGTGATACTCATAACATAAATACTAGATATAAGCATAATCTTGTGTTACATGCAAGCCGTCTCCACAAAATAAGTAATTCTTTTATGGGGCAATGTATACGGTTCTATAACAAACTTCCCAGCAATATAAGAGAATTGTCAATAAACAAGTTTAAAACTACTATTAAAGCCAAATTGTGAAGCAGGGCATATTATAAAGTATCTGACTATATTAATGATAAAAATGCCTGGGATTGAGTCGATCCAATTATAATGTAATTAATAAATTATGTAAATTTGTTTGGATACCAAAAGAGGGATGCCTGAGTTTTTTGGCAGTATTTTTATCAGTGCTCACCTAGTCATGAACTGCACGGTAGGGAAAAAAATTGTGACGATTCCAAACAAATGTAGCCATTTTTACGGAATAAAAAGATTTTGACTTTGACTTTGCGTTTGTAATGACTAGTTTCCTCTCTTTCAAATATTTAATCTTTGTTTTTTTCGCACAGTTGCAAGATTTTATCCACACAATCGTCTTTCATCATCAGTTCAGATGGTGTTTATGCTACTAACAAAGCATAGTCTGCATAATTCAACATTAAATCACCCTTGCACAATCCCATATTCCTAGATATCATTCTCTTTACAAAATTATTAAGATACAGAATGAAAAGCCGAGCTCACAATACGCAACCTTGCCTAACATTTATGTTGATGTCAAACCAGAGCGACAAGCTACCTACCACGCGCATATGCTGTACAATCCTCAAAAGTTGACTGTTTAGCACGCAATAGGGCATCAATTTCGTATTTCAACATTATGTCACAGAAATTCTTTCGCATAACTCTGTCAAAAGTTTTCTCAAGATTCAGAGCGCCAGATGCTTCTTCACGATATTGCTGAGTGAAAAAAGTTGATCTATATATCTTCTTCCATTTCGGAATCCACCTGGTGTCTCCCACTATGGGATTTCATCCTCAGTTTCCTCTCGAACAATTTCCTTCCTACATGCCGCCGTGAAGCCGCGCTATAACGCCATGTGTCTACTAAGTGATGTAGTGCGCATAGCAGGCTTTCGTTCTGGATGCTATTTAGCTACTTTTTGACAACATCGACTAAATAAGTGTTGGCAAGTCGTGCCAAAACATCTTTAAACCACACAAGGAGTGTCTTTTTCTCTTTCAACTTTCTGGTAACCTTATTATTCATAGATTCCTGCGAGTGAATGATGTCTGCATCAAGCTCATGAAGAGTCGCTCTTTTGCAACGCGTAAATAACACTTTCTGTATTCCAGGCGTTTAAATGGTACGGTAATCACTTTGCATCAGGCAGCCCGTATGATTATATATCTTCCGTTGTTGTATGAAAAAAAATCATTCGGCGAGTTGTTGACTACAGTCTTCTGTAAAGTGAAGATGGAGATCCAGATCTGACGTCTGATTGGATACTTTTGTCACCGTTACCTTACCTTACCTTTACCTTGTGTGCTGCTTACACCCTCAAATTCTATTACAGACTGTTGACAAGCATACAGAGATGATATCTGCGGATGAAACATAGACAACGGTATCGGGCAAGCATAGAGATAATATCTGCGGATGAAACATAGAGAACGGTATCGGGTAGGTGTTGCCCGGTACTAGTTTGCATGAATATCTCTTCTTCTTGACGTTATCCTGTTTCCTAATCCATTAGGATTGGCGGGGACCGATACTTAAATCTTAAGGATTTGGCGAAGATACTTATTTAGAAGAACTTTTGAAATACAATTTTTTGAACGTGCGGGTTTTCTCACGACTTTTCTTTCACCGCCGAGCAAGTAATAATTACAATTATGTATATGACCAGGACCGTCGCGACGGTCTCCGGTACGACGACGGTCTTCGGTACAATGACGCGACGGTGGACTGATACTTTATTTACTGAGCTATCACTCACTGCTCTACTGGTCTATCACTGCTTTTATACTAGTTTGAGGAAATTTGCATAATAAGGAGTATCAGTTGCAAATAAAAAATCAGTTTGTTACATGGGATTACTGTTAGACAAAGGTTTTAATTACATTGAACACATAAATCAGGTTGGAGAAAAAGCCAAAAAGAACTTTTATGCATTAACTCTAATTTCCACCTCGGCGTGGGGCTTAACTTTTAAAACGTTAAAATGTATTTACACAGCCACCTATTTAGGATGTATTACGTACGGTTCAACTGCATGGGCTGATAGGGCTACAATAGGTGCTGCAAGTTACTGCAAAGTCAGCGTCAGCTTTAATATTTCTATATAAATCGTATAGAACTGTGAGCACCGAGGCACGACCAGTGCCGGCAGGCGTTATTACCAGTTGACTTAGAAATTCAACGCCGGACTTCAATACTCGCACACCTCTAAAAACATACACCCTGACTTTCTAAAACACCGCGATGTGGACAAAATACTTAGATTATTCAAATCAATTGACGAGCTATTTGAAACTTTACTGTCTGAATGGTAAGAAAGATGGGAAACTTCTACTAAAGGACGCCACTTGTATCTGTTCTTTCAATCAGTGCGAGACAGATTAAGTAAAGAGTGGTTAGAAGTCGATCATCCCGTTGCGCAATTTTTAACTGGACATGGAAACTTTAGAGCTAAGCTCTTTTCGTTTCGAATTGTGTCATCGCCTTTATGTGAGTGTTCCACGACAAATAATGAATTCGAGCAGATAGCACATCATGTTCTCTGGGAGTGCGATCTCTGGCTTGTCGGGAGCGAGACAATATGTTAAATTCCTTGTATGTCAAATCCGGGGTAGTATATTCTGATTTTATTAATTATTCTGATTTAGTGGCAACAAGGGAGAATTACCGGGCGTTTAGGCGGTTCTGCAATCTATTTTATTGGAATCGATGTGTTAGGTAACAACTCACAGTTTTGGTCCCAATAGTGTTAGATATTTGATAAACCGTGGTGCACGACAGTTGAGCTTCACTTGACTAGCCATCTCTTTGAGGTTTTTAAATGCCTTATTTGTCATATTGCTGTCTCTCACTTTGCCAAGAGGGGAAATCAATTCCAAAACTTCCTACTCCTACAAATTTCTTCTGATTAAATTCGTTGTGGGTTCCAAGGCTGTAGTTTAACCCCCGGGACGGCAGTGAACTTCACTGTACATTGCCTTTTTGTTGGTCGCCGCTGTTAATTCTGGCTACACAGGAGACACAGTGGTGGGTATGAGTGCTGGGCCTGTCCCGTTAAGAAAAAAATAAGTATTACAGGTAAACATACTTTTTTATTTTTTTTTATTTTTGCATTAAATTCTTAAAACGCACGGAATTTGTTTAACCGTAAGGTCAATTCAGAACTACCTCGCTGAGTATGACATCAAGCAGAGTACCGTTTTGCGGCGACCCACAGCTCTGTTTCGCAGGCAACTTATCACGCCTCACCTCATACAGGGCCGACAATATTAGGTCGCTTTTTCAAAATGACGGTAATGACAAAATTGTTCATATATTCTCTAGCTACATTATACTCCTTGATTAACAGATATTTTTGTTTTTATATGTAATCTATATTATGAACCATATGAACTGGGTATATAACCCAATTGTGACTTGTATCGCAGCAGTAGCAGCAGGTCGCGTGGTCGTGTGGTCGCGCGAATTTAGCGACCTTTTCCACCACATCAAGCCATAAAGCGCTTTTGACAACTAAGATAAATTACATTTCCTACTGCGCATCTTTTTGCACAGAAACTGCGCAGTCGGTCGCTGCCATTTCGAATTGACCCTTTACTCTAGAAGTTATCTACAATAACGCGGCAAATCCTTGACAAGAGGGACTCATTGCATATTGCGCACGAGGATATCTAAAATCCCTGTTCACATAATGGGCGCATACACGCACAAATTTACGAGCACACTGTGTATCCTCTCCGGTTCGTCACTTATAGATGTGTAAATCTATCTTGTATGTATTGATCTATATATTTTAGGCAAGACATAACACTTGTAGTTGTCAAGTAAACTATGATTAAGTATTGAATTTTATCTGTGCGTCTAAGAGTACTAAGTTCTTGCCTATATTTTGCTAGTTAATCAAGACAAATGAAGTTAAGAAAATATGTAGATTTTGGCGGTGTGATCATTTAGTGTGATCGAATATTTTTTTCCACATCCGGATTTCAAATTATCGATCGATACAGTTTCTTAAACTCGGCTAAACTTAGTTCAGTTTTACACATTAAGACACAAGTTTGTGCATTCACCGCTAAGAAAACTCATTTGCTGTGGTTCTTCAATTCGAGAATACATTTCTTACCACACATCTCCAGTGATGTTCATTACCGAAGTCACCTGGAGGAAGGCCAAGCTGGCGTCCAAGAAACTAGGTGTGGTCTACAGAGCAAAGCAGCACTTCAGTCCGGGCAAAGACGTATATTGTGTAAGTCTCAAGTCGATCTCACTTGAGACTTACACAATATAAGTGTTGCACAGCACATGGAGTACTGTACTCACCTTTGGGTGGGAGCACCTGGATAGCTAGGTATCATGTGATCGATTCACAGACGACCTGTGAGAATTGTTACACGCGGTCTTGAGCCCTTAAGAGGGTGCACAAAGTGGCGCCCACATTTTGTTTTTATTAATAACGGTGTATTTAAGACCAATTCCAAAAAAAAACGCTCTATATTGCACTGAAGAACCATATTTACGTTTTTTTGAAACATATCTTGTATTTATTATCTATGACAAGTAACCAAAATTATAATTATTGCTTATTGTGACCACTTATAGTAATAATCAAAAGTATGACTAATTCTACATAAATAATAAAAACAGAATATGTCGCAAAAAACATAAATATGGTTCTTCAGTGCTCTATAGAGCGTTTTTTTTTGGAATTGGTCTTAAATTCAGCGTTATTAATAAAAACAAAATGAGGGCGCCACTTAGCTTTGTGCACTCTCTTAAGTTGAGATATCACCTTCGTATGTGTGTTCTATCGATCATGCAATGGGTTGTGTTCTGAAAAATTGCTCTATATAATCCCGACATCTTGCTTTTTTTCCGAGAACTCTCAAGTTGTGGAAAAAACGCTTACCCGAGGTTTCCCAAAGGACTACAGCAGGGAGCTCTTTAAAGCCCCGTTCGCATTTTGATTAGTGTTAAGTGCGAGTGTGGAGCATGTAGTGTTTGTGTCAAGTGTTAATGTACTAAACATTAACATGTCCATTGCTGATAAGTAGTTCTGTTTAGTAAAGCTTATAAGTTCCTAAGGAGTACCAGTGAGGTCAATCAACAATATGGACGAAGAAGTACAGAGGGAACTTCACAAATATTTTAAAGATATATTAAAAATTGTCTTGGATCCAATCGAAGCAGAGATCGAAATTGAACGTATGAGACCTCAAAAACTATGGCAACGAAAGTGGATAGCCAGGAGACCAAGTTGTGGAGCTAGTTATCAACTACTAAAAGAATTAGCCTTGGAAGATCCATTGGAATATTATTGCCAGACGTATTTAGTGAGGAGCGCGCTGCGAGTGAGGGATGAAGAAATGAGGGCGGGGGCGGTGGCACTCGCAAAAAATAGAACTGGCTTCTAAATACTAATCACTTAACACTTTAAGCAAATATTAAACACTCGCACTAATCATTGCCTGTCCAAATAATGTATCTATTAATCACTTAATACTTACAGTTGACACTTGCACTTAACACTAATCAAAATGCGAACGGGGCTTAAGATGAAGTGATTAGTAGGCTTGAAGTACATACATAGTGGGCGTGATGAGGATTTTACAGGGTCGGCAAAGCATATATTATATATATATATATAGTAACACACCTGGTGTTGCAAATGCCCATACGTTACGGTAACTGCTTACTTTTGGGTAGCTCGTACGCTTGTTTGCCATTATTAGTGGTATAAAAAAATAGTGACCGTAAACACCGCTGAATGACACATTTTTCGAGTTATTTTATTTAAAAACCAAAATACTAACTCAATTTCGATTACATTTCTGTGAGACCAATCTGAACGTATATATATATACTTTCTATTTTTTTTAATTGGTTCATAAATGACGCAATTCTCAGGTAACAAACATAGACAAAAAAAAAATGCGGTTGATAACCTCCTCCTTTTTTGAAGTCGGTTATTATCTGTGCTCCTAATTACATACAGTGTTCAGATAAAATAATAAAGGAAAAAATATAAGTCGACGCAAACATTGAATGTTTAAGTCGATGTAATGATACTTGAAATTATGTTTTTGGCTGTGACGCCAACGCGTCATCGGATTTGTATAATTCAAACTGTGCTCCGTTCAGGTAGATGTGGATGGCCTCATTATGTTAGAGTATAATTTGGCGGCAGGATTGTGGCAATTTAAGGAATTTAAATTTAACTCACCACTACATAGCTGATAAGAATGCCCCGATTCCAAACAAATGTAGCCATTTTTACGGAATAAAAAGATTTTGACTTTGACTTTGACAGTAATAAAACATGTACAGCATCAAACAATGGATTCTAAGAGAATGTTTTTAATTTTTTTGTAACAAACGGGATTAAAATCCTTATTTCGTTACATGAATATTTTCTGTGAAGCAGACTTATTCCTTCGTTATCTTTGTCGACGAGCAAAATAAAGCAAACATAAGGATAGCTTTGAGAACTTATTGTTATGTAATTTTTCCCTTATCCTGCGTACTTGCAGATATACACCGAGATGTGATAAATAGTGTTCTATGTATCTATCTATAAAAGTGTTACTTTCAATATTTATGCAATGTCATATGTATTCAATCATTTTCTAAACTAGCTTCTTCTCCTTCAGAGATTAAAGCGATATATATATAGCTATCAACTTACGTATTGTCGCGTATTGCCACAAAAACTCTTTACTCACTCGCAGGAACATAATAATCTTTCAGTGAATTGTTATTTAGTTGTGATTATCTGTATAGTAGAAGAACTTACTGAGTCTAGCTAGTCATTCTACATCGCTCCACTGTTCTTCCCAGAGCTTTCTTTGCTAATAGTTAGTATAATTTCTATCGCCTGCACCTATATATTTTTTTGCGTACATCATTCCAATATTGACCTTGGTTTCGAGAAGTACTAAAACTCTGTGCTAGTTAAAGAATCTGTGTATTGTCAGTGACCGGGTGAATTATACACGTGTGTATTAAGGGTGGTAGAGTTGTATAATTAACCAATTTTGTTATTTCTGTACTGATCAGTTACATTTATGCGTATGTATTCTCTTAAAAAGTTATAAAAAAACTCACCAAAACTGAATTGAATTAATTAAATGAACAAGTAAGTAAATTAGTAAGTAAATAAATTTAATAGACGATTTTAATTTCATTTATTTACTTATTTATCTTCGTAGTGTTAATTCAAATGAGTTTTGATGAGATTATTTGCAAATTTTATAATACAAAAACAGTCTCGAGTTTGTAATTTCTATACTGTACATATCACGTATGATATTTTGCCATATAAACTACATTTAAGAAATAAAGTGGCAGTTGTAGATTTAATATTTATTTTTTGAGCCAATTAATTACTTTTTAAATAACTTTTTAGTTAGACCTATTTGTTAATAGATTCAGGCGTTACTTTGCGAAAGTCAAATCTATATGCAATTTGATCTAACCTGCTTTGCGTGCTTCCGCCACCAATTAGTTCATGCGGCCTAGCGCCGGCCGGCACCCACCCACTACTGTTAGTACTTGGTACATGCCGACGCTGCCATGGCTGCTCCGGTAGTCTCTGCTTCGGCTGCTGCGGTCGTCCGTCATCTGGAACAGAATCCGCATGCCCCCACCACCACCGTCGCTGCCACGACTGGCCTGGTCGTCGCTGCGACACGTGTTTCGCCTCTCCACGAGGCATCATCAGGCGTTGTAGACGTTAATCGTAAGAATAACATGCTACAAGTGACAAATCCATCGCAGTGCCGTCCCTTATATTGAATTGAGGGTGGGGGTGGATGGTGTGAGCGAAAAGATATTTAATAGTGGGGAATGGTTTACGTCAGTCTGTTTGTTCATGAGAGTAATTTTAGAATTTTTATGTTTATTAATTTCTAATTGTCAACAATCGCCCAGAAAGGTCACACTTCGCCGAGCATCTTATAGACAAAGGACATAACTTATCCCCCACTAATACATATCAAATTTTACACACCATAGACAAAGGTTTAAAACTAAATATTAGGGAACAATTAGAAATTAATAAACATAAAAATTCTAAAATTACTCTCATGAACAAACAGACTGACGTAAACCATTCCCCACTATTAAATATCTTTTCGCTCACACCATCCACCCCCACCCTCAATTCAATATAAGGGACGGCACTGCGATGGATTTGTCACTTGTAGCATGTTATTCTTACGATTAACGTCTACAACGCCTGATGATGCCTCGTGGAGAGGCGAAACACGTGTCGCAGCGACGACCAGGCCAGTCGTGGCAGCGACGGTGGTGGTGGGGGCATGCGGATTCTGTTCCAGATGACGGACGACCGCAGCAGCCGAAGCAGAGACTACCGGAGCAGCCATGGCAGCGTCGGCATGTACCAAGTACTAACAGTAGTGGGTGGGTGCCGGCCGGCGCTAGGCCGCAGGAACTAATTGGTGGCGGAAGCACGCAAAGCAGGTTAGATCAAATTGCATATAGACCTATTTGCTAAAAGTTGTAAATGGACTATCTAAAACTAAATCGATCAAAAAATATCTAATAAAAAAACGAAAGCAACAATAAATTAATTTGTGATGTTCTTTTGTCTATAGTGAAATTAGTAGATTACTACTACTACACTGCTATATATTCCCGCTAATTCGCTTGCAGGGTAGACAGAGATAACCGAACAACATATGACTTGGTTCTTGTACACATCATTGGCTTTTTTAAAATTCATAGCTCTTCTCATGCACGCTCGATGACTCTTACGGCTCCTGACGCTACCTTCTGATAACACACGCACAATTTGGTCATGGTAGGTGAGACTTGGCCTTCATGAACTCCTACATCCATCTACGTTGGTACGGTACGTCTGTTTCTTCATTCTTTCCTCTTAGGACAGGTTAGGTTAGGTTAGGATCTCCAGCGTAAATTGCACAGGAACTCAAAGACGCCTTGACCACTAAGTACGTAGTTTGATTATCTCAGCTACAGCCATGTCTATTGCTGCTATTATCCATTTTTCGGGCTTCGTATTGATTATTCAGTCCCGTCCATAGCAATGTCCTTATCAGAGATAGACACCGCAGAGTCAGTCATAATAAGTTCTCTAGCAGTGTTATAGTGTGTGGCACATAATAGAAGATTAGAAACAGGTGTTTCGTTTCATAACAAGAATACCAAGGAGAAGCAGATACGGTTATGATTTACATCTTTATATATATATATATATATATATATATATATATATATATATATATATATATATATAATTCTTCTATCACTGTGTATGAACTCCTGAATGGTTGTACCGATTTTAACGAAATTTTTTGTGTGTGTTTTATTGGAGAATAATTTAGATGCACAATTGGATTCGGTCGAAATCTTTTTCAGAAGAGCGCAATCAAATAACAACGCTTTTTTAACCATGTCGGAAGACACAACCATGTGCCCAACCTGTTTACTCGCAAGAAAACAATAACTCTCCAGGGAGTTGTTTTGTGGCTGCGATTTTCTATGAGGTACTTTTCCAGTCAGGCCGTTTATTTGCCTCCGTTAGCAACTTGCCGGAGAGTTGTTGTTTTCCTGCGAGAGAGTGAAGCTGATATGATGAAATAAATGCAAAGTAGCGAGAGTTGTATGACGCTTTTTATGGGGTGAGTTTGTGATCAAGTTGCTGTATCTGCGTGGCATCAGGTGGAAAATCGCTCGTTTTATTTACCACCCGGTATCGTATAAAAAAACAATTGGCGCACGCGTACAACTTATACACTTCACCGGTTCTTTTACTTATTTTTGTTTATATATCCATACTTGTATGCACCACACTAAAATTCATGAGAAGAGAAATATATTTCGTATATAAAAATAATATCCAGTTATTATAAGCTAAATGTACCCAAATATATGTATATTATGCTAAGGCGACATAAGCCATGTTTGTCTAAACCGTAAATACGTTCCAAATACTGCCGGGATGACCGTTATCATAGACAACATATAAATTAGACGGGATTTGAGCGTGGAGGGAACAACAGCAAAATATCAGATTCTTCTGCGGAAAAATAAAATTCGGGCTTATTGTTAAAGCTGAAAAATTTCCCTAGGGATTTGTATTATAGCGATACTTCTACGTCGATGATATCGGTACAAGTTTGTAGGAAAACATGAATAATATTCGACGTCTGCGTTTGTTTAACTGTCGAACCAATACTTGCCGGGGTGATGTTCGAGTTGCCGACAGTAATAATATGAGATTGAAGCGAGCGAATGGGGAACGGGTGGCGGGTAAAGTATTTTGTGGAATTGCTACGCTGACGTTCCTGTTAGAGATTGACATTGTAAACGGTTTTTGGGTGTAAAAAGCTCACTATCAGTTTTAGAGTCAAAGCCAATGTCACGTTTATGTGGTTTACCGTTCGGTACTACTGTTCGTGTGAGGAAATACCTCCTCCTTATAGAAGCTCACAGCCATATATGTAGGTGCATTGAAATACACATAACTTTCACTCATAAACGAAATAAGTTAAGAGCAAAATACAGTATTCATAGTTTTTCAAAGCAGGTACTCCACGTTATATATATATATATATATACAATACAATACAATACTCTTTATTGCACCAATATAATATACAAATATACATAGTCTATATAAGAAAGTACAATAGGCGGCCTTATCGCTAATGCAATTTCTTCCAGGCAACCTTAACTTAAAGGATAATTGTCATAAATAAAGGTAGGTGGCGCATAATGACATAAAGTAAAAGAACCTTATACAATTATACAATATAAGTATAATATAGTTGCAATAAAAAAGTATGCAGTTATGTGCCGACACCAAAAGAACGACTGAAAAGGATTGAAGCATATATAAGTTCAGAAGGTTAAATTGAAAGGTACTAGCTTTTGACGAGCTGTTTAAAGTTCGACAGTGTTTGAAACTGCCTGATTTTAAGAGGTAAGTCATTCCACAGACGGACGGCTTGAACAGAAAAGGAATTAGGAAAAAAGTTCGTGAAGTGAGAGGGTGTTTTCAGACGAAAATAGAAAAGGTCACGTCGTGAGGGACCCAATCCAAAATCACTATGGATGTCCCTATGGAAGGATAAACATTCTTTCAGATAAGAAGGCGTAGAAGGATTGAATAGTATGGAGTATAAGAGGGAAAGTGTATGCAGGTTTCTGCGATAACGGATGGGAAGCCACTTGAGTTGCGTACGAAATTCAGAAACGTGGTCATACTTACGAAGACCATAAATAAAACGAATACACAAGTTTTGAAGACGCTCAAGTTTATTAAGCTGCTGTTCGGTGAGATCTAGATAGCAAGAGTCTGCGTAATCTAAGATAGGAAGGAGTAAGGACTGTGCTAATGCAATTTTTGTATTCATAGGAAGAAAAAATCGAAGTCGTCGAAGAGAACCTGCGGCTGCAAATATCTTCCTGCTGAACTCGGCCACCTGAGGACTCCAAGACAAGGTTCGGTTAAAATATATACCAAGGTTTTTGACTTGTTCAGTTAGCTTAATTTTGACTCCATCGAAAATAATGGCATCAAGATTAGACCTTATTTATGTTGGAGATAAAGCGAGGACTACCAATAACAATAGCTTGACTTTTTGCTGGATTAACTATAAGCCCATGCGATTTACTCCAAGTAGATATTTTTAATAGGTCACAATTTATGATATCGATACCAGAGGCGAGATCATCGATGTGAGTTTGACAATAAATTTGAAGGTCATCGGCGTAGAGATGGTAGGAAGAGCGAAGTTGATAAGTAATAGAATTAATGAACAAAACAAATAGAAGAGGAGATAACACGCCACCCTAAGGCACGCCGACAGACGTACTACACCAAGCTGAGAAAGTATCCTCGATGCGAATACGGTGCCTACGCCCATGCAGGTAAGAACGAAACCAGTTAATTGCGATTGGAGATATGTTACATATATATTTATTAAATACAATGCAGATCGCTTTGAATATTTGAGTAAACGCTGCACTTGTAGCAATGCAAGCATATTTGTCGTCAGTGTGCGTCAGAAGTATTAAGTAAGTAGACACAAAATAGTTTCATATTATATACAGTTAATACCAAAAAACATTCAAAAGTAAACAAAAAAGTGTTTTATTGTATTATTGAGTTAACAGCTCCACACTTGGAGTTCTTTTTCATCTTGTATAGCTATGGTTTGTGATTTTCTGTTGGGTATATACACACATCAAAAGTGTCTAGGGATCAACATATATTTTTGCAATAACTTTTCTCCTGATTGATATTAATTAAAATTTTCTTTAAGGATTCATCAAATAAAGTGTTTTCGTTTGTCTACAGTAACGATAAACCAAGTCACCTTTGCATTAATAAAGAAATTTGCCATTTTCATAATAAAGGGATTTTTGACATTTGAACCACTAACATTAAAGTTCGAAAAAAAGACTGAAATAACAGTTTTCTTTAAAATTTTATTGGGTAACTTAAATAATTAATAATCCGTGTTTCTACCGCGAACACTAACAACACAAGAACATCGGTTTGGCATACTCAAAATGAGTTCATCCAAATCACGCTGTGGAATGGCCGCCCATGTTCGTTGCAACAACAAAAAAAGGTCTTCTTGCGACTGGATACCCTCCATATTCGGCAGAGCTCTTCTCTGTAGCATATCCCATGCATGCTCAATCGGGTTCAAGTCTGGCGACTGAGCAGGCCAGGGCATGACATTGATGTTAGCTGCGGCGAGAGTCTGTCTTACAACTCTTGCGGTGTGCGGTCGTGCATTATCATGCATTAACTGAAATAAGGGACCGATTTGCACTTGTAGAGGAACGATGACGTCTGATACAATCGTCTCAGCATAAATTTGAGCGTTGAGGTTGCCTCTGATCCAAATCAACTCAGTTCTTCCGCCGATCCAAATACCCGCCCATACCATGATGGTTCCACCACTATAAGGATGGACTTCCTGGCAGGATTTTAATCGCTGTTGGCGTCCAGGGGTTCTCCAGTGTCGTATACGTCTTGTATCCGGTCTCATACCAAAACGAGACTCATCAGAAAAGCACACGAAACGCCATTGTTCTTCTGCCCAATTTCTGTGTTCAAGAGCCCATTGATATCGAATCCTACGATTGTGCATTGCTATAGGTGGTACCCTTAGCGGTCTTCGGGAATGAAGGTTCACTTCATGCAAGCGGTTTCTGACTGTTTGGTCGCTAATTAAGTTCCCTGAAGAGTGATGAAGCGTCACGGCTAACATCATGGCGGTTATTGTTGGAGCTCTTCGAGTTGTGATTTGAATGTATCGGTCTTGTCTCCGTGTGGTGCAGCGATACCGTCCTCCATGGCGCTCAGCCACGGTACCAGTGCTTCGGTAACGTGTCCAAAGTCGACTGATAACACTCTGACTTGTATTCAGAGCTAAAGCCACAGTACGTTGCCGGGAACCAGCTTCTATCATTCCCACGGCTCTGAGCATTTCTTCCCTGCTTAAATGACGTCGCCGCTCCATAATAACGTTGGTTTTAATCAGTAGTAGGGAAACAGTAGCACTAATAATGTCTTCAATGCGTTGTATGTTTTTATAGGGAAAATATTGACAGCTGATTTTCATCTTTTTTTTGAATTTGATTGACAGTTCCTGTTTCAAATTATGAAATGCACCAAAAAGGATCCATATAAATTTATAAAATCATAAATTTATTACAAAGCCACATCTCAATCTCAAGAAATCCGCATAAAAATGCTTGATCCCTAGACACTTTTGATGTGTGTACATCCCTAAAGGGGTTGCTTTGATGCGCCCTAATGCCCTGTCTTAAAAACACTCAGACAAAGTCGCGTTATTAACCGCTGTGCCACCAAGCTCATTAAATATGTCTTCCAGGGGCATTTTCAACTCGCTTTTTTTAAAACGTAGTGGAATAGGTACTTACCTAGTGATCAAGAAAGACATTGAAATATTTTCCTTACATGAGAGATGAATAAATATAACTATCCACACAACTTCAAGTTCATAGCTCTAAGTTTATTCTCCAGCTCCACTATAAGCTTATATATACTCTAATTAAATTCTTACTGTCGAGTATATAGTTTCACAAAATATGAAATAAAATAATGAAATACTAGACATTGGTCGTATCTTCTCCTGCGCGTGGGCGTTTCCAAAAATCCTCTTAGCAAATAGGTATCATAAGTACGCACTTATGAAACCTCCATGTCAAATTTCAAACTTCAAGACTGTAGGTACGTAGGTATTATCACCGACATGATGTTCTTACATGATATAATCCATGGAATACTGGACTGCCATGACTTGACAATAAGATTTCTTATCCCTTTACACCCATCTCGTCGACGTCTTGGTAATTTTTTGCTTGAACCAATTTTCCAAAGAAACCGAGTATCGTTGGTATAACGAAATCAAGCACGGAAGAAAGAAGTGGTCACACTTTGAAGGCTGTTACGGAAGAAAACGTGGTAGCAGTGAAAAATTTAATCCAAGACAATAGGCGAGTTGCGTATCAGGCGATTAAGCACATGCTGCAGATTGGATCGGGAAGCCTTGACGAGATTCTATACATGCATCTTTGCATGAGGAGGATAGTTTCACGCTTGGTGCCGCACAAGCTCACCGTTGCTCAGAAGCAGGCCCGGATGGAATGGCGTCGTGATACGATAAACAAATTTGAAGCAGGCTCGTCTCGGCGTGTTTACGACATCATTACAGGCGATGAGAAAGAATCGGAGCGCCAGTCGACGGATTGGGTGTTTCGAAACGAATTAGCGCCTACCAAAGTGAAGTGAACTTGAAGCGGGGGGAAGATTTTGATCGCGAGCTTTTTCAATTTGACTGGCTACTTTACAGAACCAAAGAAGCATCAACGCCGAATGGCATACTACCAAATGCTTGGCAGAAGTTTTCTCTGTTGTGAGAAACAAGCGACCAAACCCACCAACGTTGGTATATATAGAAGCATACGGCCAAGATGTACAGCGAACACCGTAGCGTATGAATGCTTGCAGCAGAGAATAAGGTCAACGAATGTAGGATGATATGATATAGATTGTGCATGGGTGAACCAGTGGTGAACTGTCGGCTTTATGCAGACGACCCCGTATTATAAGCAGAAGCACCAGCTGAACTCACAAATGAAATGTTACAAATAAAACTTATTTCCGTACAATGATTTTTTTTAAATTGAAGTTATATAGTTATATAATATAACATGGATCGTATAAGGAAATGTAAGGAAAATATTAAACTTATCTATTTAAAGAGGCTGCTGTTGCGTAGCTGAGTTTTAGACAACTTTCATGATATCGTGCCAAACCACAGCGCCAAACACAGGTGTTCCGTATTATGTACACGGAAACCCGGCCTTTGGCTATGCCCGTGACAACATTCCATTATTGGGTTGTATTTTAGCCGTCTTAGAAAAGGAGGAAAGGAAGTTTAATAATTCTACAGAATGTTTATTGTAGTCGTACGTACGTAGTAAGGACTTTTTATAAATAGGCCATGTTCGTCTATCTGTTTAGCGTAATATGTACCTACTTAATGTAGAAAATAACACGTAAAGAAAAAATTATATATTAAAAGAAAATCATCCCGCTACAAAATTTTGAATTAATATTTAAAAGGTATTGTTCCGTTACGAAGTAGGTAGAAATTATAGGTAGGTAAAAATATTTATCCACTACAAATGGAATTTAAATTCCATTTTCGAAATTATGCGTGGTTATTACCGGTTTTAAATTGTGTATATAAAATCTTATAAAATAATTGTGAATCAATATTGAATATTTTTATTTTAGTAGAAAGGATAAGCGTTCTGTGGGCTCCATAGAAACTTAATGACGTTATGACTTGTTGTCGTTGCCATCGAGGCTCTTTGCCTCTGCTGCAGCAACACGCGTTTTGCCTGCCCATCAGGCTTCCTCAAGAGCTATAGGAGTATGTAAGAAATGTTGTCTATAAAATAACATGCTTCAAGTAATAAATGTATCGCATTGGCGTCATTTATATTGAGCCCGAAGAGGAGGAAGAGCGAATGAAATTATTTTTTGTGAGCGGAGATGATTAAGTCTGTCTGTTTTTTTTCAACAGATTTTTTTAAAAGTGCGTGTAATTATAATTTAAATTTATTCCATAAAATTTTTTTGATCGACATTTTTAATACATTTTTATTATTATATATATTTACTATCGTTCAAGTTCGACGAGCTCGGTGGCGCAGTGGTGAAACGTGCTGTTACGCTACTTTGACACCAACGCTCGTGGGTTCGATTCCCGTACAATACAAACATTTGTGTGCATGAACATGTCGGTTTGTCTTGGTCTGGGTATTTTCTATGTATAATAAGTATGTATTTACAAAAAAAATGTATTTACGTATGTTTATCAGTTGTCTAGTACCCATAACACAAGCTTCACTTACTTTGGGGCTATGTGGCGCTGCGTAATTTGTCCGACAATATTAAAAAAAAAATAGATGTGTAATATAAATCGGTATTATGTAATATATATGTCTAAAAGCCTGCAAAAATATAGTAAGTACCTACTTATATTTACATATACATTGAAAATACTTAATTAAATAACAACCTAATCAAATGCTTTTTTGGGGTGTAAGTGGCTTAATGTTACCTTTAGAGCCAAAGCCAACCTCGCCTGCACGTTTTGCACTCTGCTTATCAGCAGACGAGGGTCTGGCGAATGAGAGGTAGGGCACGACGTTAGCCCGACTTGGGAAGTACCCCACAGAAGATGGTAGACAAATAACAACTCCCTGGATGGTTTTTGTGTTCCTGCACTCGCAGGAACATGCACCTTCAGCCTCATTCACTCGAATGAGGTCTCCAGAAGATGAGGTGTTGCGTGGAGCGGGGGTGGCAACGATCTTGCCATATTCTTTTTGTTGCTAGCGTTCAAAGGCTACGGTAACCGCTTTAAATCAGGTGGATCGTATGCTTGTTTGCTATTCGTCGTAGTATAAAAAAATCCTATAGAATCCAATGCTAATTCGTCCACTTCCTAACTTGTCCATTTGGTCACTTTCACAGGGTGGTGGCGAGGCGTCGCGCTCATGCTAATAATTTCAAGATGGAGGTGGGACATAGTGTGATCTCGTGTTCAAAACGACCAAAGCCGGTATCAACCGGTGAAATGGCAACGCCGTATTTCTGTGTATGAGGCAGGCTACCACAGAGAGATCTCTGAAATTGCTTGATTCGGCAACGTGCGAGAGTTGTGTTAGAGGGATCAAATAAGAAGAAGAATCAGAAAGTGAACAAATTAGGAATTGGCGGTTATGGAAACTGTCAAATTACGAAGCCAATTTGGGAAGTAGACAAGTTAAGAAGTAGCCGAAGTCAACCGGAGGAAGCCTAAGATATCGTTATTATTTTTAAAATGAATCTGAAACTCTAATGTGGACTATATTTGTAGCTTGAACTTTAGTAAATTACCGGAGAACTTAAAGTCTAATGTTTCTAACGTATCTGCTTTTCGGTAGTATATCCCTGTTGTTAATCAAAATATAACTGGGCTATGGGGCATAAGCAGTTGGCGGCACAAAACCACCACCTCATTATGCAAAACACCGGCATCTCAATACATATTCAGTGAACATTAGCGTCTTTGTCTCGACTCTTAAATAATCGGTGCAAAGGTCATTGTTCAAAGCCAAAGTATTCATGAGATATTTATACTATTTTTGTCACCATTAGCCACGGAATAAATTAAACTTTACTTTTATACTTGATGCTGGAATTTTGGGACGTCAACGCTAATCGGTTGAGCGTGCAAGGTTGTGTTTAAAATATTCATAGGCCTTTTATGAGCTCTTTGTCGTAACTGTTAGTTGCGAAAACAGAATGGCAGGCTTAGTCCCAAATTTTTTTAAGGATTACTCAATGTAGACAGCTTAAAGATTGAAGAAAGATTATATTTAATATAATTTAAGCGTTCCTCGTTTATTTTTAGACATTATGATAAAAGCACGAGTATCATATAATTCACAACTTTATAAAAATGGTTAAGAATAATTCATATATATGTAATAAAATAGTTTGCTTCATTGAATTAATAAAATTCTCTTAGGAGTCAATGATCATTAAATAGTTATGTCGCTAATTATTCCCTTGGTTCCCTTTACCACCTTTATACCCTTTAAATCTTATACCAGAACGAAAACGATAAACATTTATGTGTGAAAATTGCTAAATTATTATGAACGTTGATAATAGGGTGCACTGAAAAATTTTAACACTCAAAAATAACAATTTACATTACGAACAAATATAAATTTTATATTTTTACTAGTTAACCCGGCAAACGTTGCTCTGCGAGTACTTACAAGCTTTAATAGGCTACGGTAACTGCTTTACATCAGGTAGGCCGTATGCTTGTATGACTTCCGACGTTGTATAAAAAAAAAAGATATAGATTTAATTTTGATTCAGGCTGAGCACGCATGTCCAAGAAATTATATTTCGAAAGACATAATCTGAGACAATCTGATTTTCCCCCTCCAGCACCCCGCCAATCCTAATGACATAATTCTAAGAAGAGGAAGATATTTTATAAAAATATTGCTATTTAATTCCATTATCAATATATATTATCAATATATAGAGAAAATAATTCTAATTTAAATAACAAAGTATTCAAGGACCAATAATAGTAGTAAGGGCAAATAGAACAAGACAACCTAAACGTCCTTCTTAAGTCATTCCTTTCACAGCTGACTATATTTTATCGTGTCTATAGCTAGCTACTAATTTAACATTGAATTTATATCTGGCTATCCAAAAAACATAAACATTCACAAATATACAGTCTAGCTGATGCTAGAGAGTTACGAGTGACGTGGATTTTAATTTTTTATGGAAGTTTTATTCATATATAGCGAGCTGCGAGAGCACGAAATTCTTGGTGATCTGATAAACTAATATACACATTTTTGCATCGATTCGGCTTACAACATTCAATTCTCTGTAAGAGAGGTAGGGCGCACAAAAGTAGTCCGCCTGGGGAAGTACCTCCACCTCACAGAAAACCGCAGCCAAATAACAACTCCCATAAGGGTTGTTTTGTTCCTGAGCGTGAGTGAAGTCACCAGTAAGCTTCTAAGGAGTTGCTGTGTTAACAGCACAGGTAGCATCGCGCGAGTGATACTTAATGTATTGCAAGCGTTCATAGCCTACGATAACCACTTTACATCAGGCGGGCCGTATGCTTGTATGCTTCTCGACGTTGTATAAAAAAAATGCCCGGTTGATATTAATCCGTGTACATAAGTACAAAATTTTTATAAAGTTATTTTTATAAAGCTTTACATCTATAGGAGCAAATGAAATTTAGTCTTTATTGTCACTAGGAGCTCCTGTAATCATAGATTACGATGACTCAGCCGCGAACGAAATGGTCAGTCGCCATTCCTCGCTAGTTGTTCTCTCAACTCTATGCTAAAGTGATTTTGTTGGCAAAAATGCCGTTTTTTATAGTAAATCATGTGGGTGTGAACTAAGGGACCACACTAGTATTTCGCAAAATAAAAATCTTAGGATTTAGTAGTAGACTTAAAACAATTGTAGAACAAATCTCGGAATTTGTAAACAAATATATTAAAAACTACAGCTCTTAATGTGTGGTCCTTCAGTCCTCACAGACCATTAGCCAGATCTCGGATAGTATCTGAAAAATTAAGGCATTGTGACTGCAGACATTTAGTAAAGAATTTGTAAAGATATTTACTGAATAACAGAGCATCACAAAGCATCAAATATAACCAATATATAACTACTAAACTATGGTCCCTCATTCCACACAAGTAAGATAAATATTTTAGTGAATATTACAGAGTCAAATGAATAAAATCTTTCTTTTTCTACATAAAGTTTTAATAGGAGTCTTAATACATTTTGTAAAAAAGAAATGGAAAAATGTATCGACGCAATTGGAAGATAGCGATAATTAAAACGGGTCCCTCAATCCTCACCTCCACTGACATATGTGCATGTACTAGCTGCTAGACGAGAGGAATATCAGAAAGTCTAGTATACTTGACTTTTGGTAAAAAGTTTCTACTAAATAATAGGTATCTAAAATTGTGCATTTCTTACCTCTTAGCTGAGATAATATTATTTTCTCTAATCCTATGAATACTGATGGAGTAGTGGTATATGGGGACTGAAGGACAGCGCTTTAAGGGATGTAGCTTTTAATATGTTTGTTTACAAATTTCGATATTTGTTCTACAATTGTTTTAAGTCTACTACTAAATCCTACGATTTTTATTTTGCGATATACCAGTGTGGTCCCTAAGCTCACACGCACATAGTAAATCGACATCTGTCAGATCAAGTTTGCCTAGGCCGCAGCAATACTAATTTCGTCACATTGGCTTCTGGAATCAACACAAAGCAATGTTTGAATGAATCGATTTTCAATAATTCGATTATATAAGTTACATATTTTTTTTATTACAAATATAAAGAAATAAATGTGGCATTTAGGGAAACCCAGTGCTACCTCAAACTACATATTTTAATCGATTTCTGTAAATGTGTTCCGAATAATAAAACCGGAAGTAAATTCACTTACATGAGTAGAGAGTAGATCCTGACTCATCAGAGCACCGAGCTCTGACTTGATCCTTCTCCTAGATCCTTAACAATAAACCATCATGTAGCCACAAATTACTGTATGTTATGTTCTGAGTTGGCGAGCGCTTATTAGCTGTTCCACCTCGAAGAATTACACCCTGGTGCGAGAGCTTATTAAGCGCTCAAAAGCTGTTCTCTCCGTCTCCTCTTATTAATCGCAGTCTCGAAGTAGACGATTTCGTCGGTAAGGTCGTGAGGTCCAGGACCGTAAGTTGCCCAAAAACGTATCTATGATGGGTGCAAATGGGGTCGGTTGACATCCAACCGCTACCATAGAGAAGGTAGCCTCTGATTGGTCCGTTTGAAGTAGATCAACAATTGCTGCTGTGGATTTGTATAAAAAATGACGTAAATAGTTTGCAAATCTGCCAGCTAAGGGGTTAAGTGAGGGTAAGGCAACTGTTGACAGAGTGGAGCTACGTTTGTAGCCGAGAAGAGACACACGCACACAAATATATATAGAAGAAACATGTACCTGTAGAAGAATATCCGACTAAGGGCGCGTAAGACTCGTACACATGAAGAAACCCGTTGAATTCACTAATTACTTTTTACTTTCATTATTTGATGGCCATAATAATACACAGTCTGCGAAAATTTTAGGTACTTACCTATTACGGTTCTATGATAGACAGATATACAGGCAGACAGAAACACACATACGGACAGACAGATGGACTGATAGGCGGAAAAACTGCAGAGCCTTAGTAATTGGTAGTCTAAAAACAAACCTCCGGTCGCTTGTGCCGTCTATCCTAGAAAGTTATTCAACATAGAAATTTTCAATTAAACTTGGTATGATGTTAGGAATTTATGGCGCATACTAGAGATCATAAAATTTTGCTGGTGATAAGACCCTCGACATTTTAAGCAGTGACCCCGACGCCTGACTGCTGAAATAATGTAATTACAATGTCAGTCGTTGTTTGTGTCTGACTGCTCGCGGCATTGTACTCGTAGCTCTCAAAAGAATACTCCGATTTCAATGTTTTTTATTTAAGTTAGTATAGTGGGGATAATCCTTACCCATATTTTTGAAATCATGCGACTCGTAGCGAGAAAGATTGAGATACTTTTTTAATGACTACTTCAAATATACATATATGAATTGTGAAAATGTATTTTATTACATCAACAGATATTCTTATATTCTCTCCATCGATGATCGTTTATGAACTATACTAACTACTTATATAACGAAATAGCATCACAATATTAAAAAACAAAATATTTAATAGATTCTGGCGTTATTTTGCGAAAGTCAAATTTACATGCAATTTGATGCTTTGCTAACCTGCTTTGTGTGCTTGCGCCACCAATTAGTTCATGCGGCCTAGCGCCGGCCGGCACCCACCCACTACTGTTAGTAAGTGCAACATGCCGACGGCTGCTGTGGTCGTCCGCCATCTGGAACAGAATCCGTATGCGCATTCGCTGCGACATGTGTTTCGCCTTTCGCGTTTCACTTACTACAGTACTTGTAGCATGTTATTCTTATGATTAACGTCTACAACGCATAATGATGCCTCGTGGAGAGGCGAAACACGTGTCGCAGCGACGACCAGGCCAGTCGTGGCAGCGATGGTGGTGGTGGCATGCGGATTCTGTTCCAGATCCCTGAATCTTGCAAAGAGATAATCTTCTTTAGTAGATAACATAGATAGATAACACTTTATTCATTTTATTTAGTCCTACTTCTTTATGAATATAGGTGTGCTACGGTATAGCAAACACACCCACATAGACAAATACCTTTGCTGTTCATGTAGGTAGATGAAACACGTGTATGTAAGGTTGGCTTTGGCTACTAAGGTTGTGAGCCGCTTACAATCGCATACATCAATAGAACCGGCTAAATGCGAACGTCCACATGTATGGAACCCTTCATGTTCCGTGGCATTATAAATTATTTAAAACAATATGTTTTTAAAAACAATTAAGTAAATGTATAATAAAAATGAATTGACGGTGTCAGTATTTGTTGTTTAAAAATAGTATGTATAGTACCATCATCATCATCATCATCTCAGCTCGTTTAAGCAGCAGCTTTAAGCAATGACATCTTATATATCAGGGTGACAAATATTTATTTGTTCCGGTTTACGTATGGAACCCCAATAAAAATAATTAAAATGGACTAAATAACCCACATTCGGATTTGGGTCAGCATTCTGCATAATATATCCAAATTTCAGATTTTCAACTAATTTCGTTTACCTGAGATATGCTGACTGATGAAAGAACAGACAGCAGAGGGACAGGAATGGGTGAACTGTTTGTTCTATGAGTATGGAACTCTAAAAACTTGTTCTGATTACATAATAGTAAATTCAATATTATTGTCTGGGACAACGGGAGTCAATGAAATACGAGATATGAATTATTTATATGCAATGTCATCTCAATCAATTCGGACAACATTCTCGTTTCATATAATGTTGTAGTATTTATATCTTTCGGAAGCGATACAGTTTTGGCAAGAATTCAAAATGAAAGGTTATTCACGCACTCTATCAAAGTATATTTCAAAAATACAAATTCTTATGCGATAAGAAATAGTAAGTATTTCTTGTCGTACAAGAATTTTTATTTTAATATTTGATTTATTAAATTTGTTATTTAATAAATCATGTTATCTGTAATTTGCATACGAAATAAAATTATGCGGTGGTGGCATTTTGCCTATTGGTAATAAATATTTCCTAAAACATATTTTGACAAACGTAAATCCTAACACAGGTATTATTTTCGTAAGAGTCCTTTCGCCCCTATTCACAGTACCCACTCGCCCCTGGACACGGGCATAATGCATGTTACCCTATCCCTATACATATATATACAGATATACATATATATATATATATTAATTTATTAAAAACAAAAACGATCGTTATATACTTTGAAACCAACCATCCGAAAAGCGAAGCGGTGCCGGGCACAGCTAGTATATATATAAATATATTTATTTTTCTACACCTAATATATATATATATACGGTTGTGGTTGTGGTATATATATATATATATATATATATATATATAGGTGTAGAAAAATATGCACTACCACAACCGTGTCGTAACAACAAATTCAATGCTGCACTATAAATGTTATTAACATTTTTGTCACTCTTTTATCAACCTAATATAGACTGATTAATGTTTAATTAAGATTGAAATTCTAATCGGTTACTACTATTGTTTAATATAATACTAGTCCTTATTTTACATACTTTAGATTTTTTTCTTTCTATTTATAGAGTTTATCATGCCTATTTATAGAGTTTATCATGTTTTTTTTATGTCGTTGGATCTGTATTAATACTGTATATCGGTATATTATTCGATGAAAACTTCCAGTTTTTTTCGGCATTTTCAACAATTATCGTCATATTTCAACCGATTTACACGAAACATTAACATACACCTAAACCTTCCTCAAGAATCACTCTGTTTATTGGTGAAGACTGTATGAAAATCCGTTCAGTAGTTTTTGAGTTTGATAGACAGACAGGAGCGGCGTGGGACTATGTTTTATAATATGTAGTGAAGTGCCTCTATATATACTACACATTAGAGATTCTGCCTTTTACATACATTGTCGGGATGCAGACGGTATTACTAAAGTAAGGTGATTATTATTAGCCTATGAATGCTTGCAACACAAGGGGTATGGCACGCGCATTTACTTGTAAGTTCACTCACTCGCAGAAACGAAAGAACCCTCAAGGAATTTTTTTGCTGCGTTTTTCTGTGAGGTAGAGGTAAATCGCCAGTCAGGTTGCTATGTGCACCCTATCACTCCACCTACCTTCTGATGTCAACACTAAACATAAAGTTGCTTAACACAAATTTTAACACAAATTTTTCAAATCAAAAGTACGAGTACATGCTGTGAGAAATAACTTGCGCTGCAAACATTGCTTGTGTTGCTTTTGAATTAGAAATAACTCAATCAAACGTAACGGAATGCTAATAGAAGGGGCGGATTGAAAACTGGATGCATATTCATTCAGCAAACTAATTTGATATAACAGTTGAATTCTTTTGCAATAAAAATAGATTAATGCCTATAGCAGAAGTTTGATGTAGATGCTGAATGATAGAATATAATACACTTTTATCAGATATGGCGGCCTCAAATTTTTTCGATATATAATTGTCTGGACAGATTAATTCACACGTACGTCGAGTCGGGGTAAGACTTTTGTATCAATAAATAAATCAATCACATTCAGAGCATGGAACTGGAATTTTGTAGCCATTTTTGGACGGGTGCGCGTGGGTACTAGCTTAGTCCTAGGGACTTTGTTCAGCAGTGGATGGATGTAGGAGCCAAGGAAGGCCAAGACTTAGCTACCATGACCAAATTGGTCGTGTTCTATCAGAAGGTGATGTCAGGAGCCCTAGAAACCGTCGAGCATGCATGAGAAGAGCAATGCATGTTAAGGAAGCAAGTGAGGTATGTAAGGATCGAGTCTCCGCAAGGGATTTGGCGTGAAGTTATAGACAGATAGTCTTTGTTCAGAAATAAGCTGCGCCTGTTAACGACGACGATTTCTGGTTTTAATACTGACGTGGGCATGTACGGCTAAGTTTGTGTTTTCGGATATATGCACATATTTTTAATTAATATTTGCTCGGTGGTGAAGGAAAACAACGTGAAGAAACCCACGCGTCCAAGAAACCATATTTCAAAAGACTTGTGACCTAACCTAAGAAAGACCTGGTCTTCCTCTCTCACCTCTCAGTATATTTATGAGAACATAATGTATGCTCGTAAAAATATAAATTCGTTTTCGAAATGTACTGAAAACCTTAGAAGCAGGAATAGATTGCGTCTGCCAGTACATCGGCTTGCTAAGAGTAATAGATCTTTTTTTTTAATTGTATTCGATTCTATAATAAATTACCTGAAACAGTTCTGACCTTGCCTGACAATATGTTCAACATCAAAAAAAAATACTCTATGTAAGAAGGGTTATTATAGAATCGATGAATATCTAACTGACAGAGATGTATGGAAATGATTCAGCACATGAATTAATATAACTTTAATTGTGTCACTTGTTATCACTATATGTACACTCATATCATTATATTTATTGTAATATGTATAAGATGATTTGAAAAAAAGACCTATATTGGCAAGTTTCTTTTAACATTTCTTCTTCGCCAACGGTCATTTGAAATGCTGGTAGATTAAAAAAGAGAAAAACGTAAAAAAGTGATAAGATATAATATTGAAAATGCAAGACGTGTCTAAGGCAAATAAAGAAATTTTATCTTTATCTTTCTCTCTGGTTTGTGGAAGTCTGATATCAATCGCTCAATATATATGTATTATTGTAGTATATTATTATATTATATATAGTATTTAATGTCTTGTTTTGATTAACGCGCCTACATACATGAGTCTCGTTGAAAATGTGGTTATAATGGTCCGTTATATAAATGAATTACTCTACGGATTACGTTGAAATTTGTTTGTAGTCTATACTTAATTGTAATTATTAATATACTATATTATTATTAGACAGATTTTATGTATAAAAGCAACGACATGTGTGATTGTCCTTTAGTGATATTTAAATGGAGTTACGAATCGACGTAGTTTTTAACCGACTTCAAAACAAAATGAGGAGATTATCCATTCGGTCGTGTTTTTTTTTGTAGGTTTGTTATTTCAGAACTTTCGTCATTTTTATTCCGAGAACTCTTAAGTTGTAGTATAAACTTTCAGCCGAAGGTTTCCCAAGAAACTACAGCATGGAGGTCTTTAAGAAGTGATTAGAAGTCTTGAAGTACATACATAGTGGGCATGAATAGTATTATACAGGGTCGGCAACGCATGAGTAACACCCCTGGAGTTGCAAATGTCCACAGGTTATGGTAACTGCTCACCATCGGATAGGCTGTACGCTTGTTTTCCAAATTAATGGTATAAAAAAAATGGTGACCGTAAACATGGTTTAATGTCATTTTTTTTTAGTTTCCAGGACCAATATGGAGGGGTATCCTTTTGATTAAAACAATAAAATCAAATCGGTTTATAAATGACGGAAGTTCTGAAGTAACAAACCTAAAAAAAAAATAGACCGAATTGATAGTCTCCTCGTTTTGTTTTGAAGTCGGTTAAAAATTACGTCGATTCGTAACTCCATCTAAATGTCACTAAAGGACAATCACACATGTCATTGCTTTTATACATAAAATCTGTCTAATAATAATATAGTATATTAATAATTACAATTGAGTATAGACTACAAAGAAATTTCAACGTAATCCGCAGAGCAATTCATTTATATAACGGACCATTATAACCACATTTTCAACGAGGCTCATGTATGTAGGCGCGTTAATCAAAACAAGACATTAAATACTCGTACATACAAATGAACCCTTTGCAGATGAAACCCTCGACATACGTAATTGCCATTTCATTGAGTGCGCAATGATATAGCATGTAGGCTACATAACGTAGCACAACTGCTACGGGGTGTAGCGCTTTTATCATATTGTAGCGTCTGTACGAGCTACGCTCCGCGCTGAAGCAAAATTCGCTAATTTGATTAAGGAAGAGAGTCTTGTTTTTGTAGTTCATGAATTGAAATCTTGGAGTAATTAATGAAAGAAATTAAAGGCTCTAATATTGTTTATAGCTCTAAGTTACCAAATGAGCTTACGACCTATCTGATGGTAAGCAGTTATCGTAATTTATGAACGCTTGCAACTGATACCCTTGGTGGGTATCAATTGTGCGCTGCCGACTCTGTAATAAATAGCCTCTACACGTCCCTTTTGAAGAGCTTTATGATGTAGTCCCTGGGGAAAATCTCGACAGGAAGTTCAAGAGATGTTAATTAATATGTAAAATAAGACATTATGTTGAGCGATGATTAAACATTCTAAACATAAGCCTGGCATACATAGCCACTTCTTAATTTTGGTGTTTTACTTCAGGGCTAGATATTCATATCTAATTAAAAAAGATTAGGTATACGTGTGTCGGAGGTCTCCTTATTTTTTTTTTCTGTTACAATTGTTTATATTTAGAAGTGTTTCGCTGTATTCTTAGCTGTCGCTTCATTCGAAAATCACACAACTCGCGGTCTGTACGCAATTAGAGAGGGTGTCACTCTCGTTAATATAGGTCGTGGAATGATGTACGCGTCTGATGTTCAAGTACGTACAGTTTTAAAATAGGTGTGGCATTTTAACAAAGTTATTCTCCTTGTACAGTAAGTGACTATAGTAAACGCTTAACCTATGCCTGTTTCCACCCGTGTGGTATGAAAAGAGTCTACCGAACTTTGTTAACAAACAAAAACATATAGAACGTCACAGCTATATTTACTCGTGTGGTTTGGTTGTATATTTCGGTCCAGACAATTAAACATATTCGAGGACGGAACTCGGCTATAAATTTGTCGTCTGCGTTGAGAAATGGTATTAGTTGATATAACAAAAAAGGGGCCGACGCATTTCACTTTGAGACGACACAATATTGCGAATATCTTAGCAGTATAATCGCCTTATCTGCTGTGTGACTTACACATACATGATACGGAAAATCTCGTGTTGTGATCAAATAGCTATATATGGCAATACGTGTTTGGCTTTTTTGGACGGAGCAAGTAATATGTTTTTAATTTCAGTCGCTCATATATTTTCTTATATAAGTATAGATATATTTATGCATACGTATTATATAATGTGTATATATTTATGTATCTATTTTATACGTTATCTATGGATATTGTCCTTTTGTTTATGTGCGCTTTTATTATTGTGTTTATACATTATGTATACACGTAATATTTTCGCATCTTATTTCAAGGCTGCGTCTCCTACTACTATTTGAGATTGTAAGTGAATTTTATTTTAATAATTGAAAAACAATAAATTTTGCATGGCATTGGCATGTAGAAAGGATGCGCGTTGAAAGTATGAGTGGAAGAATGTAGGAATGAAGGCCAAAACTCACCTATCATGAGCAAAATTTTTGTGCTTTATCAGAAGCCCTAGGAACACGCAGCGAGCGTGCATGATTTTATTTCTTTTTATACTTCGTCGGGAGGAATACAATCATACGGCCCACCTGATGTAAAGCGGGTACCGTAGCATTTTAACGCTTGAGATATATTAAGTATCACTTGCGCGATGCCTCCTCTGCTGCTTACACAGCAACTACCTGGGAGCTTACTGGTGACCTCACTCACACGCAGGAACGCAACAACCCTCTAGGGAGTTGTTATTAAGCTGCGGTTTTCTGTGAGGTGGAGGTACTTCCCAAACGGGCTGCTCTCTTAAAACATATAGACTAAAACAACCAGACATGTTCATGCACACAAATGTTTGCGTTGTGTGGGAATCGAACCCACAAGCGTTGGTGTTAAAGTCGCGTCATTCACGACTGAGCCACCGAGCTCGTCAAAATAACTATGAATGCTAAATCTGGCGGAAAAATATAGATAGATAAACATATACAGCATTATTTTCTGTGCAGTCATAAAACAGATCAATTTTTTTGCAAACACCAATTTTTACAGAATGCTTTGCAAAACGTAAAATCTGGTCTGGTGTATAGCTGGGCAACGCCTTATGTAGCAGGCATTAAGAGGGTGCGGCAGCGTAAGTAGTACCCTCAATTAAAGGTTATTCCTTAACGGCCTGTATCTGTTGATTACTGGGTACAGGCTTTCTGTAATACATTCCATCGTAAATATGATACACGACTTTTGGCATCCAACCAATCTCGGCCGCTTATTTGTGATCTTGCCCATCTAGAAAAGGGATGCCTAACGCTATGCCGCCCCACATACGACGTACACTCTAGAGCTTTTCTGACCCGTCTGCATACTTGACACTGAATGTCACCTTGCTCATTTTGAATACATCGTTTTGATTCTTTTTTGAATTCCATTTAAGAAGGAATCAAATCTTCCTCCAGATGTCCTTCCTTCAAAGACATCCCAAACATAGTTTTCTTTATCGTTTACTGTCTGATGTTCTATAAGTGACCAAGCTCCACAGTTAGACGATGACGATGACGAGCTCGGTGGCGCAGTGGTGAAACGCGCTGTTACGCTACTTTGACACCAACGCTCGTGGGTTCGATTCCCACACACTACAAACATTTGTGTGCATGAACATGTCTGTTTGTCTTGGTCTGGGATTTGCTATGTATAATAAGTATGTATTTACAAAAAAAAAATATTAACGTATGTTTATCAGTTGTATAGTACCCATAACACAAGCTTCGCTTACTTTGGGGCTAGATGGCGCTGTGTAATTTGTCCGACAATATTTATTATTATTTATTATTATAAGTTAGGGTGCAAGTAGCTGTATCGTACATATTTACGCGGTGATAAAAAGATGTCACAATTTCGAAGCTTATGTTGTCTTTAATGATCCTAAAATTAATGAAAGGCCAATAGAAACCTTATGTAATAAGAATGATTTAATCATAAGTTTCCACTCTACGGAATACAACGGTATACAACGGGCATAAAGCAAACTAAAACATTAACGGTAGTTACAACGCTCTAATATTATACATGCAATATAGTATGACTGTGAATCTATCTATCTGTCCGTCTATATGACACATTTTCAAGACTAAACTATTAAACAGATCTTAAGTAAATTTGGTATAGAAGAGATTTTACTGATATATAGATGCGGTGAAGACGCAGGAAGATTTTACGTTAGATTACATAACTACATCTTCCTTATAGTCGGTTGCAGAACTTCGGGACAGTTGCGGCTGCACTCGTTAGTGTTTCGTATTCGACGGGTAAGACAGGAAACCTATTTATGCTGTCTACGCGTCCGAGTATCACAGATCACTAGAAAAGAAATACGTTATAAAAAAACAAGAAAATAAGATTTTCTCAGCTCTTTTAGATAACACAAACTTTGACACACCAATACATAATAATAAAATCAAATCCTGGATATTCATTTTATTTTTACGACGTCGGGAGACAATCACACATACAATTCACCTGATTTAAAGTGGTTAGGAAAACATTATAGCGTATGAACCCTTGCAATACAAGAAGTATCGCTCGCATGTTACCAACTACGACTCTAACACAGCAGCTCCTCAGGAGCTTACTGGTAACTTTACGCCACGTACAAGAATACAACTAACCTCTGTGATGTGGAGATTGTTCACGAGACGGACTGCTGATAAAACAGGCAAACTCACTAGTCCGACCTTAATCCTAATTAACGTGTTCCCTCGTTGCGTTCTCCCTCCGCCCACTCTAGAGCTCGCTCCAATTCCTCTTTGGTGCTCCTACGGGCAACCCACGCATGGGCGAACCTTCGGAAGGGCGCGAAATTTTCCGCCGATGATAAAAGATTCGATTGTGTTATTATCACTTGTTCGGTGGTGAAGGAAATCATTGTGAGGAAACACGCACGTTAAAGAAATTATATTATTATTAAGAACGGTCAGGTTTTTTTTTATACTACGTCGGGAGTCATACAAGCATACGGCCCACCTAATGTAAAGCGGGTACCGTAGCCTATTAATGCTTGAGATATATTAAGTATCACTCCCGCTATGCCTCCGCTCTGCTCTGCTGCTTACACAGCAACTCCTTGGGAGCTTACTGGTGACCTCACTCACACGCAGGAACACGACAACCCTCTAAGGAGTTGTTTTTTGGCTGCGGTTTTCTGTGAGGTGGAGGTACTTCCCCAGACGCCACGGGCTGCTTTGATGCACGCTACCTCTCTTAAAACAACCAGACCAAGACAAACAGACATGTTCATGCACACAAATGTTTTCCTTGTGTGTATTCCCTCGGGATCTGACGGCAGTTGCTCCATGTTAAAATCTGTATCTTTGCCAAATCCTTAGGTTTAGATAGCAGATCCCGCTAATGCTAATGAATAAAGAAACGGAATAGCGCTAAGAAGTAGTGGAGAAAATGCAAGGCCCCATCCAGCTCTACTCCAAGCACTAACCTGGACTAGTTACATCATCAGCGTACGCTTCCATTGACCCCCTTCGAGAGAGGCAGATGCAGCCTATCCTCATCATCCATCAGAATGTTTCACGTTATCGGCCCGTGAAGCCTGCGGATACCCCATAGTAGAGGTCTTATACAACACCTTGACCCAACGAAGAGACCCACTCTGCACCATGAGAAGAATTCCGTCAGCATCTTACAGATGTAAGACGGATATCCTACCCTCTTCGTCTTGAACAGCATCATCGGCTACCATGCATTGTTGAATGTCCCTAAGATATATAACGTATGCAACTAAATATATAATGTATGCAACTAATACAGAAATGCTCGTTTTCGCAGGATCTCCTGTAGCGCCGTAACTGTTGATTTGTCTGGAGAAAACCCGTGCTGGTGCTCGGAGATTCCACCAGTAATCTATGCAACATCTTAGAATAAAGCACTCTAACAGTTTTCCACAGATCGGCAAAAGCGTGATGTGACGGTATGCCTTTGAATCGCGGAGTGGCTGTCATTGTTCTTGAGCAGCATTATCAACATTTCATCTTTCATAACATTAGAGAATATCCCTTCAGTCATACATGCCGCCAGCTCCAAGTGAAATTCTCTCGCTGCAGCAGCCCAAATAATTTTCCAAATTTCCGTGCTTACGTCCATTCCTGGAACAGTGTTTGGAAAAGTCTTAACTATTACTCATCTTCCTCGGCAAATTTAAAATACAAATCTAAGAGAATATCGGATTAACAAAACAAGCGTCAGTCTACGCTGGGAACTAGTAAGCGACATCCGGTGTGCATCTCGGCGCTGTTCTTTTTCTGTGTGCGGTGTGCTCCACAGTTCCGTGTCAGTGTTGGGCAGCAGGGTGACCTCTCTTGCCGTATACATCAGCGCTTGGACTTTCTGCTGCATCCACGTACACTAGTATCTGCTGTCGTAATTATCCAAAAACAAGTCAGCCATCAGTGGATTAAGAGGGGACCCCATTGCAAACACTTCTTTTTGAAAATAATATTTTTTATCAAATTGGAAATAATTTTGAGACATGGAAAGTCTTGTCAGTCGTAATATGCCATCTGTCTCGCCAGGATGAATGAATTTATTTTCTAAAGAGTACTTCAGGTTTTTTTGACAATCCTCGTAAGATACTTTAGTAAATAAACTTTCGACATCAAGTGAAATTAATTTGGAAGAAGGGGTAGTGTTACGTTTTTAATACTATCTATTAAATGTAAACTATTTTTAACACTGTGTTTTGGCTCATAAGATATCCTTTCACGGATATGTACATTAAAAAATTTTGCCAACTCATAGGTTATAGCGGCCTTAGACATTCTTTGTGAAAATTTCAACTATCCTATTACGATTCAAAAGGTACAACCTTGTGACAGGGTGGATAGTTAAACGTACAGCCATAACAATAGGGTCCCATTGGCAGCAATTGAATACGTAAACCAAAAATACAATATTTTTTGACACTGGGTTAACATGCGTTAATTCACTACCGTGCCACCGAGCTCCTTTAATATAGGGATTGGTTGTGTATATTTATTTATCATTGGAACGGGAAAAATTGTATCAAACAAATGTATGAATGAACATTATCTGTCTGTCTTGGTCTGGGTGTTTTTGAGAGAGGTAGGGCGCACCAAAGCAGCCCGTCTGGATAAGTATGGGTGAGCGTTGTTGTGTTTCTGCGTATGAGTGAGATCACCAGTAAGCTACCAATCAGTTGCTGTGTTACCAGAAAAGGTTGCATTGCGCGAGTATACTCGATGTATTTCAAGCGTTCATAGGCTACAATAATCGCTTTACATCAGGTTGGCTTTATGCTTATACGCCTTCCGATGTTGTATAGAAAATTAGAGGTTTAATGTTGCTAAAAGTTGTTAATACTTTCCATGTATATTATAATCATGATAAGAATGTTCAAAATCCAAGTAATAAACGGGTCTAATGTTTCTATAAAAGTTAATTCTATAGCAGCGGCTGACCTCCACAAAAGTAAACATTAGGACATGAAGCTGTGGGAGTAACTGAAATAAACTGCACAGTAGCTACTGTAGTCAGTTGTCAATTTTTTTCTGTATACTTAGGTCCATTGAAATTTTAAATGCACTGTAATTCCAAGAAATGCAACGTCATTGCCAAGTTTTAATGCACTTTTATTTAGAACGGCTTCTGTAATCGGAGGTCTTACATTCGGAACACTAAATTTTGTACATTTAGATTTATGCAATTTGATCTAACCTGCTTTGCGTGCTTCCGCCACCAATTAGTTCATGCGGCCTAGCGCCGGCCGGCACCCACCCACTACTGTTAGAACTTGGTACATGCCGACGCTGCCATGGCTGCTCCGGTAGTCTCTGCCTCGGCTGCTGCGGTCGTCCGTCATCTGGAACAGAAACCGCATGCCCCCACCACCACCGTCGCTGCCACGACTGGCCTGGTCGTCGCTGCGACACGTGTTTCGCCTCTCCACGAGGCATCATCAGGCGTTGTAGACGTTAATCGTAAGAATAACATGCTACAAGTGACAAATCCATCGCAGTGCCGTCCCTTATATTGAATTGAGGGTGGGGGTGGATGGTGTGAGCGAAAAGATATTTAATAGTGGGGAATGGTTTACGTCAGTCTGTTTGTTCATGAGAGTAATTTTAGAATTTTTATGTTTATTAATTTCTAATTGTTCCCTAATATTTAGTTTTAAACCTTTGTCTATGGTGTGTAAAATTTGATATGTATTAGTGGGGGATAAGTTATGTCCTTTGTCTATAAGATGCTCGGCGAAGTGTGACCTATCTGGGCGATTGTTTTTATACGCCGATACGTGTTCGTGAAATCGTGTTATAAAGTTACGACTAGTTTGCCCGATATAAACGTGTTCACATTCATCGCAGAACAGCTTATAGACGCCGGATTTTTTATTGGGCGGGATTTTATCTTTAGTGTTACAAAGTGACCTGAGTGAATTATGGGATTTGAGAGCAACATGTATGTTATTTTTTCTAAATATGTGAACTATTTTGTCAGTGATTTTACCCAGGTATGACAAACTCGCAGTGTATTTATTTGTCGAAATATATGGAACCGCGTACAATAGTCTGTTAATGATACTACTCGTCTTTTTACGCAATAATTTATCGATGGTAGATTTGGAATAACCGTTTGACTTCGCGATCTGATATATTACATCAAGTTCTTTGTTGTAATTATCCTTACTTAATGGAACGCTCATCAAACGGTGTATCTGTCTCATCTCATCTGTCTCGCCAGGATGAATGAATTTACTTTCTAAAGAGGACTTGAGGATTTTTAGACAATCCTCGTAAGGTACGTTAGTAAATAAACTTTCAACATCGAGTGAAATTAATTTGGAAGAAGGGGGTAGTGTTAAGTTTTTTATACTATCAATTAAATGTAAACTATTTTTAAGACTGTGTTTTGGCTCAAAAGATATCCTTTCACGGATATGTACATTAAGAAATTTTGCCAACTTATAAGTGGGAGCTCCAATGTACGACACAACTGGCCTTATTGGAATATTGATTTTATGTAATGTAAAGACGAGTAGTATCATTAACAGACTATTGTACGCGGTTCTATATATTTCGACAAATAAATACACTGCGAGTTTGTCATACCTGGGTAAAATCACTTACAAAATAGTTCACATATTTAGAAAAAATAACATACATGTTGCTCTCAAATCCCATAATTCACTCAAGTCACTTTGTAATACTAAAGATAAAATCCCGCCCAATAAAAAATCCGGCGTCTATAAGCTGTTCTGCGATGAATGTGAACACGTTTATATCGGGCAAACTGGTCGTAACTTTATAACACGATTTCACGAACACGTATCGGCGTATAAAAACAATCGCCCAGAAAGGTCACACTTCGCCGAGCATCTTATAGACAAAGGACATAACTTATCCCCCACTAATACATATCAAATTTTACACACCATAGACAAAGGTTTAAAACTAAATATTAGGGAACAATTAGAAATTAATAAACATAAAAATTCTAAAATTACTTTCATGAACAAACAGACTGACGTAAACCATTCCCCACTATTAAATATCTTTTCGCTCACACCATCCACCCCCACCCTCAATTCAATATAAGGGACGGCACTGCGATGGATTTGTCACTTGTAGCATGTTATTCTTACGATTAACGTCTACAACGCCTGATGATGCCTCGTGGAGAGGCGAAACACGTGTCGCAGCGACGACCAGGCCAGTCGTGGCAGCGACGGTGGTGGTGGGGGCATGCGGATTCTGTTCCAGATGACGGACGACCGCTGCAGCCGAGGCAGAGACTACCGGAGCAGCCATGGCAGCGTCGGCATGTACCAAGTACTAACAGTAGTGGGTGGGTGCCGGCCGGCGCTAGGCCGCATGAACTAATTGGTGGCGGAAGCACGCAAAGCAGGTTAGATCAAATTGCATATAGATTTGACTTTCGCAAAGTAACGCCTGAATCTATTAACATTTAGATTTGTTCAAATTAAGTATAAGGTTGTTTCAAGTAAAACAATTTAGATTAGCAGAGAGCCCATTTGCCCTTATCAATGATTTGATTTTTCCGGTTGAGGTTAAGTATACAGTCCTGTGCGTAATGTTATAAGGCTTTCTTTTACGTTTGTAGTACGGAACATTAAGAGAGGTAGCTTAAGAGAGGTAGGGCGCATCAAAGCGGCCCGCCTGGGGAAGTACATCTACGTCACAGAAAACCGCAGCCAAATAACAACTCCCTAGAGGGTTGTTGTGTTCCTGCGTGTGAGTGAGGTTACCAGTAAGCTTCCAAGTAGTTGCTGTGTAAGCAGCAGAGAAGCCATCGCGCGAGTGAAACTTAATATATCGCAAGCGTTAATAGGCTACGGTACCCGCTTTACATCAGGTGGGCCGTATGCTTGTATGCCACTCGACGTAGTATAAAAAAAACCCCTAATCGATTCACAAATGAGAACGGTATGGACTAGTTAAAATTATTTTCGTACGATTAAAAATGATCTTCACTACACATATCTAAAAGACCGACAAACGCAAGACATTTAAACAAGCTCTCTTTTTTTATAAAAGCGGTGCATCATGTAATATAAAGTTGTACTTTATCGTTCGTAAAAGGAGCTCTCACGATTAAATGTTGTTTTTGCGGGCTTTCGCAAACTGCATGTAAGCCAGATATATGAGTAAACTCTACTTAGTGAAACTATTTAACAATGGTACCTAAGTTGCGTTATTTTAAAAATAATTTCAGTCTACTCTACGTCTGCTAGAACTACAAAACGATTTTCGGATTTTTTCCTTTACTTGTGCTACATGACATTGCTTCTTACCAAATTTCATGATTCTAGGTCAACGGCAAGTACCCTATAGGTTTTGATTCCCTTGCGAGTGTCAAAATATGCGCATAAACAGCCGTATCTTTTGGTTACGTTGACTTAGTAGTTTTTTTTTTTTTATACAATGTCGGGAGGCGTACAAGAATACGGTCCATCTGATGTAAAGTAGTTACCGTAGCATATTAACGCTTGTAACATATATCACTCGCGCGATGCCTCCTCTGCTGCTTATACAGTAACTCCTTAGGAGCTTACTGGTGACCTCACTCACACGCAGGAATACAACAACTCTCTAGGTGGTTGTTATTTGGCTGCGGTTTTTTGTGAGGTGGAGGTACTTCCCCAGGCGGGCTGCTTCGATGCGCCCTACCTCTCTTAAAACATCCAGACCAAGACAAACAGACATGTGCACGCAAATGTTTGTCTTGTGTGGGAATCGAACCCACGAGCGTTGGTGTCAAAGTAGCGTCTTCCACGACTGAGCCACCGAGCTCGTCAAAAGTTTGATTTTTTCACTGCTTTAAGGGTTACAGACAGGTACACACCTGAGTATTTGATATTAATTTGATAGCTTCCCTCGTTCCTAAGAAAAGGTAATTGACAAACAGACAGATAGACGGACAACAAAGTGATCCTATAAGGGTTTAACTTTTCCCATCAAGGTACGGAACCCTAAAAATGGTTAGTTTAGATAAAAAGGTAACATTCTCATTTTTATGTATATTAGAGTTAAAGCAATGTGACAATATATGTTTTAGTTAGTCGGGATTTTGCTGCATGAGAGAATTATAACTAAGAATATCCGCAGTAGTACTAAAGTAACTGACATAGCCAAAACGATAAGCAAACTACTGCAGTACTTACGATGGACGCAGGTGACTCAGGATCGAGGCGAGTGACTCTCTAGAGGTAGAGAGGAGGCCTATATCCAGCAGTTGAAGAATACGGGCTTAAATGATGATGACAGAAATTTTAATCAACTACAGTTTATTTCTACATTCTTCAGGTAGCTGGGATATGGTTAAATACGAGTGAAAAGTGTGTTTTACAGAAATAATGTTTCATGTGTTAGCCAGAGTGTGAACGTTTACCGGCATTATTACGAGCTCTTGCAGTAGCGGGGCTTTTTAATCCGGATTTTTAATACACTTGCACGTGCGTTCACGCTAACACTCGACAATTTATTATATTGAGTGTGCTAATATCACATATACTTTTATGTTTGTTACAGTAAAAGTCATAAAGTAACATTCCTTGAAGTTCTATTTTATGGTTGTTTTAAATTAGTAAATTTGTGGACTGATAATTTACAGTAAACGAATCGTGTTGAAATGGGATGAAATTTCTTCTTCAACAAAGGAATTTCCGTTGAAGTTTTTCCCTTGAACCTGAATACTCTACATAAGTTACGGCCACCATAGACGATGAGTTCATTGGATCTAATGGCATGATAGATACTAAGGAATGAGGAAGTGTAGCAGGATTTTTCAAGCAACATCTATAAACGATCCTGATGTAAGTATGCTCTCGTAGCTTATAAACACTTACAATAGAAGTATTACTTGCACCTTACCTCGCCGCTGCTAACACAGCAACTCAGTAACTCCTCGGAATCATCTTAATAACTTTACTCCGTCGTAGGAAAACAACAACCCGCCAGAGAGTTATTATTTGGCGGTGACCTTCTGTGAGACTGAGGTTCTTCCAGTCGAGCTGCTTTGATGCACCCAACCTCCCCTCAAGTTCCGACTAGATCACATACGTTCTAATACATGATATGGCATCAGTACCCGCAAAACAATCACTGCTTTACATCTCTCGATGTCATCAAATATAGACGATATTACTGCGATGATCGATTTAGCGTAAGTAAAAAAGTAAAAGACGTCCATGGCGCACACGCTGTTTTCAACAAAGACGTGCCTATTTGCATTTTTGCAAAATTTAATTTTCCCAACAGTGTTAATTATTTAAAGAGTATTTAATAACTCCATCGATTAAGAAGCTTAAAATTCACTTATCTAATCACACACACGTACATATTTCTATCTTTTTACCAAGCCCATTATCACGCCAAAATTTCGCCACACGCTGCCAAATGTACTTGATCAATTTACTTTGATCATGCCTTTGGATACCGTTTACCAATCGTATGACAGTTATGTGGTAGCGCAGTACAGTTAAAAGCACAGAAGGAGAATTTTATATTTATTATGTATCCAAGCACAATACAAGCAAGCGTATACGAGAGCGCGAAAGCCAAGCATCAGAGAACTAAGCGGCGTGCAGTCGGCGCGATGAATAATTCTCGACTGGTATACGCGAATGCGCGGGCGCCGCGCGACCAACTACATACCTGTACAAGACCGGTTGGGACGGCACACGTTTCCATTGCGCGTCGCAGCTTAACCGACACCGACGAGTTGGTACGAGATTAATGTGTTTACGTGTGTTGTGTGGATGTATGCAAAGTACAAATATTGTAGGGTAGCCTACAGTTATAACGTATATTCTAAATAAGAGCTTTTTTTCGATTTGTAAAGGAGAAGATACTCGTAAGTAGTCGTCCGCTTAAAATCAATTCTGGTACGCAAGACAAATCTACACATGTTATATGCTCTATTACAAATACCAACGAACGTATCTTAATGTCCATTGTAATTATATTTGGTCTCATACTTTCTACTCTTTCGAGATTTGTCCTGCGTGATAAATGAAATAAAATTATATACAACTTCCCGCAAAATAATCACTGCGTACATCTCTCAATGGCATCAAATATAGTCTACAGACAATATTATGGCGCAAAATTTGTGGCATAACGCTTGCTAGCCGCGTTCGTAATGATGAAGTAAAAAAGAGAGTTGGTCTGTAAGAGAGTGTCGGTTTTAAAATAAGAAAGGGCATGCTACGTTGATCCGGACATGTAGAAATAATGCAGGATGAAAGAGTGACGAAACAGTTATACAATGTGAAAGTAGAAGGATGTAGGTGCCGAGGAAGACTAAGACTTACCAACCATAACCAAATTGGTCGTGTTTTATTAGAAGGTGAAGTCAGGAGCCCTAGAATGAGCGTGCATGAAAAGAGCTATGAATGCTAATTAAGCGAGTGAAGTGTGTAAGGATCGCAGCTTAAGGCGCTCGGTTCTCTCTACCTACCTGCAAAGGACCTGGCGTGAAGATACACATACATACATTTATTTAGACTAAGGTGAGGTTGAATCGAGTCAATAAGGCAGGGGATCGTGACACCCAACTCACTCACTCTCTGTTGTAATCTACACGTAAGCTGGTTAATATATTTTTGGCTATTTGTTAGTATTTTCAGTTCTACTGAACTTGATTGCCTTAGTAGTTGAAATGAGTAATAAAATTACTAAACCCAGTAAATTACCTAAGTTTTTGTACCCAACAAATTAATGCATGGTTCTTACGAATTAATTAACTTTTGCAAGTAGAAGTTTTGTGTTCGTTTACATTAGTTTGTAATCTAAACCTTACTATGTAAATGATATTTTATTCGTGATCAAGCATCATAAGCAGTTTCATTTGGATCAATAAATATTTCCGCATAACAAATCATGGATTTCGGAATAAATTAGTAGGTAATTAGTTATAGTTTAATTTACTCTAATAGTGGCAGAAACTGAAGAATTCGTGTACATAGAATAGTTTTTGTAATATTTGTGAGTTGATATATGAAAATGTTACAAGAAAAGTCTTTACATGTAAGAGAGGTGGGAAAGGTAACAATAACTTATTTCAGAGAGGAGGAACTCAGAAAGGATGTCACTAACGACGTGAGTGCGTCATGCTATGCTGACGAGGCGGTCAAGGTGACATCGTAAAATGGTATTTCCATCAAGTTTGCTACTATTTATCAATAGGTTTCCCACAATATAAAATTACATATTATAATTTATGCAATAATATCTGCTAATCCTATTACAATTAATATCTTGACTACATTATTGTACCAATAAAAAACGAGTTGCACTCCGGGAGTGCCGGCAGAAGTGAAAACTTGAACATTAACGTTGTGCATTTTTGAATATTTTGGAATAATTTCGGACGAATTGCTTTATTTATCAGTATAAAAGTACTATCATGTAAGTGGTAAAATACAATATTCATTTATTGCGCTATCGTACACAAACATGAAAATATATTACATTAAAAATTAACACTTTGGAACTATTACAATTATTTTACATTAAAACGTTTATCTCTCAGAAAAATCAACTTTTATCCATAATTTCAACGACTCACCATCATCATTACCAGTATCATTATTGCCAATCTCTAAAACTCAAACACACAGCGATGTTGATAAACCAAACAGCGATGTTGATAAACTACGTTGAACGAAACAATTTCATGGCGCTTGCAACGTTTTGGTCGCAAGAAAATAATGCACTATGAACGATCTAGCGCTTCATGTTTTAATTGTTTAATTATAGAGGGAACTAATGTTTTAGCGCTGCAGCGAACTTAAGTTCTATTTCTCACCAAAATCTTACGGTCAGGGTCACGTGCCCTGACGACCTGACGGCTTGACGCGAGTTTAGCATTTTTTACTCATCCCAAAAAGTGCACAACGCGGCTAAAGAAGTTTTCACTTCAAAAAATATACAAATTAAGAAGTCTATACGAGAATGATCAAAAAAATTGGCAGTCTTACTGCTAACTCAATTTCTACCAGGCAACCTTAATAGAGAAATTGAAAAATATATCGGCCCATAATAACATAAAGAAAAAGAGTTTATGTACTTACTTACACATACTAAGCATAAAATATATAGTCGCGTTTAATAACGTAAAAAAAATATTACAAAGATAGAGTGTCAAAAAAAGGTAGAATTGCTTGAAAAGTAACAGTTTTTAATAATGTATATACAGTTATCTCTTTCAAATAATGCCCTATATGGTATATTCGTTCAAACTTTTTATTGACATTGTACTGATGCCCTGTTGACCTAAACTAATTTTAATGTAATTGATAAGCAGCATAAGTATTATATTGCGGCCATCGTCTAAAAGTCTAAGTAACCTACGTAGTTCTACGTAACTACAAATTTGTATTTTACTGGAATCGATCATATATATATGTATATGTCTTTGTTCTTTTATTTTATAACACAGAATGAGTATTCGTCGAATCCAGTTACATTAATTACTTGTAAATAAGGGTACGAATCTGGGCGAAGGAGCGCGGACTTCTTCCATCCAATGCTTCTTCACAATGGCACTACGCATTAAAAAAAAGCGTTTATTCATTCTTTTGCAAAGTTAAATTAGCCTGCTGCGAGTCATCTCTCGTGTACGTAATCTATGCTGAGAATTTACAATATGACAACAATATATTTGATTTTAAAATAATGCTATGTGTTTATGATGACACTACTTACACTGCAATTTTAACAGGGTTTAAAGCAAAAAGTTTTTATTATAAATATTGTATTTTTTATTTTTTTGACCTTAAAACTTAAAACTAAATATTAGATGTTAGACATACATTTGATTTGGTTTAGCCACTAATGCTATTTTATGAACTGTTCAATCGTATTTTTAGGAACCGCATTCGAAAAAAGCGACAGACAAACACACAAACATGTTTGTCTGTCGCTTTTTTCGAATATTCGAATTTTGACTTCAGATACGGATTCAGCATAAAAAAGTAAAAAAGGAATGTTCAGGAACACCGTTCCTATCTCTTAAGAAACACGGTTAAAATGGCCGACAAATTAAATAAAAAATGAATTGTTATATAATTGACGAGCCAGGTGCTCCTCTGGCAATGTAAGCTTGTGCATTCTCAATTGGTTTATCTATTATTTTCACAGCCGGATTTTCCTTAGATGCAACCAGTTTAGTTTGCGCGTTTGTCGATTTAATTGGCAAAATTAATAATACAAAAGTGGCAGGCCAAGTCACGTCCATATCCAGCGTGTCACGTTCTATTATCTATTTTAGCATAGTCAGGAAACAAGCCTTTGTTACAACGTGAGGTCTAACAGTTGTGAATTAGATAGACACTCGGACTTTTCGAATATAATCAACGCAATCGCTGTTCGTGCTCACCCTGCCCGGTAAACCAGTTTATTCTAGATGATTTTTACAAACTGCGAATTCAGCACTAGATCTCGTTTCCCATGCTAGAAGCTCATCGGAAACAAATCTTTATTCAAATGATTAGTTTCATCACGCCATTAAATGACAGATTGACAAACAGACTAAAAAATTAATTGACTGTTTTAGCTTCTCTAAATGACATAACTCATCAGCATCATCATCTCCTTCATCGTGTTATCCCGTTTCCTAATCCATTAGCATTGGCCGGGTCCGCTGCTCCATGTAAAAAATCAGTATATAGCGTATATACTGATTTTTTACATGGAGCGACTGCCGTCGGGCCTCCACAACCGAGAGGGGAAACCAGATCGTTCTTAGGTCAGCTCTCACGTCTTTCGAAATATAATTTCTTGGTCGTGCGGGTTTCTTCACGATGTTTTCCATCACTGCCGAGCAAGTGATAATTACAAATATTGTTATATTACTAGTTGAAGAAAAGGGAGTATTAAAAGCGATACAAATTTAATAGGGCTATTTTACTATATAATAAATATAAAAAATGGGTTCACTATAAGTTCGACTATAAGGTCTTTAAGAACTCGCGTTTTAATTTGTCTAACCGGTATATCACTGATCGAATCACTGGTGGGTGCACTAAGTAGCCGCCGGCTATAGTGGTCGACGACTGTAGACGGCAGGTTAGCGTGCTAGCCAGCAAGCAGATCCAGACGTAGAAGTTGTGGGTAATGGTGGGGACCGCCTTACGGACCAACACTGCAGCGGTATCTTTGTCAGCCGCCGTAGTCTACAACAGGGGCTGCAGGTATTATAATTTAAGATTAGTTAGATGTCCGGAGATTATCGGGTTTGGAAAAGGCAGTAATATCCCGACGGTTCACCACGTAGCCCACAGCAGGAGGCTGGTGGTCTCAGACGTGGTGCACTGAATCTTTTCTTCGCCAGATCTTGCTCCAGACTTCCTTCAGACTCACTTTGTTTTCAGTTTTTCCTAAAATATCACATTTTGATATTTTAAAATTACAAAATCAATAATTTTGACAGATCATAGAGCATGCTAAGAAAAGATTCTACATAAATTATTAAATAAGGTTGTAACATTACAATATGTACATAAATCCGAAAACAAGAATTTTGTGGTCCATGCCAGGATTCGAACCTGGGACCTGTTGCTCAATAGGCTGATTCCTTATCCACTGGGCTATCACTGCTCATCAAATCACCTGCATCACCATTTGAACAAAATATTCTATGTACAAATTCGGTTCAGCTGGATTCTATTAAAGATTATTCAAATATTATATACATTATCATTATCACTCTTAAAGACACGTTTCGCACATTTACTTTACATTATAGCAGAACATCTGAAGATTTAATTACAATGCTATTAAATTTGTTACACGCATAATATGTGATCGTCAAATATGGATGTTGTCATCACATAAATGAGATGGTAGAGACAAATGAGATGTTAGAAACGGCTATTCGTAGTACATGATTTTAAGCTCCGGATAAGCTTGAAATATTAATACAGTTCGTAGATTTATTTGTAGAAGCGGCTGTCAATAACAGCACTTCGTGACCAAAGACGTTTATTCTTAGAGGACATATTCCGGAAAACTCGGGAAACATACTGATAAATTCTTTTGTCAAGTTGCTAGCTTCCACTAAACGTAAGCAAACGAAATATGACTTAAGTTTTAAGTCATGTTTAGTCTGCTTCTTATTATTTGTAAATATTGCAAACTTAACTATGTTATATATCCCACAATATAAATAGAATAGGTATTAAAATTTACACCAAGGCATATACAACTTACGGATTAAAGTGAAAATGTAGGTATGAATAGTTTTTCATTAATTGTACAAAGTACGTGTGTTGTCTTCCCTGTTCTAATCTTGAGATGGAGCTTTCAACTACTTACAGTTTAAAGTACATTAATTGAGGTGAAACTGTATGTATGTACCTAGTCCGGCCATAAGTTCTGTTACAAATGAATATTCATTTATTTTTTTATGAAGTATTTTAATCTTAATAAAACTTATATGTACATATTTATGAAAGTCTCAGCAAAAACAAAAAATGATTCAATTCGAAATGACCACCTCTGGCTTTGATATAAGCCTGTAATCTGTCTGGCCACGAATCTATGGATTTACGCACTGTTTCCATAGGAAATTTAGATGCTGCTTGCTCCAGAGATTTCTTAAGAGACACAATCTCGACGTGTCGTTTGGAGCAGGCCATGTCCTCATTGACCATAATTTGTAGTCTAAGCGGTTCAGATCTAGGCTAGACGAGGACCAGTCTTTAGCTCTTATAAAGTCCGGAACGTTGGTTTCGAGCCAGGCTTGGGTAGTTCGTGCCTAGTGACCTGCTGGAAAGTCCTGCTGGAAAGTCGACGGTACATTTTTATAAAGTGTATTACTCCTTTTTCACAAAAACTAAGCTTTGTGACTCCGTGATAAGAAACGAAAAAATATGTGAAACAACACGAAATCGAAACAAGTTTTTATCATAAGAAACACGACCCAAATTCGAAATAATTAAATAGTTGAAAAAAAAGAAAAGTTTCTATGTATCAGTATTTATAGTCAGACTAGTTACATCTTCGCGCCTGGTCCCTTGCGAGGTAGGCCGAGTTAACTGAGTGCCATAAGGCGCGGTCTTTATACACCTCACTTGCTTTTTTAACATTCATAGCTCTTATCATGCACGCTTGCCGGTTCCTAGGGCTCCTGACATCACCATCTGATAAAATACGACCAACTTGGTCATGGTAGGACATTCTTGGTCTTCTTCGGCTCCTTCCTTCCTTCCTTCCACTTTCGCATTGTACATATATTTCGTCATTCTTTCTTCCTGCATTCTTTCTACATGTCCGAACCAACGGACATGCCTTTTGGTGATACCGACACTCTCCTTCAGACCAACTCTCTTTCTTTCTGAGATGAAACTATCTATATCAATATAGGTCTATAATTTAGTAGCAATACTAATTAATATAATATAATTTTGAATAACAATAGATATATTAGCAAGCTTTGACAATAGACTCAATTGTTAAAGGGCTGTTAAAAAATCTATTTAGTTTTTAAATAAACTCAACTTTTATAAAAAGTCTGCTGCAGGTTTTTATACCCTATTAAAATAGCAGTGCATTATATATGGTCATAAACACATAAAATTCTATTAAAATCAAATATGTTATTGTGTATTATTTTATTGTAATTTCGCAGCGTAGTTTTTGCATACGAAAGATGACTCGTTTCCAGGGAGTTTTGGGCAGATATCGTGACACTACTACTGGAGGCACCTTGTAAGATGCATAAACACTATCAGTCTTCACGACACAAAAGAATACCCTTATCTAAATAGCTGTATGCATAGCATAATACGTCGCATGGCAGTCTCTTTATTATAAATTATGGCTAGTTTTCTTTTGCGCATAAACATAGCTGTTTTTATACTTTGTCAATATTTATTTTCCAATTATAGTTTTACGAGTATCTATGTATATCTAAGAAGTTTGTATCGTCGGCTTATTGAATTTTAAATATATCAAGAGATATAATTAATTGGCATTCGAATTTTAATGATATTAGTTTTTGTTAAATTTATAATGATTTTTTCTCAGCTGCACGACAGTATTCGTATTTTTTTTTTACGATTGTTTTATTTTGAATTCAATTTTGTCGTTTGATCTTAATTCCTATAGTGTAATTATATGCAAAAAATATACCTTACTTTATATATAAATAGACACAATACTGCCTTGGAGAATATCAAATAGTATTTTTCGGGCTTTTGATCTCTGTTCAAAGTGAATATACCAGCATAAAACGCCACGTCAGGTACGATTTCGATAGTATTTGGTTAATAATTAAATTTATTTTATTATAACGTGATCCCAATCTACCATCAATAATAAATAACTGAATCTTCCCGCTATGGTGTATAACAGTATTTTATCCTACACCATAATCAAAGAAGACAGACATGACATGACACAATGGACGTTATTTTATAGGCGTTATTATATATTTATGGACGTAATTAATTAAACGCTTCTTAATAAAAAAATAACCTCGTTATTGATATCTGTCACATACCCAGAAACAAGACAAAAAATCTGGACCTACAAACGTGAGGCACTGATTTCGAACCGGACCCTTCAAACCGGAACACAGCTATATACGAGTAAATATAGCTGCTTGGCGGTAGAAATAGGTGAGGCAGAGGTACCCATGCAGACGATTTTTGTACAAAGTCTCCCTCTATCTCATAAGTTATGTTATAGATCTTGTACTAATAACACTTAACGGCAAAAGATACGGTAGCGTATGAATGAACTCATGTTTTTTTTAGTACAGTGGCTGTATTTGAAGATAGTTTATTATAATAGTAGCACTTACGATATCTGAAGTTTGACTGCCTATGATTTTAGAATATAAGCACTTTATGTCGCCTTTAGCAATATCTTCGTGTTTATCTTTGTGCAAAATGTCAAATTCAATGTTCCATCGGAAATCTTATAGAAAATGTCAAATGATATAAGAACAAGCAAATACACTTTCGTATTTTCCATATTTCAACTTATCCTTTGTATATATAATACACTCTTTGAAAGTTTGAAAATAACCCAGTAGTAGCAGTCAGTAGGTTAGTAGGGATAAAATTGATGTATCTATGTATATCTATAATGCTGAGACATTTAAAAAAACACTTCGGTGTTTTAATAGATAATTTAAATTTTGTAAATATATCTTTGTATGGCAAAGTAAAGTTGTTGACTTGAACATTTTCTCTTACTGAATATATTTAATTATGTTATTAATATGCAATTATCCTAATTTTCTGCTTTTAAAAAATAATATTCATTTTTAATTGTATGGTCCTTATATCACTAAATAATACTTGAATCGAGAAAATGCCAGGAAAGCTATTGTGGATAAATAAATAAAATACAAAGTAATAAAATAATGAAGTTTTGCACATTTTAGTGCGTTTTTTCATAGTAGATATTTTTGAAGTCGGTGTTCATTTTTTGTGGTTTTTTTATATTAGATAAGCACAACTAAACATGTATGTATGTATATCTTCACGCCAGGTCGCGGTCCTTGCACACTTCACTCGCTTCTTTCACATTCATAGCTCTTTTCATGCAAGTTCACCGGTTCCTAAGGCTCCTGACATCACCTTCTGATAAAACACGACCAATTTGGTCATGGTAGCTTAGTCTTGGTCTTCCTCGGCTCCTACATCCTTCCACTTTTGCATTGTATATCTGTTTCGCCATTTTTTCACCTTGCATTCTTTCTACATGTCCGAACCAACGGAGCTTGCTCTTTCTTATCTTAACACCGACACTCTCTTTCAGTTCAACTCTCTTTCGTACGTCATCATTTCGAACGCGGTCTGCAAGCGTTATGCCACAAATTTTTCGCAGTGCTCGCATCTCGACCGCATTTATTCTACTTTCATGCTCTCTCTGCCATACCCAGCTCTCACTTCCATAAGTCAGCGTTGGGATTAACACCGCGTTGTGTACAGCGAGCTGTGCCTTCTGGCTTGGATTTCGGCTGCCAAACAGTTTACCCAACGCTCCATTCACGCTATTCCCTGCACTCACTCGTCTCTCCACATCAGCAGTGTACCTTCCATCGCTTCTAAAAGCGCTTCCAAGATATACAAACTCATCCACTTTCTCCAACACTACATCATCAACCGTAATCCTAGTGTTCGTTCTGGTTGTCTCTCTTTCAAATACCATTAATTTGGTTTTCTTCGCATTCAATTGTAAGCCTTTCTTCATACAATCGTCTTTCATTGTTGTGACTAATGTTTGCAGTTCGGATTTCGAACGTACATATATTTAAAATAAACATATAAGTTAAAAATACACTTAGATGTTTATTTTAAATACATGTTTTATTCACATGCATTGTTCACATAGCATTTGTCAACCATCTGAAACTATATATGGCTTGTTCGTGGTAACGTAACTGGTTACATTCGATTTACAAATAAAATACAACCATATCAAAATGTACGGCCTGACCAACGCGTTCATATTAAGTGTTTCATAAAATCATGTATATTTGTATAAAAGAGTGTATGTGTGATGTAATCTATATCTTTACTTGCGAGGTTGGCAGAGAGAACGGTGCGCCACAAGACTCAGTCTCTACACATCTCACTCGCTACATTAACTTGTATAGCTTTTTTTATATCGGGAGGAATGCAAGCATAAGGCAGGCCCACCTGAGGTAAAGTGGTTACCGTAACCTATGAACGCTTGCAACATATTAAGTATCACTCTACTGCTAACATAGTAACTCCTTAGGAAATTACTGGTGACCTCACTCACTCCCACGAACAGAACCCTCCAGGGCGTTGTTATTTGGTTTATATGTGTGGAGATATATATATCTACATATACATACATCAAAAGTGTCTAGGGATCAAGCATTTTTATGCGGATTTCTTGAGATTGAGATGTGGCTTTGTAATAAATTTATGATTTTATAAATTTATATGGATCCTTTTTGGTGCATTTCATAATTTGAAACAGGAACTGTCAATCAAATTCGAGTAAAAGATGAAAATCAGCTGTCAATATTTTCCCTATAAAAACATACAACGCATTGAAGACATTATTAGTGCTACTGTTTCCCTACTACTGATTAAAACCAACGTTATTATGGAGCGGCGACGTCATTTAAGCAGGGAAGAAATGCTCAGAGCCGTGGGAATGATAGAAGCTGGTTCCCGGCAACGTACTGTGGCTTTAGCTCTGAATACAAGTCAGAGTGTTATCAGTCGACTTTGGACACGTTACCGAAGCACTGGTACCGTGGCTGAGCGCCATGGAGGACGGTATCGCTGCACCACACGGAGACAAGACCGATACATTCAAATCACAACTCGAAGAGCTCCAACAATAACCGCCATGATGTTAGCCGTGACGCTTCATCACTCTTCAGAACTTAATTAGCGACCAAACAGTCAGAAACCGCTTGCATGAAGTGAACCTTCATTCCCGAAGACCGCTAAGGGTACCACCTATAGCAATGCACAATCGTAGGATTCGATATCAATGGACTCTTGAACACAAAAATGGGGCAGAAGAACAATTGCGTTTCGTGTGCTTTTCTGATGAGTCTCGTTTTGGTATGAGACCGGATACAAGACGTATACGACACTGGAGAACCCCTGGACGCCAACAGCGATTAAAATCCTGCCAGGAAGTCCATCCTTATAGTGGTGGAACCATCATGGTATGGGCGGGTATTTGGATCGGCGGAAGAACTGAGTTGATTTGGATCAGAGGCAACCTCAACGCTCAAATTTATGCTGAGACGATTGTATCAGACGTCATCGTTCCTCTACAAGTGCAAATCGGTCCCTTATTTCAGTTAATGCATGATAATGCACGACCGCACACCGCAAGAGTTGTAAGACAGACTCTCGCCGCAGCTAACATCAATGTCATGCCCTGGCCTGCTCAGTCGCCAGACTTGAACCCGATTGAGCATGCATGGGATATGCTACAGAGAAGAGCTCTGCCGAATATGGAGGGTATCCAGTCGCAAGAAGACCTTTTTTTTTGTTCGTTGTTGTTGCAACGAACATGGGCGGCCATTCCACAGCGTGATTTGGATGAACTCATTTTGAGTATGCCAAACCGATGTTCTTGTGTTGTTAGTGTTCGCGGTAGAAACACGGATTATTAATTGTTTAAGTTACCCAATAAAATTTTAAAGAAAACTGTTATTTCAGTCTTTTTTTCGAACTTTAATGTTAGTGGTTCAAATGTCAAAAATCCCTTTATTATGAAAATGGCAAATTTCTTTATTAATGCAAAGGTGACTTGGTTTATCGTTACTGTAGACAAACGAAAACACTTTATTTGATGAATCCTTAAAGAAAATTTTAATTAATATCAATCAAGAGAAAAGTTATTGCAAAAATATATGTTGATCCCTAGACACTTTTGATGTGTGTCTGTGTATATATATATGTAAAGTCTATTGATTGATTATGACATCTATATGCTTAGATGAATATTCTATCAATATAGATATAGCTTTCCTTTCATGTTAACTATGAATAAACCAATAGACAAATACTATTCATCAAACGTTAAATTTTGATTTACTCTCCAGCTAGAAAGCAATTGAATAGTCAAAGCTCACAAGTACATTTTGCGTTGGCTGTGAAGTTCAAAGATTTGGCATGTGTCCAGTTTGTCGGGATCGAGCATGGCAGCTTGGCGGGACGTGAGACGGGCTGTATACAGCCCCTCGTGGCTTATTTTATAACTTGTTCCATCGACCGCGCCGCCGCCGTTTCGCCTATTAAGCGTATTTTACCTTACCATCACTTTATACTTAAGAACTTAATATGAACATTTTGGTAATAGGTCTCTTCCCTGGACTCCAACCACAATGTAACAACAGTTTAGGGTTTTATACATGTATGCCGATAAAACCGTAAATGAGTGGCAGGTTAATTTTAAACAAAGATATTTGAACAGACATTTAGATCAATGCTTGTAAATTTCGCCTGTTTAAATTACTTGGCAGCATACAGCCAAGACTTCGGCTAATTATAAAACAAAGAATTACTTGTTTACCTATTTATTTCCAACAGTCTTGGTAGGCTATTTATAATAACGAGCTTGTTTATAATAAGTAGTGGTTCGCAATGCTCCTATTATACAAAGGCTCGTGAGTTTGATTCCCAGGCGTTCGTGGGCATTGAGAACCATTTTAAATCAGGTGGACCGTATGCTTGTATGTCTGTAAAATTTATTTAATTTATTTTCAGTGGTCGTCATTTCATTAAAAGCGACTTTGTTACATTCACCATTCATATTAATACTCCATTTTTATACAAACGCTGCTGGCTCGAAATTACTTATCTTACATTAATACTAATGTTAAAATACTTTGCACATGGAAGACAAAGTTGACAGACAGAATAACAGAATTTAAATTGATTAATTCTTTAGTATAGCCACGATATATATTATTCTTCTTAGCGTTATCTCGTTTCCTAATTCACTAGGATTGGCGGGATTCACTACCTTAGCCTAAGGATTTGATGAAGATACTGATTGTTACATGGAGCGATTGCCGTCAGATCTCCACAACCCAGACGGAGAACCAGACCTTTCTTAATATTACGAATGTATACGTAAATCCGAAGACACGAATTTAGTGGTACATGCCAGGATTCAAACCGCGGACCAGTTGATCAATAGGCCAGTTCCTTATCCATTGGGCAATCATTGCTCGCGTTACAATATATATTCATACAGCCATAAATAATATAAAAGTTACATATAGAAGTAACGCGTACAAAATACAGTCTGAGATATTTACTTCAGTTACTCGCTCCATGTTAAAATGACTGTTGCACTGTACACTGCATATTATGTTTAATTTAAATTTGTTAAGGATACATATACGGTTATAGCTCCTTCTATGTTTGATAAGCCTGTAAGACAAAACGAAGTTGAATCTTACTTAAATTCCTATGTCACTTTTACCTGCGACTTTATTCGGTTTCACTTATGTTTTTTAGATGTTAAGCCAAGTCAGTGGCCGTTGGGCGGAATGAAAACACTACCATCCATATTTTTTTTTGTGTAGGGAGTATGGTTCAAATCAGTAGCTGAAACCTCGTTGTTTCGATAAATAAAATAATTCTTGAGGAATGAAATTGAATGCAAGTTGTTCTTAAAGACATACTTTAAGAACAAGTTGCATTCAATTTCATTCCCATACCATATGCCCCATATCATAGTGGAGGCCAATGTTTTCATTCCGCCAACTGGTTTGACTTAACGACTTTTATCTATCGACAATGGCCGCAAGGAGCGCGCGAGCTATAGATAAATAAACCCATCCCTATGTCGACATTGCTTAACTTACGTCACTAATTAGACAGATAAGCGTAACGATGCCATAGAACTTCTCACAACGCCATTGAGCTCCCCGTACTTAGAAATATCCCATAATTATAATGTCGATGTAATTCCATTAATTCCATCTCAATTAATTTTCTAAGTTAGCCAGTACAAAAAATGGCGGCACAAAATTTATTATTTTGTCATCCGTATATGTATCCGACCTCTACCTCAAATTAATCGCGTCATCACATTGCCCTTTTATCGTACCTTCTATCCTACTTACACGCTTTCCAAGTTATTTTTTAAATGTGAGTTTTATTTTTGTGTTTTTAGGCTAAAGATGATCCATCCCTCTATAGTATTAAATTTATTCTTTTACCTACCGATTTTCTCACATCACGCTCATCCTATTGTCAAATTCCGTATTTGTTTCAACACTATATACAATAGGATGCGATTGATGTAATATCGGAATGGAAAAATGAATCGGAAAATGAAAGGTTGAGTTGAAAAGTATACAGTGATCGGTTATCCTCTACGCATGTATTTTCAATTCTGCGTTGGTTACCATGGATCTCCAAATATCTCCCTGAATGTCAACCACATTGAAGAATGGTTGAATATTGAAAAATACATAATTTTGACTCCTTTTTAAGAAAAATGGTTCTGACTATGCAATACTAATACAATTTCAGGTTTTTCTGCTCTGTATCTCAAAAACAAAATGGAGCTCTTATCACATTGCGGTTCATTGACGTATCTGTTTGACTGTCAGTTATCACAGGTATTTATCTCAGAAAGATTAAATTCTTAATTTCGAATAGTTATGTAATATGGAAGGCATCAAAATATACACACACTACTATGAAAAAAATGTTCCTTTCCTCTTCCCATCTCCCCCTCCTCTTCACAACCATCACAGTTTGCAATCTGATGGCATTCATGATGATGATAATTCCGATCTCCTTGCAAAGTTTCACATGTAGGTTTACCCGTTCAGGCAGGGATTTATATGTTATGACAAAGCCAACTACAAGTAGCTATATTTCGATGACAAGAAAGCACAAAAATAAATAGCTTCACAAGTGGAATATTTTCAGTTTCCGTGAACGAATTCTGTAAGCAAGGAGCACTCCTGAGGCATGCATACGCTTCGGCGAGCGTGTAGTCTTTTGAACAATTTTATTCACTTCACGACATCGAAGCTACCACTTTAAAATATAACGACAACGAAAATATTCATACTAAAACTTTTATCAACACCATTTTCTTGTCTTTAGATCTAATCTGTTGAATTTTTATTGTCTGCCTTGTGGTTGATCATAGCTTTTTAGTTGTGAATTCACCGGACTTCGAAAAGTCCTGATCTGGTGACAAATATTAGAAATCTATACCAACAAGAAACTTGAATTTATTACTGTATTGTAACATGCATATAATTCAATTTCTATACCTCTTCGTGTGGTTAATAAGCATGCAGTTTTATAGTAATGCATGCAATATAAGGAGTTCCACTCACACATTGCCCCCCTCGCTGCTAACGTAACCATCTCTGAATCAATCTCTCTTACTCATTGATGCTCACCAAACTTCCAAGGGATTATTTGACTGCTTGTCCTATTAAGGTGAAAATCTAATCATTACTAAGTTACGTCAAGATGCACCGACAATAAAAATACGCTCAATTGTTTCAGCGCCTCGGGAGGCATCGAGCGTACAATTCTGTTTACGTACCTATGTATACACAGGCAGGCATATGCTCTCAAAATCAAATAGTATATATAGAATGGCTTCTTATATTTATAACAGTCCTTGAAACGTAAACATATCAAGTCATCGACATTGGAAGTGAAAAAAAAACTGGTATGAATAACATACAACCTCCTCTTTTTTTGAAATTGGATTATTATAATAAACATGCACAACACGCCCACTAGCTTACTTTAGTTGAATTTATATGTCTATGAAGAGGCACTGTACAGTACGATACATTTTTATAGTTTTTTTTGTAAAAGTAATAAAATATTATCCTACTATTACTACTTATACCTAAAGTAAGCCTTGCTATTATAAATGTTAGTTTTTTATACCTCCAAGGTGGCAAACAAGCATACGGCCTGCCTCATGGTAAACAGTCACCATAGCCTATGAACATATGCAACACCAGTGTTGCGAATCACTCATGCGTTGCCGACCCTCTAAAAACCTCTTCGCGCCTTTCTTGAATAGCCCCTTGCTAAAGTAAAGTTTACGCCTTTGCTACATTAATTAGACTTAAATCTAATTAATTTCTCATTCTATTAATTTTATGCATATCCTGTTTCACAATATACGATGATATTTGATACCGTTTTTGTTATATTGATAAAACAATGGCTATATAAAATATATAAACACTATCATTTTATGACATAACCTTAGCGCCTTCGTTTCGTTCCCTCGCGGAGATATTTTTTACTGTAACTTTTATGGGATCGAAAACCGATAACCATTTTATGGCCTTAATGATAAAACTCACAAGCCGTCATTATAAAATAGTACTAGTAAAGACATTATCAATTTTTGACTTCGAAATCTATGCATGTATAACGCCAGGTCCCTTGCGGGATACGCAGAGAAAACTGAGCGCCATAAGACGTGGTCCTAACACACCTCATTCTCTTCTTTAACATTAATAGCTCTTTTCATGCACGCTCACCGTTTCCTAGGACTTCTGTCTTCACTTTCTGATAAAACACAACCAATAACTATTCTCATAATAAAGTATAATAAGGTATAAGTTCCTACACGTAATTAAGATATTTTTTTTAAATATAGATAGATGTTAAGACCGTATGTTTTTTAATTTCTATCTATTTCTCTGTTCATGCACACTTATGCCTAAAACATACTATACTGATGAAATTTTACACCCGTATAACTTATATTCCGCGTCAACAATTAGATTTTATTATGTTTTCTTTTAATAGACATACACCGTTGATTTGGGCATGTCGAACGAATGCAGTAGGAAAGAATGACGAAACAGATATACAACACAAAAGTGTATAAGACACAGGAGCCGAGGAAGGCCAAGACAAATCTATCATTGACGAGCTCGGTGGCGCAGTGGTGGTACACTACTTTGACACCAACGCTCGTGGGTTCGATTCCCACAACAATACAAACATTTGTGTGCATGAACATGTCTGTTTGTATTGGTCTGAGTATTTCCTATGTATAATAAGTATGTATTTACAAAAAAAAAATAGATTACGTATGTTTATCAGTGGTTTAGTACCCATAACACAAGCTTCGCTTACTTGGGGCTGGGTGGCGCTGTGTAATTTGTCCGACAATATTTATTAATTTAATATTTATTTTATCATAGTCAAATTGGTCACGTTTTATCAGAAGGTGATATCAAAAACCCTAGAAATCGGCGAATGTGCATGAAACGAGCTATGTTAATAAAGCAAGTGAGGTAGGTAGCGCTCTTCTCTCTCTCTCTCGCAGTTCTCTCTACCTATTTGACTTGCTGTGAAGATATAAATATATTGATTCTAGATTACTTTTTATTCTAGAATTGTTCGGAGTTGCTGCGCCGAAAATGATGACTTTTAAATTGCGCGCTATAGCTAATAAATATTAAGACCTTATATCAGCAGTCAGCATATATCTGACGATCCAAGTCTATGAAGTGAAAATCAATAGTTATTAATAATGACCAGCTTTTGCTTATAACTGTTGACTGGTGAATTCCTTCCCTAATGGTTGCTGCCATATCAGACGATTCACATCTAGCTACTAGTAGCCACTTATCCTTAGGCCGTTTTTTGGTTATCGGTTTATCCACGGTGCATAAGCGGTGTCCTCTCTACGTACAGCCTCTCTCTACGTACAGCCTCCATATGCCATTGCTGTCTCGAGAAATATGGCCGACAAATGATACTTTCGCTTTTCATATAACCTGCTTCCTTATTATTTTGTTTCCTAATCCCTTAGGATTGGAGGTGGGAGAAGACTATCTAAGGATTTGGAAAAGATACTGATTTTGACATAGAGCAACTGCCACAACACGACACATCCCAGAGGGAAAATCAGACCTTTCTTAGATTAGTCCACATGTCTATCGAAACATAATTTCTCATAATGTTTTCCTTCACCGCACAGCAAGTGATAATTACTAATATGTACATAAATTCAAAAATTGATTTGGTGGTACATGTCCACACACTGGACCAGACGGTTAACAAGCCGGTTCTTTATCAACTAGACTATCACTGTTCTACATAACAATATAAATCAAAGTCATGAATGGATGTCGTAAACTTAGGATTTCCGTCGAATTTTCTTTTTCTGAATTCTCTCTCTTAGAGAAACCCCGAGCATAGCGTCTATATCTCTGCATCGTACATCCTAGAAAGAACATAGAAAATACAATATATTTACGGACATGATAAACTCGTAGCAGGGACTACTACGTACATACAGGGAATATTTTTTTTAAATAGTAAGGGAGCGGGATTTTATCATGAATATTATGGATCAACAGAGTAATTTTTGAGTTTTTGTGCATCTCCCTGCACTACAACACACTACAAAACGAATTTTAATTAAATTCAGCACAACACTGGCCAAAATTTGTGTTACTTTATATCTCAGCAATATGTATAGAGTTGTTGTGTAACACTTGAAAAACTAAACTCCTGTAGGGTTATTCTGGAAACCAATTCCAATTACTCGGTATTGAAATTAAGTTCTTGAATCACGACAAGAATTTCAGATTAGTTTAATCTTCTTACCCGATTGTCTCCTTAGGCACTAATAATAAGATGCAATCGCATGTTGACTAAATTTTAGTCGGATATAAAGATATATGAAATATTACCGAAAACTTTTAATTAAAATTGGATTGACATTGGAATTAGTGTCGAAAGTAACCCTACGGTATGTGAAGTATAAGCGGCCAGTAATTAATATTTTTATTGGTTAAAATGAATAATCGAAATACGTTCGTGTCTATTATAATTGATAATTATGATTCTGACGAACTGTACGTCATCGTTGCCCATATAAGATTAATGAAATAGGTCAATCAAGAAACGCTAAATGTAGCTAGGTGGATTTATTTATTGCTAGTTTCTATTTGATTAAATAATAATAAAATTATTGTTAATTAATTAATTCAAATTATGTTTGACACACCTAATCAGCTAAATGAAATGCTTTGAAATTCATATGTAGAGTACGTATAATATATAAGAATAAATGTTGAGGAAATAAGTAAAGGTCTTTATCCCGGATGTTTTAATTAACGCTAATAATATCAGGAACGCATGCAGACAGACTGCAAGAGGGTGCAAGTGGGGCGGCTTGGTGTGCGTCGGCGGTGGTGGCGTAGGCTTGGGCGGGCGCGGGTGTGCGGGAGGGTGCGAGGGTGCAGGTGCACCTGGGCGGCGGCCGGCGCGGCGCCCGGCGGCCCCACGTGCCCGGGCTCCCGGCTCGCTCTGCTCAGTCGCTAGTGAGACGCAGCCGCTGCCGCCGTGAGCCGCTGCCACCGCCGCCTCCCGGCCCGCGCCCGCCGAAGCCGCGCCGACAGCGACAGGTGGCGCCGACGCCCGCCGCCTGCGCGCTCCGCCGCGAGCTGCCTCGATCCACTCCTCCACTTTTCATCAAATGTATACGGCCGGCTTTAACAAGAAACTTTAATAATACGTTCTCTTTACAAATCACTGTGCGGTGTCCAATGGTTTTATAAATATGATAACGAAAAATAGTTGATTGAAGTGCGGGTTGAAGCTGGACGGTGTCAAAAATGCAGCATATCTTTGGATTTTGATTCAATTGTTACCGGTCTTCCCACTGTAAGTAGGACTTTTTTAAACCAATTTGTAAACTTTGATAAGTTCGTCCAAATATAATTTTTTATAAATGAAGAAATTGGTGAGAGAAAAGAGTAACAGCAAACTTAAAGAAACACGAATTCACGCAAAGCAAACATGTGGACATAATTAATTGCATAGAGGGTGAACGAGCAATTTGATAACCAAGCAAGAGCTTTATTTGCTCTTAATTTTTCATCTAAGTAAATCGACATATAAAAGAAGCATGAAATATTTAAAATTTTGGTTATATTTTTTAACATGCAAATAGCTTGTAAAATTGTGGCACATCTTCAGATGCAAATAGTACAATATCGAAGAAAATAGTAATTATGAATGATATTTTTAACAAAAAGCTAAGAACATATGTTTTGTATTTTACAATACATAAAAATTAACAGACGGCATATTCGGCTGATTATATATATGAAAACTTTTTAATCCTAAATGATGATCTCACAATAAACTGTTATAAATCCATTATTGCTATTTACAGCTGTGATTTTAACGTAATAACTTAAAGAAAATCAGTAATAATGGACTTTTACAGTTTATCATGGGACATGACTTAGAATCAAGCAATGGAGAACTCATTGAACTAAATAGTTTCATAACTAAGCACAACTGAGATATTACAGATACTCAGGACAGATTTTTACTACTCTGTAATACAATTTTGAGAGCAAGAAGTTTACAAGTGAAGCAGTGCCATTCACCGAAAATAGACACCATGAATCGTAGTCGAACGAATTCATTGTGTCAACGAACGCTGAAAATCGGCAAGTATACATGAGGCCAGGCAATTGACAGCGTCGCCATTGGGCATTTTGCTCCTCTCATTTCAAAAAATCCTTTCTTATCTCTCGTGAGAATTACAAAAGTAATGTCTTTGCAAAATTTCTGCTATCTAGGTTCAAGGGTTTGGTCTCAGCGTTGATGAGTCAGTGAATAAATCAGGAAATCCATTTATATACATATATAGATTTCATACAACTTAATGTACATGCTATAAGAAAAATAAATGAAGTTAATACTTGTATAGTATTTTGAATCATCAAACACTTGTAAAAATCATACCATCCCATTTTATGTTCGAAGTTTGGGAAACAAAAAAACATCTTAGGTTTAAGTCAGGTTTAAATAAATAGGTGATATTTTTTTTAAATATGTATTTGATAGATAGGACATCTATCCTATTTCTACAGTCAGCAATAGTTCAAAGGGTATTAATGGCTCATGATCATCTTGCATCATGGTGCACTACTCGCTGGTAAGGTGGGTTATGGCTCTACCACAAAAGAAGAAGAAGCCCCACCATACAGAAAAGCACAACAACATAACAACTCTATGGAGGGCCAAGGTAGCTTCAAAGTGAATAAACTGAAAGAGCAGCCAGCCATAATTTTAACCACGGCCAATGGTTTAGTACAAATTATAGCCATTTTTATGACGTGTTGTTTTCTATGATAGAATTTATAACATATGGGACGCAATAAAAGATAAAAGTTATTTCATTTCCATTGCGCACTCGTGGGCAAGTAAACATATCTTGCATTTTTTAAATAAAATGTTATTGTATTTTATTAATTTCTCATAGTTCGCTTTTTCGTTTTTTAATTTAACAGCATTTCGAAAATGACCATTTGTGAAGTTGTCTACTTCACAAATGGTCATTTTCGAAATGCCAAAGAAACTATCCAATATAGGTCTTTTTTAATTGATCTATATATATAAAAATTAATGTTTGCTATATATCTATGGACTCAAAAACGGCTGGGCAGATTTTGATGAAATTTTCAGTGAATCTTCAGGTTAACCCAACAGGTGATCCTGTGAAGTTTGGTAGCGATCATATTACCCGTGCGAAGCCGGGGCGGATAGCTAGTATTACAATACATTTATGTTATTATAACAATACAATAATAATGATAATGTCAAGTGATAAAAAACATATTAATACATGTGCTGCATCCAGCATCTTTGTCAGTTAAATTTTCATCGATCTTATCAAGAAGCACTTCTAATAATAATAAGTTTATTTAGTAATGTTTTCAATACAGTTATCATTAAAAAAAAGAGATAAGTAATTACACTAAAAAATAATGACAATAATAATGCTAATTGAACATAAAAATAATTATTTGTGATAATTTGTGAAAAACATTATTTACGGGAAGGTCATAGGACTTTCGTGAGTCACGACCGGATTTTAAATTCTAAAAAGAGTATTTTTGGTATGCCTTTTGAAGTCATTATGAGAATAGGATAGAAGTATTTCAGTTAATTTATTTTAGAATCGATATTTATTATAGGATTTGCAATAAAAAAAATTAACAGTCTTAGCACACCGGTGTACCGGTGTACGGTGTATTGTAATCAGCATACATAATAATATTTCCGATTTTAACCTCAACATATCACTGAAGAACACCATATATATGCCGCGTTAGTGATGGGGAAAACAACTCGTGAATGGCGACCGCGTATGAGTACACCAAGTGTTGGGCGTTCCCGTTCTAGATTGACCGATGACCTCAAACGAGCGGCCGGGAGTGGCTGAATGCAGAAAGCGGGGGATCACATAGTGTACTTATAAGAAAATCCTATATCTAGTGGATGATGACGATGATGGGGACATATACACCGTAACACCCGGCATGAGGCAGTACGTTTGCTTAATGCTGACTCGACTAAGTAAAAAAATCGGCCAAGTGCGAGTCGGACTCGCGCACGAAGGGTTCCGTACCATTATCTATAAAAACAGCAAAAAAAATCACGTTTGTTGTATGGGAGCCCCCCTTAAATATTTGTTATATTTTATTTTAATTATTTATTATTAAAGTGAATATATAACTAAATATTCTGTGAATATTTCAAGCGTCTACCTGTTGCCGTTATCAATATCGAGCAAAAATGAGCAAAAAAATCACGTTTGTTGTATGGGAGCCCCCTGAAATATTTATTTTATTCTATTTTTTAGTATTTGTTGTTATAGCGGCAACAGAAATACATCATCTGTGAAAATTTCAACTGTCTAACTATCACGGTTCATGAGATACAGCCTGGTGACAGACGGACGAACGGACGGACAGCGGAGCCTCAGTAATAGGGTTCCGTTTTACCCTTTGGGTACGGAACCCTAAAAAGGAGCAGTCGACTCAGAAGGTTCCTGTAAAACACAAAAGATGGTAACCATAAAACAATTCCCTGGAAAGTTATTGTATTCTAGAGAGTAATTATGACACCCTAAAAGCCGAGTTAGCTAAGAAACATATGACAATGTTTCTAACTAGCACAATGTTTAAGGTTCCGTTTTGATACGGTATTTATGTCTTCTACATCGTCATCATCATCCGTTTTTATTATAATATATGAATATGGCGGTTAAAATTATGCTTAATTAATTGACTATCTCAAAGTGTTTTCCGAAAATATGCTTTCTCTGCGGAATAAACATAGATCTTGCAACGGAGATTCATATTTTTGATTTTCGCAATGTTATTTGTCCACTTTCTTTCAATTAGTACCTAATTTAGAACGTAATAAAAACATCTGGTATGTAATAATATATAAATATTATTATAATGATTATAGACGAATAAGTATTTCATTTTGATTGTCCTATTGATATATATATATGATAATAATCAATATTTTCAAATGATGACGTACATAAAAGTCGTTCTTTTCGTACTTTATACGTAAGAAATGCCAGGAGGCTAACAAGAGTGGTTATCGTGGCTGTAGTTGCTCACTCTTCATGAGTTTACTAGTAACTTTACTTACTCGCAGAAAAACAATAAACATATAAAAGAGAGTACTAAAATATAAAAATGTAAAGAGCGTGGGTGCGGAAAGTGAGTGTTATATTATACGCAATTGTGTTTTTTCTTTTTCTCTTTTTTTTATTTTACTAGTAAATTTTAATACAAAATCTCTTGTCCTTCGCCGTTCTTAATCATAGACGAAGTAAGTTAAGTAATAAACTGAATGCGTAACAAACTACAAATAATTGAATATTTTGGAACGAACTCGAATATTGCTTAATAGAACATCATTCTGAAACGTATATAAAAACACACACGGCGAACAGCGTACTCCTTTCTTAAAATCGGTAAAGTTTTTTTTCTAAACCTCTAACTCAGCCATATTTTAAATACTATGAAGAAACCATGATGTTATTAAGATTACTCAAATATTTTGGTGTCCGACGTTAATATTTAAGCTCCAATTTTCTGGTAAAAGCTCGCTGTAAAAATGTAAAGGCTCTGTCGGCCTTCACTGAGTGAAAAATGTTTGTCTGAAAATCTGGAGCACACATTATAAGCGTTCAAAATTTTATGCCAACTCATCTTGTTGATTTTTTTAAATAACATAACATTGTGGACAGTTCATGCTTTTTAAAAATATTTACATTATAATTTACATACGATACCACTTTATCGTTTGTAAATATTTGTATTATGCGTAGTTAGGCTCCCGTTTCCCATTTGTGTCCCGTTCATTAGGCTGTTCAATCATATTACCCAAATATTTGCTCTTATTAGGCGCATAAAATATATTACCTAGTGTAAGCACATGACGAACCAAGAATTGACTTGTGCATTGGTTGATTGCACTAAAGCTGCCATATAACTGGTTATATTATAGGTATTTATTAATATTCAAATTATTTGTGATTATTTATCAGTTGCCTAGTACACACTGTAAAAGATTTGTTTAGCTTGGGAATAGAGAGTGCTCTGTATCTATCTATTTATCGAAATATAAAAATGGGATATGAAAAGATAAGACAACATAATAAAATTATATATGTATGATTTTACTTTTGTTTTTTTTACTGTGTGTTATATTTATGTATCTGTTTTTACTGTTGCAATGACTCATGTTATTAGTTCATGATATTTTAGTTAATGAAGGTACAGATTGTTTCTCTGCCTATATATGTATTAAATATTTCTACCAAGCCTATAAAGGTTGGCTGGGAGTGATATCTTACAGAGATAAATCGGCCTTTGTACATACTTAACATTTGTAACTGTATATGTTATGTATATTTCTGCAATAAAGAGATTACAACAACACCAACAATAAAAATGTTTATTTGACATCGGGCTTTCGTGGGCACCTAGAAAGTCTTAGATTTTTAAATGTATTTTTTCTAGCATTTCGGAAATGACAATTGACGAAGACAAAATGCCGAAAGAATCTTGCCAATGTAGGTATCTTTTCAAATAGTCAATTAGATATTACAACAAATATATACCAGTATATTGGAATAATAATAATATCAAAGGTTGCCTGTGCTTATTTCTAGACATCCTTGTCAATTACATATTCATTAATTCTATAATAACCCAAGAAAATCTGAAAAAGATAGTATGCCATTTTTTATTTAATATAATATGAATGTCATTTATAAATGTACACACTATCTTTATCAGGTGTTTTGTTTTCGGAATCTGCACGTAGAACACCATATTAACTAGTAAACAGTTTTAAACCAGAGAGAGGTAGAGATAGCATAATGGTTTTTTTATACTACGTCGGGAGGCATACAAGGATACGGCCCACCTGATGTAAAGCGGGCACCGTAGCCAATTAATGCTTGCGATATATTAATATCACTCGCGCGATGCTTCCTCTGCTGCTTACATAGCAACTCTTTAGGAGTTTACTGGTGACCTCACTCACACACTGGAACACAACAACCCTTTCGGGATTTGTTATTTGGCTACGGTTTTCTGTGAGGTGATGGTACTTCCCCAGACGGGCTGCTTTGATGCGCCCTACCTCTCTTAATAATTTATTGTTAACATTTATTGTTATGTTACACGATTTGGTAGGTCCATGTAAGGAATTGCTACATTAGCAACGAGGGTGACAACCCACAATGAATACTCGTAAGTTGTAGGCAGTCAATCTCTAGGGTAACCATTTGATATTAAGCCAACAGTATTGTTGTTTGACTACAATATAATAAAAGGGCTTTTTCTCAACATCGTCAAGTTCAATTGAGTGTCTGAGAGTGTCAAGAATCGAGTCTTAGAAGCTTATTTGATGTGAATTGATAACCGTAACTTATCGTTGCGCGACCTGCCCCCAAACACAGCAACTGCTGGTGACTTCGCTCACTCGTAGGAACACAGCGAACCTCCAGGGAGTTGTTATTTGGCTGCGATTTTTTGGAAGGTGGAGATACTTTCTCAGACGGGTTGCTCTGATGATACTTAAAATCTTCGCAAAAAAATCTAGATTAACTGTACTAAATAATCACCGTAAATATGAGTGGGACCGCGTGTCTAGTTGAGTCTCGTGTCTGATTGAACCACTGTCCCTACTGAAGGCTGTACAGAGAAGTGAGACCATAGACCCGAAGAACTGACCGTTTAGTTCTCGCCATCAACCTTAGAGACTGAACCAAGCTAATCTGTACTTGGTACAACTGGTGATATAAAATGAAAACCATTGTTTACTCGATGATTGTGTTCTTACGCGTGAGCTAGATTTTGACGCTGCGGAGATGGAAATGCGTGAGCAATCCTTCTACGTGTCGAATAGTTTCTAAAGTAACTGTTTTATATCAAACGCACCACATGTTTATGTCATAAATTTAATAGAAATAATAATAATTTTAAGAGAGGTAGGGAGTATGAAATATGTGCAATATCTAGGGAAGTATCTCTACCTCACTGAAAACCGTAGTCAAATAACAACTCCCTGGAGGGTTGGGTTGTCGTGTTCCTACGAGTAAGTCAGGTTACCAGTAAGCGTTACTGTGTTAGCAGTGCAGGTAGCATCGGACTAGGGTACTAAACGTATTGCAAGCGCTAATAGGCCACATGCTCTTTACATCAGTTGAGTCGTACGCTAGTATGCCTCCCGACGTTGTGTAAAAAATAAAGAGAGGTAGATCTCTATACAAATAACAACTCCCTGGAGGACTGTTGTATTCCTGCGAACTCCTCTGATTTTTAGATAGATAGATAGATAAGAACTTTATTTGTATCAGCTTAGACATACACACATACACTCAATAAATGAAATTAACATATTCAGTATAAAAGATGCGTGCGCATGCCGCAGTGATACAAACGAGCAACATCTCAATGTGATGTTTACTCGGAGGAGTAAACCACTGATATTCTGAAGTTGCCCGGAGCAGGCGGAGAATGCCGTCCGCGGTACACACGTTCCAGAATTTACTTTAAATTGTACTTGTGCAACACATACCTATAAATAAATAAATATGTAAAACAGAACAGAATGTAAAAGACACACTGTAATACACATAATAGCAAATTATGATACACATCAATTAACAGTCCAAAGTCCAAAATCAAATTTTTACTGTTATATTCACTAGTTTACCAGGAAGTTACAAAGAGTTGATGTGTTAGCGATACTCAGAGAAGATCAAGTGGGCTGTATACTTGCATTCCGCCCGACGTTGTATATAATAAAATATACAAGTCAGTATAGAACATCGTGTCGTCTTAAGGAGAGTAATATTTGTCAAACTATTGTAACTAGTTCACGCACATCGAGTTAAAATACTACCATAACTAAGATTAATGACCGCCCTGGCAACTATATTTCGCTCACTCTCTGGAGGAAAACGCTGTCCATAAATTGAAGTCGATGGTTATGAGGTCGCAAGTGCGTGACATCTATTGTTGCGTCGCGGACCCACCCCTGTCTCATCCATCATAGTGTCGTGAATTTTATTGCATAAGCTTATTTTATTTATTTTTTCTTGGGGACAATGGAATGTTATTTTAGAGTACGCAGCATCTTTGTAATTTAGGACAGATTCTAAACCTATGTTTTATGCTTATTATTTTTTTTAATTGTGGTCTAATGTAAAAAAAATCTTCATTTCTCATTAGGCACTCGCGTGCACTTGGACAAGTCATCCTATCTTTTTATATAAATTCTAATTGAATCTTATTATCTTATTCGTTGTTCTTAGTTGTTATTTTTCTTTTTTGAATCTCTCAGCATTTCGGAAATAACGAGTGGCGAATGCGGAAAGAAATTTGGCAATGTAGGTCTTTCCTTTTTCCTCAGTATAATTAATGTACATCAGTCTAGCGATACTATAATAATGATATCAAGTGGTAAAATTTGATAAGTTAATTTTGCATTTGCATGATTCATTTTCGGGACATATTTGTCAGTCAGATATACAAAAATTCTATATGAAACCTTCTTATATAGATCAGTTGTGACGTGCCATTTAAAAATATTGACAGGAAAGGACTGAACTGTCTCCAGCACCTTTTTATAGACTCGAATACAATTTACCACAATAGGTCTACCAGTCATAGCAAGCCGATATTTCGACATACGCAACTTATTTCTGCTTCACAGATTCAATTTTGAGCAGCTTAAAAATTGCCAATTTTATATGTCAATTACAAAAATATTACTACACCAATTGAGCTGAAAATCTGATCGGGGCTGAGTTACGTCGAGATATACTCACTGTAAAAAATCTGCTCAAGTGCTGCTTTAGTGGTTAGCTAGAAAATATACGCATACGTAGTATCCCCAGATCCCTACATTGTATTTTGGTGAATATTACATTAGGCAATGTTATATACTACGTTCATCTGAACGTTATTTACCACATTAACCCCATGTTATTATTCTTAAGTTTGTTTTAATATATACTACTCTGTGTAAAAAGTATCGGGAATATGTCAATAAAAAGACCCGCGTAAAAGAGGTCGTTCTAATTTTTTTACTGCATGTTGGTAGCACTGTACTGATTTAGCGCGCAAAATTTGAGCGGGATCTGTCATTTAATTTGTTTTAAACTACACTTTTTGTTGGTCATAGTTTTGAGTCCTCGGCGATTTTTACAATGGAAAATATTGTTGAACAAAGAGTGTGCCTTAAATTTTGTGTTTCAAATGATATTTCATGTGGTGAATCACTAAAAATGTTGCGAAATACCTACGGCGAATCGTGTATATCGAAAACAAGGGCTTATGAATGGTATAAGGCTTTTAAAGAAGGCCGAGAAGTAGTAGTAGACTTGCCTCGTTCTGGTAGACCTTCAACCGCTACGACCAGAGAAAACATCGACAGAATCAAGAAGCTAGTGCTCGAAAATCGACGTATGAGTCTGAGAGAGTTGGCTAGTGAGGTGAACATATCTTTTAAGTCCGTCCACAACATTCTCATTGACATTTTAGGCATGAAACGCGTCGCCGCTCGACTAGTTCCAAAAGAGCTCAATTTTGTTCAAAAAGCGCAGCGAAAGCATGTCGCTGAAGACATGGTTTCCCGAGCTTCTACGGATCCGACCTTTATGAAACGTATAATAACTGGCGACGAGACATGGGTTTATGAGTACGACATGCAAACAAGCCAACAGTCTTCAGAATGGCGTCTCGAAAACGAGCCGAAACCCAAAAAACCGCGGCAAAGTCGCTCCAAAATCAAGGTGATGCTGACAGTTTTTTTTGACTACCGTGGTGTGGTTCACTCCGAATTCCTTCCAGAGGGAGAAACAGTGAATAAAGAATATTATTTAGGCGTCATGAAGCGTTTGCGTGAGAGTATCCGCCGAAAACGTCCAGATTTGTGGCAACACAACTCATGGATGCTGCACCATGATAATGCACCATCACACACAGCCATTATAGTGAAAGAGTTTTTAGCGAAAAATTCAACAAAAGTTCTCGACCAAGCACCGTATTCACCTGATATGGCTCCGTCTGACTTTTTTTTATTTCCCAAGTTAAAATTACCACTTCGAGGAAAACGTTTTGAGTCGATAGAAGCCATAAAAGAAAATTCGCTGAATGAGCTAAAGGCCATACCGCAAATAGCCTATGAAAAATGTATGGAAGACTGGGTGAAGCGGTGGAGATGTTGTATTGCAAGCGATGGGGCCTACTTTGAAGGCGATAAAATAAATTTAGATGAATAATTTGTATTTTTTGTTTTATTGACAAATTCCCGATACTTAGTACACAGAATGTATATGGCAATAGTGTTGCTACTTTATGCCAGTGTCAAAGTTTGGGAAACTCGACCCAATCAACCCAGGTTAAATACCACCCGCAAAACGATAGTGATTTTTACAAGGTTTTCTTGATGAACTTATTCACGTCTTCCAAAAAGTGCATAAACGTGTTATAGTTGAGTTTTTTCACACACATATTACAAAATACTATCAAAATTGTCACATGAAACTAATTTTATACTGAATTGTAAAAATTTCAATTATAACAACAATGTCACTCGTCAAAAGCGCGGGAAGAAGTCCTATTCTTAAGTTACTTCTCGTTATTTCATTACAAACCTACTTCCTACCTGAACATAAATCATAAATATCATCATGAAGTAACTATACCACCATTATAAAATAAATGCATTTTTATGGGTTTCATGAAAACCTTCAATATATAAATCATTATCTTTCTACAAACAAAGGAAATCCACAATGTTTAACTTAACCAAATAAAATCAGCGGTTACATATATAATATTCATACCTATCATATGGTACAGCTAATTAATTTTTTCAGAATTTAATGATAGTCACGTGATAGTAACTGAATCTAATTACCTTTAGAAATTATGTTCAGTTCAGATAATTTGGAAGTACCCTGTCTATTATACAAATATATAAAATTATTTTAAGAGAGCAAATCTTGTATATATTTCGTGTATCTGAAAAACGGCTCTTATGATATGGATCAAATTTTGTATTTAATTTTTGAGTTGTAAGTTTGTCTACTTAAATGTTTTTCATTAAAAACGGATTATCAAAAAAAGAAAATGAAGAACACGCATAGCGAAGCTCGGTCGCCCAGATACTATATATATTTCAATATATACGTAAACTATGTAAATAACTATAAATATATATTAAATATAGCACTTGTATTTAATCAGTATATAGTATTTACAAATAATTATTTACCGCAATGCCAGTATTACATGTACCTGGCTTATAATGACTAAAGTCAAAATTAAATGTAAATTACGTTTATACTTAGGTCCTAACCATTACATGTTGCTGTAATAACTACTTTATATTGTTTTAATTTTGATCGTTGCAATACGTAATTTTGCCCGCGTGGCAAAATATGTTCTGAATTTGGATTAAAGGGAGACCCGTATGCAAACAGTGGAATGAGTAGGGGTCAATGTTATGTGTGACGGAGAACTCCAAATCACATACCACAACAACTGTCTACAACCACCATAAAGGACCCTTGTTTGCGGAACAATTGAATTTCCTATATCAGAAATTCTCTGCATATCAGGTATTTTGGTAAACGTGACCCATGTAAGAAGCACGGCGGACGCCCGCTCCCGTGCGCTTCACGGAACACGACCTCCAGACATTGTCCGCGGGAAGTTTAGTAAAGCAGTCGCTATACAATATACTGGCTGTACCCCGCGGATTTGTTCGCGCGTATCCAGGTATCTCGTGGGATCTTTTTCATATATTCTTTCTTTTTCCTCAGTTTTTGTCGTATGTTGAATAGCCTTTCTCAAGAATTGGGTTATCAAATGCAAAAATATTTTTTCAAAATTGACTGTTAGTTAGTAAACAAACTCTTCCGCTTTATAGATATAGATAAATACAACAAAACAATGTATGTTTTTATGTCTTATATTAAGGTTATTCTAGTTAATATTAATTTTATTTAATTAGTTCATACGCCTGGGCGTGTTAGGTTTCGAGGACTGTTGTGTACTTTTATTCGGTTTAGTCTGTCGATGTACAGGGTTGTCCGGGGGATTTTTTGAATGCGGTAATTTAGTTCCCTCTGGCACGTCATGCGATTCAATTTTAAGTGATCTATTTCGACGAACAAATCAGTACTCCGAGAACTGTGCCTCTTCTGTGCAGGCCTTAATAGTGCCAATAAAAATGGCCGACTTCACAGTTTAGATATATTGTTCACTGTTGTCATTGTCGCAGCAATATTTGAACACAGCAACAATATTTCGTCAAATATATACTTACAAATGAAAAAACTAACACCGATGTCATTGGAAGCTTTTTTGGTGTTATCATTTGCTTTAGCCTGTACTAGGATCGACTTTAATATAGTGGGTTACACTTATTCTTATATATTTTATAAGTTTTGTTCATCAAAACAATGTAATAATTATCAAAAACAAAACAAAGCGATATAATATTTTTTTTATTATTCATAAAATCTACATTGAAATTACGTAGGATCAATATATATATATATGTATGTGTATATTCGGGTATTGTATCATCATCGCCAGTGGGTAGCGATCTTTGACTTCGCTATAATGTTATTATATCTAGAAACCCAGAGCTTGTTACCCTTTCCTCGTTATTACAGCATCTCGCCCAACCAGAGAGATAAATTAATTGTAGCCCAGCAATAACCGTTAAATATGATCCACCTGTTGTTCTTACTGTTATTTGGTAAGTGACACACACCACCCTTGTCGTGGGTGATCGTGAATTAATATTGTAATGGTTCGTTGCGTACGGTTCCTTCCCTAAGGGGAATATCCCCTTTCTTGTTGTTTGCGAGAATATGTCATACTTTTCACGTAATATCTTTTATGAGATTACCCAACTCTTGTTTTGCCATCGTTTTCACTACATATTATCACCTATACTAACACTGAGTACCCTTCTCTTAAACGTGTTATGGAAAGACAATTACCATATCAATGCCATTTTCTTTAACGTTTAGGCAGATATGCATATTATATTTTTAACCTTATATTTTTGTTTATGTATGCAATGGTGTTTTTTTTCATGATACTTGTTTTACTTGCATAATATATTGCGCTTCACTATCAATATTATGAATCAAACGTGAATAATTGTGAAATAAAATAAATATTATTATATGTATAGGATCAGAATTCTACAGACGATTATTTTATTGTGATTGCTTGTTAGGAAATGACATGCAAAATATTTCCTATACTTTACTATAGTTACATCATTTCGCAATCATTTGTTATTAAAAATTGATAAAACATGATATTATTTCGCGTCCTAAAACAAAACTTTATAGTGCGTTGAGATACCCAATTTAATTAATGCTTACTAACTCATTTTTCACTTGGATTATTATTTTGGTACACAGTGCGTCTAAAAGAAATATTTTTTTGGGACCCAGAAGATAAAGCCGCTTAAGGCTCTTTTACAATTTAATTGTGTTTCTACATGTTACTCATGGTACGTTTTCATATGCTTTCCTGTTAACGTAATGAAAACCATTGTGTGCAACACGGGCGGTAGAAAAGATACAAGCTCGAGCTCTAAATTGCTTTTCGTGTGTAATTCCTACATTACCGTTAATACGCAATGTATCCACTACATGCGCACAATGTACATGTACATAAATTGTATATTTATAATCATGTTTATCGTATAAAAACGTATTATAAACATCATTTTTATTAGGATGGAGTTGTATATTCGTCTCACTACCATAAAACATCGTTTAACCGTCATAAAATTCACGAAACATAAACCAATCAAATGAATCCCACAAGGTTCGTTTACATATTTCATGTGCCTTGCCTAATGAATGACATTATGGGTCCGTAGCCAAATCTGTGATTAAATGGCCCCAATATCGCCCACCACTTTACCTTCATAAATTATACCTTCGTAACTTGTATGTAATTGTAAAATAAACAACTTCAACCATTATTTATACAGTATCATGTATATAGAGGTTTTGTGTTTGCTCTATGTATAGCTGCATTATTATATATTTACAAAATGGAAAGTAATGATTGATTATACTAATATAACTTCACGCCGAGACCATCGCGATGCAGGCAGAGATAATCGAGAACCACATAACTCGGCCTTTACACACCTCACTCGCTTCTTTACATTTATAGCTTTATACACACCCGCTCGCCATTTCGTATGGCTCCTGACATCACCGTCTGATAATACACACGAAATTGGTCGTGGTAGGCGAGTCCAGGCCTTCCTTCAATTTTCGCATTGTATATCTTTTCATCATTCTTTCCTACATGTACGAACAGAGCAAGTCTCTTCTTATATTAACACCAATGCTGTACCAATACATCCAAAATGATTTTCTTTCGGTAAATAGGTACTGCCAACTGAAATCGGGCACCATATTCCGAAAATTTACAACTAAGCTAAAAAGAATAGTGTAGAATCTATTCTTTTCAGCTTACAAAATTTATATATTCGGCCAACGTATTATCCCCTTGGGTCGGCTTGTTGGTCATTAATCATAAAAGGTATCTTCTTATATTTACACCAATACTCTCTTTCAATCCTACTCTCTTTCTTACATCTTCATATCAGACTCGACAAGCTATTTTTATTCGGCGTTTATTCCATTCTCATGCTCTCTCTGCCATACTCAACTCTCGCTCGCTAATTTATGGAGCATTAGCTTTGGGATTAGCACCGCATTGTGTATAGCGAGCAATGCCTTTTAATACGAAGAAGTTTTCCCAATGCTCTCCATTCACACTACATTCTACACTCACTCACGTCTCCATGTCATCGGTGAACCTACAACACCATCATCTTTTTCTTGGATGCACTTTTAGCAAAAATTGTATTCAATAAAAATATGATTGCCTATTTATTAATCAATTTATATAGGTCGCAAGTAATGAATGAGACGAAATTTCGATAGATTCAATTTATGAAGTAACGCGGTAGTCGCTAGGATGGCGTACACAATTCGATGCCAAACCTAGCAAACATTCAAGCCAGCTGTGTCAGTCCAATAATACGCAAGGTGTGCGCTGAAGCTCCCTAGACTGTCGACTAGCACTTATAGATCAGTATTTGTCAAGGATATACTCGTATATATATATTATATCATCGTTGATGTCAATCGTGGATACACGTATATTAAAAAAGTCACGACGTTTGACGAGCTCGGTGGCTCAGTCGTGAAAGACGCGACTTTGACACCAACGCTCGTGGGTTCGATTCCCACACAGGACAAACATTTGTGTGCATGAACATGTCTGTTTGTATTGGTCTGGATGTTTTAAGAGAGGTAGGGCGGATCAAAGCGGCCTGTCTGGGGAAGTACCTCCGTCTCCCAGAAAACCGCAGCCTATTTGGCTGCGGTTCGCAAATGTCGCAAGAGCAACGTTTTCAAATTCATATTTACTCGGAAACACATAGGTAGCGTGCCGGCCCCTGACTTTATTTTTTTGTTTTTTTTTATACAATGTCGGGAGGCATACAAGCATACGGTCTACCTGATGTAAAGCAGTTACCGTAGCCTATTAACGCTTGTAACATATATCACTCGCGCGATGCCTCCTCTGCTGCTTACACAGCAACTCCTTAGGAGCTTACTGGTGACCTCACTCACACGCTGGAACACAACAACCCTCCAGGGAGTTATTATTTGTTTGCAGATTTCTATATGGTGGAAGTACTTTTAGGGCTGCTTTGATGGGCTCTACCTCTAAAACGTGACTATATCAAGTTAGAATCCATCCTCGATATGCTACACAAGTTTGAATATTTTGGTCGGACACGACTTTCCGGGACAAAACTCTGCCTGTTTTAGTATAAGTTGAGAATTAACTACCGTCTACAGTTAGACAACATTCACTTTTGTTAGTCTGAACATGTTAGTCTGAAATATATTCAGTAAGAAAATAGATCGGTAACTCCTGGCAAGCTTTACTTAAATAGCGCAAATACCTTTTATTTCCGCCATACCCCTGGTATTGTAAGCATCGCCAGGCAGTCATTCATTGAAAAGGTTGTATATCAACGATGTCACCATTGGGCCGAGATATTTGAATTGCTCCACTATAAGTAAAGTGCCTTCAATGCCAAGCGCCTTTCGATTTTTCAGGTTTTGTCCGTGACGAACTCCATTGTATCCTAACAGACGCAAAAAAGACATGATGACACGGCAAAAATTATACTGTCATGTTTTGGATAAGGTTAAAGGTTAATTAAGGTCAGTCCTGAAATCTGCCCAATTGCCCTACGTCACAATGTTTACTGGGCACAAGATGTGGCATCGCGCTTTGTCTTGAGAGTAGCACTCTACGTTGATAGATTTGACTGTTCGGGTTTAGCTCTAAAAGTGCCGTTGGTCATATTTTTTTTGCTTTAATCGTTCAGTAATCAACTGAACATTGCTAATGGTGCATTAGATGCTGGAACGTATCGTTGTAGACTTCGAATGTGTGTTACAGGGAGGTTATTTCGGACATACGGTCTATCGGTAGGTACGAGTACTCGTAAATACAACTTATTATTATGTGTTATAACTATTCACTTACAAATTTGCAAGTATATATTTTTTCTGTACGTGTGGACGTCACTGAATTCCTTCTAAACTTGATGATATTTTGTGTGTATTTGAGTGGGTTCCTTTTAACCCTTCGGAACCTGGGTGGTCGTATACGACCGCGAAATGTATGGGAAAACGTATATAACGGGTTCTGACTGCTCAATGGTTTCGATTCACACTTGGATCTCGTAAGTGGCGCTACAATCGGGTTCTAGGATTTTTTTGAACAGGGCAGCATCTGTCCTGTCTGCAAGTAGATATATATATATTAATATGGGAAGATAAACTTTGTAATTATTTTTCAGCACATTGATGGCAAGAAGATGTGTGAGATATGTTACAGTTAAAATTCACAAGGAGTGCAAAAAGACAAAGTTTATGTATAATATGTGAAATTATCAATAACTTTCTCTCTTAACAATTCAATTAACACTGAGCGGCTAGTAGTACATAATTAATACGTATACGTAATAAATATTAGGCTATAATACGTGTATAATGTATGTAGTATATTTATGCTATATGCATATAAACACTCACATAATATTTTATATATTATGTCTTTGTGATCAATCTTCACTCGGCTTTTTTGTGTAAAATTACGTTTTTCTTAGGAAAGACACCTATTGATACTACAGATACAGGATTTTTTTTATACCACTAAGGTGGCAAACAAGCGTACGGCCTGCCTGATGGTAAGCAGTTACCGTAGCCTAAGGGCATTTACAACACCAGGGGTGTCACTCTTGCGTTGCCGACCCTGTAAGAACCTCTTCACGCCTTTCTTGAAGAACCCCATACTGTATATTGATAAACTTGAAAACCTTATGTAAATAAAAAAAATAAATACAAATCATCAGAGCCGTTTTCAAGACACAATAAATACATTTATATACATACTAGATACATAGAATTGTTTGTTTAAAGTAATAAGATTTTTTGTTAACAATATCTCATACATTAAAAAAAACTACATCAAAAGTTAAATAAGTTATAAAGGAACATCGGAAGTTGTAAGGAATTATTTATTTATTTATTACACCAGTTTACATAAACATTTTATAAAAACAATATTAATGCATTTTATAAACCACTGAGGTTTGACGCAAATGCAATGATATCACTACATCAAGACACAAACTTGTTGTAAAAAAAGTAAATGAAACTTTACTTGAATTTAATAGAGAAGTAAGTAAGTAATTAAAATACTTTAAATTTATTTAAAAGGGTAGCGCCGCGGCATTGTGTTGGCAGCTTTTCGGCGCTGTATCGTAATCTTGATATATTGTTTGAGGAAGCTTCCAGTTCCTTCTTTGGACGCCAGTGACATTGACCAGGCTCTTAATAGTCGTCTCTACTATAGTATAATGTATTACCTTATATTTAAAAGTTCGACCACCTCTACCGTTGCCTCTGCTTTAATGATTGTGCGTTGTATCAACGCAGGTTATGTCCGAAATTAACGTCTACCAATATTCTACGGGATCAAGTCATCACTACCGGTCTTTTTCCAAGTCTCAACGTAAACTGGTGGAATCCGGAATAACTGGGGTGTTGACAGTAGCAAAAGCACGGCGGATAATGTTAACTGTGGAATGCCGAAAGAAATGGTCTGCTCTTTTCTGATTTTTCTTCCTAAACTGATCGACATCACTATCGCATAGTCACTTGTGTGGAGCACATATCGTGAGTACCTATCATCTACACACATACATCTTAAGAGGATTAGAGTTGAGGACTAGATAAGTTTAAAGTCAGTAGCGGGTATCCTTATTCTTTGTTGTGCTAAATGTCGCTCGTCAAAATCTGAAATTTAGTGAAATGAAAGTACTAGCCAATCGTATCATAGTTTGAAGGGAATGCTGGGGATTTTACCTCTAAACAGATTAAATGTGTGCTTCTTCATAGGTCTGAGAAACAGCCTTAGACCTGCACTGAACATCTTTCTTAACCCTAACCCACCGTGTAAAAGAATTCTGGACACTAGATTCTTCGCTTAGCTGTATATCCTACTAATATTATAAATGCGAAAGTTTGTATCTATGGATGGATGTTTGTTGCTCTTTCACGCTTAAACGGCTGAACGGATTTGAATGAAATTTGGCACGTAGATAGATTATGATCTGGATTAACACATAGGCTACGTTATTTGACTCCACACGGGCGGAGCCGCGGGCAGCAGCTAGTTTCAAATAAGTTTCATAGTAAAATATTAATATAGTGTTTGAAGGTTTTTGTATATTAGTATGTCAGATTTATATATATCTACAAGATAAGTACATTAGGTAATTTTGAGACGTAAATATAGAATTTTCGAATGAAAAGCCTTAATGGAAATTTATTTTTAACAGGCTAACGGAGAATATTTGTAATTTTCTAATCGAATTCTTTATAAAGCATAGAAATGCTTCTTGGAAAAGAGGATTTCCTAGGAGTTAGAGGGGCGTTTTATTAACAACTTTTCTATGTATCTAAAGTCATATATATAATTTTATTTTGAATATGTAGATCACATTTATTAAAATAACAGATTAATCTAAATTTATTATTGATTTATGTCGGATCAAATAGCAACATGTTAACGTCGTCTCATATAGTTGCGTCGTCCAAGTACCGTATAAAAAAGGTCTGTCAGTCATAGGACTACACGTGAAAAGTGAAAACTTCTTAGCTCCACAAACTTGTAAACATTACTTTTGGTTTATGAACAAATATTTTTCAGGAAGTATTTTTTCCGGTCGATAAACCGTATACCGTCTATACCGATACTGTTTATTTAAAGTAAATCTTAAGATTCACCAAGTGAATGCTAGAAATAAACGAAGATCATAAACCTTTTCTAGACTTTTACCATAACTATTTGGTTAAATCTTAGGTTTTACCGTAGTTCGGGCTTTTACAGTAATATATATATATATATGTATGTGTGTATATCGGAACGTGTGAACACACTAGTTCAGTGCTTTTTTCTCGCCGAAGTTTTCACTTAAATTAATTAAAATTTTTGAATAACAGGATTATCATCAGAAGGTATGCTGCAGTTTTGCGAATCTTGAGAAAGTATTAGACAGGGTTGTGTGAAAGGATCGCTGGGGCATATTACCGGAATACGGAATTATCGGTATCCTACAACATGTCTACTTATGAGGATTATAAAGCATGTGTGCTGCCCATCCGGTGGCAAATTGTCGCCCCGATTTGACATCAACAAATGTGTCACGCCGGGTGCTGTCGGTTCGGCTGTTTATTCTGTATTTTGATAATTCTACGAACATATGACTGCGCATGGGTGATCTAGTGGTGAATCGTTTGTTTTGTGCAGACAATACACGTACTAGCATATACAACATCTAGACAGCAAACAATGACCAAAGAGGAACTAATCGAACACTCATGTTAAGCAACATCCACCGCAATCTATCTATGGATTAGTTTATCCGAGAAGCTAGAGGCTTCTCCGTGCTCATAGGGTACATTAAACTGTCGGTCCCAGCTGTTGTCGGTGAATGACAGTCATTAGTCATCAGTGGCGTTCGCGCGATCTCGAAAACACTGGCCTCCGCCAAGCTTCAGTAGAGCCGGCGTGGTGGAATTTGCGGTAAACCCTTTCGGTTTAAGGGAGACCCATAATCCTGCAGTGGGATGCTTAGGTCAGGTTAGGTTATTGGTAGATTTTTTTATGCGCTTTGCATAATTTTTAAGTTAACTCACAGAGCCATAAGGTTTTTACATGTGGGTCAATATCAGAGAGGTCATTTTACGTTTTCAAATATCAGAAAATTTAAGTGTGGTTCTGAATAAACCTAACAAAAGATATTTATAGCGCTAAATGTTATGAAACTTTCCTGAGAAGAGCCAAAAATATATTTTGAAATTTAATGATGGAAATGAGTCGAAAATAATTTCGGGAACATTATTCTAATTAATTTATAGTAATATGTGATTAACATAATTTTGAAAAGCAGGATTATCATCAGAAGGCTTTTCAATATGCCAATTGCTTTAAAAAAAAACTTTAAAAAGCTTGTTTCAATTGAAATATATGGGATTTAGTACATTTTTACAATTAGGACACTACTTTTTTAAACTGCTTGTCATAATACAATTTATTCAATTTATTTTTTTGCGGTATATATATCAATGAAATAAAATATAACTAAAATTAATTATAAAGATATTTAATTCTGTGAACTTTTCAAGTAAAAATCATTATTATTTTATTGGCATTTTAGTGACGTTTCCGAAAATGACGATGATATTCAACGCAGAAATGTGTCTTTATTTCCCCTTCTTTATCAGCTTTATCATTTGCCACAGCAACAGATCTGTATTTAATGTCAATGTTTTCATTTGATACATTTATAAGCGAATAAAGTTTGAGTGAAAATTCTCCTCGACTAGTTCGTGAGACGTACTAGCATCAATACCATCGTTTTCCGCATGGAGCCATCCGAAACTGCCTGAAGATCCTCGTTATCGAAACTACTGGAACCATACATAGTTTCGTAAATGTCTCACAATGTACCTGCCTCAGCACTGAATCGAGGGTGTAAGTTCTTAGAAGTTTTAAGAAGTAACCGCTTTTGTTTTTTACCCTTGAGACAGCATTTCTTACCAGGATACATCCTACTGATGTCATCTCGCTCATAAAATTTATGAATTTCTTGACGAATGTGATCGATGATTAAAAATATTAGATGGTTTCTATTAAAAAGTAAAATATAGTCGTTGTTATTATGTTTTGGTAAAAAGTGTTTTACCATATTAGACAAACGATATTATTTGAAAAGTAAAGCCTCTCGTTGTGTGAAAGTTTTTGATAATTTGTTGGGGTGGTTTCTTGTAACTGAGATTTTATTATGGGACAGGCCCACCACTGTGTCTCCTGTGTAGACAGAATTAACAGCGGTGACCACCAAAAAGGTAATGAACAGTGAAGTCCATTGCTATCCCGGAGAATAAACTACAGCTGCCTTGGAACTCACAACGAATTTAATCAGAAGAAATTTGTAAGAGTAGGAAGTTTTCGAATTGACTTCCTCTCTTGGTAAAGTGAGAGACAGCAATATGACAAATAAGGCATTAAAAACCTCAAAGAGATGGCTAGTCAAGTGAAGCTCAACTGCCGTGCACCACGGTTTATCAGATATCTAATACTATTGGGACCTAAATTGTGAATTGTTACCTAACACATCGATTCCAATAATATAGATTGCAGAACTATATTATTGGAATCCTAATCTAAATGCCTGGTAATTCTCCCTGGTTGCCACCAAATCAGAATAGTATACTACCCCGGAAATGTAAGGAATTTAACATATCGTCCCGCTCCCGACGCCAGAGATCGCACTCCCAGAGAACATGCTGTTTGAACCGAGATGGCAAAACTTCGCCAAATAATAGCTGTCTTCGTAATTCATCAGTAACAAAACATCCGCATTTCAATTCATTAACTTTGTGATTAGACGAAGCAACACTGTTTTTTTACACTCTTTTTTCACGTATCACATTACTCGCTACTGTCTTTCGCTAACTATCTATTTTCGTTTTCTTTTTTTTATTTCGCTTTTTTGTTTTTTAATTATTCTTTAAGTCTGCGATTGTTTTTTTAACATATTTTCTCGCCTAATTTTTTGGCAACACGGCAGGATAAATACTGTTTTTATCTCATTTTCTGTATCTGGAGGGTTGTTAGCTAAAATATTTGGCAAGATCTTTTTATACTATCAGTATTTTTGTGAACGTTTCTTCTTTATCTCTTTCAGACATTACACATAATAGTCTTAATTTTCTTTTCAACTTTCTTTCCCAGATAGTGTTTTCTATCTTTCCGTCTTTTTAATTCTCTTTGCTCCTCTGTCATCTTATCTACTCGTAAAAACTTGCGCATTATCGCGTTAGCTTTTTCACAATGTGTTTTTATAAGCTATACTACTCGTATCTTGATTTCTTCTTGTTCTTTTTACTTTTGTTGCTTTTCATGTTACTTGTTATTGTTATATTGATACCTAAAACTAAATTTATATTTAAATAAGTTATTGAAGTATATTATAACATCGTTTCATATACAAATTGACATTTAGGTAACGCCTGGCTTACACGGGAACGTTTCCGAAATTACCGTTCCTGGAATGACTTGCGACATGGTGTTTTCATATCACAAATCATGTCGTCATTTTGAATACTGGTTTAAGAGGTTATTAACAAGCGATCCTTAATGTTTATCAGAATTTTATAAGAAACATATACTTTTACGTCTAACCAATTACGAAACAGCATTCACATCGCACATTGCATTTAAACATGCTAGTGTATGTAGTGTATGTACAATAAAATTTAATACTAATAATAGGGAATATAAAAACATCATTCCAGACCTACAATCTGAGATCCAAACACTTAATAGTTCTTTAGATTCAATGACTAAAAAATATGAGGATGCTCAAAGAGATATTGAAGAATACAGTGTAGGCATGGATAGATTACTAGCTGACTTGAGAGAAAATGAACAAAAATTATCGTCTCTTAGTAACTTGTACAATAGGAATGAATTAACCCGAACTCCGATGAAATGTTCACAGGTAACTCGATCCTCGAAACTATCTCAAGTACATAGCCATAATGTGAATGAGGCCATTAATAGTAGTGCTTTTAAACAGATGTCATCATCATTAAATAATAATAGTGAAGATAATAACTCCAAAATAATAATGTATAGTGATGAAATAGGTAAAAATACGGGCCAATTATTATTACAAAAATCAGGAAAACTGGTTACCAATTATTGTTTGCCTGGAGCCAGTTTCACTCAAATAGTTGATAAAATAGTTAAGAGGGATTACCACCCCAACACAACTTTAATTGTTTTTATTGGGAGGAGAGGAAATTTAAACAAACATATAATGATTAAATATTTTAATATGTTACAGCAGTTAAATGTGGGAAAAGTGTTTTTATTTACTTTTCCATACAGTACTTTGTTGCCCGAGGCGGAAAATGCATCTAGGTATAGATTAAATGATAAAATGCATACATTGACATTATATGATGACAAATTTCATATACTTGACATAAATATATTTAATAATAAACATTATAATTTGACAGAAGATAAATTTTATCTTAGCAATTTTTATAAAAGACAAATAGCAGATTCGCTATCATATTGTTTTAAGAAACCAGCCAAAAGTTTGGCTAACAACCCTGCTTCTTTTGAGCAGTTAGATAATTTGACATTATGTAATGGTACCTTGGAAGGTATTCCAAATTCTTTAAATTAGGTTACAAGACAATAGAGTTATACTCTGGCAATGTAAATAGTAATAATAACAATATTCAAAATGAAACTAAAAGTAATAATAATACAATATCCCCATCAATTGTAAATTGTCAAGAATATAGAAAGAATAATAATTGTATCAACCTGGTGCACCAAAACATTCAGGGGATGATAGGAAAGGAGTTAGAATTGGAGTTGTTTATGAATTGTAGCAATATTGATATTTTATGTCTAACTGAGCACTGGCTAAAACCCCATCAATTCATTTTCAGCTTCAATAACCACCAGGTTGCAAGCTCATTCATCAGAGATAACTGTATACATGGTGGCTCCTTAATATTATTAAATAAGTTGCTTAAATTTAAAGAAAGGTGTGACATTGTGAGCCTCTCTGTTGAGCGAGTTGTAGAGATTTCATGCATTGAATTGGAACGATTCATTGTTATGAACCTGTATAAACCTCCTAGCACGCCCTTTGAAACATTTTCAAATATCATGGAGGATGCCTTAAATAAATTATCTAATAGCCATAAAACTGTTATAATTTGTGGAGACTTTAATATAAATATCTTGGAGAAAAATACTGTTACCTACAACTTTTTAAATTTATTTAAATCAAACAATTTGCATCATATTTTTACAGAGCCAACAAGAGTAACTGCTACAAGTGCTACATGTATTGATAATATATTTAGCAATGTAAAACCTTCATATCAATCTATAATTAATAAAGTTCAGTCAGACCATTCAGGTCAATTGGTTTCATTTCCAAATTCTTCAAAAATACAAAGAAAGCAAATAAATTATATACCATTTAGTAAAAGCCGCTTACAAAGATTTAAGTCTAATATAGCAGAAAAAATTGTATTGTTGCCCTATCACGGTACTCCGGACCACTTGTACAGTTCATTATTTAGCTTAATTACTAGTGAATTTAATGCAATCTTTACTCCAAAACAACTGTCTGTAAGTGACCGTATGACGTTCAGTGATTGGGCAACTCCTGGTATTTACAAAAGTCGGAATAAATTGTATGAACTTTATGAAGAAAGGACCTGTAATCACAATCCGACTTTTCAAGAACTTGTAAAAAATTATGCTAAAATATTTAAACGAGCCTGTTCCAATGCTAAGTCTATATATTTAAGAAATAAAATTAATGGTTCAACAAATATTATTAAATCTGTTTGGAATATGATAAATAATGAGACGGGTAGAGCGAAAGTACGTAGTCGAGACTTTCAGTTAAAGATAAATGATATAGATATCAAAAATGATGTAGAAATTGCGACTGAGTTTGAAAAATATTTTTCTAACATTCCTCTTATTACTACGAGAAATCTTAGGTCTTCTTCTATAGCTGCTGAACTCGTTCTCAAACAGAGCGTGGAAGAATGCGACACAATATTTGAATTTTCAGCTGTAAGCCCAAAAGATGTTTTGAACGCTTTTAAATCAATAAATATGAAAAACACTAAAGATCTGTGGGGTCTATCTGTCAAAACCATATCTTCTATTATTATTTCAATCGCTCCACATTTAGCTACAATTTTCAATTGTTGTGTGGCATCTGGTGTATTTCCTGACTTGATGAAACATAGTAAAATCATTCCATTATTTAAATCTGGTGATAGTTCGGACCCTTCGAATTTTCGACCTGTTTCCATACTGCCCATTCTCAGTAAAATTTTTGAAAAACTAATGCTTAGCCAGTTGCTCAGACATTTTAATACACATAATTTGCTTCATAGGAGACAGTTTGGATTTACGAGAGGTTGTTCAACTATAGACGCAGGGATTCATTTGCTTAAAAGTATATTCGCGGCATGGGAAGGTTCGCAAGATGCCTTGGGAATTTTCTGTGATCTGTCTAAAGCGTTTGACTGCGTGCACCATGACACTCTTGTCAGAAAATTACACCACTACGGTATCAGGAACAAGGCTCTCGAACTTCTGTCTTCTTATCTGGGCAATAGGATACAGAAGGTCGATGTTAATGGTAAAAGATCTTCGGGGTCCCCTGTAGTCATGGGAGTCCCACAGGGGTCAATTCTAGGTCCATTCTTATTTTTAGTATATATAAATGACTTACCTTATTATGTAAAGGATAAACATGAGATTGTATTGTTTGCGGATGATACCTCTTTGACATTCAAAATTAATAGACAGTTAGGTAATTATGACGAAGTTAACGATGCTCTCTCTAAAGTTATGCATTGGTTTAATGTTAATAATCTGGTTTTAAATGATAAAAAGACTAAAGTAATTAAGTTCTCAACACCTAATGTAAGACAGGTGACTACCAATGTACATGTTAATGGAACTAATTTAGCCCCTGTGGAGACAACTGTGTTCTTGGGTATAACAATTGACTCCAAACTACAATGGGGCCCACAAATTGAAAAATTATCAGGAAAACTAAGTTCTGCAGCCTATGCAGTGAAAACTATTAGACGGCTCACTGATGTTGATACGGCTAGAATAGTTTATTTCAGCTACTTTCATAGTATTATGTCATACGGAATTCTTCTTTGGGGTAACTCCGCGGACATTAACACCATCTTTTTATTGCAAAAGAGAGCCATAAGAGCTATCTACAAACTTGGTCCCCGTGAGAGCCTTAGAGAAAAATTCAAAGAAATAAATATTCTAACAGTCGCATCGCAATATATCTATGAAAATCTTTTGTATGTCCATAAAAACATAGACTCATTTTGTAAAAAGAGTGATACTCATAACATAAATACTAGATATAAGCATAATCTTGTGTTACATGCAAGCCGTCTCCACAAAATAAGTAATTCTTTTATGGGGCAATGTATACGGTTCTATAACAAACTTCCCAGCAATATAAGAGAATTGTCAATAAACAAGTTTAAAAGTACTATTAAAGCCAAATTGTGTAGCAGGGCATATTATAAAGTATCTGACTATATTAATGATAAAAATGCCTGGGATTGAGTCGATCCAATTATAATGTAATTAATAAATTATGTAAATTTGTTTGGATACCAAAAGAGGGATGCCTGAGTTTTTTGGCGGTATTTTTATCAGTGCTCACCTAGTCATGAACTGCACGGTAGGGAAAAAAATTGTGACGATTCCAAACAAATGTAGCCATTTTTACGGAATAAAAAGATTTTGACTTTTGACTTTTGACACATGGTGACAGAGAATTAAGGTACGCAAGACATCCCCGTTTCGAATCCTGGCATGTACTTACCATGTGGCTAAATTCGTGTTTTCAGATTTATGTACATATTTGTAATTATCACTTGTTCGGCGGTAATGGACAACAACATGCGAGTTTCCCCGCACATCCGAGAAATTATATTTCAATGGACGTGTAACTTAACCTAGAAAAGGTCTAGTTTTCCCTCTGAGTTGTGGAGGTCTGACGGCAGACGCTCTTTGTCAAAATCAGTATCTTCGCCAAATCTTTAGGCTTAGGTAGCGGATCCCACCAATACTATGGATTAGGTAACGGGATAACGCTAGAAAGAAGAAGAAGACAAAAGACATGCTACTTATATTTTATCTTCGTTTACTTTTTTGACGTAACTGGTTTAAGGACACGTTCCCGAAATGAATAATATTCAGGCATATTTTTATTAAAAATCAACTAACAAAACAAACATACCATAAACACGCGACGTGCTTAAACCTAATATATATAACTATATATATATATAGCTATTATTATGGGGTACTATTAGAACCTTTAGTATTTGTCATAAAGACCGAGGATTTCATCCACACAAGATGGAAGGTGTAAATATTTATAAATTGTCACTTGCATTAAACTATGATAAGTCGTTTTTTGGCTGCGGTTTTCTGTGAGGTGCTTCCCCAGACGGGCTGATTTGATGCGTCCTAGTTCTCTTAACAATTCAGTGTTTTGGTTACCTTCCTCGTTCGTTAGGTTACCTTGCGACCAAAACACGAGCGAGCAAGCCAACTCAAGTTTAGGGCGAAAGTACGAGTAACAAAGCCATAAAAACAACTTTGCCGCGGAGGGTAGGTTAGGTTTGCTAGGTTACCTTGTGACAAAACACGAGCGAACTCAAGATCCATTTGACCTTTGAACGATTTGGCCAATAGTGTAATAGATAATTTAAACGTTGATATTCATGTGGTCAGTTGAACTTTTGATCAAATGACCATTGTTATTTGAAAATTTGTTGATTTCTTTGTTGTTCTTATGAAATTTGCTTGATGAAGTTTTGATTTTCTAAGATGCAACCGTTTATGTTACTAATATTATAGGTCACAAAAGTAGCCTACATTTTTTGAAACATATATCTTTAGTCAAATATAAATCACTAATAAAATTATTAGTGATTTTTAAAGTGAGTCAAAAAATATAAATTTGTCATTATAATCAAATGTCAATTGATATAGATTGTTAATATTGTATATGTTAGTATTTATTTTTGGTAACTGGCAACTAACATATGGAAGTACGCATAAAATATCTTATCAATCTTTAACTGGTACAATTTATCTAATGCATTAGTAATATCTTTTTTATGGATTCCTAAACTATTTCCCATTAATACGAGTAAAAAGGTAGTATTGTCATCCACCTGTGTACTAATTTTTTTTTCAATTATTTGGCTATAGATTTCATTCGCATACAATAATTAATGATTTACGATTACGATGTTCCACGTCAGTGGTTACAACCTATTTTGTCAGAGAATACAATGGTTTTACTCTTAGAATCTGAAACTGAGCTGCTGTCACAAGTACCTGAATTTAGATTATCAATGTAATAATTATTCAAAACTAAATATGTGACATATCGTTATTGTATTGTTGACAGGTAGGCAGCAGGACTCCGGGCGAGCCGACTGGCATGTCGCGGCGATGACGCGACTCGCGCCTCGCGGCATGCCCTGCTGACATGGCACGCAGCCGCTCCGCCCTCCTTTCGCTGGCAGCTCTCGCAGCACTCGCCGGTAATGCCGACATTTGTTTTTTTCTATATGAATAAGGTAATAACTACACGTTTTGTTTGGTATTACTTACTTTGTCTTGCCTACAGAACACCAGGTGGATCACTCGTACGTTCCTATAGAAATCTCCTCAGACCTTTCTTTGCAGAATCCCTTAGGAAATCTTTGCACTCAAGTTCAATTCTATAGTTTGTAAAAGGAAAACAGTAATAATAGTCCGTAAAGTAGATGTAAGCTATCTATGCCGTCGATGAAATGAAAATAATTTATTTTAGAAATATGGTTAACCAAGCTCTAATGATTTACCTACCAAGGTGCACGATGAAATGTGTAAGTATAAACAAAAATATTTATGACGTGTTTTTAATGTTGATTTACGTCATTAATTTCTTGGATGACCTGCGTATTATATGATTTTTTGTCTGATATGATCTATTTTTAGGAAATACTCCTATATAGATAAGAATAAAAAACAAATCTTTATCTAAATACACAATTTAATCAAAATCGTAGCGTCATCCCGTGTCTTAATGCATTAGGATGGCGGGATACGCTACCTAAGCCTAAAGATTTGGCGAAGATACTGATTTTTGTTATGGAACGACTGCCGTCAAACTACTACCACAACCCAGAGGGAAAACCAGACCTTTCTTCGGTTAGGTTTTCTTGGATGTGCGGGTTTCCTCACGATGTTTTCCTCCACCGCCGCGCCGAGCAAGTGATAATTATATTTGTTCGGCGGTGGTGGTGGTGTACATAAATCCGAAAACACGAATTTAGTGGTACATGCCAGGATTCGAACCGCGGACCAGTTGCTCAATAGGTCGGTTCCTTCTCCACTAGGCTATCACTGCTCGTATTAACTAAAATTGCTCATTTAAAGTAATAAGATAAGATGCTGTATGCAGACGATGCCGTGATATTAGCTGAAATACCATTTGAACTGAAAACATATGTATGTATGGAAAAAGGCTTACTGTTGAATCAGAAAAAAACAAAAATTATGGTATTTGAAAGAGAAGAAACCAGACCCAATGCAAGGATTACGGTTGATGATGAAGTGTTGGAACAAGTGGATGAGATTGTACGTCTTGGATGCGCTTTCAGCAGGGATGGAAGGTACGCGGCTGATGTGGAATGACGAGTGAGTGCTGGGAATAGAATGAATAGAGCGTTGGGAAAACTACTTGGCAGTAAAAACTTGAGCCAGAAGGCACAGCTCGCTATATACAATGCAGTGCTGGTCCCAACGCTTACTTATAGAAGCGAGAGCTGAGAAAAAAGGAAGAGAGAAGATGAAAGTAGGATAAACGCGGTCGAAATGCGAGCGTTGCGCACAATTTGTGGCGTAACGCGTGTGGACCGTATTCGCAATGATAATGACTAAATATATACATGGATTTGTATCACAATCCATGTATATATTTAGTCATCCTGATTTATGGTGAGAAATAAACGATTATTACGATTATTATTATTATAATGTGAGAAACAGAGTTGGTCTGAAAGAGAGCGTCGGTGTTAAAATAAGAAGAGGCATGCTCCGTTGGTTCGGGCATGTAGAAAGCGTGCTGGATAAAAGAATGACGAAGCAGATATACAACGCAAAAGTGGAAGGATGTAGCAGCCGAGGAAGGACAAGACTTACCTACCATGACCAAATTGGCATGTTCTATTAAAAGGTGATGTCAAGAGCCTTAGAAACCGGCGAACGTGCATGGGAATGAATGTTAAAGAAGCGAGTGCTGTGTGTAAGAATCGAGTCACGTAGCGCTCAGTTCTTTCTGCCTACCCCGCAAGGGATTTAGCGTGAAGTTATACTCGTAGATAGACAGAGAAGCAGAGATTGTGAACTATGAAAAGGCACTGAAAACTATCAAAAATAAACCAGTTTGCCGCGGTCAGCCTAACAGATCACGGACATTTTTATAGCGATGTACCTACTACTATTCAAATATAAAAGCCACGCTGCCGAATACATCATTGTAACCAACAACTATTGCAAATCCAGTCTATAAAAGAAAGTAATATAAGATTTATATGCTTGTTTTGGTGGGTTTGCATGGCTGACCAAATTTATAGATCTTGTAATAATATATTATTACGTAATAAATAACTTATCTTTTGACTTTCAGTGTACTTCTGTTAAGTTTAGGTATTATTGCTATTTTATTATTTTATGTATTCCATATAGACAATTTTAATTTTTAATTTTCCATAAAGTTACTGGAAATATTTTATTCTGAAAACTATTAAATAACGAAATTGATTGATTAACCTTCCTCCTCGTTGATTGGTTACCTACTAATCGAAGAAAAACGGTAAGTAAAAGGTATATTAAGTATAATTGTTACTTGCCTTTTTTTTCTTCGTACATAAAATGGTATAAGGAACACATAAAAGAATGACAAAACAAGAGTAGTAATAAATTTAACAAAAGTAAAAATGTAAAGGTACTTTACTACATTACAAATCCTACTATCCTATCATAATATTATAATAATAATAATAATAATAAATAATAAATGTTCTTTATTTCTCCTCACAATAATATAGACCATACATTTCGACATTGTACATACCAGTTCAACATGATCCTATACCATACGGTCCAATAATGTGCGAGGAGCTGGTGTCTGAAGTAGGTTTACACCTGTGTCACAGATCACCAGGTCCCCCCCTCGAAACATTTGAAGTAGCACAATTTAGTTCACTTGTATGTGTAGGTACATCACTTATCAATTTATCATCAATCAAATAAAATACACTCACTATTTTACACGTAAACGTACGTCGCAAAAATGTAAAAATATTGGTAATGTGGTCTAGTACAGTAAATGAAACCACTAATCACTGTCTATGTAGGTAGAATATTATTTTCTGCATAGTTTTACGACGAAACTGCATAGGCGCTCTTCGTTAAATCGACGGTAGTTCTCCGTATCAGTTGTCGTGCAGTCTAAGTGAAGAGCGGAAGCGGATAATCAACATTATATTACCCAACACAAACAATGATCAATAATTTCATCGAACCATGGTACATTTTGCTTTATTATTTAAACTATAAATATAAATAAATTAGTATTATGTGTGTTGTATGTATGTGTGTGTGTATGTGTGTGTGTGTGTATAGGTGTGCAAGTGCATGTATGCGCACGCGTTTGTTTGAATGTGTGTATGTATGTGTTTTGCGTGTATATATATGAGAGTTATATCCACCGTTTAATTATTATATTAGTTCCTAAAATTAATATCACCATGCTTTTACGTGAGTTAAAGGTAACGGAGTAGTTTTTCTGTTCCGTAGTAATCCAGTTTCTGCAACCAATCTTTTACAACAAACTTGCAGGACGATGCTGGCAGTGCATAGATTGACAACTCTTTGTTAAGTTTGTTGTACAAGTTGCTTCCTTGGTAACAAAAAAATCGTCTAGCAAAACTCGTTTGAAATAATTGTCGTTTGCAAACTTTATCTTTCAGGCGCTTTGTATTATTTTTGTCTTGATCATAGGATGTTTCCTTATGTTGTCTAAGGACCGTGTGCAGAATATATAGTTGCCGGACTGTTAGAACATCACAAAGTTTGTAAACTTCTTCTGTTGGATGATAAAATGAGAGAAAGCGACTCACTTTTAGAACTGCTCTTTGTGCCCTTTCAAGTTTTAGGAAATAAGATTTAGAAGATCCACCCCAAGAAGTTATACAATACGAAATTATCGATTGACAAAGCGCAAAGTACACTGATTTTATTATTCGTTTATCTGCAACAGTTCGTAAGTTCTTAAAGATAGCAATTAATTTTCTCACTCTAGCCGATAGTTGGTCAATATGCTGTTGAAAGTTGAGGTTTTTGTCTAAAATAACACCTAGATATTTGACAGATTCTGTAGCCTGTAGTCTGGGGCATGGACAATTGGTAACATCAGGATTATTACATTTATGCGAGATTAATTTATTATATGTATTATCAGTTTTCGTATTTCTTAAGGTAAAGGTAATGTATTTTGTTTTCTCTGTGTTTAGGGACAGCATATTGTCTTTCAACCACAAGGTTACACGGTTAAAGCCTTTTTGGGCATTTGAAAAAACATCCTCCCAAGATTCACCATTGAACAGTAGTGCTGTATCATCGGCAAAAGCAATGATTCTGGCATTATGAAGCTTTAATTGACATAAATCGTTAATGTAGATTAAAAAGAGCGTTGGCCCCAAAACACTTCCCTGGGGGACACCGCAGGATATAGTGAGTTCATCACTGACATAATCATCAACTTTAACGCACTGGGTACGATTTGTTAGATAATCTGCAAACAATTTCTTCTGAAGATCCCTCACTCCCAGACTTTCGAGTTTATCCAACAAGATAGGGACAGAAACCGTGTCAAATGCCTTTGCCAGGTCTAGAAAGATTGCTATTGTCTTCTTTTTACTGTCCAAGGCATTGACTATATAATCAGTTAGGTCATGTACGGCATCTGCGGTAGATTTCTTCGCTCGAAAGCCATACTGAGTGCGCGATAACAGATGATTTTTTTCTAAATAGTTAACTAGACGATTGTTCATAATACGTTCCAGGATTTTAGACAAAGTGGTTAGAATTGATATGGGCCGGTAGTTGTCGACACAGCATCTGTCGCCGCTCTTGAAGATTGGATGAATCCTAGATTTTTTTAATGCTGATGGGAATACTCCACTTGAAATTGCGAGATTGCATATGTATGCTATTGGTGGACTCAATACATCACTATGGCGTTTCAAAATTTTAGGCGATATTAGATCGAGTCCAGTAGCACTATCACTTTTTAGATTATCTAATAGTGATTTCACTTCGTCACAGTCCGTTGGCAGAAGAACAAAAGAAGAGGAATGAGACGGTAAATTGGCACCTTGGCTTTGTATTGGGTTAGAGGTAATTTTTTTCGCTAAATCCTTCCCAATGTTAGCAAAGAACTTATTGACCTCGTTCACTGCAAATGATGGATTGTCAGAAGCTACCAATTCGACAGCGTCTGTTTTTGTTTTAGCCGTATATGTGATTTGTTTTATGGCCTGCCAAATCTTTTTATTATCGTTCCCTGCGCTTTGTAACAGTTGGGTTTCGTACTCCTTTTTCAAGCTTTTTAAGAGTTTAGTACAATAGTTTCTGTATCTTTTGTATGTTGTCAGTAAAATGTCATTATGAGGTTCTTTTCTTGTTTTTTTGTAAAGGTTGTCTCTATTTTTTAAACATTTTATGATACCTGGGGTAATCCATGATTTTAGAATAGTTTTCCGTCTCGATGTATTTATTGAATTAGTATTATTGAGAATTATATTGCGAATTAGGTCAATGAAAAATTGTGTAGCTACATTTACATCATCAATTTCATACAAAGGGCTGAAATTTGCATTTTGCAGTTCTTCAGCAATCCTTGCATAGTTTAATCGGCTCGCCACCTTAATTGGTTTTGTTTTCACTTTGAGTGCCATGTATAGTGCGACGCTGTGATGGTCTGTTACTGTGGTTTTTAGTACCAGGCATCTTGTTAAATGCCTGGATTTTAGTAAAAAGTGGTCTAAACAGGTTTTATTGCGTGTTTGAATGATATGGGCGGGCAGAATGCCATGGAATGCTAACATGTCCAGGTATATAGTGCGATTTGTGTCTACACTATTTTCACCGATATCAATATTGATATCCCCTAAGATTATAATGTTTTGCGTATTAGTAAATTTAGACAAAAGGTTATTTAGAGACTGAATGAAGTTGTTAGTATTTTTATATCCGGGAGGCCGATAAATGGCTATCGCTATGGTGTTCGGGTTAAGTTTTATTAATAAACAGTTTGCGTCAATTATCTGTACCTCTTCAATGAAAATCTGAAGATCGTTTCTGTAATAAACTACAACACCTTCATTTTGAGTACGGTTATTAGTGGTAGCCTTGTAATCATAGCCATCTAAGTGTGGGATGTTTTGGTTTGGTTTCAACCAACATTCCGTCAGAACTATACAATCCCATTCAACCTTTGTCCTGTAAAGGATTGGTAAAAGCCCTGTTATATTCTTATTTAGACTTCTAATATTTTGTTGTAAAACTTTGAAAGAATTATCAGGACTGATTAGGAGGGATTTACAATCTTCCGCATCGCAGAATTTTGACTCCGCTACATTATAAGAATCAAGTTCTTTTTGTATATAGTTTAGCTTATCGAATTTTGATAAAGTAGAAATCAACATAGTGCACTGAGTCAAGCAACCCAAAATACGACTTTGGATGAACAGATATAGCAGTGTTCACCAATAGCACTGTCCGGTTATAAACATAGCCAAAGAATGAGACCCAATAATTGTAAACAGACTTCTTGTCGATGCTTTCTAAGCTATAGTGATATATAGAGTGGTGTATATTTTTAAAAGTTATTATGGATATATAAATATAACGGTGATGTGTATTGTTGTTACCAAAATAAGCACTGTATGTATTGTTTGTTGAGTAGATTGTTAGTAAACATTGTAAAACTAGAATACTTATACATATATACGTAAAATGTGTGACATTACTAGTATACCATGATGTCCTAAGGCTTAGGAGTAGCATAATGAGGTGGTTGTAATTTCCTAGTCACGCTTTCTTGAGATTCTCCAGATCCTCTTCACAAGCGATCAACTTTCGCGGTCCATTGGATTCGCGCCTAATATAAACTTTTCCGTATGAGGTCCAGCAACTATCGTAGTTATAATTTTTGACTAATTCTCTAGCAAGGTAGTGAAGTTTTCTTGCGTTTTGAGTCAAGAATTCTGCTATGTATATTTGTTTAGGTGATCCGTCAATATTTATTCTTGTCGTACACAGTCGCTGCTTTGGATTAATTTTATTGTAGGATCTAACAGATTTGATAAGATTTTCCTTTTTAATTGCAGAGTTAAAATCAATAACCACCGGACCATCGCGGTTATCTTTCAGTTTTAGCCTGAAGATGTCTCGGATATCTGAATCCATTATAGGCATATCGACAGCGGTACCTATATTTTTAGCAATTTCAATTAAGTTTTGCTTATTTTCAGATATAGACTTAGGTAAGCCTCGTACTTCTACCGACGTAGATCTGCTGTTTTTTTCTAGTAGCTCTACTTTCGATTCCAAAAATTTAATACGACTGATGTTTTTTATGTTTTCTTGTTGTAGTTTGGTCATAGTTTTCATTATCTCGTCGTATTTGTGTGACATGAATTCCATGGATTTTTTAATATCTGAATTTTGGTCTTTGATCGCATGCATTGCCGACTCGATAGATTCTAATTTGTTGTTTTGTTGAGACTTCAGCTCCATGAACATGTTTCTTAATTCAGCTATCATATTATTACTGCATTCAATGGGATCTTCCAGCCTTCGTTTATACCTTTTGGTGTTGAACTCAGTTTTCGATTGAGATTCCGGAATAAAAAGTGCGGAGTCAGACCCATGGTGTGCTGGCAGCTCACATGAAAGATTACCCTTTACTGGTGTACGTGATAGCGACATTATGTATAAACAGCGGAAATCGAATTTATTCAACTTAAATGAACACGCAATCCGCTACCGCTTATGAATTGTAGCAAACGTAAAGTGACTCACGTTGTGTGGCAGTGCGATGTGTAGGATGTCGGTGAAGTGTCGTGCCTGAGATAACCACTTCTGTCTACTTTACTTGTCTTGCTCGCACCTTGACTCCGTGTTTGTTTGTATCACCTTTAAGTTTATGCACTCCCAGTACTTGTAGTGATTGCGTTTGAATTTATTTATAATTATTTGAAGAAAAACAACGAGTAAATAAAAATCAGATGAACAAAATTACATTTAACAGTTCACACGTCCTAGCGCTTACGCGTTCCGAGGTGGAGAGGAGGGAAAACTATTAAATAACGAAATTGATTGATTAACCTTCCTCCTCGTTGATTGGTTACCTACTAATCGAAGAAAAACGGTAAGTAAAAGGTATATTAAGTATAATTGTTACTTGCCTTTTTTTTCTTCGTACATAAAATGGTATAAGGAACACATAAAAGAATGACAAAACAAGAGTAGTAATAAATTTAACAAAAGTAAAAATGTAAAGGTACTTTACTACATTACAAATCCTACTATCCTATCATAATATTATAAATGTGAAAGTGTGTGGATGTTTGGATGTTTGTTCCATTTTCACACCTTAACGGCTGAACGGATTTAGATGAAATTTGGTACATAGATAGACAAAGTACTGAATTAACACGTAGGTTAAAAATTCCTCTTGTAAAGTGCAAAAATAAACGCGCGAGTGCGAGGCAGAGCACATATATTTATATTATTGCGAGGCAGAGCACATATATTGTACTATTTGTCACACTATTTGATATTCAGATAATAAGTATGCACGATTTTTGACGAGCTCCAGCAATGAGTACTCCATTGCGCCACCGAGCTCGTATATCATAGGGTATTTCAAGGGATGTAAGGTGCATCAAAGCAGCCCACATCAAAGCAAAATCGCATCCAAGTAACAACTTCCTGGAAGATTGCAATACAGAAAGCAGCGTACGCGTGTTGCTACTAGGTAATAATATAGCAATATATTAGCTTACTGGTTACCTCATTTATACGTGGGAGTACAACAACACTCCAATGGGCTGGTTTGTTTGTGGTGGTTATTATTTGCCTGCGGTTTTCTTTGGAGTGGAAGTACTTCATTACATCGATATGCCCTTTCTCACTTCAGTTGGTGTTTTACTAAAAGTCTTTAAAAACCAGCAATAACTAATATTCATATGGTTCAATTTGAGGCTGCAGTTTATTGGGTATATGATATTTACTCGCTCTATTAATGTACAGGCAATAATTCACAGCCCAATTATGCTCGGTCCGATAATTTGTGGTGGTCAATTTTCGGACCGAGCATAACTGTCAATTTAATACTACTTTATGCTCGTTTAAAAAGTTTTTGTGGTCGAATAGTTCAGCTAATATGTGAAAATTGTTCGAAAATTATCGTAAATGATATTAAAAATCGCAAACTGCGCAATTCTGAAGTTATCTAACGTCGGGAGGCATACAAGCATTCAGCCCACCTGATGGAAAACGGTTACAGTAGCCTATAAACGCTTGCAATACATTATACATATATATATATATATATATATGTATAATGTATTGCAATATATAGAAATACATTAAGTATCACTCGCGCGATGCCACCTCTACTACTAACACAGCAACTCCTCTGGAGCTTGCTAGACACCTCATTCACAGGCCAGAACACAACAACCCTCGAGAGAGTTGTTATTTGGCTGCGGTTTAAACTTCCATTAATTCCATAGCATTCCTAAACTTTGAGAGATATTTGCCACCATGAAATTATCTATCAATTTGTAATTAGACGAATTATTATAAACGGTTAAATTAAATATAGATAGTATACTGAACCAATTTTCTACCAACAATAAGGTCTACGAATGTAGCGCATGTGTAATGTAGTGTTTTTTTCGGTGGTTCAACGCGAAAGTAGATGTAGGAGCCGAAGAACAGTGGTGGTGTTAGGAGTCCTAGGAAATGGCGAGCGTGTTCGAAAAAGGCTATAATAATAATAATAATAATAATAATCATTTATTTGCGGAAATAAGGTACATACAATTGTTCAATAAGTTATAATATAAAAGTTTCTCTTATTCTACCCTTACCGGGCGTGCAAATTAACATTACTGCCTGCAGGTTCTAATGTGGTCACAGTAAAATTGCAATAATATCATGTCTCGCTTATAGTAATAATCAAAAACAAAATATGTTAAAATATGAAAATTGTCAAAGTTTAAATTTAATGTCACAGTGAAATAAAATAAAAAATCCATATCATACCATTACAACAATAAAATTAAATAAAATTAATTAGATACTACAATATATATTATGTATGTAATGTCAACGCCTATTTTTGGTGCCCAAAATACTCCTGGATAGAATAGTAACATTTGTCCATTAACCAGAGGTGCAATTGTTTCTTAAAAGATCTCACGGTCAGTTGTTTGAACTGTTCCGGTAAATTATTGAATATTTTAATAGCCATACAATACGAATTATTTTTGTATAGTGTCAGCCGAATATTTGGCAATAGTAGCTTGTTTTTATGCCGTGTCGGCTTATTTTTGATGTCCCCTCTTGTGACAAAGTATTCGGGATGTTCTTTAACAAGGATGCATAATTGTTTAATATATAAACAAGGCAGCGGTAGTATATGCAATTTTTTAAAAAGAGGTAGGCATGGTTCTTTAAAATGGGCGTTGCATATAGCTCGTATACACTTTTTTTGGGCTTTAAAAGCTCTACTTGAATCTACCGAGTTTCCCCATAATAAAAGTCCATATCCAAGTACTGAGGACACGTAACCATGATAGGCATTTAGAGCTGCTTCTATAGATGCAATATTTCTGAGCCGTCTTAGTGCGTAAACGAATTTGTCAATTTTTGAACATACTTTATCTACGTGCGCCTTCCAGTTACAATGCTTATCCAGAGTGAATCCTAGAAAGTTAACTTCGTTCACTATATCAATTTTACTATTTTCGTATTGAATGGATAGTGTACATGATTTCGATTGAGTCGTTTCAAATTGTATTACTTTTGTTTTACTTATATTAATTTTAAGGTTGTTCCGATTTAACCAGTCAATTACATTCAGTAAAGTTCTGTTTATGTCCGCATTAAAGTCATCAATTGTACTGTTTTTTATTACTATTGTTGTATCGTCTGCAAACATGAAACACCTGTGTCTGGTAATATTGGGTAGATTATTTATATAAATCAAGAACAGCAATGGCCCAAGAACACTGCCCTGCGGTACCCCACAAGTGTTTGGTCTATATTTAGATCTATAAATATTTTTTTTTGTCCCAGTTATTTTGGATATCTCTGTACATTGTTTTCTATTAGATATGTAACTTTTTATCCAGTTATAAGCATTTCCTCTGATACCATTTTTCTCTAATTTGGATAAAAGTTTACTGTGTGAGACAAAATCAAAAGCTTTGCTCATATCCAGAAGGAGTGCAATTAACGGTATTTTATCATTCATACTATCTATCACAAAATTAATTAAATTAAAACACGCCAAGGTAGTGGACTTTCCTTCTTGGAAACCAAATTGTTCGTCTTTTAATAGTCCATGTTTAATAATAAATTTGTATATACGTTTATACATAACCTTCTCAATTACTTTGGATATTACCGGGATAAGAGTAACCGGTCTGTAGTTGTTCATATCAGTTTTGGAATCCTTTTTATGTAGAGGTTTTACAATTGAAAGTTCTAGAGCCTCTGGGAAGTGTCCTTCTTCCATACTTAGGTTTATAATATATGCCAAGGGCTTACATATAAACTTGGCACATAACTTTACAGCATGGGTGCTGATGTTATCGTAACCTACCGCTTTGCTATTTTTAAGTGACATAATAATTGTGTAGACTTCTGTTTCGTTAGTAGGTTCCAAAAAAATTGTATTGGGATTAGTAGCTACATCATTTGCGAACATGTTGCTATTATTGTTGGCGTTATCAATATCACTTGAAGAGTTTGTCAATTCAATAAAATAGTCATTAAAAAGTTCGCTTATAATTTTAGGCTCTGTATATTCTATGTCATCTTTTATTATATTGTCAATACTATCTGATTTATTATTTGGATTGATATTGTCATTTATGACTTGCCATGTACCTTTACATTTATTTTTTGTTGTCTCTATAATTTTTTTATTCTGCAACTTCCGTGACTTGTATATACATTGTTTTAATATTTTAGTATATGTTAGATATTTGTTTTTCATATAATTTTTATTAGCTTTAGTTTTTAAATATTGCATGTACATTTTTCTTTTATTTTTACAAGCTCTTTTCAAGCCTTTACTTAACCATTTTTGATATTTGAACTTATTTGATACTTTCATGGTTATTTTGGGAAAGCATAGGTCGTGGAACAATGTAAATAACTCATGAAATTCATTGAATGCATCATTTGTATTATGGTTATTATAAACTTGGGAGAAAGTTAGAGAGGATATGCACTTAATAAACTTTTGTGAATTTTCTAGGCTATAATCCGTTTTTTCGAAGATATATTCTTTTGGTACTGATTTCAATTTGAAAGAGATTGTCTGGGCGGTTTCATGATCAGATAACCCTAGCAAATGAGTTTTAGCTTCTACTTTATGCATGTTGCTTGCAATTTGGTCAAGGCAAGCTTTTTTGCGTGTAGGAGTGGTAATATGAGGTTTTAAATTATAATTATTGAGAATACTGATAAGCTCTTTAGAAATATTGTTATCTTTTAAAATATCAATATTCCAGTCTCCACATAGTATTAATTTGTATCTATTTTTCTTTTTTTGTAAATTATGCAATAATGATTGAATTTTGAAAAAAAATAAATTAATGTCTGAATTAGGTGTTCTATATATATTAATTATAATTAAATTGTACATTGGTATTTCTATGCCACAGCATTCGAAAATATTAGTGAGTGATAAATTTTTACAAATGTTTAGTTCTTTGCATTCTAAATATTTTCTAATTAATATTAAGGAACCGCCTCTTTTTTGGTTTTTCCGTGAAAAATGAGAAGCCAATTTATAGTTAGGAAGCACTAAATTTGCTTCATCACCGTTTTGAATAAAGGTTTCACACAAACATATAACCATCGCTTCTAATTTTACGGCTTTTAAATCTTCGACAGCGTTCAAAAAATCATCAATTTTATTTAAAATTCCAGCTATGTTCTGATGAAAAATGGTAAAGGAATTCTTATTGCTCACGAAAGGAATTATTAGTTGGAGATGTCTGTGCATCTCGCAATTTATTGCATTGATCCGTGTTAGCATCTAGGTGTACAATTGCATCTTGATGATAATAAAAATCTATTTCTGAAATTAGTGTATATAGGTCACCAAATATTATGCGGAGACCATTTCTGTTGACATTGCCGTACCGTGTAAAACATGTGTAATTGTAACTCAAGTTTTTATTAGAATCGAAGACAAACGCGTATTGATAAAGTTTATTGTTTGTATATAATAAGCGATTAAATATTTCAATTCTTTTATTAATCAGTGTTGAATAATTATTGAATTTGAATGTAGGAACGCATACTATAACATTAGTGTGCTGTACCTTTTTGAGTGCATTGTTTATATATTCCACTAATACCTGATAATTATTTGTCATTTCAAAGTCAGTGTGTCCAATACATATAATACAATAATCTAATAAAGTAAATCCTACTAGTTTAGTTTCCATTCTATCCAAAAGTTCTCGGACCCCAACCTTAGGTTTTAAATAATGACAGAATTTGCTGTCTGGAAAAGTATTTCCAATTATAGACAATAATTTGTTCTTATTATCGGAACTCAAAACACAAACTTTTCTTTGTTTAGGGTGCATATTACAAAGATTTAGATTCTGGACATCATTGAAAGTTTGAGGTTGTGATGTGTCATCTTCATGTTTTTCTTCTTCTATTGATCTAGCAATAGATTCGTTATTTGACATTTCACTCTCATTTCTATAGCTTTCATTTATTTCGAAAAAGTTGTCGTCGTTATTTGATGAATCTTCCGAATTTTGAGTGGACAAACCCTTTGATTGATTCCTTTTTTTCTTATATGGAGAAGAAGATTTCCGTACTGATCCTTTTTCATTCAATAATTTATTATATAAAGCGGCTTTCTTGATGTGATTCTCTATTTCCTTTTTCATGGATATTATTTCAGAATTTAATCTATCAATCTCCTCGTGTGCACTAGCTAATTGGGAAGTTAATTCACTTACTTCATCTTTTAACTCTATTACTATTGACGTGTCTGGTGATGCATTTGGTAGACTAATTGGGCTGTCCTCCCGCGATGAAGAATTTAAATTTTCGGTATTTATATTTGATTTAGATAGATTTTCCACAGAACTAAATCTCTTTTTTTTGCGTATTATATTTTCTGGCGTATTGTTCTGGCTCTTTGTATTTTTTCGGATACATTCATTGCATTTCCAAATGTCCTTGTTTTGTTTAGTCATTAATTTAAATCTCTGTATTGTGATATTTACGCAAGTTAAATTATACATTTTTTTACATTTGTTACATTTAAGAAATTCCCGGCCGTTTAAATCTAAATTGCACTTTGCGCAATTCAATCCATCATTTATTTTCGTAACAAGTCTCTTACTCCTTCCAGACATTGTAGAATAATAAAATATGTCAAAATAGTAATAGTCAATATAATGTAATAACAATATTTAATGCAACGAGTTAATCAATTTAGTAGTCAAAAATAATCAATTGTTGTTAAAAAGTCAAAATTCGTCAATAAAATATAATGTGACTATGTTGAGAATTGAACTCCGAACCTCAGTATCGAAAGTACTTAAACTTGTCACTGTACCAATTAGCTTCTAATAAAATTGGCGAAAATAACGATATCTATCGTAACACCAAAATGCGGGTAAGTATTAGCAGTTGATTTTTATTTATTTTTGTGTAATCACCGTCACCTCAATCAACTTATTCTGTGCTTCAGTGTCTATAGAATAATAATAGTGTTCACTTCTCGATACGGTGTAAATAATTAAATAGTTATTGTAATTTCGTTTAGTCAAGCGGATAATTACTTATAACACTCGAATTCTTAACCAATGTGTGAATACAATGTGTGAGTATATTGTGATGTGTGCGGAAGCACTCACCCTGAAGTTCACTCGGATTTCACGTATGTATTATTATTGATTGCCACTTGAATGTTTTGATAACTCTGTATGTTAAGACTGCCACTACATTACGACGAATTTATTTATTTTTGGTGACTAAACTGTATTATATTATTTTTTATTTATATTAATATATGCAACTAAGTGTTTACTCAATGACAGCTGCTGTCATCTGCTATGAATGTTAAAGAAGCAAGCGAAGTGTGTATGGACCGAGTCATGTGGCGCTCGGTTCATCCTAAAAAACTTGTTGAAAATATAAAAAAAAAGTAGATAAAAAAACCGCCTATGTAATAAAATAAGATCTACAAAACTGGCTAATAAGTTTCATTTCTCACGTTCACTGCTAAGAAAACCCTATTTGCTGAAGTACTTTACTTTCGGAACCCGTCTCATACCATCGCTAAGACATAATGATTTTTGGCATCAAGATCTCTAGCCATCAAGCAGGCTGTGTTCTTCGTTTCCACCTTACTAGTATAGAAATACCTACTTGTTTGTTACATAGAAAATATACATATAAAACAGGCTGACATTCATACATACAATAACGTTGTTTTGTACTCCAATTGAAGCCAGCATTGGTATTAACAGTAGCTATTACAAATTACGTCGTGATGATAGGATACTTCCTCAGCTCGACTACTCCTAATTACTTCATCAATATTTTATGTGATCTTCGCTTCCTCTTCATTATTAGAACCTCGTTTGCTAATCAACAGAGTACATCACATGGTGACGGGAATTTTGACAAAGTTAACTTTTGGTACCGAAGATTATGAAAATGTGCACAAGTTTTTACGAAACTTTTATAAATAAGTTGTGTTGTATTTTATTACTACACTAAGAACACGGCAACAATGATGTCTTGTGGATTGTGGAGATAAATGTCCTTTATACATCGGAATAATAAGCTAAGTTACCCACTTCGTAACATAAACAATAGCTGTCACTCTCTAATGGAACATTGCCTTGAAAGGCACTGTCTTCTCTTTCATCCTCCCTCACATTCATCTCTTTGACTGTTATTCCTGATTATTTCAGTAAAATTTGATCCAGTAAATAGCTTTGTTCTAATTTGTTTTTATGAAATTCCCAAACCAATTAGCAAGCATGCGGTAGGCATTAATACAGGACGCGATGTTCTCAACGTATTACTTATATTGCAAGTGTTTACAATCTCAGATGACCAGATAAGTGCTGGCCGAACGTAAATCGACCACAGCCTGTCGTAAAATGTATTTAACTATATCCAGCTGGTAATTCAAAAAGCACGAAATACAAATCGCAATTCGGTAGCTAGCAATAAATTAAAAAAACTTCAAATAAAATATTTCAAAAACCCATGACATTAAAGCGTAATAGGATTCATAAAACATATATATAACCTATGTTGTAAACTGTTATGCACGACGGCTGTTAATAATATTCTATATAATACATAGTTATTGTGATATTGTAATTATTAATATTTTTTCATTTATTGACTTTATTAATGAGAATTATATCTAATTGTTTTATGAATCCTATTACGCTTTAATGTCGTGGGTTTTTTAAATGTTTTATTTGAAGTTTTTTTGGTAGTGGGATTTTAAATTTTAAATTTGTTTTATTTATGGCTTTTTAAATTTTAATAGTAAATGCGATTTATACAACTATAATATATAAATGAAATCAGTTTTATATATAATGCACGTACAAATTAAAAAAAAAACCCCGACGTAAAAATAAGGCTGAATAGATTTGCTTAAATGGTAGCTAAGAACACTCTTAATCATGTCACCTTTTAAACAAAAAAAAAAATATCAAAATCGGTGCAGTAGTTTTTGAGAAAAATGATAACAGACACACAAACAAACAAACACCTCTTACCCCAAACGCATATACCGCCTCCGTGACCGTCGCGGGTAAAAATAGTAACTAAACCAGCAACAGTGGAATAAATATGGAATAATAAACATAATAATATAGAAACTGGAATTCCTTACAGTTTTATACTTAGTCTGGCCATAAATACTGTTACAATTAAAAATAAACAAAATATTACATTTGAATTTGGAATCTGTCATTTTTATATGATTGTTCATTGAGTTTTCTCATTTTGGCGCCAATACATTTTACAATATTTTGCGATATTAAAATGGAGTGGAGTGATAAAGAGAACCGAATCGCTGTGATTGCATTACACAAAGTAGGTATGGAGCCAAATTCAATTTTTAAAACTCTCCATACGCTTGGTATTAGTAAAATGTTTGTGTACCGGGCTATTAATAGGTACAATGAGACCTCCTCTGTTTGTGACAGAAAAAGATCTGGCCGTCCACGTAGTGTTCGTACAAAAAAGGTGGTCAAAGCAGTTAGGGAAAGAATTTGAAGAAATCCTGTCCGAAAGCAAAATATTTTATCTTGGGAGATGAAGATAGCAAATACGCGACATGGTTCTAGGAACCATGTCGCGTATTTTAAAAGATGACTTAGGACTTGCAGCCTATAAGAAACGTACTGGTCATTTCTTAACTGATAATTTAAAAAAGAATATGGTGGTAAAATCGAAACAACTACTGAAGCGGTACGCAAAGGGAGGTCACAGAAAAAATTTGTTTACGGATGAGAAAATTTTTACAATTGAGCAATATTTTAATAAACAAAATGACCGTATTTATGCTCAAAGCTCTGAGGAAGCTTCCCATTTATATATATATTATTAGTCGACAGAGTGCAATGTGGGCACTATCCGACTTCAGTGATGGTTTGGTGGGTTATTAGCTACGAAGAAAGACTGAGCCATACTTTTGTGAAAAAGGTATCAAAACATCGGCACAAGTGTATCAAGATACCATTCTTGAGAAGGTAGTGAAGCCCCTTAACAACACCATGTTCAATAACCAAGAATGGTCCTTCCAGCAAGACTCGACGCCGGGTCATAAAACTCGGTCTACGCAGTCTTGGTTGGAAACGAACGTTTCGGACTTCATCAGAGCTGAAGACTGGCCGTCGTCTAGTCCCGATCTTAATCCGCTGGATTATGATTTATGGTCAGTTTTAGACAGTACGGCTTGCTCTAAACGCCATGATAATTTGGAGTCCCTGAAACGATTGGCAGTGAATAATTTTCCCATGGAAAGAGTGCGTGCTTGTATTGATAACTGGCCTCAAAGTTTAAAGGACTGTATGGCAGCCAATGAAGACCACTTCGAATAAGCTTTTTATATTTTAAATTGTTTTATATTTATGTATTAAACTAACACACTGTAAAAGTAAAGAAAGTTATTTGCAATAGAAAATTGTTTTTTTTTGTTTCAGTATTTATGGCAAGACTAGGTATTTATTAACCCATTGTTTGTTCCTCCAACTTCAAGTTACTACATTATCGTAGTAAAGTGGAGCCATTATAATTAATATTGGGACATGTCATGCTTTGTAATTTAGTAATGAATTGGGTACTGAATATAATGATAGCTAGGGTACTGAATATAATGATAGCTCGGATACTGAATATAATGATAGCTTTTGCAGCATTTATTTATATACTAGAGAAAGTTACTAGCCAGGGCGACGCATTCCGTCGAGATTCGAATTGATTACAGAGATGACGTGCATGATATTGTATGGAAAATAGATTTGTAAGTTAACAGCACACAAATGATGAGATAATGATGAAGTGATCATATATTAAACGAAAACAAGAGGAAAAAATGACGAACACAACGAGATAGTGGCAGAATTTAGGGATCGACGAAGGCTAACGAAATGCGACGAAAGCTAAGGTTGCGTCAGGAGTCCTAGAAACAAGGCGGCATGCATAATAAGTAGTAAGTAAGTAAGAATATTAATAAAGCGAATGAGGTGTGTAAGAACCGACTCATGAGGCTCTTCCTACTCCGTCGGGACTTGACGTGAACATATCCATTGATAGATCGGTTTCCGCGAAGTACCAAACCAGTGGAATGTTGATAATAGAGATCGTTATACATTTTTTACACCATTAAGGCACTAAGGTGGAAAACATGCTGTATATATGTATACATATATGTATGGAGCAGTGGTAGTGCAGTGGATACAGCCTGTCTAACAGCTTGATTCTTTATACACTGGGTTATCACTGCGCAATAGAACGTACTCAAACATTGTGCAGTAAAATTTGAAAAAAAAAACGAACTAGCTCAGTAGTACAAACAATACACTTCAATAATTACGAATATACTTCCAAAGGATAATTATTATAGACAATTCTAGTGTTTAGTGTACAAACGTAACAAAAAACTCTCTTATACTCGTACAAAACCTTAGACCTCCTGGACCGGATTCCAATCACCTTACACCGAGGCTATTCTGTTAAATCCTTATTAACACTATAATCTATCTATCTATAACTTCACGCCAAATCCCTTGCGGGGTAGGCAGAGAGAACCGTGCGCCATGTGACTTGACCCTTATATACATCACTCGCTTCTTCAACATTCATCCTTATCAACACTGTTCGCCCTAATCACTAACTACTGAATTCAGTCGCAATACTCAATATCACAGAAGATTTTTTTGAGACGGGAAGCCTTCACGAGGAACTGGAGTATCAATGTCAACCTTACTTAGATCCTTACTCTACTCTAGTAGGTTCGTTCTAGAGACTTGTGCCCCGTACTAAACATTTGCGGGACAGTTCTAATATACTGGCGGTTTGCATTAAGCACACCCTGAAGGTAATCAAAATACCCGTTATAACAAAACATCCCGAAAAGCCAAGAATCTATGTTTAAAATACATAACTTTCTTGGGAGACCTTATGACCCGCTTATGAGATCTTCGGCGGTCCACTTATGCACGTGACGAAAACCGCCATCAACTGTTTTTAAATTTCTATAAAACTCTTGTTTCCCGTCGTCTGGTGAAACTTACTGATGAATCTCAAAACTGTTAAACTCTAACGGATTCTCCGTTAGTAAATAAAGGTAACTTAAATCAAAATTAATCAATCTATAATTAATTAATCAATCTTAAATATAAATCTATCAAAGAAAATTTCATCAGCAATCTCATGCACACTGGCACGATCTTTACTAATTGCAAGTCCACCGTTGGACTTATTCAACCACCTCGTACAAGGAAAAGAACTTAATTAACGAACCACTACTTATGTAACCATGTTCCACACGTTCGTCGTACGTCACATAGGCCTGATTCAAGGGTACATCGATATTTATAATATTAGTTTCACGAATGAAGAATTTTTTATTACCTTCTTTCTTCTTTTTTATTACCTTACCGCCCGATATCGGTTTCGCTTCAATTGAAGGTACGTAGAGTCAATCACAGACCCAGTGAAGCCGCGATAGATTAAAGTGAATGTACACCCTAAGTTACTACGTTGAAGTGTTTTTAAACAGCCGTAAAATCACTTATACGGTTAATGATCGCCATCTATGGAAAACTGATGACTTAATGTGCTCATGGAAAAAAGAATTCGAAATAAATGTAACTGTCAAAGTTGATAACATAAAACTCAAATATAGTATAGTGCACCTAATGTAATTAGGTGCACCTTATGCCTCCCGACGTTGCATATAAAAAAAGCGTTCAATGTTTATTGTCTCTTTTTTTGACCAACGTTAGGAGGCATACAAGCATACGGCCACCTGATATAGAGTTGTGACCGTAGCCTATGAAAGTTTCCAATACATTAAGTATCACTAGCGCGATGCCACCTCTACTGCAAACACAGCAACCCCTTAGGAGCTTACCGGTGACCTCACACACGCACAGGAACACAACGACCCTCTAGTTGCTATTTGGCTGCGGAAGTGTACCTATATAACAAAATTTTCTACCAAGATACATGTTTGTGTGTCAATAAGATCTAGAATAACTATCTACTGAATACCGACATGTGCAATACATAGATAAATAATAAAAAAATCTGAGCCTTGCATGTTTTATTACCCTTATACAACATATCGAAACAGAAAAAATGTATTGTGCAAATGTATTATACTCGTACTATTATATTAATAAAATGATGCGTGTTATCCAAAATTATGTTAATGGACATCTCCAAAGCGCAGGTTATGAAGTCACTACCTACTCTATATAGCATGCATGGGTTTACTTGATTAACGTGTCTGCGGGTTGAATTGCGGCCATATTATGCGGCTATGATTTATAATGGCTTAACCACATTATCGTACATACGAGTATCTTACAATGTATCTACTGAAGCTGAATATTTACCTACTCCTTAACAATTTTCATAAAAAGCTAATTTTACTGCTACTCTTCTACAATTCCTCTTCCGTTTTTGAATCAATTAGGATTGGCGGGATCCGCTTCATAATCTTAGATATTTGGCGAAGATACTGATTTTTATGGAGCGACTGCCGTCAGACCACAGCGCAGAGAAACAACAGACCTTTCTTAGGTTATGTTAGGTGAAGTCGAAATATCATTTTTTGGACGTGCGGATATCCTCACGATGTTTTTCCTTCCGCCGAGCATGTGATATTTACAAATATGCACATAAATCTGAAAACAGGAATTTAGTAGTACATACCCATGCCATGCCATTCGAACCTGGGACCAGCTGGTCGATATCTTTAATGGTGAAGTTTTAATTACATTTACTTAATTATATTTACACGTTAATGTACATTGTTTATGTTACGACTATAGATGGGTGTGAAAATAAACATAATAGGTAGGTACGGCAAGGATACATTGTCGCAAGCGTTCTGAGACTACTGCTTTCTAGGCTATACGATAAGCAATCCGATGTGGCAATGGGCCGGCTATATAACTCGTAGATCCAACAAAAGCTGGGGAAGCAAAAAATACTTCAAAATGTTAGGAAAAATCATAATGATTTGTGTAACAGAATAAGGCATGATATAATAATATGACCATTGTGCATAGTTTATAAAACGTCTAACATTTAAGGTTATTGCGGGAGCAAAGCAAAATTTCGAAAATCGACCTACGTGGACGCTTCGCTTTGTTCGCTCGATCACACATTTTTAGTCGGTGGGTTAAGGCCAAATAACGAAATACTTTTGAAAAGTAACCCAACTGGACAAAATCAATGTAGAAAACCGTAGCAAAAGTACAATTCCCTGGAACATTGCTGTTTTGTAAGTTAATAAAAAATAGTTGTAATCATTTTACATCGTTTTGACTTTCAGCTTGTTTGTCTCCAATTTGGTATTAAAAAGATATAATTATAAATGATCGAGGGGAAATAAATTACAAGAGTAACAACGCTTTTGACTGGTGAAAGTATGAAATCTTTCTTCTTGTTTTTTCGTAATATATTTCAAACATGATTTAATATTCGTTGCTTTTTATTGGTAAGGTAAGATTTAATGTACTGCGTATATGTACTTTTTTTTACAGTTTACTTACATAGTCATAACGAAGGATTGCAAAATCCATTATCTTTTAAGTGTAATGTCAAAATAGTTTAAAATATTGTATCAAGGTGATCGTTATCAGCTGAAATCCAGTGTATGCGCAGGGTGTTGTGTGTGCGCGCCGCAAGGCAGTGTGCAGGGCGGCGTGCAGGGCGGCGCACAAGTGCCGCCGGGGGTGCCGCACTCCACTGCGCCGCCCGCCGGCGTCGGCGGCGTCCGCAGGTACGCAACATGCACTACACAGTCCACAGTCATTAACGCTTTGTCCACAACTCCATTAATATTACAACACACACATCTATCGAACAGATCATTAAACTATGTGTTGTACAAAATATTTATAATAACTTTTATCAATGGTAATATATAAAATTACCTTCAGTAGGTACTCGTATATGTCATTATTACCTGTTTATATTACGTAGCATACTAGTTCAAGAACCGGCTGCATAAGGACCTTACCAGTCGATGGCCTCAATGTTTGGTGACACCAACTAGTGCTATATTGTAGTGACGCATAATCTAAGCTAGAACAAATGGCAATTCCTTGGAAAGTACTTAGCCAACGTTAAAGGCAACGTAAAGATTTGAATCAGGCAAAAAATACTAATTGCCAAGTGTTATTATTTCATATAATTTATAAAATATTTTAACGAAATCCTCTTTTGAAAGTTACGCCAAAGTAGAATTTTCAATTAACTATTTTGAGCTTGGCATTAACCTCCTTGCCGCTTTGAACCAGTCACTCGAACTCTAAGGAGAAATTTAAAATAATACGTACGAGGTACAAGGCATCTCTGCTATTATTCTACATACGTTCTATAAAGGCTATGCAGTACATACATGAGGAATTTGTAAACTATGGAAGATTTATGTTTTATACGCCGCTGAACGACGGCATAGAATACGCACAGAATGTTTGCTCGATACTAACTCCAAAAACGTATCCGCATCCCGCCGCCAGTTGAATCAAATAATATCGTAGATGATTCCTCTGTAACCACTTGAGATTTCCCTACGCGGCTAGCAAGGCAAGGTGCGAGAATACTTTCAAAGTTCAGGCCAGAGCGTAACCTATTGCATGATACAGGTTTCTAATAGCAAAATTTACATAATATATGTCTTTATAATGTTATTAAAATTGTTGTTCCTGATTTTTAAATTACACAGCTTAATAAAAATATGAAGTTATACTAAATAATAAATATGAAGGGTAGGATTTTAGCAGTATTTTTTAATCATAGGTTTTTAATAATGCTATATAAATAGCGAAAATCAACAAAAAAATATCTAATACTTATCTATGAATTTCTAGTATGCCGGCAAATTCACTTGATAAACAGAACTGGCAGACATATAAACCACGCATATAAATTGAACAACAATACATCCAATTTACTATTCTGTTTTACCCGACAACTAATCAACGATATGGCTACCCTGTGATATAGTTGCATCGGAAATTGGAATATAAACGGAGCAAGTACTATGCACGTATTTATGTAACCTTTGTTAAGTAAATATAAGCGATAAAATTTATTCATGTGACAACTTAGGACTATGCGTCCCTGATATTTTAATTACAAATGAGATGGATGCAATGAAGTCGCCAACCCATGAAAAATTACAAATTTAAGAATTACACATTTTGCTGTTTATTTTGTTTGCATTCACACTTCTTCGAAATTAAAAAAAAACATGAAAAAGCTTTTGATAAATTAATCTGTATAGGCGTAGTTTCATTATCCTGTTTTAAAATACTGAAGGTTTAGAAGCATTTGAAAGACTTTTACAATTAGAGTCAATATGTTATTTATACTCGTATTTTAAAAATGTAAATTAATATTTTCATAGAAGTAAATGTTACTTTCAAATACGCTTGAATATAACAGGATAAATATCAACTTGATGTATGTATATCTTTACGCCAGGTCCCTTGCGGGGAAGGTAGAGGGAACCGAGCGCCATAAGACGCTCCTTACACACTTCACTCGCTTCTTTAACATTCATAGCTCTTTTCATGCGCGCTCGCCGGTTCCTGAGGCTTCACGGTAGGTTAGGTTCGGTTTTCCTCGGTTCCAACATTCTTCTACTTTCGCATTGTATATCTGTTTCGTCATTATTTCATCCTGCATTATTTCTACTTGTCCAAACCAACGGAGCTAGCCTTTTCTTATCTTAACACTGACACTCTCTTTCAGACCAACAACTTTTCAACTTGATGGACTTTCCTATTAAACGTTTCCATCTTAATAAACCCTATACGCCTTAATTTATTTATGAATTAACATCGATTATTATTTTGGAGGTTGTACTAACATATTTAAATTAATTACAATGTTATATTTTATATGGAAACTCCAGAATTAATTGAACAACCATAACTTGATTGTAATATAATACATACAAATGAAATGTTTATTCAATGATTTTCATCTATGTTTTATTCTTATAAGTATCATCTGAATATTGTTTATTTATAAGTAAGTTTTTTAACAATATTCAGATAATACTTAACAAAACATTTACTTAGAAATATGTGTGAAGATAAGATTATCCGTACACCGTGCTCTATTATCTCCTGGATGCAGAACTGGTGGAAGCCCCAGTAACCTGTGAAATATGTTGAATAGAAACCATTTGTGCAGTTTCATTACGAGACGCCTGAAGCACAGCACGGCCCCATTACATATAGTACATCTTTATACATCGCTGGCAAATTACTCTTCCTAACTAGGCAATATTCGCAGGCAAAGTAAATTATTGGGATAATCCAATCTTTATTTATGTCTGGTCTATTCGTATATGTGGGTTTTATTCTAACTGATTGGGTAAGTGTGTAATGTATTACAAGTCTATACGTATTTATTTTTTCTTATTGGTAGTAAGTACATTGTTCACCGAGGGAATGAAATGGCCGATTACTATCATGGTCGTAGTTTGAGACTATCTAAATACAAAAGGGAATCGCAATTTCTTCAAAGTGATACATAGAACTTTATAGGACCCCTACGAGGAAAATAAAGACGAATTGTTTAATTGTCATCTGAAGAATCTTCCAAAAAGGAATACACGTCCTTTGTAGTAAAGTCTTCTGACTTTTTGCTACGGAATACTTCAGATTATATTTTCATAACGCTGTCAGTGTTTAATGCCTCGTAATATTTATGCCGTTTCCGGAACGTTTGTTCAATATATTATCAAATCCATGCCTATGCGATTGCCGATTTTTAATACTGGCTAGTGAAGTCTTTGATCGTACTTACAACTCGAAATTTAAATTAATTTCCTAATATAGCTATGACATTTGTTTTGACTGTCTGATATTCATTTGTTTTCTGATTGCTCGATTTCATATGTACAGGTTGCTATAACCATGAAAAAAATGAATTTCATTATCATAAAGGCTTGTAATATCAATTGCGTATATTGAGCAAGTATTGTAAGTAAACGCACGGTGCATTTGTTCTGATTTTCTTTTCTTTTCGCTTTCATTTGGCTTTTGTTCGACCAACCGGAAAGGGATATCCTTAATGATAAATGCCACAATGAAAACAAATTCATGTCAAATTTTGCTAGAGGTTGACAAGTAACATACATATTCTTTTGCAATGACGATCTGCATTCATCATCATTATTTCAGCCAAAGGACTTCCATTGCTAACATAGGCATCCCCTTAGATTTCCACAGTGATCGGTGCATCGGCTCCCTGCCATCTTCACAAGATCGTTGGTTCATCATCTCCCGCAGCTTTTTGCGGTGATGCGTTTTTTCGTGGTAGCCATTCCAGAACTTTTCTGCCCAAACGATAATTAATTATTCGAGCTAGGTTGTGGCTTGCTCACTGCCACTTCAGCTTAGAACCACATCGGTAATTCTAATTCTATTACGTATATATTCATTTTAAAAGCTATCAAAAGTAAAGAAACTCCGAGTATGGCTCTCCCCATCGCACGCTGTGTAACCTTGAGCTATCCTATGAGATCCATAGTTAGAGATTACGTCTCTGTATGATGATGAGAATTGTTGCAGTAGAATAACCACGCCCAGCATAGTAATTATGCAACTGAACCGCACTCAACATAAAATGTAGTACCTATATATTGTGACATTAATACATCTTTTTGTTTCGTTATTTACTATTTGTATAATTAGAACATTTTAAATAATAAAATTTAGCATAAGGCCGTTAAATTTTCCTCGTAATACGGTGAACATGATGTAAGCTTTTCTTAAACCAAATGAATGCGTAGGTGATTGATTTTAAAACATACCCGATACTTATATTCATCTCATCATCGATTGTAATATTAGCTCCCAATATTGACATCAGTTTCGTTTGAAATAAGTAACTTGAACGAAATCAAATTGATGTTTTAGCCCCAATACCGGTTAGAGTCTCAGGAGGATATTTAAGAATATTAGACCGTTCCGCCAAAATTTCTACTAGGCGGTAGAAGCTGCACTGCACAATTTTTTTATGTCGAGTTAGCATTCGTTTTACTACTTATTCTGTAAACAAATAGAAAAGATGCAAATAAATGAAATAGATTTTACATGATATTGGCTGTAAATTTACATATAACACAGGTACATGTTCCCAAGTGCCCAAGCTCTATTTCCAACTCCTATTTTTGCTATGTAGCATATTATTATAAAATGTTTGTTTATATATAGCAGGCATTTAGGATGTCATACTTAGAAAATGGTTAAAATCGGGTTAATATTAAATTAAAAGTACGGTATCAATGAACATTTATAGAATACATTATGACGTAACATTTTAATTTATTACTTAATCGCCGACTGTAATGGTTAATATAGCCGTTTACATGTTACCGTTTTCAATTATACAATATTTTACATTATTTATTTGCTTCCACATGAAACACTATTATACTTATGTAGCGGGCTGGCGACTCGGTACGAAAGGTGCATGCTCGGCACTTTCGGCACAGCGAGCCGGTTGCCACGCGCACGCGGCTCCAGTCGTCCCTTGTCGCCCGCTCGAGTTAGGTTCCCCAATATATGTTTATATAAATATTGAATAGCATTGTGTAATTGTAAATGACATTTCGTGAAGTTAAGAATAAACAGTGAACTTTCTAACAACTCTCATTTACCTACCCTTCTGCCCAGAACACAGTTATAGTAGACATTATATAGACCAACATAAAACCTCAAAACTTATATGTATAACTTGATGTTATTTTTATTGTTGTTCCTATTAAAATCACTTCATGTATTACCATTTTATTATCTGCAACGAAACGGCTGCGACGAGACAATGTAAGTAAATTATTACATAGAGAGTATTTACAGAAAGTTTTTTATAATTTAGGAACCAAAATTCAAAAACATATTTTGTAAACCATCGATTGTTGTCGATGAATTAATAATGTATAGTTCCGCTGCATGACAATTACAATCAACTGAAACAATTTGCACGTTCCAGCCACTAGTAGTTTAAACATAAAAAGGGCATATTCGGAATATTACAATATGGTAGGTATCTCTATTAATAGAAAAAATGTGCTTATCTAGGTTGATTCTATTATTATATAGTTTAACAAATTTATACGGGTATTGTATAAGTAGTACTTATTACGAGAAAATACAAATTTTAGTAAATAAACGCTCAATTTATAGCTAGTCAATGGGCATTGACTATTTCTGACACGTTTATTTACTAAAAACATGTATTTTTTCGTAAGAGATACGTCTTATATATTGCCTCTGTAAACCTATCGGATTATTTTCTTAGACCATGTATACACCAATAAAAATATTGATATCAAATTGTTATTCCACATGCCGTGTACATAAATAACATTATTGAAAATAGGTGCCTAGTTAACAATTATACTTCATAGGAAATATCACAAGCTGCGAAATTGAATTGTTTAGTTGAATGAGTTTATAAACCTTGCAAGTCCCTATTACATGACCATTTTTCAAGTTCATAATTTATAAAAAATATTCTGTAATGTATTTGTCGAGCCATTTGATTCGCTTTAGAATTTTTTCATAATTTTATCACAGTAGCATTCGCATGGATCACTTACTATTTTTATTATTAGGTAGGTATATTTATGCACAAAGCGCAATAAAATATCCTAAGGACGGAAAATTGTAACAATTCAATTTCGCTTTTTTGCTGTCATCAGTAAAGGTCCATTTGTATGGACAGTAAGCTTCGGCATTGAAACTTGTTGGCTTCACGCCAGAGCTGTGATCAAAGCACCTTTGGCGATTTTGCTGTCCTATTACCGCAGGAATGGTGTGACTTTTTCTTATTGTAGAGATAGTAATGACCGAGTTAATGTGCCTCGTAGTATGATTGAAGTTGGTTGTGCGTTAATTGATTATTATGTACTATTGGAGTCTGGCGCTTATTTCAAACCCTCCCGTATTTGTACGCAGATTCAGTCAGTATTCCAGAGGGCGAGGATACCGAGACTGGCGGACACGCGGGGATCCCACGCTCATAAATTCACTCTGGCGCAGTCGACAGCCTCTCGGTATTCGAAAGCAACTCGGTAAGTAGTATATTATTAGATATATCATTATCACTCCTGTCACCAAATTTCAATGAGTTTTTTTAGTATCTGCAACGCGAGAATCTTTACAGCAAACTCTGTTATATAGAAAGCAATTAATACTATCTATAACTTCACGCCAAATCCCTTGCGGGGTAGGCAGAGATAGCAATAATTAGAATAATAACAATAACGACAATAATACAGGGCAGCTAGTGGCGAGCTGTTGGTGCGTAATGACACCACGGGTACCCGAGTGCTCCAGAGAATTGATCAGGGCCTTCGTCTCCGGTGTGTCTTCATCGGTCGGAGTGAAAAGTCAAGCAGGACTCTCAGCTCTGGCTTGCCTTCATTGGCCGTCCAGAGAGGAGTCGATAGAGTATATTGCTCTAGCAGGTGATATGCCCCAGGCGTGGAAGTGTTAAAGGGCATAACGCCGCGAGTAACTTCGGAGAAAGCGCAGCATACCTCTCGACACCCCTGAGTCACTCACATCGGTGTTGCCCCCGGCCGACTTTCTCTGGCATTTCGGGGGTCCATCTAGTGAGTGGCAAGCCACCGCCTGCCGAAAGTATCTGTCTCTCTTCTGTAATATCCCAGTTATAATAATCCTTCCAGATCTCATTTCAATAGCTCAATTATTTCCGACACATTTGCAATAGTACCGATACCTGCCATGACCAGTTCGTGGGTATATTCTCCCATTGTTATCCCTTAGAGCACACAGCGGGTATAATACATTACATCAATCTTGTCTAAGGGGCCTCTACGCGTTGGATCTATATCCCCGCACACGCCTATCAAAAGACCGGGGTTAACACCCGTGAATAAAGAAAAACATAATAAGAATAATTAATACTATATTATAAATAATTTAAGGAAGATGCTGAGAATTTCGTCACGCTAAGTCTTGCAGGGTAGGTAGAGAGAATCAACACATGATGCGGTAATGCCACGTGATTCGGTCCTTGCACACCTTATTTCCTTATTCAGCTATTTTCGTGCACGCTTTTCTGTTCCTATGGTTCTTTACGTCACTTCCTGGTAGAACACGATCAATTTGGTCATGGTAGGTGAATGTTGGCTTTTCTCGACTCCTACATTCTTCCACTGTTTCATCATTCTTTCCTCTTTAAATCTTTCTACAAGTCCGAGCTAATGGAACATGCCTTTTCTAATCTTAACACTGATACTGCCATACATACATGCTCTAGTTTTACCACCGCCACAGATTTTATGCAACGTTCTATCCACTACGTTTATTCTACTTTCATACTCTCCGTATTATGGCCAACGGTCGCTTATACAAGTTACCGTACTGCTCGTCCATCTTACCCTTCAATGTACCTCTCATATTATACGTACCTATTCGTCACTCTGCTCACCTTATCCCGCGAGAATTGTCGTCAAGAATTGCTCTAGACCGCGCAACTCTATAGTTTTGAATCAGAATTGCAATGCGTAGATTACAAAAGGAGGAAATTTTAACACATGACGACCAAAATATCTCGTTAAATTTATTATGCATGTCATTAACAGAGTTTTCTTAAATTTTAGACATCATCATAATCCTCTAATGCACCTATTAGAGGATTATGAGTATTTCTACTAAGAATAGCTTTTACACAAAATAAATTATTTTTTTAAGGAATTCTTCAGTACAGATACAATAGAGATTTGATGATGCTTACTTAGTATACATACATTTCAGTACATATATATTTTTTTGATGTCATTATACTTAAAAAGTTTTTAATTTTGCGGTTGAGAAAAAGAGTTTATATATTATATATAAATATTCCATGTTTATATCTTTGCATACCAATAACCATAGTAAGTGCCAGGATAAAAATATACGAGTATGATAGTTTTTCTGCGCCTAACCAAATAAGTTGCCAGAGATTAGAATAACTTGATACAATAATGATTACCATGATTACACTTGGTGTTATTTTTTCAGTTGAACATAAACTTAGATCATATATTTCATTATAATTAGTTTATTTATTTTTATACTTTACAGTACTCTAGAATTAAAACATGTTCTGAATCAAAATCGCTCGGTTCTTTCGAAAGGCAGCTGACAATGTTAAGGTATTCTCACTTTTATATATATCTATAGAGCGAATCAAAGCAGCTAAACTGGGAAGTACCTCCACCTCGCAGAAGACAGCAGCAAGGTAACCTGGAGGGTTGTTGTATTTCTGTAAAGTAAGAAGCAAGATTATCACCCCTGAGGCTTTGCTGTGCTAGCAACGAGGGTGGCAATGCCCGTGATCAAAATTTAAAATACGCGTCCTAACCTATCTGAAAATATTCGTTCCAATCACAATACGTCACTTCTTGACTATTTAAAAACCCTCGTGTATCATTGGGAAGGTAGATAAGGTACGATACCGTCCGAAGTAACGGCATTAATCAGATATACGTAATTATGGCAAAAGTATCGCCATCCACAGATACAAGTACAAAGAAGCACCTTTCTCTACATATAACTTTTATAACTAATTATGTGTTGTCGAGCACACATAAATATTTGACATAAAACCCCTCGTTCTAGTTATGAAGTCCATACGTGATAACTGAATCAAAACTTTTTTTTTTGTGTGTGCACAGGGAACGCGGAGGTGTACATAGTATTGGCGCTCCTGATAGGGTTCGTGACTGTGGTGGTAGGGTGCTGGCTGTCGGACAACTGCTGGTCGCCCGAGCCGGAGGACGCGCTGGCGGGCGGCTGACCCGTGGCGGCGGGCGCGTGCACGCACGTGTAGCGCCCGCCGTCCGCGGCGTCGTCGGGCGCGGGCTCGCTGTCGCCGGTGCTGCCGCCGCCGCGCCCGGCCCCCGCCCTGCTGCACGCCGCGAGACACCTCTGCACCGGCGCTTGCCTCCGCCTGCCCTGTGACAGGAGACACGAAACTCCAGTTTTTTGACCGGAGCCTTCTCCGCGCTCCTGCCACCTACATGAAAAGACTAATGGGAATCACATTCCCACTATGGCCAATGGGGGAGTTTGCGAATTCATTACTTAATTAAAATAGCATATAGCATTCTCAATAAAATATCGAACAGTGTACTTAAGTGGAAAGTGTTCTCAATTTGTGAAACAGTGATAATGTGCAGGTAATCGTTTTAGTGAACTGCAAGAGCTTCGAAATAATTTTTTATGTATTCATTATATTGTAATGTTTGAATGTATCGTATTGTAGTTGTATCAAAGGTACAACGTGATGTATCTCATGCCGAGCGCTCGGGATTAGCCAATTAGAAAATTCACAATACTAATAACGAATCTCTCATCGTAGGGTACGCTTTTAGCGGTCTCTCTAATTTGGATTCATCTGAAGTAACTTAACCTTTGTAACACTAATATTATTTCTAAAAGTATGTGCCTTGGAATGCTTTCCTCGACTTGACTCGTAGTTTAGAGCGTGTTTTGATCCATTTAGAAGAAATTTCTTCTCTGTGTCTTTACAAGGACAAGTGTTACCCATAAGTGCAATACACATCATGACCGTGCCTTTACCGTTCTATAGACTTTGAGAGGGACGTAATTAACAATAGGTTTTTAAAATGCGCTTTCCTCGATCGAGGGTACCTACCAACGATTAATTTTGTATTTTTGTAAAATGTCCAGCTTCGTTCATTATTTTGTGTAATAATTAAAACGCGGTTAATAGGGATAATAGAGGAAAGTGGTTTAGGACCAAGAAGTCTTTCACTAAACGTGCGTCAATTGGATAAATTAATAAACTACTATTTCGGAATTGCCATCGCAATAGGATAAGATTCAACTTGAGCGACAACGACATAAAACATGAGTAAAAGTAGACTTTCGATGCGATTTTTTGGCGACTTTGTATACATAATTATAGATTTGTGGGTTACATTCATTGATGTTAAATACCTATAACATTAGAGGTTCCGTAGCTTCTTAAATGTATTATGTCCATCCAAAATAATAAACTGATTTGACCTAATTACATACCTATATTAGCAGAAATATTGTAATATATTTTAGAAAGGATCATGTAAAATTACATAATATTCTTAATTAAATCAAGAAAGTGTTTTCAGTATTCTAATCATTTTCATTTTATAGCTATTGTAGTATCTATAGGTACGTCTTCTATGCACCCTGGTAACCTAAATAATAGTAACCATTCTTACAAAATAATCAACAATGTAACAATAAATAACCAATTGACAACTAACTAAATTATATAATTGGCAGTATACAAATATTCGGTGCGAACTCGGTGGTTTTACATTTCATCTTAACTTGTGTTGCCTAGTTATAATACGGAGATAGTATTAAGAAATCATTGTAAAGTTCGTATTCACAAAATCGATCGGAGGGTAGATGTCAGTAACTAGTATTACGTTAGATAGCAGCAAGATTAGGGACGCTTTTACATTTTAAACTCAATGCGGTTAACATAAGCTAATTATTATAAGCTTATAATTAGTGAGATATACCGGCAGAAGCGCACGAAATATGATAAAATCAATAGAGACAATTTTATGTAGGAATTATTCTGACTACAGTTTTGCTATTGTGCCAAGATGGTGGTACTTTGTGATTTAGAATGAATAATATTTAGCTAGAACAAAAAATATTACGTAAGCAATGTTCTGTTGTTCCTGTTGAAAACCGTTGTTTTTCATAAATTCGAAAGAATTCGTTGGTGGCTACAAATTTACCCTTCGGACCATTTGACTGCCACATCTCACCATTGATAGGAAAAATGCATCAATTCACCAATGGTGTAAAATAAAACGCAATAAGTAGCATTTTGTCATTAATGATCATCATTGTTGATCATCTCAACAACAGTAGTGAAATAGGAAATAAGTTGTCTCTAGTAAAGACTGGTGATGAAATTTGAATCAATCGGCCACTTGTGGCTGGACGTGAAATCTGCAGTCACAATTGATCATTGGTGGTGAGGTTTGGTGATCAGATTGTCCAAAAAGCAAATTCGGCATACTTTAGTAGAATCTGCAAGTGATTTACGTTTTCACAATTTACTATAATATATTATACTCACGTAATAAAAATATTCATTGCACTTTGTTTATGATTAAATAAAATATATATTACTGATCTCTCCATGATATTTTTTGCCAATGGCATCGGCACTATTTATTTTCTACAGTACCGTATCAGTGCAATTTTATGTTGTATACTGGAAAAATTGTAATATCCAATCTGACTTGATTAGATGTAAGAATGTATTGTCTTAGCACTCAAAGTTTGCGGGAGATATATCGACGCCGTATGTTGGTACCCTGAATTATGTAAATCGATAAGTACCTAGTATTGTTCGTCCTAGAGATAAGGAAACCGACTGAATAGTCATCATTTTTAAGCATTGTATAAATAATTGTCGTTAGTGTGTAGTGAAATGTAGACAAACATTTTACTGGAGAAATCAGCGTCGATTAGAATGGGGCCCTTCTCAAGGCGTATACGATAAATTATTTAATATATTTATGTAGGTATTATCCTTATTCTAACTTAGAAGTCACATGGTTCTATCCACTTATGAAAACAATATTAGATGAGATAACCAGTAATTTTACAACTTATTTTTTTTTAGTTCTTTATTTATGATAATTTACAAACTTGTGAAATAATGTAATATCAACCGACGCAAACTGTTTATCCGCGGTTCCTTTTTGCTCAGTTCTGTCGACAATCACTTGTTTTACCAAATTTTCTTCAATATATACACAAATACGATACACTTTATTGTACCAAAAGAAACGACATAAAAAAACAACCATAAGAAAGTATCAGAGCAACGGCAGTCGTATCGCGATGCGACCTATTCCAGACAACCTTAGGGTAGAGAAGTCAAGAAACAAGGTAGAGTGGCACAGAATATAACATAATGGAAATACAAATTTATATGTTAGGAGTAGCTACGGTATATGTTAGTTACACACGGTTTTAGCATGAAATAGGAGTGATACTCAATTCCAGAACATATTCGTAACACATTTCGTGTAAGGAATGGTTTTGGGATTGAGTTAGGATTAGTTGTGATCTAAATTAGAGATCATTTTAGGAGGTTTTACAAATAGATTTAGGATAGTTTGGAGATGTCAATCTATTTCTAATTTCGATGAGTTGCATCTGTTGTAGGCACTATAGGTAAAATAACATGCTGTAGTTCGGAAGCTTTATAATCGGATTGATCATTATTACTACATTATTAACCTAGTGATGTTTCCGTAACACATCAGTAACGCTTAATAAACCCAGTCAACAAAAGGTATTTATGAAATACATTTTTTATACCACTGGGGTGACAACCAAGTGTATAATCTAACTAATGGTAAGTGGGACCTTAGTTTAAATATGAAATAACCGCAAAAATATAGGGTAATACGGTGCATAATTACACGAAAGTATTTAGCCAGTTTTTAATAAACACCTCGCACCGTATATATATAGATATATACATATAAGTTTTATCTCCCAAGTGAAAAATATTAATTATGACTATGTTCCCATGGATACTTGGTATGCACAACAAATTGTGCAAACCATCTGCCGACTTTTATGTAAACGCATAGGTTAACTAATTATTAGCCATTTCCACATCCTATATATTGTCTTGTATTATCTCTTTATGTTCACATTATGATAGTAATAAATACAGAAAATATAATAACTTTATAACCGTAATAAAGTTATTATGTTTTCATACGTTCATTGAGAAAGGGCTCTGTTTATGGAATGGGAAGACTTTTAAGTTTTATATTTATAAATCAGTTCCAAATTCAATTCTTTATAATGTGATTTTCAACAATTGTTATATACGCAATGTAAAGAGGTATATTTCTTTGAATTAATTGTAAATTGTACGCTTAAATAATTATGTATTTGATGTTGTATCTATTTTTCTACTTCAATATTTCCTTCTAAAATATCTATATATTTCTAATGAATTCGTAATGTATATTTCTTCGTAGGATAGCCGATATTTCTTCTTTTTTATCGCTGTACTTTGTGTGGTACATACCTATTGTGCGTTATTCACCCTATTTTTGTGAATATTGTAAATAGTCAGAAATGATTTGCAGTTGTTTGTTCGTATGTGAAGGTCTGGTTGGCTTGGCTAATTTAGGAATTGAGAGAACTCATACGCTCAAAATAATATTTAGCGATAACATATACATATTGTATGTCATCATTTGTCAGAAATAAATTCAAATAAATGTAATAATATGGTAGTTGCTTTTATTTCTATACTCCTTAAAATATGTCAGGTTTTTTGCCTCTTCGATAGCAAACACGTAGAATGGTGCCTTGACTAGTTCATCTTTAAATATAAATTTTAATCTCAAATAAAATCGTACATATTATTAATCAGTATATGTACATACATAGTTTTATCTTTATAAACCTACACCTTAATAGGTTTAACAGGTTTATAAAGCATAGCCTTGTCTATATACAAAATTAATTCAAAGCATTAGTAATTTCCATGATTCACGAAATATTTATCAAGAATTACATATACAAGAATTGCTTATTTAAAGTATTACGATAGACAATAATTTTACGTAAGTAAATTAAGAGAAAGGTTTGAAAAGATATTTTACTATCATTATTTTTTCTTTCATAACTGATCCTATTTTCTACACATCGTTTAATTTTTACTCTCGATGAAATCTGTTAATAAGTCTACAATAAACCAAGCATTGGGAGAAATATTGAATGGAAATTTATTTTTATAAATAAACATATGAGTTCGGGATAAATCCCCGCGATCCCGTCCCAAATTGATTAAAGCTTATAATAAGCGTAATAATAAATAATAATAATAATTAATAATTAAGCGTAATAATTAATACTTTTATATAGATAGCTTAAAGTTTTCTATAATCAAAAAATGAACCCGCACTTTTGGAATATAATCCATGGCTTTATTGGCCGTTCGACAATCCGGCTCAGTAATTCAATAGTCGAATCTAAAATGTGTGTCACGAAGGAAGTGTTTACCACGCAAACTGTTTCCACAGGGAATATAGAGCATGATGCTCTCCCCACAGAGACGGTGACACAAAAAGGCTTTCTCGTCTGACACCCTACATACACACTCTCGTCTATACTACACTCATCTGCGTTATTAAAAGAACTCGCTGCTTCAAACTCGAGACAAGACTCTTATCTCGAGGATATGAAGGAAAATAATTCTTTTCAGCTCAAACGATACATGTAAACCTTTATTTAATAGTGTTCAACTTTGACATATCATAATGGTTATTCATGCTAGATAATAATATGACTTATTAAATCACGATTATGCGTTAATGACTACGAAGTAAAGTATTATGAATGTTTACCTGATTTTCTTATACTATGTGTGTGACTTTATCATACACAAACACGGTGTTCAGCTGATTTCAACTAATTGCCGTAGTGTATGGAAGCGTAAGGAGTATGCCTCACCTGTTACTACCACTACTGCTAACTTCTTCACCGTTTCCTGGTGAAGGTACTCACTCTTAGAAACAGGGAATTATCATATGGCTACAGTTTTCTGTAAGGTCTACAGTCATGCTTCTTAAGGCGCTTACCCTGTCTTTAATATGGTTAATATTCTTATACCATGTTGGATGGTAAACAAACATTTAGCGCGCTAGATGCAAAACAGTAACCTTATATTGTAGAAGCTTCTAATATTCTAAGAATCGCTCACGCGTTGGGTGCGTTGCGGCCAACCGATATACGTAAAGTACTATTTGATCAAACTACCTGTAATTTGTCTAAATTTCATAATTTACATACTATTAAATCTTAAACGACGACGACGCCTTTGGAGTTGAAAGTGTCCTAATAAGCTATGGCAACTTCTTAACATCAGGCAGGTCATAAACTTATTTGTTTACATGGTGGTATTAAAAAGAGGAACCACATGGTACCACGTACTAATACAACCACAAATATAGTAACTTAAGCTATAAGAACGTAATGTCATATAGAATGAAAACAAAATAAGTTTTTAGGACAATTTTTGTAAAAAAAAATAATTTTATAGTATTTACAATACATATTTGAGCATTAGAAACCGGCGAGCGTGTATAAGAATAGCAATGAATGTTAAAGAAGCGAGTGAAGTTTGTAAGGATCGAGTCATGTGGCGCTCGTCTCTTTCTGTTCTGCCTACCCCGCAAGGGATTTGGCGCGAAGTTATAGTATAGTTTACAATGTTTTTGTACATTTGGAACTTGCTGGTTTAACTTCGTAGAGGTCTCGGGATATAGATTCAAATATGAGGTAAGTTATCAAAGCAAATTAGTAATGCGAAGCTCTTTCCTCTTAGGATACAGATGGACGAAATCAAGATTTTTGTACATCCATCAAATGAACTGGAATAATTTAATACTAATTTTATTACATTAAATATATATTCCATATTATGTTGATACTGTTGATTGTTGGCCCTTGGTGGAATTTTGAAGATATCTTGTTAATGTAAACACTTGTACAGGTTTTACAGCATTATTATCACTGATTTCACGTACTGCGCACGTTTTGTTTATAAATAAATACCTTGATAATGCCGTAAAGGCGAAACCAGCCGGTAAACATAAATAACAAATAATTTTGTGAAGTGGAATCGGTACAAGTGTTTACATTAACAAGATATAGTCCATACTACATACTTATGTGAAATTCAAATATTAAAGTAATCGACGTCAATAGATTCACGCGTTGTTTTGTGAAGGTCAAACAGGCAATTTGATCTAAACTATTTAGAAGTTTTGATCACATTGCCTAACTGATATGACTTCATTTACCATTAAGTTATAATGGAAGAATTAAGACTGCAACTAGTAGGTACATGAATCTAACACATTTACAAAATTGAACGAAAGAATATTCTCGATGAGATGATTGATACCTATTTTAATGTAAACCTATTTTATTTTTTATTTAACGCTAATGCTTATTAAATGCTATTTTATATGAATTGCGATATATAACAATAAAAGTGAGATAACTATCACTGGCTAAATTCATGGAAATTTATACGCATACATCTAAATTTTACTTGGTGGCGTTATGACTATTGACAAGTTGAAACTTCCTATTTTTATTCGCATTTTTTAAAATCACCTATACGCCAACATTGATGTACGGCAGTGAAACATGGGTATGGCAAAAGAAACATGAAATTAGGGCGAACGCCGTAGAAATGAAAGCGCTGAGGAGTATGTGTAGAGTGAGAAGTAGCACGATACGAGAACTATGTTGAATGAAACATGATGTAGTGAGAAAAATTTAAAACTATATGCTGAGATGGTTTGGTCACTTAGAAAGAATGAATAACAAATAGTTACGAAAGAAGTGTATCGGGCAAGAGTGAATGGAGATATCGGGAGGGGTCACCCTTGACGCACACATATAGCTCAAATTGGTGATGTGTTGAACAAAGGCAAAACCAAATACACCCAAACCGAAGAGTATGCTTGAAGAGGTTGATGAGTGTGGAAAAAGCGAGAGAGTTATGTTTGGATCAGTGCACCTGGTTATACGCCAATATTGATGTACGGCAGTGAAACATGGGTATGGCAAAAGAAACATGAAATTAGGGCGAACGCCGTAGAAATGAAAGCGCTGAGGAGTATGTGTAGAGTGAGAAGTAGCACGATACGAGAATTATGTTGAATGAAAGATGATGTAGTGAGAAAAATTTGAAACTATGTGCTGAGATGGTTTGGTCACTTAGAAAGAATGAATAACAAATAGTTACGAAAGAAGTGTATCGGGCAAGAGTGAATGGAGATATCGGAAGGGGTCACCCTTGACGCACATATATAGCTCAAATTGGTGATGTGTTGAACAAGGGCAAAACCAAATACACCCAAAACTGAAGAGCATGCGTGAAAAGGTTGATGAGTGTGGAAGAAGCGAGAGAGGTATGTTTGGATCGGTGAACCTGGTGTTCCATAGTCTTTGCCTGCCCCAATGGGAGATAGGCGTACATATATATGTATAGTTAATAGATTCAGGCGTTATTTTGCGAAAGTCAAATTTACATGCAATTTGATCTAACCTGCTTTGTGTGCTTCCGCCACCAATTAGTTCATGGGGCTAGCGCCGGCCGGCACTCATCCACTACTACTGTTAGTACTGTAGTCCTAATTAATGGCGGAAGCACAAAGCAGGTTAGATCAAATTGCATATGTATGTATGTATGTACCAATACGCTGTGGTTCGATAAATCTGAAAATCTAATCAGGACTAAATTACATCCAAGTACACACACTAAAAACAAGTACTCTAGCAGTACTTTAGCAGAAGAAAATAATACTTACGTACCATGGATAAACATACACACAAATATACATATGCACACATACAAGAGTGACACAAACAAACTCGTCCTCTCAAATAAATGATTAACTTAATATAACCTAAAGAGTTGCTCTGTTATCTGCTGCGGTGGCAACGCGCGAGTGATACTTCCTATATAGCAAGCTTTCATAAAAATAAGCGTAGGCTACGGTAACTACTTGTTTACATTTTATATGCTCACATGAAAAAAAAACATTTCAAAGATAACCATCAGTCTTTTCATGATATAATTCCAGTACGAGTTGATTACCATTAAAATCAGGGTTATGGGGATGACACCATTTCTACGAGTCATAAACAGCCGGCATGGTGATAGCGGAACGTTTGCAAAATTCCTACAAATAGCTCTTAGTATGAACTTACGTGGTAGGTAATAAAATATTATTGCTCAATAAAACCTAAGTAAACATGATTATGTTTTTATTAGACTTGCAACCGTAAATATTGTTAGCCTTTCTATTACATTGTAGCTTTTATTTTATTGCTTTTGCTGTACATAGTTGGACAATATTTGTATAAATATTGTCAAGTATATGTAATGTAATGTCACGCCTGGCTCGTACCAAAACAAGTGATTTATAATCCTGTTAGTTCACAGCATAAGACGTCTTGGCAGCTAGGGAGTGCTTGGATGCCAAGGCTCTTTACGTAGCAAAGATAAATACACTAGTTGCTTAGGCCCATATTTAATTGTTACATGCGATATCACACAATGTATCAGTTTCTATAACCTATTTATGAGATTAGGTGGATGGCATTCAGGATGGTGCGATTTAGAGTGGTTCAATTATTATATAAAGCAGATGATTAAGTTATTTCTCTATCATAATAATAATACATCAACATCAGATATGATAGTTATGGCAGGCGTCCGTCGCTCTTCTGTAATAGTCCAATAATTTCCGACAATTATTTGCAATAGTCCCAATTCCTGCCGTGACCTGTTCATGGGTATATTGTCCTATTGATATCCCCTGGAGCAGATCACAGCTGGTATAATACATTACAATCTTTTTGAAGGGGCCTTTACGCGTTGTTTCTATATCCCCGCGCATGCCCATTAAGATACAATACTTCCTTCAGTATAAATCAATAAGAAGATACAAGAAGACGAAGATATTCAAGTATTCTTTATGCCTATCTGGTATGGAATCTTCATAATGGCTGAATTTTGATAGTAAAAGCACCCAAAGTCTAACTGTATGAGTTGGACACCTGTTATTAGTAATAAATATATACTATATTCTGTTCTGTCAAAATCTTATTATTTTAATTTTGGAATACTGGTCAGAAATACTTTGACTAATTTTAAAAATAGAACGTTCCCGCTTGTTGAAAATAAAAAATAAATTCATTTTCAATAAAGGAGTGGTCGGGGAAGGAAGATCGAGCCGCGGTTATCGCGTTGCACCGCTGTGGTTACGCGCCAAAAGAGACTTTCAACATTTTACAAAAATTGAAAATAACACTACGCACTATCAAACGATATACTAAAGATTCAAGCTTCGAAGATGGTAAGAGGAGTGGCCGACCTCACACAGTTAGGACACCAGCGGTCATCAAAGCAGTGAAGACACGAATCCAAAGAAATCCCGTGCGTAAACACAAAATCTTAGCTCTTCAGATAGGATTAAGCAGAACCACTGTCAAAAGAGTGTTAAATGAAGACCTGGGACTATGAGCTTATCGTAGAAAAACCGGACATTTTTAGAACGAGCATTTAAAAAAACTTATGATGGAAAGATCCCGCGCTTTGTTACGGCGGTACGCGGGAAAAAAATATCGCGAAATTTTGTTTTCGGATGAAAAAGTTTTTACCATCGAATAAAGTTACAACAAACAAAATGATAAGATGTATGCCAACAATTGTGAATAAGCGAGCACGCGTATTCCTAGGGTCCAGCGAGGGCATTATCCTTCATCAATCATGGTTTGGCTTGGAGTCTCATATTCAGGCTTAACAGAGGTGTTTTTATGTGAAAAAGGTGTGAAAACCAGTGCCGTGGTTTACCAAAATACCGTCCTAACAAACATAGTAGAACCACTTTCTCAAACAATGTTCAAAAACAAACACTGGATATTCCAACAGGACTCTGCACCAGCTCATAAGGCACGAAACACTCAGAACTGGTTGACCGCCCGTGAAATTGACTTCATCGAGCATGAAAACTGACCCTCTTCTAGTCCAGATTTAAACCCACTGGACTACAAGATATGGCAACATTTGGAAGAGAAACTCTGCGCTAAACCTCATCAGAATTTGGAGTCTCTCCGAGCATCTCTGGTTAAAGCAGCGGTAGAAATAGATATAAATGTGCTGCCATCGATGACTGGCCGCGTCGATTAAGGGCGTGTATTCAAAATGGAGAAGGGCATTTCGAATAAATAAAATTTAATTTAATTTTATAAAGATGTATAAAATTAAATAAAATAATTATCAAAAGTGTATTATTAATTATTTATTATTTTTGACAGAACTTATGACCTGACTAGGTATATATATATATATATCTGTCTATCTGGTCTGAATATAAAAACTTAAATTTGTTTTCTAAATTTATGTTTTTAGATCCACAAATATACCCTTAAATGTTTATTAAGCTATACAAAGGTATAAACTCAGAGCTGCATGTGAAATGAAAGGTGCCAGAATATTTACCAGAGAGATACTTGAGGAAGATTACTAGAGGGAGATAATAATAATAATAATTAGCTGTTGGTGCGCAACGACACCACGGGTACCCGAGTGCTCCAGAGAGTCGATCAGGGCCTTCGTCTCGGGCGTGTCTTCATCGGTCGGAGTGAAAAGTCAAGAAGGCTCGCAGGACTCTCAGCTCTGGTTTGCCTTCATTGGCCGTCCAGAGAGAGTCCAGGAGTCGATAGAGTATATTGCTCTAGCAGGTGATATCCTCCAGGGGTGGACGTGTTAAAGGGCATAATGCTGCGAGTAATTTCGGAGAAAGCGCAGCACACCTCTCGACACCCCTGAGTCACTCACATCGGTGTTGTCCCCGGTCGACTTTCGCTGGAATTTCGGGGGTCTATCTAGTGAGTGGCGAGCCACCGCCTGCCGAAGTACCATCAGATAGGATAGTTATGGCAGGTGTCCGTCTCTCTTCTGTAATAGCCCAGTGCTAATAATCCCTCCAGATCTCATTTCAATAGCCCAATCATTTCCGACACATTTGCAATAGTTCCAATACCTGCTGTGACCTGTTCGTTGGTATATCCTCCCATTGATATCCCTCAGAGCAGGTCACAGCTGGTATAATACATTACATCATTCTTTTAGAAGGGGCCTCTACGCGTTGGATTCATATCCCCGCGCACGCCTATCAAATGACCGGGATTAAAACCCGTGAAATAAGAGAAAAATAATAATAATAATGTTAATTTGCAATAATTGAACTAGAAACCACCTAATTTTTATAAATCAGGACATTTATTACATGGACTAAATATAATTACAATACATCACGAAAATAAAGAAACCAAATATGACGAACAATAATGACATGTGTCAATCAATACGTATACAAAACCAAAATGAAAAGTAAAAGAAATAATTGTGAATACGACAAATATAATAATAAAAAAAAATATATTACAAGATCGAAAAGACAAGGGACCAACGCTCGCCCACCACCACCGCCCACCTCGTCAAGCTCCACGTCGCCGGAGGAACAGTACGTGACATCTCCGACATCCAGTGTGTCGAGTGACGTGGATGGGCCACAGCCGCCTCCGTCGCCGCCAAGACCTGCGCGACGTAGAGGGCGGCCCCCACTGCCAGCCAGCTTAGGGCCTTCGAGGCACCCTGCCTCGCGACGGGCTCCCGCTGCCGGTGGTGTAGTGCGACGCATGAGGTGGACTAAAAAAATAAATGAAAATGCGCGTCTACTTTGGGGCAACAGAGGGGGGAACCAATCTCAGTGCGTACCGTGCTCGGATGCTTCCTTTATTTCAGGTGCTTGAAACAACTGTCACCGTATCAGTTCAACGTCTATCGGATCAGGTGAGGAGGTGAGGGCAATCCAACGTTGTCAAATGTTAGATGAGCCTACACTCGAGCGGCTACGTCGACAAGCGCAACCTGTTTACACAATCGCCGAGGCAGGTGAAGATTTTACTGCCGCGATGCCGAATATAACATCACATTCGTCACCGTTGCAGGAGGATAATGAGCCGATGCATGACGATTTTGTAAACAAACGTAAGTACAACTCAGGATAATGAGCTATTGAGGAGAGCATTGAATGTTGCGATTCTTGAATATACTCGTAGGTCTATCCCGATTAACCTAAGGCCACGTCTACCTCGTTTACCCATTCATAAACGAAATATGGCGCTTATGGAGGCTCTAGATTGCTTACTAGAACCTTATTTGGGATCTAGTCAAGATCTAGCTGATACCCACTCGATTCTCTACTGCGCTGCCATAGCGGCTTGTTGTGTAGCTCAAGTCAAGTTTCCGAATAATGATCGAGCTGCACGACCAGCTGTCAATATACCAGCATAGCAGGCGAGAATCGAGCGGCGTATCAGTGCAGCTAGGACCCTTATCGGCAAGCTAATCTGTTTCAGGTCGGGTAATAATCGCCCAAGAGTTATGCGCTTTGTACACCAAGCATTTTCTGGGACTAATATTAGGAGTCAGGATTATATGCAGTGGGTCACAGAGCGCATAGACTTCCTGAAGCAGAAAGTTTATGCATGGGCAAACCGTATTCGACGGTACAGGGAACGGATCGACAGATTTCATCAGAATCGTATCTTCCAATGTGATCAAAGGAAGGTATACCGAAATTGGGAGAGACCCAGTTGTTGTGTGGTTGATAGGCAGCAGCCAAATGCTGACGCCATAGTACAATTCTGGCGAAGGATTTGGTCGGTGCCTGCCAACCATACGGAGGGACAATGGATGGACGGTGTCGGGAGGGCATGTGAATCGATAGGAACCATGGAAGCTGTAAATATTAGAACTCAGGACATTAGTTGTGCAATCCATCAGGCATATAACTGGAAAACTCCAGGACCAGATGGATTGCACAACTTCTGGATTAAATGGTTCCGTCATTCACTTTTGGCATTGCAATTCCAGGACGCCCTCAACGCTGGAGCTCTACCTACTTTTATGACCACCGGTATAACCTTCCTGTTCTATATGGATGACAGTACCACGGAAGCAAAGAACTACCGACCCATCACATGTTTGCCAACGATGTATAAACTCCTTACACCCATTCTGAAAACAAAAATTACTAAGCACATTAATGCACAAAATATTTTGGCCATTGCTCAGAATGGATGTAGGCTCCTGGGTTCCGTGGTACTAAAGAGCTTCTCCTCATTGATACTAATGATTGCCAACAGGTCCGTAGGAACAGGAAAAGCCTTTCTGCTGCCTGGATTGATTACAAGAAGGCCTTTAATTCGGTGCCCCATTCATGGCTGAGACGGGTGTTGGAGCTGTATAAAGTATTTGCAACTCTACGCTCCTTTCTCAGTTCATGTATGGGGCAGTGGACTACAGTACTTTGTCAGCCAGGGAGCGGGGATTCTCTTAGGTTTAAGTTTCTTAGGTTCCAGGGCGACAGTCTGAGCCCGAGCCTAGCTCTGAACCCACTTAGCACTGTGTTAAGGGACTCAGGGCTGGGTTTCCGACTTCGCAGCGGGGGTGAGGTCATTTCTCACCTGCTATACATGGATGACCTCAAGTTGTTCTCATCAAAGAAACCAGACTTATTGAAGTTGCTAAAAGTAACGGAAACTTTCAGCAACTCCATAGGTATGGAGTTTGGTGTTAACAAATTTGCGGTCATACATGTAAATCAGGGTAGAGTTGTAAATTCCGATAGTTTACAACTCTCAGAGACCATGCCCCTCAGATCTCTCTCTGAAGTCCGAACATATAAGTACCTTGGTATGTCGGAGTCCTTAGGTATAGCTGACAGGGACATAAAGCAATCGGTGACGGAACGATTCTTTGGTCGCCTGACAAAAGTACTGAAAAGTCTCTTGTCAGGTGGAAACAAGGTTTGGGCCTTTAACGGTTGGGTTTGGTATGCCACTGTTAATATACACTTTCGGCGTACTAAGGTGGACTCAGGCTGAGTTAGATGCCCTGGATGGAAAGGTCCGAAAATTGCTAACAACGTATCGCATCACCCACGATCGTCGGTGTTGAGATTGTACATCCCACGGAAAGATGGGGGTCGTGGCTTTTTAAATGTCAAGACCTTACATAACCGTGAGGTGTGCAAACTCAGGGACTATTTCCTGCACTGTGAAAGTGGGATGCACCGCGACGTTATTGCAGTCGATAAGGGCCTTACGCCACTATCCCTGGCGAACGAGAACTGGCGCAAACCACTGGTGCTCACTACCCAAAACCGCAAGGAAGTATGGAAGAGCAAGGAGTTACACGGGAGATTCTACCGAGCTCTTAATGGGGCTGATGTAGACTCTCTCGCATCGGTGACCTCTTTGGGGAAACTGAAGGTTTTGTCTGTGCAATTATGGACGAAGTTATCAAGACGAACAACTACCGGAAATATATCCTGAAGGACGGTGCGGTCGATATTTGTCGAACATGCCACCGTCCCGGTGAGTCACTCAGGCGTATAGTTTCCGGTTGTTCGCCGTTAGCAAGATGTTGCTAACGGCGAGTACTTACATAGCTACAATCAAGTAGCTAGGATCATTCACCAGCAACTTGCTCTTAAATACGACCTTGTGAGTACCGAGCTTCCATATTATAAATATGCACCAGCGCCATTTCTCGAGAACGGTAGTGTCACGCTCTACTGGGACCGGTCTATTATTACAGAGAGGACTATTGTCGCCAATAGGCCAGATATTGTGATAATAGATCGGGAGACACGCCGTGCAGTTCTCGTTGACGTTACTAGTTCTCATGACGAAAACCTCGTGAAAGCTGAGAAAGAGAAACTATTTAAGTACTTGGACTTGGCTCACGAGGTTACCGCCACGTGGCATATGGAATCAACGATAATTGTTCCAATAGTCGTGACAGTAAACGGGCTTATAGCGAAGAGCCTCGACCGATATCTTGAGAGGCTCTCGCTTGGCAGTTGGGTCAAGAACCAGATTCAGAAGGCGGTTCTTTAGGACACGGCCCGTATTGTGAGAAGGTTCCTCACTCTGGAGCCCTGACCACCTTGGGTCTTGGGTCAGCTTGGGTCTTCGCTTCGCCACCGGCGGGTGCCCCCTTGTTTTATATTTTTAAATGTATAATTTTTATATAAAATCTTTATATTTAAAAATGTATCTAAAGTGTATAAATAAAATATAATAATAATAAATAAACATTGTCGGACAAATTACACAGCGCCATCTAGCCCCAAAGTAAGCGAAGCTTGTGTTATGGGTACTAGACAACTGATAAACATACGTAAATACATTTTTTTTTTTGTAAATACATACTTATTATACATAGAAAATACCCAGACCAAGAGAAACAGACATGTTCATGCACACAAATGTTTGTAATCGAACCCACGAGCGTTGGTGTCAAAGTAGCGTAACAACGCGTTTCACCACTGCACCACCGAGCTCGTCGATACTTACTTGATCAAAACTTTAAATATATTTTTTGTAATGCGTGCACAACATATAAACAAACAAACATAATTCTAAATGCTTCTTTATCGATATTAAGCTCCAGATGAATCACATTTTCAAAAAATATTCCAAGTGCAAATTCGATCCTGCTACGATTTCATTATTATAAAAAAGATGAGCCACAACATGTAAACAACCGATATATGTAGTGTAAAATGTCAATGTGTTTAAGTATTGTGTTAATGAAAATCTTATATGAATTGATTGTATTTTATATTCTTTGGTATATATTCAGCTATATATAAGGTGTGAGAAAATTTGCAATGTGCCTTCCTGCTATAAAAATAATATGGTTAAAGATAACTATGGGAAAATTTGTACATAGTATAAAAGATAAGTATTTTATTATATAAATATTCATCATTTTAAAATTAACGAAAGTACATGTAATTGTAATAGGCCCGAGATTTCTCTACATTAGTTTAAAACTAATAGGTATGCGAGTTTTCCGGCCGCAGCAAACACTCCCGTAAGATCACCATGGGTACCCAAGTATTTAAGAAGCTTCGGAAGTCTACAAGTGATTATCTTAAAATTTGCTAAAGGATATGAAAAGATGTTGTGCTCGGTGTGTATGAAGATAAGAGAGCAAATACAGCGGATAAGTCAAACATACTAAATTTAATAGCGACCTAAACCTCTTCGTTTATTTCATCATAAGTATAATTCTACGTATACTCAAGGAATACGTATACGTATTATCAAGGAAGTTTTAAAAAAATGTGTTTGATTTCATTCTGATCACAGTGATCACTTACCGACCGATAGTCCAGAATACCTAAACAAGAGTCTGCAGAGGAATCACTCTTGTAAAAGACCCCTACATGATGAAAAGCCGTTTTGTTGGCCTTTTTAAGAATTAAAGGTACTGACAAGCACATACAGCTCTCGGAGATTATGAAAGGTTAAGGAGGGAATATTGGAAGATGAAAATGTAAGGAGAATAATTGAATGTATAGTCAGTTTTCTACTAAGATATAGTAGAAGCTTTTGGATACGCAAGCTCACTATATACGATACGATATTGATTCCAACGCTAACGTATCGAAGCGAAAGCTGGATATGGCAGGGAGACCAATAAAATAAAATAAATGTGGTCGAGATGCGCTGCACAAAGTCTGCATCGATGATTACGTAAGAGACAGAGTTGTCCTGAATATCGATGTTAGGTAAGTATAGTTCTCTCTGGCTAGCCTGCAAGAGCCTGTGCTCGTTTTTAGATTTCAAGCAACTTGTTTCCCAGTCTCAGTTACGGTCAATTTAGGTGATTGTGACTTGTAGACTGAAAGAAATACCTATAACATACTCGTAGAATAAGTGCGCCTTTGTACCACACGTTATCTGTTACGGTTACTGTTGGTTAATTTGGGCAATAAAGAGATTCCAACAACAACCTGGATTTTGTTTTGATGGCTTGATTATATTTAAAATATATTCTTCCTTTTTTTTATTTTGTAATGTATTATTCGCAAGGTACCTCTTGCAACGTGCGCCTTTAATAATTTCAATGTTCTTGAGATTGTTTCGTCTTTGCAAATAATTATAAAAGTGTTCAAATATATAATTCTTGTATGCTTACGGTTTGGCCGTAGATTCAAAATTTTTGTTGAAGATTATACTTTGTAATTTGACATATTTGTTTATTCTCTTTTCCTTGTTATACCAAGAAAATATTAATAATGCTCAGATTTTATTACAATTGTCAAAAGTGAAACAATGCTAAGCTTTTAATATTTCGTCAATTCCACTTTGACAAACATTTGTTCTTTTATTTTTCCCACAGTTTCATTAAAAATAGCCAGTGATAAGAAAATATTGACACAATATTTATATTTACAAAACATACAATAGGACACACATAGAATTAGTAATATATGATGCACAGTAATACAGTACCACATACGCTGCAATTAGTGAGTCATGGTAGATATTACAGGACTAGCCGTTGTCAAATCCAGAACAGACACACGTAATACCTCTATGCTTCATCGTATACCGCCGGACGCAGGTCACACACGGGTTTGTAGAATTGGCTAGTAACAAAAGTTTTAGATACATCGTACATCGTTGTATTGTATATTGAATTCATATGTCATTTGTTTTTACTAATTAAACACATTTTCAAAAAGTACCTATTTGACTAGTGAAAAATGTTGTTCCATGACTTATTACGACGTTCATTGCGATTTTAATCAACAACACATGACATGGTAGAGTTCGATTGGCATTTTATGACAAACCCCCATCCTGTGCCGCTGTTTATAACTGGTTACGACCACAAAAGATAACTGTATGTGTGTTGTGTGGATAATGAGAGAAACTGATAAAAAAGAGTAACATGTCGAGGGCAAAGGCTTCGGGCAAGTTGATACAAAACCTCCTACACGAACAAAGCTTTCAAAGCGCTGTCGTTCAGATTAGTTACACGAAATGCTTGAAAAGTATAACAGAATTGGACTCGAATGCTGTATGTGTCATTGTTACAGGTGATGAAAACTAGATATTCTGTTACGAAATCGAAACGATGAGTAGTTTATCACTGCTCTATGGATGTTTCCATTCGTAGATTTAACTACAAGAGAAGCTAGAAGACGAGGCAAAAAAATGATTGCCTCATTCTTTGTACGAACAAGTCATTTCGCAACAATTGTGCTGAAAATAAAATGACTTTTACTACCGACTAGTACGTTAGTTATTGTTTACTTGAAAAATATTCAACAGCATGAATTCACTTTATTAATCCTTAATGTACCGTGGCTATGTTTGAAAAAGGCATCGAGGAGGTTGCTAAAGAAGAGTAGACGAGTGCTAAAGATTTGCTTCAGTGAATAATTTCGTCGCATGTGACGGTGCTTAGAGAGGAACGGATAATATTTTTAAAAGCAATAAAAATATGAACAGGTTTCTACGTCATTCTGTTTTTTTGTTTTCTAAAACCTGTCAATAATACTCATTTATTTGAAGACGTCCCTTGTCTCTTTCATAATAAATCCTATTTTAAGTCCAATGTAATTTAATTTAATAAATATTTTTAATAAATAATTTACTTTTTCTTGTAACTGGATATGGTTTAAATATGAAATATAATTATGATATTTTACTTTTGCACATACAGGAAGAATTTCTTGCGCATGTATTTTCAGATTCTGTCCGCGGATTCGCACGCGTCGAGATCACGTTATCAAGAAACAAGTATCCTTAAGGTACTCCACATACCAGTCTGCTTCTTTACCAAATTTAATTTCATTATCATGGGCCTGCCTCCATATTTAGTCGTGAAGTGTTTCCGAAAAGACAATTTGACGATCTCGATAGCCAGTGGTTAGTGACGTTACTTTGACACCAACGGTGGTCGGTTTCAATTCCCACACAGGACAAACGTTCGTGTGCATGAACATGTCTGTTTTTATCTTGATCTCGTTGATTTTGAGAGAGGTAAGCGCATCAAAACACCCTGTCTGGGGAAGCACCTGACAGAAAACCGCTTGCAAAGAAGTGATACTTAACGTACTACAAGCGTTTATAGACTACCGTAGCCTACCATCACCGCTTTACATCAGGTGGTCGTATGCTTGTATGCCTTCCGACATTGTATAATAACAAAAAAGACGGAAAGTATTACTATTACATTCATACTCGTAGTATGAATTTGGATTAGACATAGTGCGAAGTATCTCAGGGGATGAGTGCGTGAAGTATTTATTATTTGTTTGATACAATTTGTGTTTAAATAAAGAATCTAGGAATATTAGATAAAGATATTTTTCACTCAAAAGTTTAGCGTTATATTTTATTCCTTCGATAAAATTACTGCAGTGATGAAAGTGTCTAAGTTTATTTATATAATTTTCGATAGAAAGCTGGGTTGAGTTACTAGTATTAAAAAGAGTTATTATATGTTTAATTAAATGAAAATAATAAGCATTCTTAATATTAAAAATGCTCAACAATTTACAGCACCTGTTAATTACCATTACAGAAATATAGTACTTACTTTTCTGGTTCCAAAGAGTCTCGGACACTCGACTCAATTGCTTTAATGGTCGTCGAGTTGCTGCCGTCTCAACGAGGCATTTTTATTCTTTCAAGGGACTGTAGAGGAATTTGGCATTCATATTAAAGTTCGTTTTAATCTACGAGTATATAGAATTTTAATGTTGTGCTGCCACGCACGCAAGCTAAGCGAAGTCGATCGTAGCCTATTCTTGGATGGGTTAAAGCTCAATTCGCCATTACATCATCTATACACAGATTAATACAATAATTTATATAGTTAATAGATTCAGGCGTTATTATGCGAAAGTCAAATTTACATGCAATTTGATCTTTGTGTAAGTTAGATCAAATATTTTATATTTTGAAAAATCATCAGAATAGTCTTTATTATATTTTATTGACAAAGAATTCGTAAATAAAACGTCCCTAGAGTTGTTGTGTTCCTACGTGGGAGTGAGGTCGCCAGTAAGCAGCATAAGGAGTTGCCGTGTCAGCAGCAAAGGAAGTATCGCACGAGTGATACTTAATGTATCACAAGAGTTCATAGGCTACGATAACCGCTTTACATCAGGACGTTGTATAAAAAAAAGGAAAACTTGATATCCGCTGTAGAAGAAATTTTTTGTATACCACTAAGGTGGTAAAGAAGCATACGGCCTGCCTGATGGTAAGCAGTTACCGTAGCCTATGGACATTTGCAACACCAGGGGTGTCACTCTTGCGTTCCCGACCCTGTAAGAACCTCTTCACGCCTTTCTTGAAGAACCCCATACTGTAGTCCCTTGAGAAAAAGAAAAAAAAATGAAAAATAATACTGTGAGCATCGTTTCACGACAGAAAATTAAACATTTATTTTAAAATTAACAATAACAATTATTCTGCATAATTCAATGTTTTATAAGTATTTAATTTTTTTTTATATTTCTCATAATGTACCTACGCAAAAAAAGATACAATTGAACATCTGGTATGAAGCGTGATCGGTTCTTAGAGTACTTCATAAATTAGAGTGACAAATTTTATTTTATAGCTGAATAGTTATATTTATGATGTTGTTGATTATGAAAACGCGGCCATGTCCACCAGACTGCTGGATCAGAGCACAGAACCTCTCCAATTGTAGAGGGGCGTAAGACAGGGAACCGTTGCTTCTCCCAAAATGGCTCAACACTGTATTGGAGATATCATAGATAACAGAAACAACGGGAGATGTGACGAGGGGGCGTGGTTGGTGTCGCCGCAATATGCTCAAAACGAGAACATTGCCAAAAACAGTTAGTTACTTGCAATCAAGTTCGATTGAGATACGTTGCTCCTTGTTTTAGCAAAATGCCAAGTTGTGCTGTTGCAATTTGCAAAAATAGAAGTGCAGTGGTTAACTTTAAATCAAATGGAATCACTTATCACCTGTAAGTACAAATAATATTACGTTTTATAAGCATAAATACAAAATTAATTTCAAAAATTCTCCGACGCCATTTCTACCCGAACCTTACCACGATGCAAATTTTAAATAATCAACATCTCATTCTTAAATCATACATTGCTTTTCTACCATTACGCAGTCGCCACCGCTAGTTTCCCAACACGCAATGTAAGGCGAGTGATATTATTCGTTCACTGTGTGTGCAGTTTCGAGATACGGCCGCTTGTTTCTGCCGTCGGTTAAGGGTGCGCTTTGACTTCACTTATCGATACGAAATGTCAATAGACTGCTAGTATTAGATAAAAATTATAAGTCTTTACTGTAGTTATTGTTTCATCTATATTTTCATCGTCACCCTCGCTGCCAATCCAGCAACTCAACTTCTTGTGACCTCACTAACTCGCATGAAATCAATCATCCTCCAGGGAATTGTTATATAGTATAGTGGGGTTGGCTTTGGCTCCAAGTTGACATTGATCCACTTACACCCCATAAATATTTTATTACAAACATTACACTTCTTGATAGATCATAGATCGATATATCGTTGTCAATATCGACCCGCGTGTCCCAGCAAAGTCGCTTTATCAGTGTTTGTAGTAGTGCGTGCTTACTTGGGTGTTGTTTAAATAAACGTACAATGACAGCGTCTTAACAAAAGTGTGTCGTTGTACTTGTGTGCGTAGAATGACATCTTTTATTCATTTAAGTATGTGAGTGTGTTATGGTAGGGTGAAACTAGGCGACAACCGCCCCGGTGTAAACTCACGTAGTATGTCACATCTCCCGTTGTTTCTGTTATCTATGGGAAATATATTTGAACTTCTTAACTGGAAATTCCTATATACTCTCCGGTAATGTTGATGTCATACGACATCATTTTTATCAACTTTAAAATGTTGTTTTGTCTGCTACACAAGTCAAAACAAACAATGCCGGCAGTTTAACAACAAAATAAAATTTAACATCAATTTTATAAGAAAAAAAAAGAAATGGCACTTTCTGTCACTCTAATTATATGAAGCAAACTGATCTTTAAAATAGTTATGTAGCAATGTTCGCGACACTTCGGTAATTTACGTCATGGTTCGGCTAAAAAGACAATGTATATTCTATGTGATTGTGTGCGTTATTTATGTTATTGTGGGCAATGTATTTACAGGAATGCACACTACACACATACATAAATTTAGACAAAAATAGTTTGTGTCTCTGCCGTTAAGCTAATATAGCGGCGCTAGTGTAACACATCCATGTAGCGGTTACTAATGAATCTATTTTAATAACTTGCACCGATACCGATAGATGGAGCTGTTTTTAATTTTTTTGTTTTTGATACGAAATATTAGTTAAAAACTATGTTTAAGAATTAAGAAACATCGGATGGTATTTATCAAATTGATAGGGTAGGCAATGTCTTTTTGCCAATATGGAGTGCACGCCACTGCCATCTGGGGAAGTATCTCCACCGCACACGAAACCGCAGCCAATTAATTATTTCCTATAGGGTGTTGTGTTCCTGCGAGTTAATGAGGTCACCAGTAAACTCCTAAGGAATGTCTGTGTCAGCGGCAGAGATGGCATTGCGCGAGTGATATTTAATGTATTGCAAGCATTCGTAGGCTACGGTAATTGCTTTACATCAGGTGAGCCGTATGCTTCCCGACGTTGTATAGAAAAGGGTCTCTCCTTAAGGTTATTTCTCAAACGTAGCCGTGTCTTACCTTACCCCAACGCGTTCTGAAAAATACTCCAAATTATAAGGAAATAATTTAAGCAAAGTACGATGAATCAAGTCATCAATTTGTTATACAATACTTTCGTAGTTACTCTCAATCTAAAATACGGCAACTTTGTATTATTGTATTTCATCAAATTCGGAACATAGGGAATCAACTAATAGAAGGTACGACTCGACTTAATCAGCCGGTGGCCTTTAGCTAGTTTGGGGCTTGGTTTGTTTACTCGTGGGAAACGGTATTATCTATTCAATTGGACGATGCGGAAACTGTGTTTCAAAAGTAAGCACCGAAATAGCATATTCTCGCCTCGGGATTTTCTGTTGCTTATTCGACGAACAAAATTCGTCTTGCCTTACTTACAAAGCAGGAAATTGTTAATTATTTTGTACCATTCGATGAGCTCGGTGGCACAGTCGCGAATGATGCAACTTTGACACCAACGCTCGTGGGTTCGATTCCCACACAATGCAAACATTTGTGTGCATGAACATGTCTGTTTGTCTTGGTCTGGAACGAAACCGTTGGGAGCTTATTGGTGACCTCATTCACACGCCGGAACATAACAACCCTCAAGGGAGTTGTTATTTGGCTGCGGTTTTCTATGAGGTGGAGATACTTCCCCAGATGGGCTACTTTGATGCGCCCTACCTCTCTTAAAACATCCAGACCAAGACAAACAGACATGTTTATGCACACAAATGTTTGCCTTGTATGGGAATAGAACCCACGAGCGTTGGTGTCAAAGTCGCGTCATTCACGATTACGACTGAGCCACCGAGCTTGGCAAAACATGAAGTGACTGCCGTAAGACCTCGACAACCCGGAGGGAATACCAGGCCTTTCTTAGGTCACACGTCTATCAAAATATAATTTCTTGGACACGCGCGTTTCCTATCGATGTTTTCCATCACCGCCGAGAAAGTGATAACTACAAATAATACACATAAATCCGAAAACACGAATTTAGTGGTACATGGCAGTATTTGAACCTATCAATCTATGTATAAAGGATAAGGGGCTATTATATATATTCACCAATACTACATGTTACATCCAATCAGTTGTTAATTTCACCGAATTTACATTTGTAGTTTTATGGGCCCCGATTCTCAAACTAGGTCTGACCTGTATCTTCAGAATCGGGATTCCTTCTCATCTGGTTAAATATAACATATTTCAGTACACACAGCCCATTGCCCATTTGTAATATAATCACTAATCCTAATTACAACATGTTTACAATTTACTGTGTTAAAAGCAATAATTAGGTTGAAAAAATATAGTCTACATACATAACTTCACACTACTACTACTACTACCTAACCCTAGCGGGGTAGGTAGAGAGGACCCAGCGCCACACACAGCACAGCACAGCACACAGCCCGATCCCCGCACACCCCATCCTATGATGATCCTATTACTCCTATGATGATGTGTTAGTATAATAAGCCCTTTATTATATTTTTTATTGCACATACAAATACACAAAAGTCACAATGTATGGTAAAGATAGTACAGAGACGAGCTTATCTCTAAAAGAGATCTCTTCCAGCCAACCTTATGTACCGAAGCGAAGATTAAATACGACGCCCGACTTTTTATAACAGGCGTACGTCTCTATGCAGTGCACAGTGCATGTTATTGACGCATAAAATTTCATAAAAATACCTAATATAAAATAAATAATAAGTATAGTAACAAAGATAAACAATGAAAAGCACATCGCCATTGATCCAGAACGGAGTTAAAACACATTGGCAAGTAACCTCGGCCGGCGTCTGGCTATAAAGGCGATGGCCCGTATCGACGCGCTATATCCGTCTGCTATAGACTATGCCTATTATATGCTTCATAATCTATATATGCTCAGCCTTTAAAATGGTCTCAGGCTATTTATTGATAAATCTATTCTAGTTATAGACTTATAGTATTGTGTGTATTTAGATCCGGTACTGCTATGTAGGTACCAACTAATACGTTAACAACTATAACTACTATTAGGCATGAAAGGAAAGGAAAGGCAGAAAGTTAGGATAACTATGGCGACTTTGTCCGTGTTAGTGTGTTGCAACAGGCATGTTAAACAATGTTGGTGTCTGTATAGATATGTATGGGATTATTTACAAAGAGTTTTTTTTTACCGTAGCCTATTAACGCTTGTCATATATTAAGTATCACTCGTGCAACTCCTTAGGAGTTTACTGGTGACCTCACTCACACGCAGGAACACAACAACCCTTTAGGGAGTTGTTATTTGGCTGCGGTTTTCTGTGAGGTAGAGGCACTTCCCCAGACGGGCTGCTTTGATGCGCCCTACCTCTCTTAAAACATCGAGACCATGACAAACAGACATGCTCATGCACATAAATATTTGTCTTGTGTGGGAATCGAACCCACGATCGTCGGTGTCAAAGTCGCGTTATTCACGACTGAGCCACCGAGCTCGTCTTCTTTTCTTCGTGTTACCTGAAACTAGTCTTTCGGGGATTTTGTAAACACTAATATCCTCCGGTACACAGGATAAAAGCATGATGGATTATGTTCTAAACTATATAAGGTTCATGAAAGAATTGAATCTTAGTTATGGGGTAAGCACGTTTGATGTGATGGTGGTGGTGGTGCTAATAGTGCAAATTAATTAATGTCAGTAAAAGACCTCCGGCTGTTAGAAATAAATGAGTTTCCTTGGTGTTCTTCCATTTCGTCACACATTACTTCTATAAAGTGCATTTAAAACTGTGATTTGCCATCATCTTATCTTTCAAAATCATCTGTTTGTACTAATTATAATCGAGGAACTTTAACCTGTTATACTTGACAGTCTATTATTAGTTGCTAAAATAATAACTTACCAGTAGTGTTTTTTTCACCACTGTAGTTAAAAGAGTTTTTCAGCAGTATCTAACTTGCAAAAAGCTCATTGATAACAATATTGCATCGTTTCTACTTTCAAAGCGTGCTGCAGAATATAAACCTAGGTAATAAAGGGGTTACTGCAAGCAACATAGAAAATTGGAAGTGCGGAAAAGACAGACAATAAAAGTGGCAATACAGTTTGTAATAAGATTGAAGAAGGGTAAGAATGTAGCGATGCACATTCCAAATGTAAATTATTTGTATCGCGAGTTCATAAATAATTCGTCAGGCGTCCATCCTCTGTAATTTTAATACGTAAATCGAGGTTAGAATTCTGTTTGCGCTCTACATTTTATGGGATCATGTGTTATTTTTTATTCAATCTCACATTTTTACTTGATAACCACGTACTTACGAGTGTTTAAAGATCACTGTTTTCAATCATTTACAAATTTCTACGCTCTCCGATTACGGAACAAAAATAATGACATTGAAATTGCAAACATAAAAGTTGATATTAAATCAATCTAATTGATAAGATGGAAGAAGTTAATAAACAAAGTCACTAATACCAGTAAGGACCACGACTTTTGAAAATGAAGAATACGAAGCAGGAATATGAAGAAACTGAAAGCGAAAGAAAATTAAATTAGTGCAAAGCGTAGCACATTCCTTCGTGCTTATCTGAACGAGCTTTGTATTTAATGGTATCTTATACTTGCGCATAAATTGACGTAGTAATATGAAATAGCTTACATCTTAGTAGAACAGCGACTAGTCGGATGACCCGGTTCCTTGAACCTCTCTAGTTGCTTTAGTCTAGTGCGCTCTCGTACTAAGACAAATTTTTCGACTGCCCTTCTTTCATAGTAGAGCGTCATTTATTAACTTGTGTGAATTATTATGCCACGTACAGGTGTAATCTGACTTAGCTGTTTATTCTAGCGAGTGAGTGAGGTTACTACAAAATTTAAACAATTTTCTGGATTTACTCCATTATATATGGGTGAGTGAGTGATACACCATGCATAAATAGACTATGGTAACCGCTTCACGGTATAATTTTATTTTCGAGTGATCGATCACGTTGAAGGCACATATTGTGATCGGGATTTTTTTAGCACTTACATTTTGATGGATATACAGCAACGTAAATGAAGTTCAAAAACTCAATAAAGAAAGGCTGCCTATGTCTAATATGTCTATCTATGCGTTATCAACGAGCTCAGTCAAACCTATAGTGATTCAATCTTCATGAAATATGACATGTACACTTTTGCCATATGACGAGCTCGATGGCTCCGTCGTGAATGATGCGACTTTGACACCAACGCTCGTGGGTTCAATTCACACACAAGGCAAACATTTTTGTGCATGAACATGCCTGTTTGTCTTGGTCTGGATGTTTTAAGAGAGGTAGGGTGCATCAAAGCAGCCCGTCTGGGGAAGTACCGCCACCTCACAGAAAACCGCAGCCAAATAACAACTCCCTGGAGGGTAGTTGTGTTCCTGCGTGTATAAATAAATTGTAAAAGACATGTTGCCGAAATTGCATGTATCTTATGTTAGTAAATGTATTGCTAGTGAAGCTCAGTTTTTCGTAATACCGCCATTTTGTTTGCCTAAAAGGACCCTCCATCAACTAATGTGATATGATATGTTTGCAGAAACAGGCGATAAGCATATTTAATTTTAAGAGCATTACGAGTTTCTACCACTTATTTTATACATAAAAAGAGGACACGTGACTAAGGGAAAGTCACGTAAGTTCGAACGAAGGATTTGTTCGTCACTTTAAAAAAACAACGGGCAATGCTTATGAACAGGTAGCACTATTATCTAGACGTCTCTCGTTAATAAAATCGTACCCTTTACCATTAAGTACACTAGATCTTTTTACATGCAATCTAGTGCTCTAGCTAGTGCATTAAATGAGCTAGCACGGTATACGTTGGAGCATTAACTCTGACTACACTTACACAATATGAAAATAGCACGCTAGATCACTTAAGCTCTGCAAATTGGATAATGTAATGGACGCTTAAGGTTGTAGTGATGTGATGATTCATATTACTTGATTTTACACGTAGAGATAAAAGGAGGAGAAAAAATCAAGATATCACGTTTAGTGTTTGCATAGTGTTCCCGAAGACCTAAACACATTACAAAAACATGTTTAGATCTTTGTACATTAAATTTATAGCGTTTGGGAAGATAATGTAGTAAAAAGTAAGTGCCCACTTATGGAAATAATATAAGAATATTCAACACCATACATTGCTAATCACATCTCAGTTTTGAGATATGATCATAAAGGTATTTCGATTTGGCGGTTATTTCACCAAAACTCATACATAGTTCATTCATTTTCTTTCCAGTAAATGATCAAAGGACATAATGTTAGACATTATTTAATATCGATCACAAAATAAGTACAGGCATGCTCAGTTGGTTCGGACAAGGAAATAGAATCAAAAAAAAAAGACGAACTCAATAAATCGGTGCTGTAAGCAACCACGAATGTAGTTTACATAAAAATTTGGCTCACTACAGACTATAGATTTATTAGGTCCAAACGCAGAAATATGAGCTCTTGCGAAGCAACGCTTCCCGGATCCTTTATTGACCATATTCATGGTACGTGTTTCGTAAAAAATTAACACACACGAAACAGGCATGCGAGTATAACGGGACAGTGGAAACATTAGAGAACCGTGTTTAAGTTTAAGAGAAGCGAGTATATGTAAGGGCCGAGTCATCCTAGAGTAGAGTAGTCCTAACACTATATAGGTAGATCAATCAATGGGGCGATGTACACCTAAACAGAAATGTATGTTCATTAATTTGGCAGCCGCTTATCCCGCTCGATGCAATGTATGAGAATACATCTCTCTACACATTCTCTAAATTGGTAAGTACCGGTCCAAAATGAAATGTGGACAAAAATTCCTGCTCGTGTTTTGAGAGTATGGCAATAATTTACGATGTGGTCTCGCAAGCAAGTAGCACCACTAGTGCATGTTTCTTGCAGTGAAACGCCCTTAATCGTATTTGGAAAATCAAAAACAAGTTTAATAGAAAGAGCAAAATAATAGTCAAGCACATGAGATACTTATTCATATTTAAAGTATTTAGGAGTATTTCACCGCGTTGTAATTGCTGGGCATCCTGTTATATGGCTATGTAAATTATCACAGCAAAACTATGTTTTTAAGATAATCTTAACAACTGAAATGAGAAAAATTTAACACAGAATCCAGATTTGCCGCTCGCTTCGTTCTAAAATAAAAAGCCTTTTTGTCAAAGAGGTCATCTGCAGCATGGATGGATAATAAAATGCACAACATGTGAGAAAATCTAGTAGAAAATAATTACATGATAACAAAAATATTTAAATTCTTAGAGCTGCTAATATGTGTCGTAGCTTTGACAATTAACAGTAGTTTGGTCGATCAATTAACAGTAAAGAGTCTGAGCAAAGCACATTGAGTAGTCGATTACATGAAATGGAAGCGATTGAGTTGTACTATACCCGCTGAAACAAAAGGAACTCTTAAACGTATAGGAGTGTTTTATTAGCGCACAGTCTTCCCATTAATCAAAGTAGTGATAGCCATAGTGCTCCCGTGACTAGTAGCACTGTTATAGTCGACTCATATATTGATATTAGTTATAACGTAACCAACTAGAGATAATTTAGGAACATTTTGCGCTTATATAAACGTGTTGAAACAGATGACGCAATTGATTCATACGAACAAACCTTATTATTACCAAAGACAAAAGACGGGAAGGAGAGATATCATAACATAAATTATAGTTTACTTTGTGAACAAACGATATCTATGTATCCTGTACAGCGATAATAATTTATTCAACTGTCACACGCCGTCTGTGAATGTTTTACTCGTATTACAATTTCAAGATTTTTTGTTATTTATACAACTTTATTGCCATTATAAATGTTACTGTAATACAGTTTTACAAATATTTTTTTTATATATATAGGTACCATACTACTCAAAAAAGTAGCCCAACGATAGGCCCACGCTAAAAGACAACCGACCAAATATACATTCTGTGTACTAAGTATCGGGAATTTGTCAATAAAACAAAAAATACAAATTATTCATCTAAATTTATTTTATCGCCTTCAAAGTAGGCCCCATCGCTTGCAATACAACATCTCCACCGCTTCACCCAGTCTTCCATACATTTTTCATAGGCTATTTGCGGTATGGCCTTTAGCTCATTCAGCGAATTTTCTTTTATGGCTTCTATCGACTCAAAACGTTTTCCTCGAAGTGGTAATTTTAACTTGGGAAATAAAAAAAAGTCAGACGGAGCCATATCAGGTGAATACGGTGCTTGGTCGAGAACTTTTGTTGAATTTTTCGCTAAAAACTCTTTCACTATAATGGCTGTGTGTGATGGTGCATTATCATGGTGCAGCATCCATGAGTTGTGTTGCCACAAATCTGGACGTTTTCGGCGGATACTCTCACGCAAACGCTTCATGACGCCTAAATAATATTCTTTATTCACTGTTTCTCCCTCTGGAAGGAATTCGGAGTGAACCACACCACGGTAGTCAAAAAAAACTGTCAGCATCACCTTGATTTTGGAGCGACTTTGCCGCGGTTTTTTGGGTTTCGGCTCGTTTTCGAGACGCCATTCTGAAGACTGTTGGCTTGTTTGCATGTCGTACTCATAAACCCATGTCTCGTCGCCAGTTATTATACGTTTCATAAAGGTCGGATCCGTAGAAGCTCGGGAAACCATGTCTTCAGCGACATGCTTTCGCTGCGCTTTTTGAACAAAATTGAGCTCTTTTGGAACTAGTCGAGCGGCGACGCGTTTCATGCCTAAAATGTCAATGAGAATGTTGTGGACGGACTTAAAAGATATGTTCACCTCACTAGCCAACTCTCTCAGACTCATACGTCGATTTTCGAGCACTAGCTTCTTGATTCTGTCGATGTTTTCTCTGGTCGTAGCGGTTGAAGGTCTACCAGAACGAGGCAAGTCTACTACTACTTCTCGGCCTTCTTTAAAAGCCTTATACCATTCATAAGCCCTTGTTTTCGATATACACGATTCGCCGTAGGTATTTCGCAACATTTTTAGTGATTCACCACATGAAATATCATTTGAAACACAAAATTTAAGGCACACTCTTTGTTCAACAATATTTTCCATTGTAAAAATCGCCGAGGACTCAAAACTATGACCAACAAAAAGTGTAGTTTAAAACAAATTAAATGGCAGATCCCGCTCAAATTTTGCGCGCTAAATCAGTACAGTGCTACCAACATGCAGTAAAAAAATTAGAACGACCTCTTTTACGCGGGTCTTTTTATTGACATATTCCCGATACTTTTTACACAGAGTAGTATAATAGAATGAATTATTGTTCAAACGAAGATTACACGTTTTAATTTATTCACTTCTTAAGTATGTAGTTCTATACATAACATTAGGTGGGTACTACGAAGTACGTTCATCTCGGAGAATAATCTTTATGCAGGTAAGTAGGTCAATCTGTAATAGAGGGTGCATACCTGATGAACCACCATAACACACAAACTAGGCATGAAGCTGCACTACATGTTATGAACTTCACGCCAAGTTTGGTGATGGTTTTTTTTTATAGTATAGGTGAGTTTTGGTCTTCCTCGTATATCTGTTTCGTCATTTTTTCATACTATATTCTTTCTACATATTCGAACCAACGAAGCATGCCTTTTCTTATCGTAATACCGACACTCTCTTTCAGACCAACTCTCTTTCTTACGATATGACATGATAATATTATATTCCGTTTTATGCCACTTATTGACTATGCCTCATATTACTTTAGTCATCATTATAGTATTTGTTGCATGTATTCTATTTCACATAGGATGATTTTATTTGTATTATTGTAGATAAGGGTGCAGCAGAAAAGGGTGTCGTTTGGTTAGTGTATGACACACATTTCTTTATTAAATCTTGATATGCATGTTTGAATAAGGGGAAGTGTTGAAACACTCTTTTTATTCAAATATTTCGAACATAACAGTTACCTGTATTTCTAAACATACAATCATCCGTAAGTAAAACGTGTAGTAGGTACTTAAGTAGTTGATATATACGATCCGCTAAAAATGTCTCCATGTCCTTTTTGAATAATTTCGTGCTTAGTCTTTTGGGACAATTTCGGCAGAGAGTTCATTCCACAGTTCTCGGAAGAAATTCTCTTTGTAACCACACACTACATGATAATTGAGTTTCCAATGTGCAACGATAAATTCCGGACCGCTATTGAGCGGTGTAATAAGAGCATAATGAAGCTGTGGGTCTCAACACGACTGAACAAATGGAATACAAGCTATTTGAAAAAATGAAGATCACCCAAAATGATGCCGTGTCCCTAGACTTAAGTGCTCAATACTATATACAACCTTGGCATCGTATATATATTTTTTTATACAACGTCGGGAGGCGTTCAAGCATATGGCCCACCTGATGTACAGCGGTTACCGTAGCCTATTAACACTTGTAATATATTAAGATGCTTTGATTTGCCTCGCCTTGCCTGCACATGTGTTACCTCCTTCCTACAACATGGGATCCTTCAAACGAAGCGTGAAGAAGCACCTTGCGGGCCAGCATGATTGCGTCAACTGATAGGACACTGTAGTCCTTTGTCAATTGCCGCTGCAATTTGGGCTCCTCTTTTCGCTTACCAACAGGCGAAGAGGAGCCACTATGCTGAGCCAATATAAAAAAAAAATAAGTATCACTCGCGCGATGCCTCCTCTGCTGCTGACAAAGCAACTCTTTAGGAGCTTACTGGGGACCTCACTCACACACAGGAATACAACAATCCTCTAGGGAGTTGTTATTTGGCTGCGGTTTTCTGTGAGGTGGAGGTACTTCCCCAGACGGGCTGCTTTGATGCGAAATTCTCACAGTTCGTCTATTAACCGAATCAATAAGTCTAAATTACTCACACAAAGGTGATGCAGATACAAAGTACACAGATTTGGGGCTTATAACAGAGTTATATCATAAATAATAAGAGGCATGCTCCTTTGATTCGAACATGTAGAAATAATGCAAGAAAAAAGAATTACGAAACACATACACAAGGCGAAAGTAGAAGGATGTAGGAACCGAGGAAGGTCCTGACTTACCTAACATGACCAAATTGATCGTATTTTATCAAAAGGTGATCTCAGGAGCCCTAGGAACAGGCGAGCATGCTGAGAGGTGATGTCAGGAGCCTCAGAAACCGGCGAGCATGCCAGACAAGAGCTATGAATGTTAAACAAGCGAGTGAGGTGTGTAAGGAACGAGTTATATGGCGCTCGGTTCTCTTTGCCTACCCCGCAAGGGATTTGGCGTGAAGTTATAAATAGATAGATACGAGTATCATAAGTCTTTGCCGTGAACTGAAACACCGCTCTGTGGATTACACCACGTAATTGAACACAGTTTAAGTTTGTTTCGGCTCGGCTCTTGATGCCATACAAAACGATATTTTTTATTTCGTTGTTATGCCATTTGTGCGCCTTAATCAGACTTCTTAACACATTTAACTTGAATGATTAATGTCAAAACGTATTTCTACAATTAATCACTATTCTTGAATAATAGTTAGTTGAGGGAACACTTAGTATAAATTTTCAGTACTTTTTCATCGCTATCAGACAATGACGAAGACGAGCGTCAGCAAGGACAGGCAGGCTGGTTAAAGCAATTATTTAACTGATCGCCTCCGGGTAAGTTAATGAATGTGACCTCATTACCAGTAGGTACGTATGTTCCTAATCTTTTGATTCATAACCTCCTCGGTTAAATATTGTCAGGCTCAGCTGTATCAACGTGGCACAGCAAGTGTGCTCAAACAAACATACCTATTATATTTAGTGTTTTACACCAGTATAGGTAGCACAAAAGATGATATTGATCTATCATATCAAAATACATTTCAGAGTATTATGGAATAGAGGTATCAGCGGCTACTGGTTGCTAAAACTTAAAATAAACTTGTTAATGTTCCTTAGGTACGTGTTCTTTAAGACAAGCAACAACTAGGTATATGTATTAGCATGAAAACCTCTACAGACCTAACGACCCCACTGTTATTAGCTAACCTACTATTTCTAAATTTCATGTCAGTTGTATTCATCGTCATTATTATATCTATTGTGTGCCCTTCATTAGCATTTGTAGATATTAAATAAAGGCAGGTTTTTTTATTAATGTAAGTGTTCACTGCCCTATTTTGAACACTATATAAACTGTTATAATTTACTTTTATATCTATTTGTGTTTGATCATTTCAGTTCTCTAGATAACTGGCAACATTCGTGATTAAAACATAAAATCACTTCGCGCCATTTTTATTGTCAATATGGGTAATGTCAAATCGTAAATAGTATTTTTATAACAATAATTGTACACAGAATCATGTTTTCCGTTATTATCTTATCTTTGTCGTCAATCTATATATATAAAAGGACAAGTCGAAACGCTAAGACGCACCCACAGCCGTAACCGCCAATGGTAGAAACGTGAAATTTGGAGAGTATGTTCATTATAAAAGTGTGGTGCCCACTAAGAAAGGATTTTCCGAAATTCACACCCCAAGGGGGTTAAATGGGAGTTCAAAGATTGTATGGGGAAAAAAAAATAGTTGGACTATTTTATTCGAAATTTCTTAAGAGTATTCCTAGCGATAAATTAGAAAACACGTGTTTCAGGATTTTTCCGAATTCAACCCCCAGAAGGGGAAAATGGGGGTGCAAAGTCTAAAAATTAATTTCGGTTTGGTTTTTATGGTTTATCGGGTTGCTGATTACGATATTATACGAAAAATAGCAATTTAAAAATCCAACATGGCGGACGTAGTATATCATCATCCCCTGTTGGGGTGCAATGGGATTGAAATGTCTAAATATCAGTATGGGTGTCGTTTTTATGGTTTATTGGGTTGCTGATTACGAAAATAATAGCAATTTAATAATCCAACATGTCCGCCATGTCGGATTATTAAATAATATCATCAACCGGATGATGGAGGATTTACTGTGAATATAAATGGGAATAGTCTAGACAACCGCTGGGTAGTTCCGTACAATCCAGTTCTTTTAAGAACTTTCAATGCTCACATAAACATTGAGTATTGTAATTCGGTAAAATCTATAAAATATGTTTGTAAGTATGTTAATAAAGGGTCCAATCAGGCTACATTTGCTTTAGAAAATGACAAAAATGAGGTGAAGATTTATGAAAGTGGAAGATATATAAGTAGTTCTGAGGCTGTATGGCGTATACTTGGGTTTCCCATACATGGACGATTTCCTATAGTATTTCACCAAGCGGTACACTTAGAGAATGGACAGAGGATATATTTCAATTCACAAAATTTGGCCGACGACATATTAAATAATCCTAAAAAAAACTCCATGTGCAACATACCCAAACAGAGCAATTTCGCTGAGGTATTAAAACATACCAAAATAATAGTTTGGGACGAAATAACAATGGCATTGAAGCTTTGAACAGGAGCATCCGTGACATTAAGGATAACGGAAATTTAATGGGTGGTGTGACAGTACTGCTCGCAGGAGGTTTTCGCCAAACATTACCAGTGGTGCCTAAAGGAACGAGAGCCGACGAGATTAAAGCCAGTCTTAAGAGATCTGTTTTATGGTCATCAGTAAGAGTACTTAAACTCACAAGAAATATGAGAGTACATCTTAAAGGCGACGTTACTGCGGGACTGTTTGCAGATATGCTGTTTAAAATAGGAAATGGGGAACGTAATAACTGACAATAATAACTGACGGTAAAGTGATATTAACAGAAGAGTAGTGCACTATGGTGGGTACTGTTCAATAATTAATTAATCGAATATACCCCGACATATTAAAAATACCAGAAAAAACTTTGAAATGGTGTTGTGAATGGGCTATTTTGACCCCAAGAAACGATCAAGCTGAAGCAATTAATGAAATGGTACTGAAATCGATGACAGGAGAGGAAAAGGTATATAATTCAATAGACTCGGCGGTAAATTTGGATGATGCCGTTAATTATCCGGTGGAATTTTTGAACTCCTTAAAACCCGTGGGTGCCCCTCCCCACAAACTTACCTTACGGACAGGGACACCTATAATATTGTTACGAAATTTGAAGCCTCCGAAGCTCTGCAACGGGACCCCACTACAGGTCAAGCGTCTACATCAAAACTTAATCGAGGCCATTGTAATAACTGGCTGTGCTCAGGGTGAGACAGTGTTTCTGCCGAAAATCCCATTGATTCTCAATGATCTCCCTTTTGAATTTAAACGCGTACAATTCCCTGTCAAGGTGTGTTTTGCCATCACAATAAACAAATCCCAAGGCCAAACTCTTAAATACGCTGGGGTGGATTTGAGAGTAGATTGTTTTTCGCATGGCCAATTTTATGTAGCCTGCTCCCGTGTGAGTTCAGCAAAAAATTTAGTCGTTTTATCGCCACCCGATAGGAAGATTAAAAATATTGTTTACAAAGAAATATTGTAGGAGCAGACTCTTCTATAATATTTTTTTGTAAATATTATAATTCTCCTATAATATTTCTTTGTAATTATTATAAAAACTAAGACTGGATATCCAAAAAGTTAGCTTCCGCCCGCAGCTTCTCCCGCGTGAGCAATATTTAACCACGTAGAAAACGTAATCAATACCGATATTACAAATTCTCTTCTGTCTGTCTGCATGTTACCTTTTTAAGTTAAAATCGCTGGACATAAATTTGGCAAGGGACTTTAAGGCATGAGGATGGACGTTCTGGTCGCGATAATGGACATCCACGCGAGCGAAGCCGCGGGCGGAAGCTAGTAAAATATATAATTACATTCAATTGGTACTTGTCAGAATATATTTTATGGGTGTTTGGTTACCGCGCGTAATTTAGGGTTATCGGGACGCCTAGTACCCGACTACGCACAAATTTGCGTCTTACATTTTATTTTTGTTTCAGACCATTTATAGAATTTATCACAAATAAAGTTTATGTCGATGGATTACATATTCTTTAATAATTGAGACAGAAATTCGAGTGACGATATCAATCTATATGTAACAGAAATGGCTGCAGCAAATAAAATTTAAGCCAAGAAAAAGAAGAATAAAGAACAAATTTTTCTATAATTCCTTTACCTACCGTGCTGCTCAACTGTTGAATAAATTACCAATACACATTCGGAAAAGCCTATCAATCCACTCCTTTAAAAAAAATTGAAAGAGCATTATTTATCAAGTCAGAAATAATATATATATATATATATATATACATATATGCGTATGTATATACATGTAACTGTATTTATGGTGTATTTGGTATGTATGTATTTATTTAAAATTTATTTGCGCACGTACCGCTGTCTGCAACCGACGAGATATCCCACTGCTGTGCGTTGGTTGGAAGAGATCTCTTTTAAAGATAAGCTTGCCTCTGTATTATCATTGTAACTTTTTTGTATTTATATGTACAATAAAGAATATATATAGATTGTTCATACACAGATAGCCTTATAAGAATCTAGCCATCAAGGAATAGCCACAATTCATGCTAAACCTGTTGAAAATGCATCCTTTAAACAGCCATAGTATGTGACAGTTAATATAAATAACAACTCCCTAACCCATAACCCTCTAGGTTATTGTGTTCCTGCGTATGTGTGAGGTCACCAGTAAGCTCCTAAGGAGTTGTTGTGTAAGCAGCAGAGGAGGCACGGTGCGAGTGATACTTTATATACTCGTACTATATATAGGCTACGGGAAATACACCAGGTGGGCCGTATGCTTGTATGCCTCCCGACGTTGTATACAAAAAAAAAGTTGGTTTGGAAAACCTACTAGGGGACATTTTCAGTACTAAATTTTAACTTTTACTAAATTATGCAATTTTTTTAAAAATGGGGGATGAGAAAGGGGTTAATTTTGAGTTTTGGGGGTTTTGTGGGGGCTAGTCACTTCGCTTGCTAGTCACGAATGACCTAGAGGACTCATAGAAGGTAATGCAAAAATATTTTTTTTGATCCATCTTCCTTTAAGAAACTTTTTTATTCGGTCGATTTCCCCGCTTTATTGACTGGACTATATGTAAAAGATAAGAAGAGTAGCAGACAACGAATGGACATAAATAATTACGACAACGATGAGGTTTGGGGACAAATCACTGTTGATGCTTTTGTTCACTATTTTATTTCTGTATTCCAGGCCGAGGAACCACGTCTAGATCCGGAGGAAGCCGAATGTTCAGCCGACTCGCATGCAAATGTGACAAGATTAAGATCATGTCGAATGTCCATGTTACACCTCTGATGGTCACGGTTGGAAGCACTAAGCTCGAAGTTGTCGACGAAGATGTCTGCCTAGGGCAAGTTATTCAGTTAGGTAAGTCCAACTTCCACCGAGAGGTCAACAACCGGATCCAGCTCGGCTAGGCAGTGTTCGGGAAACTTCGACACATATTCTCGTCTAAAATACCTCAACGCCTGAAGAGTAGGATCTTCGAACAATGTGTGTTGCCAGTGATGACATACGGAACTGAGACGTGGCCCTTCACTGCGGGCCGTATGGGGAAGCTAAAGGTCGCTCAGCATGCTATGGAAAGAGCTATGCTCGGGATTTCTCTGCATGATAGAATCAGAAACGTGGATGCACGTGCAGTAGAACTAAGATAACCGACATAGCCCACTGGATAAACAAACTGAAGTGGTTGTGGGCCGGCCATATAGTTCGTAGAACCGGCAACCGCTGCGGAAGAAAGGTTCTCGAAAGGTGTCCCCGTACTGGTACACGCAGTGTGGGACGATCCCCCACAAGATGGAACGATGGCCTCAAGAGGTTTGCAGGGAGTCTATGGATGCAGGTGGCACAGGATCGATACGAGTGGCATTCTAAAGAGGAGGCCTATGTTCAGCAGTGGACGAATACAGCCTGAGATGATGAACCGTCAGTTTTTCAATGAATGGTTCACTCGCTTCATTTGTGTGTTTAAACATATCCGTCTTGGTCTGGATGGGTTTAAGTGAGGTAGGGCGCACAGAAGTAGGCAGACTAGAAAAGTACCTCCGGCTTACAGAAAATTGCAGCCAAATAACAACTCCTGTAAGGCTATTGTGTTATTGCGAGTAAGTGAGGTCAATACACAGTGCGAAAATCAATTAACGACTAGATTTGTGTTCGCCGATATCTCGAGAACAGCACAATCGATTTGGATAATTCAAACAGTATGTTATAGTATGGTATTATAGTTCTGCTTAAATTTAGTGAATATCTAAAGATATGAAAAACTTTGAATGCCGTTTTTATCAGAATCTTTGTTTTGTTTCTGGTGCATTTAGATTTTTGACGAGATCTTCGATGAAACAGGTGGAGATTCTGTGTTCGCCTGCATATATATTTTATGTGTATTCAGCGATATTTTCGTAGATAATGGGAAATATTATTTACTTTGCTGGCTTTTGATGAGCCCGTATATTTTTAGTGAAGATATGATACAATTATGATGAAATACAACGATAGTTATTCTCTGCTATGCTAATTTCTTAAACATCGTTTTATTGAAAAAAAATTTAAGCGCATATGTACAAGAAAATACTAAGTATGCAAGTAGATGTTTATGTCCAATGTATAATAATACATAATGGGCATACAATTTTGTTCTATTGTAGTACTAATATTAAAACTGGACAAACCTTTACGGATAGATTGTAAGACCGTATTACGGAGAGCAAGAACTGACAAAACTTATTGTGATATACGATAGATGCTACTTCGTAGCACTCTACCAGCCGTAGCAAGCTACGCCGTAGCGTGCTATCGAATTTAAAAGGCGACGCCCGCGCCGTTTTTATTGTTCCCTTTACAGCCCATTAATGATGTACGTCAGTATCCTTAGGGTGACAGTCAAACAACCAAAAGGTGTACTTGGACAACTAACAAACAAGACTATTAAATGAGAAGGTGTGAAAAGCGATTCGCAATAACTTACCCGGTTGGGGAACTACCTCTACTTGAACAGAAAATCGCAGTACAAAAGCAGTTTCCTGGAAGATTTTTGTGCCCTACGAGTGTTGCCTTCTGGCTTAGATTTCAGCTGCCTAACGCTCCATTCACGCTGTGTAATGTATCTGTAATCGTCGTGTTTATTCGTGTTTTCTCTCTTTCAAATAGCATTCATTACCTTGGTTTTCTTCGCATTTAAATGTATGCCTTTCGTCATACATTCATCGTTTATTGCTGTAACTAGTGTTTGCAGTTCGGATGGTGATACTGCTATTAATGTCGTCGTCTGGATTAAGCAGATAGTTTACCACTGAGTTCCCATTCGCATTCCTACGTTCATATTACTTATTCTCTGAAGACAGCTGTCCAGTTACAGGATAAATAGCAGTGCTGTCTGACATCAATATTGATGTATAACCAGAGCGACAAGCTACCGTCCACCTGCAAGCATGCTGGAAAATCTTCATCAGTGGATTGCACAGCACGGAGCAGCTCACCGTCAACCCCATATCTGGGCAAAATGTTCTAGAGATCCTTTTGCTGGAGACTATACCATATATAACCACTTTCTCAAAATTCACAAAACCGCAGAAAACCTTCTGGTTTATGGCTACATGCGTCTCCACGATGTTGCGGAGTGCAAATATTGGATCCATACAAATTCTGCCGTTTCGAAATCCACCCTGTGCTTCCCAAAGCATTCCATCGGATTTCACCATCATTCTTCTTTCAATAAATTTTCTATATACTTAAGCTGCTAAGCTAATGAAATTGATGGTTCTATAGTTGGCACAGTTCATGCATGATCCCTTGCCTTTCTATGAGGGCACGATAACTACACGTCAAAATCGGATTATTATGTTGAGCAATTTATGCTGAATATTAGCCAAATATATTTGGCTGCGTCTTCCGTAAGGGAAAGGTGCAGTAGTGGACTTAAAAGACCCTATTTACATTTTTAAATTAACTAAGAAAATGAAGTCCTTAAGATATTAGCAATAAGGTGGAATTACGCTTATTGTATCATCAATCAAAGCAGTATATTAATCAAAGAACTTGAGTCCTTAACGCAATAGCATTAGAGCATTTTTTTGCTTACAGATATCAAATAGTACGAGTACATTGGTTCTCATTTATCAACGCGTAATTATTTAGTAGATGATTATAAAACAAATTTATCGCTTAAATAATATAAGACCGTCAAATCACGCTACGCATTTTCGCAGTGACTACACATTTTCCTGATGTTGTATAAGTGATTTATTATTAAAAAATTATTACAAAATTTGAAAACAGAAATAATTGTTTGTTTTATTACCCATTACGAAATTAGCGAGGTGATTTTGGACAGCGATAAGAATCTCATTTCAATCTTATTTCTAGGTATTTTTAGCATATGCGTAACTTTAACATAAAGGTTCGGTCGCCGCACAAGAAGCCACATTTTTTTGCATAAACATGTCTTAGTTTGGTTCTTCACTATGTATCATCACTACATATTATAAATCAAAGTCCTCCGCCGCGTCCGTCTGTCTGTCTGTCTGTCTGATCGCGATAAACTCAAAAACTACTGCACCGATTTTCATGCTGTTTTCACCAATGGATAGAGTGGTTCTCGATGAAGGTTTTAATATATAATTTGTTTAGTATTTGTATACATTAACGATATTTGTTAGAGGTGGCGGAAAAAAATAAGCTGTCTGGGAGCTTTCAACGAAAACGCTGCCCTTTGAGATATAACAAAATAATATATGGTGGAATTATGCATCTTATATAGGTCTACAGAAAAGTCCGCGATGGCATATGTCTATCTCTTAAGTATAACATATTATATCCATTTTAATACTTTTAAAATTGCCAATTATAAAGCGGCAATTGGAAAGCTATTTACACAACTACGGAATTAATCCTTATCATTTTAAATACGTTAGTTAGCTTTAGCATTTCATGAAAAATATTTTTTCCCTTTGCACCATGCAAATAAATTAATACCTTAGGAGATATGTCAAAATTAAAATAATGCGCAATGAAATGAATTTCGTGTCGCCGTGATTCGTCTGGGCCGCGCGGGCGCCCCGTGACTCCGCGCCCCGCGTCCGTGCCGGTGGTAGTGGGCTCCGAAAGTTTATATAGTGTATCAATGTATGGTGGAATTGTGTATCTTATATATGCCTACAGAAAAATCCGCGATGGCATATGTCTATATGTTAAAGATAACATACTACCTATATCCATTTTAATACTTTAAAAAATTTTCAATTATAAAGCCGTAATGTAAAAGCTATTTGATTGGCAGAGCTGCGATAGCCAGCGGAGCCACATTACCCTCAAAATTGCCGTTTGGGGTAGACTGATGTCATCATCCAGCTAGCGTTTAGACGGTAATAGTGAGAAACTCCAAAATCGACACACTAATAGCTGACATATTGTAGTTTTGTATCCTTTAATTTGAAATTTAAATGTTCGTTGGTGAGGAAGAACGGTCCAAAATCGTTCCAATTAGAAAAAAAAACATATGGGAAAACGTATGGCCGGCCACTCTGCAGTGCAGAGTCTGCACTGCACTCCCATCAACAGAAAAAGTTACAGCACTCGTCGCTAGATGTCGTACAGGGTTCCATATATTTTTAAAAAATTAAGAAATTAAAAATAAAATATTTAAATATTTTTTAAATTTAAAAAATATCAGCTCTGCCTACACAGCTTGCTGTTATTTACTAGTATTTTGTTTGTTACGATTTAACTCAAAGACTACTCGACCAATTTTACCGAAAGTTACATCTCCTCGGAGTAACATAGGCTATTTTATATTTTCTGTAAAGAACCCGTGCGAAGCCGGTGCGGGTTGCTAGTTTGTTATAAACACGTATTTGTAAAAAGGATACAAACGTATGTTGATCAGCCGTCAGTTCACATAGTAAAAACTTTGCTTAGTTTGCTCGTTCGTTCAATTCATTTACGTTATTTTATTATTATTTCTACTTAAGTGTATCATTTAGCAGTATAAAAATAAATACTTAGAATTCTAAATTCAAATTGATTTTATAATTTGACTGTAACATTACATTTACAAAAAATTGTTGTTCATTAGTTTTCCTGTCGTTCGATTTCTCTTTGATGTTACTGTGTCACAGTCATGAAAAAATCAATTATTTTCCTTATTTTCCCATACTATGTCCTTGTGGCACCAACCAAGCAAGCAAAATTATAAAATGGTATTGGTTTTCAAATGAAATTCAGAGGTGTTCAAACTTATTTCATCTGCAGCCCACTATGAGAATAAATTGTTTTCTAAGGACTTCATTTTTTTCTTTACTACATCATTAAAATCACAATGCTAAACACAAATGCAGCCAAATCAACAGTGAGCCCCTATGTAAAATGCAAACAATTTCTCTTTCAAGTTACCAAATTTGACACAGTAGTCAATCCACGTTCACACAAATACGACGATGATGGGTATTGTAATCCTATTAATTTGTAATGTAAAATCATAAAACTTAACACAAGAAAGTATAGATTAAAATTCTATACTTTCTTGTGTTAAGTTTTTATAGATCTTGTTATTTCGTAGGGCATTATTTTATGTATTGCTTAAAAGATTCCCATAATTCATTTCCTCGTTAATGTTTCCTTGTTTTTTTTACTGAAATTTAAGGGGTTCGTTGATTAATTTACCTACATTTGTATAATGCTTTTACTTACCTACTCTTTCATTCACTTTTACACAGATTACTTGATTTCAATGTATAAATTGTACCATTTCATTTAATAATTTTATATGTCATATTATTTTAGTTGTTAAAATTAACAGTCACGAACAGCTTTGCTTTTTATTATCTGGTAGGTTTTGTTCTTTAAGCGTTCCAGATGCTTCCCTATATCAGCCATACAAGGCAAAAAACGAGTCAATCCTTAGAAGTATCTTAACTGTGAACAACTACACACATCAAAAGTGTCTAGGGATCAAGCATTTTTATGCGGATTTCTTGAGATTGAGATGTGGCTTTGTAATAAATTTATGATTTTATAAATTTATATGGATCCTTTTTGGTGCATTTCATAATTTGAAACAGGAACTGTCAATCAAATTCGAGTAAAAGATGAAAATCAGCTGTCAATATTTTCCCTATAAAAACATACAACGCATTGAAGACATTATAAGTGCTACTGTTTCCCTACTACTGATTAAAACCAACGTTATTATGGAGCGGCGACGTCATTTAAGCAGGGAAGAAATGCTCAGAGCCGTGGGAATGATAGAAGCTGGTTCCCGGCAACGTACTGTGGCTTTAGCTCTGAATACAAGTCAAAGTGTTATCAGTCGACTTTGGACACGTTACCGAAGCACTGGTACCGTGGCTGAGCGACATGGAGGACGGTATCGCTGCACCACACGGAGACAAGACCGATACATTCAAATCACAACTCGAAGAGCTCCAACAATAACCGCCATGATGTTAGCCGTGACGCTTCATCACTCTTCAGGGAACTTAATTAGCGACCAAACAGTCAGAAACCACTTGCATGAAGTGAACCTTCATTCCCGAAGACCGCTAAGGGTACCACCTATAGCAATGCACAATCGTAGGATTCGATATCAATGGGCTCTTGAACACAGAAATTGGGCAGAAGAACAATGGCGTTTCGTGTGCTTTTCTGATGAGTCTCGTTTTGGTATGAGACCGGATACAAGACATATACGACACTGGAGAACCCCTGGACGCCAACAGCGATTAAAATCCTGCCAGGAAGTCCATCCTTATAGTGGTGGAACCATCATGGTATGGGCGGTTATTTGGATCGGCGGAATAACTGAGTTGATTTGGATCAGAGGCAACCTCAACGCTCAAATTTATGCTGAGACGATTGTATCAGACGTCATCGTTCCTCTACAAGTGCAAATCGGTCCCTTATTTCAGTTAATGCATGATAATGCACGACCGCACACCGCAAGAGTTGTAAGACAGACTCTCGCCGCAGCTAACATCAATGTCATGCCCTGGCCTGCTCAGTCGCCAGACTTGAACCCGATTGAGCATGCATGGGATATGCTACAGAGAAGAGCTCTGCCGAATATGGAGGGTATCCAGTCGCAAGAAGACCTTTTTTTGTTGTTGCAACGAACATGGGCGGCCATTCCACAGCGTGATTTGGATGAACTCATTTTGAGTATGCCAAACCGATGTTCTTGTGTTGTTAGTGTTCGCGGTAGAAACACGGATTATTAATTGTTTAAGTTACCCAATAAAATTTTAAAGAAAACTGTTATTTCAGTCTTTTTTCGAACTTTAATGTTAGTGGTTCAAATGTCAAAAATCCCTTTATTATGAAAATGGCAAATTTCTTTATTAATGCAAAGGTGACTTGGTTTATCGTTACTGTAGACAAACGAAAACACTTTATTTGATGAATCCTTAAAGAAAATTTTAATTAATATCAATCAGGAGAAAAGTTATTGCAAAAATATATGTTGATCCCTAGACACTTTTGATGTGTGTATAATCTAAAGTGTAACTTAAATTAATTACAAGTGAGTGGCGCGTCGTTATTATGGTTCGCGAATGTAAAATTAAAAGCTTACCTACCTACGGCTTCTGTCGTCAAAGGGTAAACCTGCGACGCCGCTGTGGTAGGTAACACCTTCTGCTGTGCCTGTAACGTCCAACCCTCTGGCTGAGCCAGGAACGAATGCTGAGCTATTTGGTGAGCCTAATTAAATGCGAGCTCTATCAACTACGCTTGCAATCTCCTTTACATCATAGCTCTCAACTGTTATATTTATTATTTTTTATTTATTAACTGTAAAATAAGGACGGACGTACCGTCTTTTTATATATAAATATTAGTATTTTTTAGTTTCATTATATTTAGAACCTCCTCCAGGTACACCAATTGATTCATAAGTAGTATTTCATGCTTCTCTTTCACTAAAGCTTTGGTATCATTCTTGCATCGATGGTATATTTCTTTCTTCATTTCTTTCATACCATCACTCTGGTGCAAAGATGATACGTAATCCAGCCACACTTTCCTCTTTTTTTCCACGGAGGTTTGAACCTCCGCATCCCACCGCTCAGTGTTCTACGTCTCTTTGCGCATCCACATGCTTCTTTCGCACTGTCCACCATACTTTCTTTCAGAACTTTTTGACATTCGTCTACATCTGAGTCGGAAAGAGTTCGCAAGTCTTTCACTGACTAGACGTATATACGTACTCCTTACACTTTCTTCTTCCAATTTTTCGCTCATTATTCTTTCATGATCTCCGAAAGGAATACGCACTCGCCAGTCCACAAACCGGCTTATCACCAGATAGTGGTCCGTGTCAAGAGTGGGACCTCTGAAGGCTCTTGTATCCATTAACGACTTTCGGAGACGTCCATCTATCAAAACCAAATCAATAACACTTTTCTGCTCATTCTGTCTCTATGTGTAAATATGAATATAATTGTGATGAAAAAGCGTGTTCGACACAAGGATGTTTCGTTCCATACATACGTCTGAAAGTAACTTACCAGCATCGTTCACTCCCTTATCTCTGTATGGACCAAGCACAGCCTTATAACTGCTTCGCTTGGTCCCAACCCATCCATTTAGATCACCACACATATTTATAATTCATTCGCTTTAGCTAAATCCAGAACACACCTTACCAAAACTTCTCGAGCTCCTGGGGATCAGCAGAGCACACAGGAGCATATGCTGCAACTAAAACACTCGCGTAATCCTCAATTTTACTTAACCCAGAGAAGTCTTGGACCTACTAAATCGTAATCTTTCACACTAGCGGCCAAGCGAGATGAAAGCACGACATCTACGCCAGCGCTGGCATGAACGTCCTGGTTCACCCCGGACCACAGGGCCATCGTGCCACCGGGTAGATCTTCGGTGTCACTTCCCTTTCGCTTGGTCTCTGACACACGCAAATCACCTAGGCATCTCACGTTTATTATATTTATCAACTCAATCATCTTATCTTTTAGACCGCCTCTCACATTCCATGTGCCTATACGACAATCAGCTCTCCTCTACCCGCCAGGATGGGCGTTGCGTGGTGGGTGGCGGCTCCCACTGCCGCATGCATTATTCCGCACCGACGAAGGCGGATCGGTGCGCGTCGCCTCCGGAGACGCCCTAATCCGTGTGTCTGTGCGGTTTGAGTTTTATTTATATGTTTATTTAATATGACCAAACGAATTTACATATGCCTTTATAAATGTAATAAAATTGGAGCGGGTAATAAACATAAAGAAAGTGATGGGGCAAATCTTCAGAAAGGACACGCTTTTTCAATAATAAGTATGCATTAAGTGAAATGTTATAGGCGCATAAAATTGGCATTCCATAAAAAACCTTTCCTTAGAGCGCATCGTCGATGATCCAGAGCCGTGTTAAACACGTCGACTAGCAACCTCGTGTGAAGTCAGGCTATAAATGCGATGGCCCATATCGTCGTGCTATATTCGTTTACTATCGGCTATACCCACCTACATATGTCTTACGTGTTCTATATACGTTTAACCTTTAAAATAGTCGCAAACCATTTTTAGTTCTATTTGTATTTCTATTCATATCATAAAATGTCAGGCGTGTAAATAAAATGTATCAAAAATGCTTTAGATTGATACTAGACGAGCTCGGTGGCTCAGTCGTGAATGACGCTACTTTGACACCAACGCTCGTGGGTTCGATTCCCACACAAGGCAAACACTTGTGTGCATGAACATGTCTGTTTGTCTTGGTCTGGGTATTTTCTATGTATAATAAGTATGTATTTACAAAAAAAAAATGTATTTACATATGTTTATCTGTTGTCTAGTACCCATAACACAAGCTTCGCTTACTTTGGGCTAGATGGCGCTGTGTAATTTGTCCTACAATATTTATTTATTTATTATTTATTTATTAATGTTTATGTTATGAGAGCTAATAGATACTTAATAACTATTTAGGTTATAATCCAAATAATAACTCCCTGGAGGGTTGTTGTGTTCCTGAGGATGAGTGAGGTTACAAGTAAGCTAACTAAGGAGTAGCTGTGTTATCAGCAGGGGTGTGCGAGAGAGATACTGCATGGATTGCAAATGTTTGTTGGCTACGGTAACCACTTTAGATCAGGTGGGCCATATATGCCCCTACCGACGTTGTATAAAATAGCGCGTTTCTTCTGACTGGATTGATGTACTGTGATGATGGTGCGATTGCTTCATACATAACTCCAGCTATATTACGATAGCCGATGTGTGACTTGGTGTTCACGTTTTCTGGAACACGTTTTCTTCTTCTTAGCGTAATCCCACATCGTTAATCAATACGACAGACGGATCCCGCTAGCTAAGTCTAAGGATTTGGTGATGATAGGTATTGATTCTTACATGGTGCGACTCCCGTTTGACCTCCACAAGCCAGAAGGAAAACCAGACCTTTCATAGGTTAGGTTGCGGGTTTCCTCACGATATTTTACTTCACCACTGAGCAAGTGTATTAAAAATATAATGTAAATAAATCCGAAAACACGAATTTAGTAGTGTATGTCAGAATTCGAATCGGTGACCTGTTGATCAGTAGGCTGATTCTTTATCCACTGACCTGTCATTGCTCTGTACTTTACGGTACACGTTATTTTCATTTGTATTTCTATACTGAAGTGCACATTTAAAGCTATATCTTACGGTGACAAAATTATCTTTCATTTCTCTTTAATTATCTTTATATTTCATTTATTATGTTATAAATTGAAGATAATTTAGTCACCATACGTACAGTATAATCTAATGACGAAATGATAACATATATTAATATTTGCATCATTAATAGGTAGAGAGTGTAACTATATAAAATTACCCCCTAATTTCAATCAAATGTATTCTAGTTGTTATGTTTTTTATAATACAATCCAGTATACTTAGATTAAAAGAAGCCTATTGATAACAATATTGCATATAATAAACAGGATACAAGCAAGCAACATAGAAAATAGGAAGTACGGTGAGACAGCCATAAAAGTGGCAGTACAGTTTGTAATAAAACTGAAGATGGATAAGAATATAGCGATGCACATTCCAAATGTAAATTATTTGTATCGCGAGTTCATAAAAAATTCGTGAGGCGTCCATCCTCTGTAATTTTAATACGTAAATCGAGGGTAGAATCCTGTTTGCGCTCTACATTTTATGGGATCACGTGTTATTTTTTATTCAATCGCACATTTTTTACCTAAAAACGATATACTTACGAGCGTTTGGAGACCACTGTTCTCAAACATTTATAAAATTGTACGCTCTAACAATACTCAAAAAGAAAACTACAGCTCGCAAATTGCTGATAAATAAAATAAAAAAAGGAAAATGTTGACAAACGAAGGCAGTGAAGGTAATCAAATGATTTATATTTGTCTGTTTTTACATAAATACAGGATGTATATATATTTCATATCAAGAAATTTCCGCTTTTTACCTATATGTGAATTTCATTAATAAAAAGCGAGAATTAAGGAATTTAATTGCATCAATTAAATTTGTGACATTATGTTTTGCCTATGAGCTTTATGAATACCTTACAGACCACTTCGCGTGTATGTTATGGCGCTGTATATGAGCAAGTGCGATTAAATAGTATATCGCGAATAAGGGCGATGATGTAGGAATTACAAATGAGAATTAATTAGAGGCTATTTAAAACCCTGAGTCGGAAGGCTTTAATTACTCGAGTTTTTAAATCCTTTAAAATTTTTTTGAACATATACCCGAGGAAATAACTAAAATTATACTTATAATTGAAACACATTTTAGTAATTAAACGACCTAAACTGCTAAATACTGTTCTTTAGACTTCACTAGTAATAAATTATTGTACATTTCTTAAGCATATCTATCATCCTGAAACTTGTGTATAAATTTATCAACACTCGTTAACATTAATGGCTGCATCAAAATAAAATTCAAAGAAAAAAACGCATTTAAAAGCAACATTCAGTATTGTTTGATATTGTCTTAATATGTTGTCAATAATAAATAAAAAACATGTATGTTTACAGCTTTGTAGGAACTAGGTAAGCTTAGTACGCAAAAAATGCAAATGTTTTGAACAAAAATTTAAAAAAAGCTATTACACAAATACACAAATGGCTGTTATAGCTTTGCATGCATATTGTGAAGCTGTTTACAATGAAGTGTTAAGAAAACTGTGTTACGTTCTAATGTGATTATAATCTCATGTAAGTATTAGACAATTACATAATCTCGTAATCAACTGATTTACAGGCAATTTAATCATGACATATAGTTACTACTTTGTGTGCCACCAGTTAGTGAACCAGAACTACCGATAAATCTTTTACCCCCAATAAGCTATAAAAATACACTTAGACGATTACAAAATAGTGTATTAGCCTACGGTCCCTGGTGCAAATTCTATCATGGGCATGTTCCACTAAATTCGTCTTTTACGATTTATGTACCTAAATATTTTTAATTATCACTTGCTGGGGGGCGAAGGAAGATCGTGAGGAAACCCGCATGAATAAGAAGTTATATTTCTAAAGACTTGTGACCTACCTAAGAAGGGCCTGGTTTTCCGTGTGGTTTGTGGAGGTCTGAAAACGTCGAAATCAGTATCTTCGCCCAATCCTTTGGCTCAGGTAACAGACTCCGTCAATTCTAATGAATTATAATTATGTAGTCTACTTAGTCTACATAACATTTAATAAGGGTTACAATACGTTTTTACACTACGTCTAGTAGTAAACAAGCTTATAGACACTTGCAACACAAGAAGTATCCCTCGCGGGTGGTAATCTCCGCTGCTACTACTCTGGAGCGTGCGGATAATTCACTAACTCGCAAGATCACAGCAACCACTCAGAAAGTTGTTATTTAATTACGAATTACTGAGGAGAAGGTATTTTTCTAGTCAGCTATTAGTAAATGTTGCAGTGCCCTACCCCTCTGAAAGCGTCATTTGTTAATCGACGGAATGTACCAAATCTAGGTAACGTCGATTTTGACTAATATTGTATTCTTGCAAATGAATAAGCGCGGTCATTTGAAAAAATGGGAAATGTGGAAATTACATGTTATATAATTGAAACCCAATTACTTACTAATTGTACTTTAAAATTAATTTATGCATGTGTATCACTTAAAAATGTAAGGAATTAATCATCTCAAAAATCTTTATAATCTGTAATTGAATAATTTAGAGACTCCGTGTAAAGTTGCTCAATTCACGAAGTTTCCGAGCTGGTTTACGTTGGATTATTTTATACTACCAACTTTGATGTTTTAGGTATCTGATTTAAAGGAAAGCCTGTTCAAATAAGTTAATAAATTTCAAAGATTTAAGGAAATTAATCAAATAGCGGAACTTTCGCCCAAAATAGATAATCAAAACAGCCTTTACGTCAAACTTTAATAAACATTACGGGCAACGATTTGCTTTGTGTATTATAGAAATAGATGTCTTCTTAAAAATGTTTATGAAAGAATGCTTAATTTTAGATTATGATTATGTAATTTACATGCAATTTGATCCAACCTGCTTTGTGTGCTTCCGCCACCAATTAGTTCATGCGGCCTAGCGCCGGCCGGCACCCACCCACTACTGTTAGTGCGTGCTACATGCCGACGCTGCCATGGCTGCTCCGGTAGTCTCTGCCTCAGCTGCTGCGGTCGTCCGCCATCTGGAACAGAATCCGCATGCCCCCACCACCACCGTCGCTGCCACGACTGGCCTGGTCGTCGCTGCAACACGTGTTTCGCCTCTCCACGAGGCATCATCAGGCGTTGAAGACGTTAATCGTAAGAATAACATGCTACAAGTGACAAATCCATCGCAGTGCCGTCCCTTATATTGAATTGAGGGTGGGGGTGGATGGTGTGAGCGAAAAGATATTTAATAGTGGGGAATGGTTTACGTCAGTCTGTTCATGAGAGTAATTTTAGAATTTTTATGTTTATTAATTTCTAAATTGTTCCCTAATATTTAGTTTTAAACCTTTGTCTATGGTGTGTAAAATTTGATATGTATTAGTGGCGGATAAGTTATGTCCTTTGTCTATGAGATGCTCGGCGAAGTGTGACCTTTCTGGGCGATTGTTTTTATACGCCGATACGTGTTCGTAAAATCGTGTTATAAAGTTAAAAACAACTTTACTGATACTAAATATTAAACTCCAAAAAGGACCCCCATTGTATTGCGCCGAAGATGCTGGCGACGTTTCCTAGCCGTATGGCTATGGTAATGCTTATACGTTGTGCAAGAAATCTGCCAGTTATTCGATCGCCAGTAGTCTCGACCAGATGCTTTGAAATTTTGTGCATATACATAAGTGTATTAGGATCCCACGGACTCAAGACCTCGACTCCAAAGAGAACAAAAAGTGCTTGTAGGTTATTTTTGTGTCATACTCATATCGTTTTATATGGCACCATAAAAATAACTGAGAACTGAAAAACACATATATCCTGGTTCCTTGCCTCAGATACAACGTGCGTCACAAGACGCAATCCGTATTCACCTCACTGGTATCTTTAATATTAATAGGTCCTTTTTATGCAAGCTCACCGCTTTTTAATTCAAAGCTCACCCTCTGATCAACACGACTAATTTGCTCGAGGAGGTGAGACTTAACCTTCCTCATCTCCTACATCCTTCTACTTTCGCGTTGTATCATATCTATGTTGTCGTTTCTTCATCCCGCATTTTTCTTCCACATGCTGGAACCACATGCCTTTTTTTTTGTACACCTAAGGTGGCAAACATTTTGCAACACCAGGGGTGTCACTCTTGCATTGTTGACCCTCTGAAAAACTCTTCATGCCTTTCTTGAAGAACCGCTTGGGAAAACCTCGTCTGGGAGTTCATTCCACAACCTAAGAGTTATTGGAAGAAAACTTCTCTGGAACCGATATCACAATACGCGACCAACGTGTGAGGGTGAACTCCCCGCCGTCGGCATGCTGTGCGGTTATAAAAAACAATGCTGTCGCCATCATATCGAACCATTCTTCAGAACACAACCCATTGCACAATCAGTAGAACACACAAAGGGAGGCAAAATCTCTGCTAAAACTTAAGGGTTTCATTTCATGTGTAAGCTTAGTATCGTCGACAATTCTCACAGCTCGTCTCTGAACACGTAAAACTTAAATCTTGACTGTGTTTCATGTACTACCTCTATAATCGAAACTCCAATAGGGAACAGCATGAATTGTAGTGTAGTGCATGAATTGTATTAGCTGCTTAGTTTCAAAGCTCATTTTACTACGAATGCAACTGTTATTTTTATTACTTAATTCCCTTTTACCCTATAATTTGAGTATATTAATAAACTTCAATGTATTGATTACTGTTTTAGTGGTGAATAGTTATATTTTATATTTTCTGATTTTAATTTGTATTTAGCCGAAACTAAGTTGCAATTTAATGGTGTTGCTTCGTTGTGCACTGCGGATAATATGGTTTATGCTTAACTTTATCTTACAACGTTGCTAGTCAAAAGTTTACATTTTATTTTTATTGTTTTAAGTACTATATCTAGATACTTTTTAAAATTGAAACAAAGCTTATTACCAAAACGCCAGGGGGTTACGTAGTAAAACTGATTTATTTATTTAAACGAAATGTGTACTTGCATACTTATGACTTAAGGGGGCGCCGAGGCAATAGCGAAATAATTGCATTAATTGGATCCCTTGCTTTATCATTATTACTACATGTTTAGTTATGCAATTCATATATAAGATATTTAAGGATTCACTCCATAAATCATACATTTTAGAAACACGATTGGTTATAGTTTCATCTATCAAAAAATCCAAAGTTACCTCTAAATAATCAGAATAACCCTAAGTACCAGACTAGACTGAACATCTAGCTAGAGCCGCCACGCTTCTCCCGTGTCCGCTTTAGTCCTGCTACGGCTGTCAGGCGTGAAATCTATGTCGCTTGCCTACTTTCAAAAACTAAGGAAGAATATTGTGTTTATTCACTTTTTTTAAATGGGAAATAATGTGAATAAATCATAGAAGAGGAGGGGTTGGGGAAAAATCCACGCTAGACGCTTGCATGAAGAAATAAAGTAAGTAAAACTTGTATGTACTTATTACTGCTATTAAGCTGTTGACCGCGGCTCCGCCCGCGCGTTTCCGTTATCGCGGGAATGAGGTTATGTAATTTTCTTTTCATAAAAATCATATGCTGACTTTTACGAATATTTAAAAATACTACTTAGCACACACGTTTCTATAAAATTATAGTTTGTTTATTAATTTTTTTAATGGGATGCAAAAATAATTAAATTTTACTTTCTAGAGTAACGGACCGAGACTTTCAAAGACAAAGTAAATACTTTTGTTGCTTCGTCAGTATACTCAATTTAATAATTTATTTTACATTTATTGTACATATAAATAAAAAAGTCACAATAATTAGTAAACATTTATACAAAAAAAAAAATTATGAATATTTGTAATATCAAAATAACAACTATTTACTAAATGTATATAAATATGGCACTAAAAACAAAAAAAAACTATTTGTTTGACGATGTCATAAAGAATATCTTAGGTCACTATTATTTTAGAAAGAATAATAAGAGGTAATTAATAATTTGTTTGCCGCGTGAAAAAAATGTTGAATTCTGCTTGCGGAATTCTAGACAGGGATTAATGATTTAAAATATTTAATTCTATACTAAAAATTGTTGCTAGTTGCTATGCTACCTACTTACGATATTTCAAAATTAAGTAGATACCTAGCGTTGGTAAAATTATTTAGTTAATTGTCTCTTTTTATTTTAAGGTAAATGCACCAGTTGTTGGCATTTCAGTAGAGAATAGAGAGTCACGTGATTGGCGGGTGAGGTATGCGTAAAATCATTAGGATATGCATAGGAAAACATAATAATAAAACTACGAATCGGTGCCTTATGTTTATATGTTTCTCATTTACCGATTCTACAAACCTAAAATGTAAAAATCTAAAATTTATCAAGATTTGGATCAGGATGTAGAAAGAATCCATGATGAAAGAATGACGAAGCGGATATACAATGCCGAGGAAGACCGAGAGTTGCCTACCATAACCAAATTGGTCGTGTTCTATCAGAAAGTGATGTCAGGAGCCCTACCCCGCAAGGTATTTGGTGTGAAGTTATAGTAAAAGTGGATCAGGAACTGTAAATTAAAAAATATTTTTTTATTTATGAGTGATTTTTACAAATTTTACCTGCCCGCGGTACACCGCCTCAGCAAGTGAGGTTCGGGTGCAAATGGAGTACAGCACAGCTTTTATCGCTGTAATAATGTAAAAATGTTAGTAGATCAGCTAATAGACACAATATAATATATATTCAAAACACGTAATGTTACGAAAAGTATTTTATTAATCCTTCGAAATATTATTTACAAACATTTGTTGCTAACATAAATCTTATATATTTTTTGTGCATATTAGATTTCCACTTGATACAGAACTTACAAAGGCCTGCTGTAACTAGGACGCAAGATATTCCCAATATTAATTGTAAAATTATGAATTTAGCGAAAGATATCTTTTTTTATAAGGATGTAAAGCGGTTACCGTAATCTTAAACGCTTGTAATACATTAAGTATCACTTACCCGATGCCATATCTGCTGCTGACACGGCAACTCCTTAGAAGTAACTATAGGCGTCGTTATTTGGCTGAGGATCTCTATCCCCTTGATGCGCCCTACCTTTCTTAAAGACACCCAGATTAAGACAAACAGACATGCTCATGCACGCAAATGTTTGTCCTAGTATGTGGAAATCGAACCGATGGGAGCCACCTTATTACTATTAAATTTCAAATAAAGTGGTTGAGAAACCGATTCCGAAGACTTGTTTAATGAAATAAAGACAAGATAAAAAAATCTTTATTTGCTATAAGTCCCTCACGGGCACTTAGACACTTAATTTATTTTTATTATGATTATATTTAAAGGTTATTGTATCTTATTCACCTCCCTTATACTTTTCTTTTTTAATCTGCTAGCTATTACGGAAATGGCCATTGGCGAAGATGAAAAGAAACTTGTCTATGTAGATCTCTTTCAAATTGTCAATTAGATATTTCAACAAATGAATTACAGCCTATTGGTACAGCAATTATGCTGAATGGTAGAATTAAAGATTATTAAGTAAAGGATATCTGTGCTGAATTAGTTCCAGACATCTTTATCGGTTACATGTTCATCAATTCTATTTTTTTGAATATTTTTGATGTGCTTTTTTAAAATATTGTCAGGAAAGGACAGAACGGTTTCAGTCAGTTTTATCACAGAATCGAATACAATTTACAAAAAAAAATCTATCAGTACTGGCAAGCCAATGTACCGGCATGTGAATTTATTTCTACGTCTAAGTTTTTCACTGAGATCGAAAACAACTTTAAATTTTCACGGAAATACGTTATAATAATATATGCCAGCAGGGCAACTTGTGGCGAGCTGTTGCACAGAGGCCGATTTTAATTATCTACTTATGAATAAATCATTTCCTTGTATTAAAATTGTATCTACGAGTAGTATAACATTGTTTAAATTCGACTTTCATTGACTGATATGTACACTTCAATGTTTAATCTTACTAATTGATACAGTACGTACAATTTTAACCAACTTCAAAAGGAGAGATTCTTACTAAATAACAGAATTATGTCTTGGATTTGAATGACATATATTCAATGGATTAATTACTCGTGTTGATTAAAAACATTCCAATACATGTTACATTTCGTCTTCATCATCACACAAGACTGATTAATCGGGCTCTTGCAGTAATTGCAGAAGTTCATTGTTCAACGGTTCCGTGAACGAATAAGTGCCAATATATTGTGACAAGGACGATATCACAGGATCAGAGGATATAAGAAGAGCATGGAACAAATCCCTCATTGTTGTTTCCCTCCTAAACTTTCTAGTGTTATGTTCTCATAATTTCCGTAAGTTTCGTGCCTGCTTCTTTACACTTAGCCACACTGTCTTCAACACTACTAGAGCTACGCTGCTAATATCACCAGAAGAGATCTTAAAGCATTCATGCAGCAACTGTTAATGTCCTCTTCACAAATCTTTGATATTCGCCAATACTCCTGCGAATTTAGAGCAAGTATGCTATTAAAACTATGATTTTTTTTTTTGATTGTTAAATAATCTTAGACACCTATATTAGTCTCTGTTTTAAATTCATCAGACATTATTACTGCAAAATTTTTTTCGTTAATTGTTTTTCCCTGTCGCTTTATAGAACTTTATAGAAATCTCTCTTAGTCAGCGACACAGTAACTAAAAAATAATTGCTAAGTTCTTGGCACTTCTTTGCAGCAAGTAATGAATTATTTGAAAAACTAATAACAAAGAAGTATTTGAAAAATAATAATTCACTATGAACACAAGCATTGCAGATCAATGCTATAAATAAAAATTGAGAATTACGCATCGATATCGTATAAAATAAAATTACTTTTAAATATTGTACGTATCTTCGATAAAAAACAACCGCAACATAATAACTCAACACTAAATACTTTTTTCACAACGTTTTTTTAACGAGCTGCACTAAATTTAGCAACTCCACAGGCCATACACTATACACTGATTGTTATTTGGCTACGGGTTTCTGTGAGGTGAAGGCACTTCCCCAGATGGGTTGCTATGATATGACCTACCTCTCTCACTTATTTACTGTTAGACAAAGGTTTTAATTACATTGAACACATAAAGCAGGTTGGAGAAAAAGCCAAAAAGAACTTTTATGCGTTAACTCGAATTTCCACCTCGACGTGGGGCTTAACTTTTAAAACGTTAAAAATTATTTATACAGCCACATATTTAGGATGTATTACGTACGGCTCACCTGCATGGGCTGATAGGGCAACCATAGGCGCTGCGCGTCGTAAGTTGCTGCAAAGTCAGCGGCTCGCTTTAATATTCTTATGTGAATCGTATAGAACTGTGAGTACCGAGGCACTACCAGTGCTGGCAGGCGTATTACCAGTTGACTTAGAAATTCAACGTCGGGCTTCAATGTACTACACCTTTAAAAACATACACCCTGACTTTCTAAAACGCCGCGATATTGACAAAATTGACAAAATACATATTGTTCAAGCCAATTGACGAGGTATTTGAAACTTTACTGTCGGAATGGCAAGAAAGATGGGAAACTTCTACTAAAGGACGCCACTTGTATCTGTTCTTTCAATCAGTGCGAGACAGATTAAGTAAAGAGTGATTAGAAGTCGATCATCCTGTTGCGCAATTTTTAACAGGGCATGGAAACTTTATGGCGAACTCTTTTCATTTAGACTTGTGTCATCGCCTTTATGTGAGTATTCTACGACAAATCATGAATTCGAGCAAACAGCACATCATGTTCTCTGGGAGTGCGATCTCTGGCAACGGGAGCGGGACGATATGTTAAATTCCTTGCATGTCACATTCGGGGTAGTATACTATTCTGATTTGGTGGCAACAAGGGAGAACTACCAGGCGTTTACGCGGTTCTGCAATCTATATTATTGGAATCGATGTGTTAGGTAACAACTCACAGTTTAGGTCCCAATAGTGTTAGATATTTGATTATCCGTGGTGCACGGCAGTTGAGCTTCACTTGACTAGCCATCTCTTTGAGGTTTTAAATGCCTTATTTGTCATATTGCTGTCTCTCACTTTGCCAAGAGGGGAAGTCAATTCCAAAACTTCCTACTCCTACAAATTTCTTCTGATTAAATTCGTTTGTGAGTTCCAAGGCAGCTGTAGTTTAACCCCCGGGTCAATGGACTTCACTGTTCATTGCCTTTTTTGTGGTCGCCGCTGTTAATTCTGGCTACACAGGAGACACAGTGGTGGGTATGAGTGGTGGGCCTACCTCTCTCAAAATATCCAGACCAAGACAACCAGATATGTTCATACACACAAATATTTGTGTGGGAATCGAACACACTAGCATCGGTGTCTAAGTCGCTTCATTCACGACTGAGCCACCGAGCTCATCAATTGATGTTACGACCTACCCTACCATTAGCATTACAAATAAAAAATATCATCGATATCGGTAACGTATAAAAATAATAATTATTAATTCCTAGATAATTCTAATCGACCTCTGTGTGTTGGTGCGTAACGACACCACGGGGACGGGTCTGTGCTGTGCCGCAGTAGTTGCGGTTGGAGGGCTTCTCCTTCTTCTTCCTGACTACTTGTACGAAGCCCTGCTCATCGCACGGGTCCTTATGAGAACCTAGTTGCAAAGCCTTGCGCAAGGGCTCGCAACGACTTGACTTCTCCCGATGAAATGGCAGTGCGGTACGGGTAGCTTTTGCGTAATCACGTCTCGGGGTTGACGTATTTACATTAATATTCGGCTCTGTTGATTAGCGGGTGGAATTGCCATTGCGTTGCTCGTAGCGACAGTAGTCGGTGACGCCATTAAACTGCATCTGTGCACGACGACGCGTGTTAATGTTGTCGACCTCAGGTGACCTAGTTACGGACTCATTACATTTTAGAGATAATATTTCCGTACGTAGCACTAATTGTGGTTTCTGATGTCGCTAATCTTAACTGAACATCAGCGAGACTGGCTTTCAGGATTCTGATGCCCTTCAGTAGCGTACTGTGCGCGATATGTTCCAGGGTGACAAATGGCAGCTTGGCTAAGTCTTTCGATACGAAGGAATGCACGTCGTCTAGATCGGTCACCTTCAAAAGACTGATGACATCTTGTATACTTCTGTCTTCTCCATCCCTTCTGTGTGACAACATCTCCGCGGTCTTGCCCAGCGTCTTGAACAGTAGCATCTTGCTACTACAAATCTCATCTTCACTGGAGGTTTAAAGATGCGCATGATGCTGACTTCGTCCATAGTATCGATGGCATGTTGTATATACGCCAACAACTCGTTTACTATGAGTTGTTCCGAACCCATAGCGATGGTAGCGTACAGCGGCTAGGCCGCGGCCGCTCATTTCGCGAATTTAATATTCGTGACTGTGGTGGGAAGCGACCGTATTCGTTCGCACATCGCACTGCACTGTTATGTTTCCATAAATATATTGAGCAGTAACAGTGAGGATTTTTATTTCTTTGAATAGATCCCTGACTGATTCTCAAGAGCCCACCTTATAAATATAGTAAAATATAGTAAATGGCTCTTTTATATAAGATAAAAATGTCTTTATATCAACTGCCGTTCCTCACAACGGTATACTGTTATCTACTTTTACTTTTTACTTTTACAGCGGAATCCATATCCTCTATGTTCGACTCGATCTACTGATATTGTTAAGGCGACACATCGAAAAATTAGACCAACTTTCATCGAATAATATAGGCTAATTACTAAGCTGACGGATCTAAGATTTTAATATAAATAACTTCATTTCTTTATCTTGAATTTGCTTGCTCAAATACGCGATTGTGTAAAATTGATTCGATAATAATTACTTTCGAAAACACCTCCTGAAATTCATTATTTTTGAAATTACAACGAAGTTGTTCTGTTTATACGCTTCAAAATTACTTAAATCTATTAGTAATATCTATGTTTATAATATGGTTGCTGCATATTTTGATAAGTGAAACATAAAATTTTTTAAAAATATTTTAAGTTTCTGACAATTTCTAAGCGATCACATTCGTCTTGGGTGCTACGTGTTTTCGACCTTATTGTGCGGTAATGAGGATTATAAACGCGTTGACTTACTACATGGGCCAGTCCGGCTGCAGCCCGCTTCGAGGTGAGACCTATGTCGACTGTCTGCTCGAGCTCGCTCCATTATCATCGCGACACCGAAGTTTTTATAATTAATAGTTGTAAATATTCAATATTATAGTATTTAGCGTAAGTGTATTATTATTAGATATTAGTAGTAAATAATATTATAGGTTTATATATATTTATTATACTGTTGTAATAATGGGGAACACTAAAAAGAAAATATATAGAATAAAAATACAAAGAAAATGTTCGTAGAATAGCGGAGGCGAACAAGACAAGATATATATATTTTTTTAATTATTATATTCATTAAACATATTATAGTAACATTGTGTAGACATATTTCTAGTTTTTAGAACAGTTCCTAGGTATGGTTGGCCCAAGCTATTTAATTCCTCTTCAAACTATTTTTTAATTCTGCTTACTTAATAACTCTATATAAAACTGCATTAAATAAGAGTTATTTTTTGCAGGAATAAACAATAACATTTGATAATTGGTATACATTATCCACAGGCTGACCGTGTACCTATAAAGGACGTCAAACTCCTATTTTATCTATTATAATCTGACCGAACTCCGACTTAGAAGTTGTACGTCGGTGGAGGTCAGGTTACGTTGGAAATTTATACCAATACGGTTCGCGCTCTCAGCACATAGCAACCAGTGGAGACTCTTTATTTCTTTGTATTAAAATAAAAACTTATAAAATAGAATATTTTTGCTGTTTTGTTTTTTAGGAGAAACTTACTAAATAAACATATTCCACCAGAAGAATCACTACTCGATTTATATGCTACTTTAACGTAAGTGTCATACGGGACGACAAACTCATAGTAACCATTATAAGCTCACCGAACTCCGACTTAGACATTGTACGTAGGTGAAGGTTAGTTTACGTTGGAAATTTATCCAATGCGATTCGCGCTATCAGAAGATAGAAAACCAGTGGAGGTTTATTTTTTTTGTATTAAAATAATTACTAGTAAAATAGTGTATTTTGATAGTTTTTAAAGAAAATGAACCAACACAGAAATCACAAAAAACTCATCTATTCTATACATTTTGGTTAGTATTGAACTATTGTACGGATTAGATTTATTTCGCAACATCAGAGATGGTCCTGGTTCTTTCTTCTTGAGAGTTTAGTAAATAACAAGGAAACGTACAACAATACAAAACATAGAGTATACATAAGTAAAATACAATAAATGTCAGTATACAAAAGTTAAAGTTATGAAACAGCAAGAAAATCATTTGTCACATGTTTTTTTTAAATATGAATAGATTATAGAATCTATTTGTATATATGTATATTAGGGTGTCCCTTATTTTTCAAAGTTTTTATTTTCTAACGCATAGGTCTTAGTTTTGTTCATTTGCTTTTAAAACAATCGGAAATTAATTTTTAACTTATTTGGATTACGATAATCCGTGCCGAATTACATCGAAACATGTTCATACAAGTTGCGCGGCAGTGCCGCGCGTACTCGCGGTATTCATTTGTTCAAAGTCAAAATCTTTTTATTCCGTAAAAATGGCTACATTTGTTTGGAATCGTCACAATTTTTTTCCCTACCGTGCAGTTTATGACTAGGTGAGCACTGATAAAAATACTGCCAAAAAACTCAGGCATTCCTCTTTTGGTATCCAAACAAATTTACATATTTTGTTAATTACATTATAATTGAATCGACTCACTCCCAGGCATTTTTATCATTAATATAGTTAGATACTTTATAATATGCCCTGCTACACAATTTGGCTTTAATAGTAGTTTTAAATTTGTTTATTGACAATTCTCTTATATTGCTGGGAAGTTTGTTATAGAACCGTATACATTGCCCCATAAAAGAATTACTTGTTTTGTGGAGACGGCTTGCATACAACACAAGATTATGTATTTATGCTATGAGTATCACTCTTTTTACAAAATGAGTCTATGTTTTTATGGACATACAAAAGATTTTCATAGATATATTGCGATGCGACTGTTAAAATATTTATTTCTTTGAATTTTTCTCTAAGGCTCTCCCGGGGACCAAGTTTGTAGATAGCTCTTATGGCTCTCTTTTGCAATAAAAAGATGGTGTTTATATCCGCGGAGTTACCCCAAAGAAGAATTCCATATGACATAATACTATGAAAGTAGCTGAAATAAACTATTCTAGCCGTATCAATATCAGTGAGCCGTCTAATAGGTTTCACTGCATAGGCTGCAGAACTTAGTTTTCCTGATAATTTTTCAATTTGTGGGCCCCTTTGTAGTCTGGAGTCAATTGTTATACCCTAGAACACAGTTGTCTCCACAGAGGCTAAATTAGTTCCATTAACATGTACATTGGTAGCCACCTGCCTTACATTAGGTGTTGAGAACTTAATTACTTTAGTCTTTTTATCATTTAAAAGCAGATTATTAACACTAAACCAATGAATAACTTTAGAGAGAGCATCGTTAACTTCGTCATAATTACCTAACCGTCTATTAATTTTGAATGTCAGTTATTCTCGTGATTAATACGTAATGTTTTAACTTTTATAAGATGGCAGTGGAATTGAGAAGCAATAAATCAAGTATTTTCTTAGTTGGAGACGTAAATTATCAAATAATAGGCGCAAAATTACCGTCTAACCGTCAAGTTCTTCCTGTACTTTTTTATAAAATTCGCGAAGTTAAATTGACTGTTAGTGAAAGCGCATACCTAGTCATTCGAGAGTGTATTATATTTAGGGAAAAAGCTAGGATCCCTACCAGAGCTATACCTAACTGTGTAAAATAACTTGTGAATCTTCACCAGGAGGGAGTTGCAAAAAAATTCCAATTTTCTATTTCAATTTCAATCTAATTCAATCTGATAATTTTATTTCTCTTATTTATTCGAAATAAAAAATCCTGTGTTTACTCGGCGCTATCAGCCATTATGACACTTGAATATCTATAACTTCAAGCCAAATCCCTTGCGGGGTAGGCAGAGAGAACCGAGCGCCACGTGACTCGATCCTTACATATCTCACTCGCTTCTTTAACATTTATTGCTCTTCTCATGCACACACGCCGGTTTCTAGGGCTCCTGACATCACCTTCTCATAGAACATGACCAATTTGGTCATGGTAGGTAAGTCTTGGCCTTCCCCGGCTCCTACATCCTTCCACTTTTGCATTGTATATCTGCTTCGTCATTCTTTCATCTTGCATTCTTTCTACATGCCCGAACCATCGGAGCATGCCTCTTCTTATTTTAACACCGACGCTCTTTTTCAGACCAACTCTATTTCTAACATCATCATTGCGAATACGGTCTACAAGCCTTACGCCACAAATTTTGCGCAGCGCTCGCATTTCAACCGCGTTTATTCTACTTTCATGCTCTTTCTGCCATACCCAACTCTCGCTTCCATAAGTTAGCGTTGGGACCAACACTGCATTGTGTATAGCGAGTTGTGCCTTCTGGCTCAGGATTTTACTGCCAAGAAGTTTTCCCAACGCTCCATTCACACTATTCCCAGCACTCACTCGTCTTTCCACATCTGCGGTGTACCTTCCATCCCTGCTGAAAGCGCATCCAAGATATACAAACTCATCCACTTGTTCCAACACTTCATCATCAATCGTAATCCTTACATTAGTTCTGGATTCTTCTCTTTCAAGTACCATTATCTTTGTTTTCTTCGCATTCAGTAGTAAGCTTTTCTCCATACAGTCGTCTTTCATCGCTGTGACCAGTGTTTGCAGTTTAGATGGTGTATCTGCTAACTAAACTTATGTGTCCGAATCAACAAATGGCCCGCTTTAGCCTCTCGATAAACAATGTTGTATTATGTAGCTGGTGTTTCATTCTTCTTAAGGGGGATACATGCCGTCCAGTGGCGCCTCAAGGAATAAAATATCGTATCATAGCGTGGAAGATAAACATTATAAAGTCCTGTGTTGCGTGTGTTACAAATACAATAACGTACTTTTACGTCATTAAACCAACAATTGAAATGTTTTGCTTTCGTTGTTATAGGCATAATTGCCAAAAAACGGCCTCTTTTAGCACTTTTGCTTATAACAACGATAGTGGAATATTTTGAGTGTTGGTTTAATGACGTAAAAATACTTTACTATCTTCGTAATAAATGCAACATAAGATTTCATAATGTTTATCTTCTATGCTATAATATGATTTTTTATTCAATGAGGGCGCCACTGGACGAGACCTAAGTAAGAACAACATAGATACCAAGACATGTTAACTTGTAGAGATATAAACATAAAACGATGTCATTGATTTCTCTTTCAATAAACTTTTAAAAGTGAATACGTTTCTGTAGTTTTTTATTACTATTATTACTATTGTTTTCCGTCTAGCTTAAATAAATATGTTTGGTTCAGTATGTATAAAGCTAAATAATAATTAAATCAATAATTTTTATTAAATATTGATATTATAAATTTTATTTAAGTGTGACGCGACTCCGTAGCTTTTCTGTTCGTTTGCATTGACTATTCGTTGACCCCAGGTTACCTATTAGGCGCTAATTTCAAATTTTACAAATCGAGCGTCGAGTGTCAATTGAGGGGCGCGGGGTGATTGGGCGGAGCCATTTTAAAGCTTCACGATCGAGGTGTCGCCTTAAGCGCGATTGTACAGTAACGAGATGCCGACACTATGAAAGTAGGAAACATGCACCTCCGGAAATACAGCATAAATAAATATTACGTCGTAAAATGGCTACTTTAGAAGAATCCCTCGAAGGCATTTTAATGTTAAGTAAAACTCGTTGAATATTATGATCTATTCCCAGGACTTGTTCTTTGTAGGGGAACCAGACCTTTCTATTTATAGGAGGTTCAAACAAAGAACATTTATGCTACATTCTACCCTAAGCTAACAAATTTCATCCGACTTGACAATATGTACGTAGCGTTATTTCCACATACCGTTATGTCACATTTGCCGGACTTCTATCAGTCGCACCAGATTTACTGCTGTCAAAGCGACTTATTTACAGTGATAATTCGTACTATGCTGAATACGAATTTATGGCATACGACAATATTTTACTACGTTACTACCTAACCAAATACAATTTGAATGTGAATTGAGAATATTTCATGGCGAAATACAAAGCCAGTAAGACAGTAATGTGTAGTTTACAGATGGTCTACGAGGTTTAGAATATTATTTTTAAAGAGGCATTACGGTGTTAAATAGAAGTATATAATGTTAATAACTAAAATGATTATAGAAATATATTCCTTTTTCAAAGAATATACTTCTATAATCGTTGCACATTTTTTTAAAGTTTATTCTATTTCGAAAGGTTCAACAGAGTGTAAATACGCCAAAGAAAAAACGAAATACAGCTTGGCGAAGTCATATTTAAAATACAACAATGCACTGTTTGACATTTACTTTGTTTTTTTTTATTCCTATACTGGCCAAAGTTTCCGTTCCTGCACAATTAATTTGCCTATAATAATATATATTAGTAATTGTTCTCACTTTTCACTAATATTATTCACCTTGCATTTCATATTCATTCATTCACAAAATATACAATGTGTGTATGTATACAAAGTAGATAATGCATATTACATGTCAAAGATATTACAAAGTAATTCTAGCGATAATCCATATTCAGTATGACTGTTTGATCACAGACTAATGTTGTTAAGAGAGTAATGTCTGTTTGTTTATTAAGAGAGGTAGCGTGCATCAAATTAGACCGTATGGGGAAGTACCTCCACCTCACAGAAAACGCAGCCAAATAGCAACTCCCTAGAACGTTGTTGTGTTCCTGCGTGTGAATGAGATCACCAGTAAGCTCCTAAGGAATTGCTATATTAGCAGCAGAGGTGGCATCGAGCGAGTGATGCTCAACGTATTACAAGCGTTCATAGATTACGGTAACCGCTTTACATCAGATCGGCCGAATGCTTGTATGCCTGTACCCGAGATTGTTTAAAAAAAGATATCAGTATTAAACTATAGATATGAAATGCTACACTGAACATAGACATCAGAGGGCACCGAGATCTTACATGTTATTTGGTTTCGCGTGTATAATTATAACTTTATGTCAGACTTCATCAAAATACAATACTAATCAAATGACGTGAGAAGATATTATGACCCTTCCAGTTCTCCAGAACAGATTATTTAAGTACCAGAAGGTATCCGGGACGTAAGTGCCATCTAGTTTGATCATCTCAGCTGTGATCATATCAATTCCCGCTGACTTTCCATTTTTCAAGCTTCGTATCGACCATTCGATCTCATCCATAGTTATACCCTCGTCGGACGCGCCGTCGCCGTGGAGCATCAGACTCACTCTCAGTGCCAGCATCCGAGGCATATTCATACATTTCTTCAAAATATTCACTCCATCGTTCTAACACTTCCTGAGTTTAGCAAAAATGACAACAGCTTTAGACTTTACCTCTCTCCGATCCTCACTCCGATGCTTCTTTACCTCTCTCCAAAAGAGTTTGGTATTTGCCTCGAATTTTTCTTCCTTATTCATAATTTGTCTTCTACGCTTCTCTTTCACTAAAGCCTTATAATATAATCTAGCCACGCTTTCCTCTTTGCTACGGAGGATTCAACGTCCGCATCCCACCAGGCATCTCCTTTCAATGTTTTATGCCTCTTTTTTTCTTTCAAAACTCTCCAGCAATCATCCACATCTGAGTCGGAGAGGCTTGCATTCGCAAGTCTTTCACTTACTAGATGTACGCACGCACGTACGTGCGTTCTCCTTCCACTTTCGTCTTGCAATTTTTCGCTCCTTAACCTTTCATGATCTCCGAAAGAGATACGTACACAAACCGGCTTTCCATCAGATATTGGTCCGTTTCAAGAGTGGGACCTCTAATAGATACTAAGAGTTATTATCCATTACAGTATTTTGAAGACTATCTATTAAAATCAAATCAATCACTTTTTTGGTCATTCCGTCTTCCGAAACGAGGAGGTTTCCATACATAAATCTAGAATTGAGTAAAATTAACAACTTCCTTCAGCTTCGATTAAATATTTTTTTATAGATCTTGGCATGTTAGATTTAAGTATTTTAGCGATGACACCGACTATTCTGAAGATCCTGTCTACAGAATAATAAAAATAGAGATAGATTTTTGAACCTATATTCATGTGCCTATGCATTTAATGCGATCTGGATAGGCTTAGATTTAATTCCACTTTGTTATTATACCTTTGGATATTTAGTTACATTATATAAATAGGTATAGTTATAACTTATAAGTAGTAAAGCATAAATAAAATAGTGATACGAGCATTAAGAGTTATTAACACGACTCGATGTTTGAATGTATGTATAACCCTTACAATATTTGACAATGCTCAGTAACTTGGCTTTGAATGTTAAAAAAAATCCTATTTTCGATTTCCTATTATTTCAGGCAACTATCTAATTTTTTCGCAAGCAAGCAAAGCGCAGCAATTACGGAACCCTACATTGTGCGTGGCCCGACATGCACTTAGCCAGTTTTTAGATTTAAGGTTACATCATTCTACAAGTCTCTGGTTGCAATAAGCTCTCGTAACCTTTATTAATATACTTTAAATTTCAATATTAAAATATTCATGTTCGTATATCTATTAATCTAAAGCTGAATAATCATACATAACATTTACCTTCAAAGACATCACGAGTCCTTTGACACAAGCAATATTTATTAACGTAAACATACTTAATAGCGGGTTGATAATATTTATCATAGATGTGATTGGAAATATGAAAGATACCTTTGCACTTCGTTTTAGTTCGTGTTTTCAAAGTGCAAACAGCGTTATACAGTTCTCTTGCTTGCTATACCTAGATTTGCTGACAGCCAAATATTTGCAGCTCTAAAATCTTTGGCCGTATACATATCAAATGTCTTGAGTGAATATTTAAAATACCAACTTTTTGCTGAAAAAGAGGTTAATACAAACGCATCAAGCTCTTCATGTAGTGAACTATCAAAAGACAATATACTGATATATACTCACAATTTTACTTTTTCTTTAAATGCATTTTTTACATACACATTTTTATTTCAGCTACTACGTAACTAATACTACGTAACAACGTAGAGGAAACGAAGTTAAAGGCTACGAAGGAAATTACGTGGTATTCGCGGAACACAAATTCTTCGTAATGTTGATAATATCAGCATCTCCTGGAGGAATATTGTGCAAAATAATCTCTGAAAATGATATGGTGAAGCAGACCACACGACACGACGAGCACGTCACAGTCAGGTTCGACACCTCATGCACGTAGGTAAATCGAAGACCAGCTTATAATTGTTTCGACCCTATTCGTTCATAATACTATTCTGTCATATCAAAACATACAAGAAGATACCAAGTTCAGATGCACTCAGTTAGATACATTTGTCAATGTACCCTCCATGTCAAACACAAGTTTATCGCCGGTTTCCTCCATTAGATAACGAAGGATGTTAGCTCGGCCTTGTGATTTTGCAATTTTGTTAAATTCATCTGGTGTTGATGGCTTCAAAATCATTTCGTTCACTACTCGATCCCAGTTATTTTGAAAACACCTCAATGCCATCTTACTATTTAATAGTATTTTACGGCGACCCAAATCGAATTGTTCCGCAAATATATTGACAACCTGATCTAGATCTTCTGTAACATTATTACTCGTCTTTAATCATAAATTTTGTTTTTCTTTTACAGCCTTGTTCCGGTGCCTAGTGTTAATTATTTTCCATATATCTTTGCAATTATTCTTGAATTGAGCCAACTGGGTTTGTAGCGTTAATTTTTTAGCGCATCTAATTACTTTTCTGTACAGTTTGATGTAGGAACTTCTGTAGTTTTTTATTGAGACGTCATTCTGTATGGATTTCCCGTACAAAGAAATCGTTTCATTTTAATGGATATTTTCACACCTTTTGTAATCCATCTTAGTTCATTGCGCTTTTGTAAATTTACCTATACTTTTTTTTTTGAAGCATTCTTTAAACATTTTTTTAAATAGTAGTAATTCGCACAACTCCATCAAGCCCTCACTCTAGACCCACAAAAGTGCAGAAAACGTTCTGGTCTATAAATACATTTACTCGTAGATAAATACGTCCCACGATATTGCGAAGTGAGAAAACTTGATCTGGACATCCCCTTTCATTTCGGAATCCTTCTTGTGCCTCTCACTGCATGCTATCGGTTTTTTATGCGTCAGAAGATATACAAACATACGGTTCATCTGATGTATAGTGGATACTGTAACCAATGAACGTTTGTAATAGCGAAGTATTGCTTGCGCGATGCTACCTCTGCTTCTAACACAGCAACTCGTAAGGAGCTTACTGGTAACCTTCCTAACGCAGTAACACAATCCTCCAAGGAGTTGTTGTTTGGCTTTCTGTAAAGTGGGCGTACTACCCCCGATGGGCTGCTTACTCTCTTAAAAACATCCACACCAACACAAAGAGACATGTTCATGCACACAAATGTTTGTCATGTGTGGGAATCGAACCCACGACTCTTGGTGTAGCATTGCACTCCGCCATCAGACACGTTAAATTTCACTTATGCTTATGTTATATTTCTATGCACTCTTGCTGCTAAACTGATCAAAGTAATAATCTATATCTGGCGCAGCCATGCGTAACTACTTGCCTTAATAACAGTGCAGGTTTAAAATCCGTTGGGTCATATACGAGTAGATTGATCAGTACCAGAGACGACCCGGGCCTAGGTGCTATCTAGTTTTATCATTTCGGCTAAGAATATTATTAATTATCCTAAACTCACGAGTAATACCCGGTCATTAGATAGGCATGCGCGGGTATATGTATCCAATAAATACCTATAGATACGATTCTAAACGCACAGTACCAGGGAATCAGCTAATCTACAATTACCGTTAGAAAAAAAAAAGTTTTAATGTTTTTTCGCCGTAGACAATTATCGTAAAATATACTGAAACGTCTTTGCCTTTATTTTTTTTTTATACTACGTCGGAAGGCATGCAAGCATAGGGCCCACGGATGTAAAGTGGTTACCGTAGCCTATTAACCCTTTTAATATACTAAGGATCACTCGCGCGATGTCTACCCTGCTGCTTACACAGCAACTCCTTAGGAGCTTACTGGCGACCTCACTCACACGCAGAAACACAACAATCTTCTAGGGAGTTGTTATTTGGCTGCGGTTTTCCGTGAGGTGGAGGTACTTCCCCAGACGGGCTGCTTTGCTGCGCCCTACCTCTCTTAACACACCCAGACCAAGACTAACAGACATGGTCATGCACACTATTTTTTGTCTTATATGGGAATCGAACCCACGTGCGTTGCTGTCAAAGTCGCGTCATTCACAACTACACCATCGAGCTCGTCAAATTTGTATATTTGTGAATGCTACATAACTTGTAACGATAAAATATATTATATATATATGCTAACTAATGTGAAGTAATCCTCATATACTATGAAGTGTGAACACAACAATATTAACTATTACACTAAAGGAGTTATTGTTTCGCTCCTATGCCAGATACTCTATTATATTAAATGTCGAGCATTTAATTTAAATGAGTCTACTACTTAAAACGCATAGTGTGCGTAACTATACCGTATTCACTTGGGGTTGAGACAAAGTGTAAACAAAGAAAACAGATGTTTTCAAACCTACGAATCGATATACGGAGGCCAAGTATTTTCTACGTGTCTTAATATGTTAATAACAGTCTCCTTCTTTGTAGATGGCATTGGAATAGGCTTGAAATGATTTTTCTTCAATGAATCAAAGCACAATAACAGAATATGAAAAGTGACACGTATAATTAATAAATAGTGACAGTAAAGGCTGGCGAAATGCTCGCGTCAACCTCTTTTTTATTATATACGTCGGTAGGCATACAAGCATACGGCCCACCTGATGTAAAGCGGATACCGTAACCTATTAACGCTTGCGATATATTAAGTATCATTCGCGCGATGCCTCCTCTGCTGCTTACACAGCAACTCCTGGGGAGCTTACTGGTGACCTCACCCACACGCCGTTACACAACAACCCTTTAGGGAGTTATTATTTGGCTGCGGCTTTCTATTTGCTGGAGGTACTTCCCCAGACGGGCTGCTTTGATGCGCCCTAACTCTCTTATCCTCCGTGTCAAAAGTAAAAAATAGCGAATATAATCCGGATAAATACAAAAGTTGTAAATTCTTTACATTTCATATGTATCAACAAACTGTTCATTGGGATAAGGCGTCCCAGCTTTGAAATTCACTATGATAATAGTACTTTTATGCCCACAATTATGAAATCTTCATAGAAAAAAATACACGTAAAGGGTATTCAAATTATCGACATGTATATGTGTTTTAGTGAAAATTAATGAAATTGTTTTCGTAATTCTGGTACCAACTTTATAATATTTATATAAATGAAAGCAACATTTTACTAATTGCATCGCATTCGATGAAAGTTTATTTTGCGATAAAAGCTATATTTAGAATAACATTTTTTTTGGTTTGTTTACATTTTGTCTGAAGCCCAAGTGAATAGTCACCACTGAATAAAAAATATGAAATAAAATGAACAACAGGTCATTATAATATCATTTTATATTTAGTATTTATATGTAATAAAAGTTATAAAAATGTGAACCAATTCTATTTCATTTAAGTGGACGCCTACTACTGCGAAATTTTTATGACCTCCGTGAAGTCAATGTCAACATATCATTTTATTCATCTCATAAAATATAGCATCAAATCGTTTCCAAAATTATACGAGCTCATCAGAATATAATCAAGAAAGGAAAAAGTTATACTACAAAGACAATGAATGTCGGGTTTGGGAGTTTAAGTTTAATCTGAATACCTAATAATCTTCCTATGTCTAATAATCAACTCTTCATGAATATGAACAAAATCAACGAAAGATCTGTCTTGACAGTATACAGTTTGAACAATTGAATTGTTCAGTCCAAACTTTATTGAGGTATCGATAAACATATCGTCAGAATGAATTCGAAACGTGTTCAATTTACACAATGATGAATTAATAATTCATCGTCCCCTTAATACGTAAGAGAGCACATAAAACGAACATAGAACCTTCTACTTAATAAAATTAGTTACATAGAGAAATTAATAAAAACAGCCAGTTATGACACCTAACTATAATTTTTTAATTCTACAATGTCTTCAGTTACGCGCACTAGGCGCCTTAAACAGATTCCTTTCAGGAAACACCATTTAGCAGACATTATGCAATTAATCACTATTATAGGCAGATAGCTAGTTGAGCGAACACTTAGTACAAATTGAGGGTACTTTTTCATTTATATTTGTGAGAGGATGACGAGGACGGTCTCCGGTACGAGGCAGCTCACGGGCTGGTTAAATTCATTATTCAACGGAATTGCGAGTGTAACTCATCGCCCGGGCAGGCGGACGCGCCGCCATTACCAGTAGGTACTTACATTACTGCTGATCTGATTCATGGCCTCCTCGGTTCAGTATTGCCAGCTACACCCGTATAAATATTAACCGTCTTGTGCCAACCCTGTTACGGGGAAGTTTATTCACGCTGGCTAGATATATGTGCCTGAAAAGCACCTGGCACAGCAAGTGTACTCAAACAAATATTGAGTGCTTAGTAGCGTAAAATACGTTATTTGTCGGTTACGTCAAAATGCATTTTGAAATATGATAGCTTCGGGGTGTTAGTGTAATATTTTATTTATTTATTAGGTTAGGTGGACATACGTTTCTAACGTATTACAGATGCAAAACAGGTGTCAAAAAAATGTAATTTCAGCTCAGTTTACATTCCGTGACTACACAGCATAGTAACTAAAAAGTATACAGGTGAACTAGCTAGTTAGTTGGTAAAAGACATTGAATTAACAACGTTTTGTATGCATGAACAGATCTGGTTTTTATCGATCTGGATCTTTCTACGTATTATATGTATGTATTTACAAAAAAATATTTATTACGTAAGTTTATGAGTTATCTTGTAGGTACCTACAAGCTTTTCTTAGTTTAGGACTAAATGCCGTTGTATAATTTGCAATAATAAAGTATAAAACCAATTTATATAAATTTAAAATTAATGAATAACGCTATACAATATGTAGTAGCTGTAAAAGAAATAAGAAAAGCACTACAGCTTCAATAAAGTAATCTAAGTACTCAGTACGATCATCACTGGAAACAAACATCACCTTTTCATCTAAAGCCAACCTGGCCTGCATGTGATGTACTCTACTGACTAACAAATGATATTCTGCCAAAACTGAGGTAGGTTTATATGTTAAATTGGCTTCACAACTAGGAAAGTGCGAACGTGCGAACGAAGCGTGAAACTCTTGCGAACGTGCTGCATTAGGTTATGCGTTAGCTACATGCGAGCAATACTTGAATTACATAATTTGTAACAACTAAGATAACCGATTCTCGTCGAAGGGGTCGTATACTTTGTTCCCAATCGACACGTAGCATAAAAATGCGAGAATTGATTTCTGTGTAAAACATAAGGCATAAGTATATATTTTTACAATGCGTACATTTTCATTGTTAAAGGCAAACATCAAAGCTTCAGAGTGAATACGAAAACGGGAATTTTGCTTACTAACGCCTTCTCGTTTTATTTCAGGGCGGATGGAGTACTTGATATTGCAGTCACGCAGTAACTACAAGCAATATACATAATCTATTTCTGTTAGTCATTTTCACAACTGTATTTATTATGTATGCAGCATCGTTTTATTTTAAACATAGGTCTCATTTTGTCATTTATGGGTATTCGACGCTACAAGGTATTACAAGGTTTACAACTTTGTTAGCAGCCAATTTGAAAGGATTTCTATATTTTATTAGCTTTTTATTTTTATTGTCATTACCATACACAAGAAGATTAAATTTGAAATATAAGTGGAAACGAAAACTTTTAGCTTTTATACAACTATATTGGCAAACAAGCCCGCGCATACAAACAAGCCCGCATTAGATGGTAAGCGGTCACCACAGCCCATTAACGCTCGCAACACCACGGGGATGTTACTCGCTCGCTGCCAATCTTGTGACCTAAGGCTGTTTCGTTACAGTACCGAGTAATTTCTCTGCCATATCTCACCCTTCAAACCGGAACACAGCTATATAAATATAATTGCTTGGCGGTAGAAATAGGTGAGACAGAGGTACCCACGTAGACGACTTTTATACAAAGTCTCCCTCTGGTAAACTCTAAATCTAAAATCTAATTTTATATACATAATTATGCTATATTATACCAACTAGCTATGTTTTAGCAAAAGAGATGTAGAGTACAGTCATGCACAATGTCGCGAGATATAGGTACAAGCATATAGCTCACTTGCTGTTTAGTGGTTACCTTCGTCTTCCTGTCATACACCCACAACCCACAGGAAAAACCAGACTTTTCTTTAGTTAGGTCATACGTCTATAATTTCCTGGACGTATGGGTTCCCTTGCGATATTTTCCTTCACCGCCGAGAAAGTGATAATTACAAATGTATAAAAATAAATGTAAATGTGGTTATAGCCCATGGACTATAAACGCTTGCAGCACAAAAAGTACCGCTCACATGATGCCACCCACGCTGCTAATACAGCAAATCATCAGTAGCTCATTCACCAACCACGACCAAATAGATCGGGTGTTATCAGGAGCCCAGGGAGCCGGTGAGCGATCATGACAAGAGCTATGAATGTTAAAAAAGCGAGTGCGGTATTTAAGTACCGAGTCATGTGGCTCTCGGTTCTGTCTGCCTACCCCGCAATGGACTTGTCGTAAAGTTATACATAGATACGTAAATACGAGTAATAACCGGTACCTGGACGACCGGCGTCTTTTATTTATATACATAAAAATAAAAATATTTTATTTCCTGTAAGAGTTTCTAGGTATACATTTGTAGTTGAAGTTTCCTTTTAGGCATAACAATGCCTGTATTAGGAAGCTTCGCTCTTCCATAAATAAACTCAACTAAACTATACTCTTAATATATTATAATCATACAATAAAATGCGAAAGCACGTGTGTACATATGAGTGTGTGTATGTGCGAGGGTGCATACGTGTGTGTATTTGTGTGTGTGTAAGAGAATTTTCGAATTCAATACATGAATGCGCGTGTATTTGTCGTATATATAGTTTATGTATCCATTTTTTATAATACGGTTTTAGCAGTGTTTCCGTTTCATCATAAGTAAGTTGTTTTAACCATCCGTTTAGTATTTTTCTACATTCAAACTGTAGTTTACTTTGTACTTCTATTTGTCTGATCACATTGTTATATATTTGAGCTTTGCGAGTATCGTATTGCTGGCTGGCAAACGTTGTTTTAGTAGTAGGAACAAGGGCTATTTTATATTTCCTCCTTTTATCTTTAATTTAAATACATATATATAAAAGAATGGCTCATTGCTCAATGATAGGCAAAAATAGGCAAAAGGTAGTGCTGTTAGTGGATTCGAACCGGGGACCTATGTGTCTGTATAAAATAGACGGCATATTCGGTGGAATCAAATATGCCATAATCACAATGTCGAATAGCTGGTATTAGTGTTTAACACGATCCGCAGTTTTCTATGTTTTTTTGAGCAAAATCGCATTTAATTTTTAGGGTTCCGTACCCAAAGGGTAAAACGGAACCCTATTACTGAGGCTCCGCTGTCCGTCCGTCCGTCCGTCCGTCTGTAACCAGGCTGTATCTCATGAACCGTGATAGTTAGACAGTTGACATTTTCACAGACATTTCTGTTGCCGCTATAACAACAAATACTAAAAAATAGAATAAAATAAATATTTAAGGGGGCTCCCATACAACAAATGTGATTTTTTTTGCCGTTTTTATAGATAATGGTACGGAACCCTTCGTGCGCGAGTCCGACTCGCACTTGGCCGATTTTTTATACTACGTAGGGAGACATACAAGCATGCGGCGTACCTGATGTAAAACAGTTATCATAGGCTATTAACTCTTGTAATACCTTGAGTATCACCCGCGCGATGCCACCTCTGCTGCTAACACAGCAACTTCTTAGGAGCTTCCTGGTGACCTTACTCACACGCAGGTGCACAACAACCCTCCAGACAGTTGTTATTTGGCTGCGGTTTTCTGTGAAGTAGAGGTACTGCCCCAGACGGGCTGCTTTGTTACGCCCAAGCTCTCTTTAAAACAACCACGCCAAGAGAAAATGATATTGTTCATGCACACAAATATTTGTCCTATGTGGGAATCGAACCCACGGGCATTGATGTCAAAGTCGCGTTAATAACCGCTATGCCACCGAGCTCGTCAATTTTTTTCAGAATATAGGTCACCAGTTAGCTCCCAAGGAGTTGCTGTGTAAACAGCAGAGGAGGCATCGCGCCAGTGATACTTAATATATCTCAAGTGTTAATAGGCTACGGTACTCGCATTAAATCAGGTGGGCCGTATACTTGTATGCCTCCCAACGTAGTATAAAAAAATAAAAATAAAACATATGTACTATGATTACGTTATATGTTCAATAATAAGAGATAATATAAATATTTTTTGCTTGTCATAATGAGCTATATCAAACTTGGTGTATACAACGCACGCGTCTCCGCCAGTAGCTCTAATTAATTATTCATTAAGCACAAATCACGAATATCCTGCCAAGTCTTAGAAAATATAATGAAGCACGTAATCATTCCCCCAGAGTTCGGCATGACAGCGCAAACTTCTATAATTATCGCTGATATAATCCTTAAATGCAGTTTCAATGTTCTCACTAAAACTTTTTGATAAAATAACTTTCCGAGTCATTTGCCTCGCGTTCCAAAATAACAATAAGATTTTGTAACACTTTTGAGTTCAGCACGCGACTGAAGATGCCAACAAAGTTTTAAATAGTCAGCTTCAGCGTTCAGGTTTTGGCGTAATATAAAAACTTTTCAATGTGTAGGTGTGTAATTACTTTCATTTGTATACATCCAGCGCACCGACACTGTATTGATAGTGTACGTTCACATAATCTATTTAATCCCACTGTAATGTGTGCGGCTTAGATAATTGCCTGGTCATGCATTAACAGCTTAACGGATTTGGTAACGTGATTAACTGTATATGGACAATATTATTTTAAAATAGTACACTATACATTGTTTTGACACCAATCCAGGATCAAATGTTTTATATTGTGTAATGACACTCGTATTTGGTGAACCACAAAAAAATATGAACAGAAGCTTCCAAAACCTTTAGTAGTAGTGCCAAAACTTAGTAATGTCGTCATAAATGATGAAACTTGTCAAACTTCTGTTGCCCGTGTATTTTCGCAGTCTGTGGCTCGTAAACAAAAAGGACAGACATAATTGAATATTTTGTACAAAGACGAGAGAACAATATACAAAATAGCAAACCTGAGAAGTTAATTAGAAATTTAATTGTAGCTGATTATACAACATGTGAAAAAATATCCGTTAGAGGAACTAAGTTGATCTCAAGAGCAGTGATCCAAGACAAAATCAATATGTCACAGGAACTGCAAGAACCTGCAGAGAACTTCAATAAAAACAATAAAAATAAAACGCGATGAGCATACTGGTGGACAGTATGCTCATCGCGTTTTATTTTTATTGTTACAAATTCATAAACTCGTATTTACCCTAGTTTCTCATACACAATACGTATTGAATTCGGAACAAACGCTTATTAGCTCAGGTCTGCTTAATGATATGCCAGCAATGGCAAAAATGTGTTTCTTATGATATAATTACAATCCCACACGAAAAATACATTTTTATACTATGTGGAAATGTTTTATATTACTACATATACATGTACTTTATGAAAAAAAAAATGGGTGCGTGTACTTATGTACGCGCGTGGGAAGTTATACTTCTCTGGCATCATTAAATAAATATTTAACATTAATAACTTAATAATATTTAGTATTATATTTTAATTTATAAGAAGGGTTATTGGAGTGAAATTAAAAAACGTCTATCAAGTAGTAGCAGCGATGTTTATGGAATGTATTACATACAAGTCAAATGTAAAATATAAATGTTATACATTTTTAACTATAGCGCCATCTACCGGTGATGTCGTGAAACATTTAGCAGTTTTAATCTATTACACATTTTAACTATAGCGCCATCTACCGGTAATATCGTGAAACATTTAGCAGCTTCAACTTGTACTTTTGTGTTCGAGTGTCACGCAGAGTCTCTTTCTATTCCCCCTCCATGGTAGCGTTAAACGTTTAACGCAACCTTGTTGGAAGTCGCATTAGTATAACTTCAAAATGCAAAACCAAAACTTTGTTTTTATTTACTCTCACGTGTGTTCCACCTGCGAGAGTAAATATATCATTACTTATGAAGAGGGGTACAAATATGTTCTTTTATTATATTTTATCTTCAAACGTGATAAAAAATGGGAGACCATCAAAATTATTCGACCATTTTTAGGACGGAACGGAACCCTATTACTGAGGCTCCGCTGTCCGTCCGTCCGTCCGTCTGTCACCAGGCTGTATCTCATGATTCGTGATAGTTAGATAGTTGATATTTTCACAGATGATGTATTTCTATTGCCGCTATAACAACAAATACTAAAAATAGAATATAATAAATATTTAAGGGGGCTCCCATACAACGTGATTTTTTTGCTCATTTTTGCTTGATATTGATAACGGCAACAGGTAAACGCTTAAAATATTCACAGAATATTTAGTTATATATTCACTTTAAGAATAAATGATTAAATTAAAATAAAACAAATATTTAAGGGGGGCTCCCATACAACAAACGTGTTTCTTTTTGCCGCTTTTATAGATAATGGTACGGAACCCTTCGTACGCGAGTCCGACTCGCACTTGGCCGATTTTTTTGTTATGAGCTCTAGCTAAATAAAAAAAAAATGCAATGTACTCGTAGCATTATCTAAGTCTTTACTGTATGTTATCCCTGTACTCAATTAAAATAATATAAAGTGGACTTCGAGGATGACGGAATTGAAAAGCTTCTGGACTCTACTGACTATAAGAACTGATTTTTCATCCGCCAATGAATGAAGAATTGAGTATTATTTCATTTTCCCAAAAGTCTTTAGAGTGACGCTCTTCAAAACTTGTCTTTACACCAGAGATGTCTCTAGAGTTTCAAGACTTCATAAGCAGTAACTACTTACCTTCAGGCAAGCCATACGCTTTTTTTGCTATCATAGTGGTATAAAAAATGCAGTAGCATGCATGCAATTACACATTTGTAAAGCATGAATGCAGGAAGACCGGCGTGAAACGTGAGCTAAGAGATGCAAGGTTACCGGCCGTTTCTTTACAAAGCAAGATCGCAAAACTCTTTTCACTGGAAAAACTGTCTGAAAACATCCCGTATTCATCAACAAAACTGGATATTATGTCATGAGTTCGCTGCATCGTAGTCGAGATGCAAACACGTTTATTTTAAAGAACAAATTGAAATTTTTAATAGTTCCTGCACGAAAGGTAAAACTCAGTCAGTCCATCAATATATTATAGATTTCTAGCTCGTAAATGGTATGATAAGTTATATATCATTTACGAGCTAGACCTAGCTTACAGGCATTCAATTTTAATACTCCATGTAAGAATAATGGGACATAGACAAATTATTTAGAAGTTAAATTAAAGTAAGTTCATGGGTTCAAATGTACAAAGGGGTTGACAATAGTCCTTTTTATTTGGTATATATCGGATTGTATCGTTTCTATTTATTAATTCAGCGCTTTAATGACGTGGGTATTTAATTTTTTTTTTAGTTGAAGATTTTTTTCATGTCACTATTTACCATCGCTGGTTTAGGTTTATATAATTTTTAATTTATGTTTCATTATCTTATTAATATCTCATATTACATATATCTTATAGTCTTAGGTTTTCGCGATTGTTACACATTGAATTAAACAATTTTTAACGGAAGTATCGCGTGTTTTATTTATTTTGTTGAACCTGACGTTTCGAATGCTTTGCAGCATCCGTGGTCGCAGGAAGACTAAGGTGACATTTGTCTTACATTTTATTATCTTCAAAAATAAATCAATCTTATTTGTTTATTTATCCATACAACTTTTCAGACAGCTTGAGCAGCGATAGCCCAGTGGATAAAGAACCGGCCTAGTGAACAACAGGTCTTCGGCTCGAATGCGGGCATGTACCACTAAATTCATGTTTTCTGATATAAATCACAAGTGATAATTACAAATATGTACAATCGACAACGTTCACGGTTGACCCTTTAACCACAAACCTCCCTTGTACGTGTTTTCGTAGCTAGTCCATGCCTTTATTTTATAACCAATAAGGTAACACTTTTTGTTATGGTTATTAAACTCAATAGCTTCAAACTTTCGTCACATCTAATAAAATATCAATAAATGTTAATAGTCAAACAATTATTCGACAATAAGTCGAAACCATTTCCTTAGTTTTCCGAGTTTTTTAAGTTGCCAGATACCAGACTTTGCATCCACATTTCTTTTTACCTACCATTTTTAGGATTCTATAAACAAAAGGTGTTTTGTCCGTAAAAAAATCTTTTGTTGTATGACACTTAAATGCTATTGGTGGACATTATTAAACAAAAGTGAGGATCACGTTGACCACTGCAAGCAAACATAGCCCTTAAGGGGGTCAACCGTGAACTTTGTCGATTGTACTTATTTGTAGTTATCACTTGTTCAGCGGTGAAGAAGAAAAAATAGTGAGGAAACCCGCACGTCCAAGAAATTGTATTTTGAAAGACGCGTGACCTTAACTAAGAATGATCTGGTTTACCTTCCTAGTAGTACCTTCTGTTGCGGCTGTCTAACGGCAGTCGCTCCATGTGAAAATCAGTATCTTCACCAAATCTTTAGGCTTAAGTAGCAGACCTCGCCTTCCTAGTGGATTAGACAACGGATAACGCTAAGAAGAAGAAGAATTTTTCGTACAGGTAAGGAAAGTACCTGCGCCTCGTGGAAAAGTACGGCCAAATAACAACTCCCTGGAGGTTTGTTGAGTTCCTGTGAGTGTTACCAGTAACCTCCTGGGGAGTTACCGTATTAGGAGGAAATAACATCGCGCTAGCAATGATCTTAATATATATGCTCATAAAATATACAAATATATCATTTCATACGTGCTCGCTAAATTGTTGAACAGTTTGTTGACGTATCTAATTGCAGTCACTTATCCTAATAATGTATTTTTCGATAAATCGCATATTATTATAATACCTTCAGATATATTGGACTGTTGTTTGACACTTCCATCAAATTGATTACTATGAAACGGCGGTCTAAGTTGGTAATTTTAGACCACCCGGCGGATCTCTTTGTCAGAAATAAACCCAGTTAAATTTTGAAATTACGAGTTACAAAAACAGAAAACCTGTATTAGATAAGTCCCACCTTATTATAAGTTATACCTTACATCATTTAAGGAATTATTCACAATCAGAGGCCTCTTTTGAGAGAGGACTTACATCGTACATCACGAATTGTTTACCCAGTTTGCTTTAATTAATTTATACTTGTCGCATTATACTTTATTTTTATACATCTCTGAGAGGCGTACAATCATACGGTCCAGATTGAAGTCATATGACTCATATGTGATAAACTACATTTTACTCGAAACAAAGGATGACCAAAGAAGTTCATATCTTCGAGTAGTTATTAACTCTCAGTAGCAGATATTATAATAATAAAACGAAATAAAAATCTTATATAAATAAATAAATAAATAAATATTGTCGGACAAATTACACAGCGCCATCTAGCCCCAAAGTAAGCAAAGCTTGTGTTATGGGTACTAGACAACTGATAAACATACGTAAATATTTTTTTTTTTTTGTAAATACATACTTATTATACATAGAAAATACCCAGACCAACACGAACAGACATGTTCATGCACACAAATGTTTGTACTGCGTGGGAATCGAACCCACGAGCGTTGGTGTCAAAGTAGCGTAACAGCGCGTTTCACCACTGCGCCACCGAGCTCGTCTATAATAAATACTATTGTTACATTCATTTATTTTTACAACATTTTTTAAATTTTATTCCATATAATAATAATACATTTACAACATAAAAAATACATACATAGGCAAACTAATATAGGCTCACATCTACGCATCAGTTATTTGTTTGATTAAAAAAAATAGTAACGTGATCGTAAATTCCAAAGCTTTTCAGTTGCCTCCTCGCGTCGGGTTTCACCTGGTCACGTCGGTAGTTACAGAGTTGATAGTTACACGTACACGTTGAACTACTAATGAGAACGTAGGTACATTGTGTCTGAAACTTTATACACTACAACGTGCTTATAAATAATGAAGACTTGCATTGTAGATCTATTCAGCAAACGTACCAGGGTCGACTTTGTACAGAGAACGACAAGTCATGTTAGACACTTGCAAACCCGTTTTTACTCCTGTACCGTGCGTCATAAGAACGGTGCAGTTATACAGTCTAGCTTGAGGTGACGCTGTGTATAGATACACTCTCCTACAGAAGCCAAAACAGATGCACGCATCACGCAAATAATGAATGTCAGTCTAAAAGGGGTTATCGATGTTAAGATAAAAAGTGACACGCTCAGTTAGTTCGGATACGTAGAAGAAAGCAAGACGAAAGAATAACGAAGCAGATATACAGTGCGAAAGTGCCAGGATATAGGAGGCGAAAAAGGCAAGGAGTCACGATCATTAGTCGTGTTTTCTCAGAGCGTTGTGTCAGGGTCCCCAGAAATCGGCGAGCGTTTCTGAATGTTAAAGAAACGAGAGATATATTGTGAGAGTAAGGATGAAATCATGTGGCGCTCAGTTCTCTGCTTCCCCGCAAGAAAAAGGCGTAGATACAAAGTTGATTGGATTTTCTATCCACACTTATGAAATAATAAAGACTTCCTATGCAACCCTCAAAATACTGACCTGATGCAAGCCTAAAAAATTTTACTGATATACAAACCTTGCCAGAAATAGGGTAAGTGCACCAATGATTGTTCATTGGTCCCCCTCATTCAGTAGTTCACGCTCCTCGATGACTGAACAAAAATTATATTTTTAGAGATAGACACACTACAAGCAGGTATTTTTTTCTTTGAACTGCTACATTTTGTGTGTAAACTGTTAACTGTGACATTAATCTGTGACCCGTAATTTCAAAATTTCCTTCGTCGGCAGAGGACGTGTCGTGTATTGCCGTTGTCTTGTTTGTATGGATGAGAACGAGAGACACGGGAACGCATCGTGTTTTAATATTAAACTTTGTAGATATTGTATCGTTATTGTGAAAAAAAAAATACTTTGTAGTGGTAACGATTATTAGTTCTTCGAATATAAAGCAGATTGATTACAATTTTATTTCTATAAAGAATGCATGACTGGGTGCGATTACCTACCGAATCGCAAAATTTCTAAAAATCCTTTTAACGAATGAGTGTTCATTCATAGTACTTTGATTAATTTTGATTTTTGATGCAAATATGCACATTAAAATTAACGATATTGATCTATTTTTTCTACACAGCTTTAATAAAAAAAATTAAATCTTTTGAACCATATTCCTCGTGTTCACATTCGTCGCAGAAGAGCTTATAGACGTCGGATTTTTTATTATGCGGGATTTTATCTTTAGTATTACAAAGTGATTTGAGTGAATTATGGGATTTAAGAACAGCGTGTATGTTATTTTTATAAATATGTGAACTATTTTGTCAGTAATTTTTCCTAGTTATGACAAACGTTGTTACAAACAAATATGTATTTATTTGTCGAAATATTCGAAACAGCGTACAGTAGTTTATTAACGATACTACTCGTCTTTTTACGCAATAATTTATCGATGGTAGATTTGGAATAACTGTTTGATTTCGCGATCTAATATATTACATCAAGTTCTTGTTGTAATTATACTTACTCACTAACGCTCATTAAACGGTGTGTCATAGTTTTATACGCTACGAGCTTGTATTGCCAAGGATGGCTGACGCGGGAATCGGTTTTCTTCACTTTTACTTCACTTCTTAGATTTAACTATACCTACTAAAAATTGATCCCTCCATCAAATTTCGATATATCGTAAACCCACTCATACCGATACCATGATTCCCGCGTCATCCAGCCATCCTTGGCAATATAGCTCGCAGCATATAAAATTATGATACACCGTTTAATGAGCGTTAGTGAGTAAGGATAATTACAACAAAGAACTTGATGTAATATATCAGATCGCGAAGTCAAACGGTTATTCCAAATCTACCATCGATAAATTATTGCGTAAAATGAGGAATAGTTTCGTTAATAGATTACGCGGTTCCGAATATTTCCACAAATAAATACACTGCGAGTTTGTCATACTTGGGAAAAATCACTTACAAAATAGTTCACATATGTAGAAAAAATTACATACACGTTGTTCTCAAATCCCGTAATTCACTCAAATCACTTTGTAACACTAAAGATAAAATCCCGCCTAATAAAAAATCCGACGTCTATAAGCTATTCTGCGATGAATGTGAACACGGAGCAGCCACGGAAGCGTCGGCACGTAGCATCTACTAACGGTAGTGGGTGGGTGCCGGCCGGCGCAAGGCCGCATGAACTATTGGGGGTAACACAAAGCATGTTAGATCAAATTGCATGTAAATTTGACTTTCGCAAACGCCTGAATCTATTGACTAATTATATTATTATCATTATCAGTAGGTACCTAGGATTTTGTGTTCCTGTGAGTTCGAAAGGTTACCAGTAAGCTCCTAAGAAGTTCCTGTGTTAGCAACAGTGATACTTCCTGTGTTGCAAGTATTCATAGGTTACGGTAACTGCTTTACATCTGGTGAACCGTATACTTGTTTGCCTCCCGACATTGTATAAAATAATAGCTGACAACTTAGCAAACTAAACTATCAGTAGGCTGACCACTGTCAGATCAGACGGGAAGGAAAAAACAAAGTGTAGGCCTCATATAGGACGATTAAGCGTTGTCAGTCACAAATCTAGATAGATCTCAAAAAATGCGACCGGAAGTAATTGGTGAAAGGGGAGGTTCATACATATTGGAACGCATTAGGAAAATCTATAACTATGAGCAGATAAATACAGGCCGATTACGTTGAATGTCAAGGTAGGTACATAGTTGAAGCCATTTCAACTAATTGATGTAACGTGAAATGCTGTAGCCTTCCCAGCCGAATCTACAGCCGTTTTTGTACGTACAAGGTCGAAGTTGCAATTGCAAAATGCACTATATATCTCAATCGGAAACCGCTTTGTTAAAATTAGAAGTTCGTCATGTTACGCTGGTTCGAAATTACAGACAGAATTCACCTACCATGACCAAATTGGATGTATTTTATCAAAAGATGATATGAGAAGCCCTAGAAACCGGCGAGCGTGCATGAGAAGAACTATGATATTACAGAAGCCTGTAAGGTATGTAAGGGGCAAGTAATGTAGCGCTCGGTATTCTCCACGTACCCTACAAGAAACTTGGCGTGAGTATCTAAGATAGCAATGTCATTCAAAACTAAGTTAGGTAATGAATTTTATATGTACCTTCTAAAATTATAATTTACAAAAAAAATATTATGTGTTATTATGTCGAGTATCCATATCATAAGTTACGCTTAATTTTTGACGAGATGGTAAATAGTAATATGTTCGCAAAATAATTAATTCTTCTTTGGTAAAGGGGGTTTAATTATATTCATTTTGTTTAATAATTCATCTGGTTATTCTACTGATGAATAGAAATTCTCAACAAAAACAAATATTTTTATTTATAACAACTCGTAAGGCATGCAAACATGTGCCGAATGTGAAGTGGTTACCGAGACGTATAAAACTTTCAATACAGAAAGTATCGCTTGCGCGTTGCCCTACTGCTGACACTGCATCTTCTTAGGAGCTAATTGTAACCTTACTCACTCGCACCAAAACTCACCAACTCATCAGCCCTCCAGGCAGTTGTAATTTTGCTGCGATTTTCCGTAAGGTGGTAGTTCGTACTGGCTAAGTCAGCTTGCTTAAATGCAACCTACCTCTCTTAAAAACATAGTGACTAAACAAAAACAAGTAGATATATCTCTGCACACAAATATTAGTCTTGTGTTGCGACAAAACCGAATCCTACCGAATCGAACTCATAAATCCTTGGTGGTAAAGTCCACATTGCTAATCACTCGACCACCGAACTTGTCAAATTGGTAATATAACACATGCAGGTTGTCAATGAGAATTCCATATGCTCTCTGTTTCACGACGAAATTCATAAATATGCAGCGATTCCAGCGCGCTTCCAACCACGCCAATGCACACATTACGGCCATGAGAGAACGCCTAGAGGTATTGCACTGCAGTCCATGTGTCATATCTCTGAGCGAACAAACTAGGCTAAGCGGCCAAAAGTGATGATTTCATATCAACGATAATGCCCAAGTTTTAGGGGGTATGGCTATAAAGCCGTAATATCTTTGATAAAAAATATCTTGCTTTAATTACATACAAAATGAAATACCAAATTAAGTAGAGCTGCGTAATATTAATATGTAAATATTTTTATATAGAATAAATATACGCATGTATTAAAACCACGGGCACACCACACTCTTGAGACTCTTTAATGTGGCAGTGTTTTTAAACTGCAATGTTAATTTATTTTTAACAATAATTGATTTCACACCTATCCATAAAAAATCTAAAATGTTTGTACGTTTGGTTGCAAGGGCTGATCTATTAGTGCAGTCAATATGGTATAAAAATAGGTCGATTTTTAATTTTTTTTCAATAACAGCCGATCAGGCTGAAACAGGATGCATTCGATGGGGAAAAATATGTAGACAAGTTGGGGTCGCTGATTATGATGATCGTAATCAGCGACCCTTAAAACCCCCGAGTCCACCGTTTCATCCAAAATACCGTATTGACTCCACTATATGGACTAGATCGGATTCTGAAAATACTTTCACATATTGAAACTTCATAACCGGACGTTCGCTAAGAAAACACATCGAGTGAAGACGTCAGTAACGGGTGTCCGTTAGATAGAAAGAAAATAAATATACAGAGGGAGGAAAGAAAACGAGAAGTTCAATACAAAAAATTCAATTAGGAGAATGTGGGAAGATTGACGAATTGTATATGCGGCACATACGAATAAACAAATGAAGAAAAAGAAGTCTGTTTGTCTTGGTCTGGATGTTTTAAGAGATACCTGCAGGAAGTACCTCCACCTCATAGCAATCCGCGACCAAATTACAACCCCTAGAGGGTTGTTGTGTTCCTGCGTGTGAATGAGGTCACCAGTAAGCTCCTAAGGAGTTGCTGTGTAAACAGCAGATAGAGCTCATTTTTTCATTGCTCTTCTCACGCATGCTCGCCGGTTTCTAGGGCTCCTGACATTACCTTCTGATAGAACACGCCCAATTTGGTCATGGTAGGTAAGTCTTGGCCTTCCTCGACTCCTACATCCTTCCACTTTTGCATTGTATATCTGCTTCGTCATTCTTTCATCCTGCATTCTTTCTATATGTCTGAACCAACGGAGCATGCCTCTTCTTATTTTAACATCGACGCTCTCTTCAGACCAACTCTGTTTCTAACATCATCATTAGCGAATACGGTCTACAAGCCTTACGCGCAAATTTTGAGCAGCGCTCGCATTTCAACAGCGCTTATCCTACTTTCATGCTCTCTCTGCCATACCCAGCTCTCGCTTCCATAAGTTAGCGTTGCGACCAGCACTGCATTGTGTATTGCGAGCTATGCCTTTTGGCTCAGGTTTTTACTGCCAAGAAGTTTTCCCAACGCTCCATTCACACTATTCCCAGCACTCACTCGTCTTTCCACATCTGCAGTGTACCTTCCATCCCTGCTGAAATCGCATCCAAGATATACAATGTCATCCACTTGTTCCAACACTTCATCATCAACCGTAATCCTTACATTAGTTCTGGATTCTTCTCTTTCAAATACCATTATCTTTGTTTTCTTCGCATTCAGTAGTTAAGCCTTTCTCCATACATTCGTATTTCATCGTTGTGACCAGACCAGCAGCTCAGATGGTATATCTGCTAATAGCATGGCATCGTCTGCATACAGCAGACAGTTCACCACTAGGTCACCCATGCGCAATCCCACATTCGTTGACCTTATTCTCTGCAGACAACTATCGAGATACAGGATAAACAGTCTAGCACATAGCATGCAACCCTGTTTGACACCAATTTTAACATCAAACTAGGGTGACATGCCACCATCTATCCGCACACATGCTGAGCAATCCTTGTAAGTGGACTGCACAGCACGGAGCAGTGAACCGTCAATCCCATATCTCGGCAATATGTCCCACAGTTCCTTTCGCACAACTCTATCAAATGCTTTCTCAAGATCACAAAACCGCAGAAAACCTTCCGGTCTATAGCCAGATGCTTCTCCACAATATTGCGGAGCGAGAAAACTTCATCCGTACATCCCCTTCCATTTCGGAATCCTCCTTGTGCTTCCCACAGCATTTCATCGGATTTCACCCTCATTCTCCTTTCAATCACCTCTCCAAGTATTTTTGCTGCTAAGCAGATCAAACTGAATAGGTGGATGTGTATATGTGACATAAGTATGTCGATTTTACATTAATAGGATTAGCTACTTCTCTTAAATATGAATGGGTACAAAAGTTCAGGTATTATGTGAAGTTATTTATCGCTAAGTATTTTATGAGGACGGTCAGGTACATGATTTTTGGACAAAATTTAATTATATATTGAGTGTGCTACAATAGTTTAATTGGATGTGTAGAGAAATTCTAGTTGTAGGCAATGCTACGTATGTTTTATGAGCAATTAGGGTGAAAAGATTCACTGAAACTAATTGATGCCATCAAATTTTGTTGGCCATGCGAGAACGCCATCTCTCAATAATCAGCCATAAAACGTAATATGCGGTATCACCTGCGTAGGAAATAATATTACAATGAGTGAGTTATAGGGGGCATGAAAAAGGTATTAAAACAGGCTAAGAAGAAGGTAGAATGAATACGACAATATCGTGCTAGTTTAAATTGGATATTTATAATTGATGCCTGTGTTGATACTGCAATTACAAGCTATTAATCATTTTTTTTTTCTCTCCTGCCATTAGCCAGTCACAGGTTAGCCTGATCTATAAATTTCATTTTTTTTATACAACATCGGCAGGCAATTAAGCATACGGCTCACATGATATAAAGCTGTTACTGAAGTCTGTAAACGCTTGCAATACCTTGTAGCCCTCCTCACCTTTTTTTCTTTCTCTCTCTTCTTTCTATCTCTTTCCTACCGTTTCCATCCTTGTACCTAACATTTCCTCCTTGCTTTTTTCTACCTCTCTCGCTTTCCCCTCTATTCCCCCCGTCTGCCGCAACCAAATAACAACTCCCTAAAGGGTTGTTGTGTTCCTGCGTGTGAGTGAGATCACCAGTAAGCTCCTAAGGAGTTACAAGTAGTATTAAGGAGTAAACTTATCGGCTTACTAAAATAAAACACCTTTGAGCTCTGAACATGAACGCACAAAACGATTCGTCAATTTTTCTGAAAGACAAATGTCTTTCAGTTCCCGTGGGCTGCCAAGAAGCAATTTAATATTTATAAACTGAAAACTTGTCTATTTTCCTTGGACTGGGCGTTTTTGAAAGACACAATTACACCTACCTACCTCCTCCACGTAATGTTCAACAGACATGTTCACGCACACGAACGTTTGTACGTGTGGGAATTGAACATACGAGCGTTGGTGTCAATGCAGCGTTACTAACCACTGTGCCACCGAGCTCGTCAAATCCTAACTTTCCTTTATTTTCTCTGTACCTCCCCGTCTTCAGTCGTTCAATCATTTCTAATCGACTAATAGTTACTTGCGTAATCTGACGAGTATGTGGGATCGATTACAGCAAAGCTACGGGATAACAAATGAACGAAAAAGCAAAGCTAAAGTGATAAAAGTGTCGTAAGACTTAGTAACAAAACTTTTTTATCGTGTATAAAAAGACCTTTTCAGAATGGTTTAGTGTTGATTATACAAGCAAAAAAAAGCAGTGATATCGTCGCCGGATCTCAAACACGCTGTTCCTAAGAAAAACTTGTTTGAGATCCGGCGACGATATATATTATAGACGTATAGGAGAAAGACGAGATAATGACCAAAATTTTTCTACCAAATTGGTTTAGGCACTTCAAGAGCGTCTACGATTATAACCAGAGACATTTACGATAAATACCAGCACATTATACATTGTGAAGATTTTTCAACATAATATTTTAGATAACACTTACTGGTTTTTATTAATAATATGATAAATTACATATTGATTGAAGAAATGGGAATGTGAAACTTTTAAGTGGTATTACTACTTAGTTACTCAGATTATTTTTTAAATGATCTGGGGAGACACCTGATGTAAAGTAGTTACCATAGCCTATGAACGAACGAACATGCGACACAGGAAGTAACATTCACGCATTGCCACCCCTGCTGCTAATGCAACTCGTTAGAAGCCATATCATACCATGCTCACTTACTCACTGGAAAACAATTACCCTTCAGGGAGATGTTTTACTGCGATTTTGTGAGATGGAGGTACTTCCCCAGTTGGGCTACTTTAATGCGACATACCTTAAAAATTAAATGAAGCTTTAAAACTTAAAAACAGTCTCTTTTATTATTTTATTAAGTATTATTTCGACATTATTATTACGGTAGATGATGAAGTGTTGGAACAAGTGAATGAGTTTGTATATCTTGGATGCGCTTTCAGCAGGGATGGAAGGTACACCGCAGATGTGGAAAGGCGAGTGAGTGCTGGGAATAGTGTGAATGGAGCGTTGGGAAAACTTGGCAGTAAAAACCTGAGCCAGAAGGCGCAGCTGGCTATACACAATGCAGTGCTGGTCCCAACGATTACTTATGGAAGCGAGAGCTGGGTATGGCAGAGAAAGCATGAAAGTAGGATAAACGCGGTTGAAATGCGAGCGTTGCGCAAAATCTGTGGTGTAACGCTTGCAGACCGTATCCGCAATGATGAGGTTAGAAGCAGAGTTGGTCTGAAAGAGAGCGTCGGTGTTAAAATAAGAAGAGGCATGCTCCGTTGGTTCGGACATGTAGAAAGAATGCAGGATGAAAGAATGACGAAGCAGATATACAATGCAAATGTGGAAGGATGTAGAGCCGAGGAAGGCCAAGACTTACCTATCATGATCATTGGTCGTGTTCTATCAGAAGATGATGTCAGGAGCCCTAGAAACCGGCGAGCGTGCATGAAAAGAGCAATGAATGTGAAAGAAGCGAGTGAGGTATGTAAGGATCGAGTCGCGCGGCGCTCGGTTCTCTCTGCCTACCCCGTAAGGGATTTGGCGTGAAGTTATGGATGGATTATTTCGACATTAAAAATACCGTGTCACGTAACTTATAGATCTAAATATTTCAATCTAAAATAAATTACAGTATAAATAAATTGATGTCTGTATTCAGCAGTGTTGTTAGAAATCATCAGCACAGTATTGTTAAGGCCCACTGCAAGAGGTTTTAGAAAAGGTTTGAAGAGATTTTTACATAGGCGCAAACGCACGAAGTCGCCCCTGATGTGGCAAGTGTCCATATGTTGCAGTAACTAACAATTTAAGCACTACTAACATGGTAAACACGAAGTATGAAGGTTTTCTACTTCATTGGTATAAAATAATTGAAATAGAGAAATGAAAAGTACAGAAATATAAATTTACAACTTTAATTAATGATAATATATTTTATACGCGGATGATCTGCAGGTTTATGTGCAAACGACATATGATACGCTGAACACGGGAATTTCTCGGTTAAATGATAGTTTGTGCCAAATAAATTCTTGGTCAAATAACTTTGGAATTCCGGTGAATCCTAATAAGTGCCAGGCTATTCTCTTAGGTAGCTCAAGGCAAATAGATAAAATTGACATCAGTTCTATGTCGTCCATTATGTTCAATAATTCTGTTATTCCACTCAGTAAGAGTGTTAAAAATCTTGGTTTGTATCTTGACTCTACTTTGACCTGGAGCACACAAGTGACTGAAGTTAGTCGCAAAGTAATATCGACATTGCGCTTTTCAAATCGATACAGAAACTTTCTGCCTATTGAAACTAAGGTCACATTAGTTCAATCCCTTATTTTTCCACTAATTGATTTTTGTGTTGTGTGTTATCCTGATCTTCACGAAGATCTTCTTAATAAGCTGGACCGGCTCATCAACAGCGCTATCCGATTCATTTTTTGTCTTCGGAAATATGATCATATTTCGTTCTACCGGTCAAAGCTTGGTTGGTTTCCGATTCGTCAGCGTCGACATTTAAGATTACTTTGCACACTTTTTACCTCCTCTCTTACCGTGGATACTGTAGAAGCCAGCAACAGGGAAAACATTTCTGGATGACGGGCATCATCTCGCATACTGATTGATGAGAAAATTCCAGGGCTGGAAAAAGAAATGAGCAAGTTGCACTGGGATATCATTGGATTATCAGAAGCCCAAAGAGAGGCGGAGAACACGATACTCCTTGAGCAACCTGATCTATTTTAGGGAAGGCGACCAACAGCCCCAAAGCGGTGGTGGTCCGAAGTTCCCTCCATAATAACATCCTGTCGATCAGAAGCGTTGATAGGTGAAGAGTATCTTATACGTAAAATCGCCAAGCGATATTCGTTTAAGGCGATACAGGTCTACGCAACGACGCATCTCGATGAGAATATAGAGACAATGTCTAAGGATGTATCTAGAGTCATACATATGTATGCCTCCACCCATGCAATTCTGTAAGAGCAAACATCCTTACATCTCGGAAACATCGGCTGTTACAGCCTTGAACACAAAATTGTAATTCTTTGGTGTCGCTTTTCATGGTTGTGCGACACTAGCGCCGCAAGGCTGCGTTTGGAATTGGAATTCAACAAGGCAAACAGCCTCGCGTACGCTTACAGCTTTATAGAATACCAAATAATTTAGCCGTGATCGCAGTAGACGATGTCAAAGCTGTGACATCTGCGATCACAGCGACGCACACAGCCATTACGAGTCACTTAGAGAATTGCATGGCATGTCACACTACAAGATTATTATGGAGTATATCAACACAAGGCTAGGCCATAGGATCGCTAGAGTATAAACCGGTAGATATCACTGAGTGGTGAGAGGCATTTTGAATATCTATATCACAATAACCTCCGAAAGACTAATAGAAATTCAACGAGGTATTATGCACGTTGCAGTCTTCAGCAAATATGCCCGTTTATAAACAGCTAAACAGGTATATTTCCACATATTTGCAATGCGACACTTGCCTTTGTAATACAAAAACTGTTGACCAACAAAGGAGACATCGTTTTGTCCTAACTAGCGGTCTTGAAAAAGATTGACACTTTCTATGGATCATTGCAGGCTTCTGATTCGACATCAAACGCAATATCAAAGTTGAGCCGATGCTGCACCGAGGTTTCCTGATGTCAGCCTATATAATTTCTTACCAGATGGACTTTTCATAAAAGTCGTCTGCGTGGATACCTCTGTCTCACCTATTTCTACCGCTAAGCAGCTATATTTATATAGCTGTGTTTCGGTTTGAAGAGTGGGATATGGCAGAGAAATTTCTGGGTATTGTGACTAAACAGCCTTAGGTCACAAGATTGGCAGCGTGGGAGTAACATCCCCGTGGTGTTACGAGCGTCAATAGGTTGCGGTGACTGCTTACTATCTAATGCGGGCCGCATGCTTGTTTGCCAATCTAATTATATAAAAAAAAATATGTATAAGATTAGATTACCCTTAAACAGCTAAAGGGTAACAAGGCCTCCAGCGCTAACGAAGTCACATCTAAACTTCTGAAAGCGGGTGGAAAACCAGTACTTAAGTTTTCTTCAGAAGCTTTTCGATTTCGACATACTCTAGGGTAAAGTCCACGGGCGTGGGGTCAAAGCATGTTGGTACTGATTTTCAAGAAGAGTGTGATACCGGCGAGAATAACACTCATCTTCTATTTGCTTATGATATAGTGGTCACAGCGGAATCACTGCAATATCTGAGCACAATACTTAAAAAACCTCAATAAAACATCCCAACTAGTGGATCTTATAGGTATTATGTCGAAATGTACGTGTCACATTCTAGTTACAATTGCAAGTACCATTCTCAACGTTGTGGACAACTATGTCTACCTCGAACAAAGGGTTCAACTAGGTGCAACTTCTTCGTCAGATCCAACTCGGATTGTCGACGTTTGATGAAAACATCTCATCTAAAATACTTCGAAGCATAATATAACACTATAAATTTGGTATGTTCATATATTTTTCCCAATATATTAAAAATAATATTGATTTTTATATATTCTACAGAGTTCAAGTCAATCCCGAATGCACTTGGTGCGTCCTACTTGTTAAAATATGAAAATTAATACACAGGACCGACAGGATAAGTAACCTTCAACTTAATGAACTTAAACCCTAAAGAGTTTTTGTGTTTCTGCTAGTGAGTAAGGTCACCATTAATCTGATGAAAAGTTGCAGCATTAACAGTTGGAATGGCAGGGTAAATCGATTCTCCTGCTGTTCATAAAATTTTAAAGTATTCGCTTCACATCAGGTTAGCCCTATGCTTGTTTGTAACCCATCCTAATATTAAAAGGAAATTACCGCTAATATTTCTAGAAATAAACAATATTAAAAGAAACAATAATTAATTCAGTAACAACTTCAAACATTCACAGTATGTAAAATTATCTCAACAACCGTAAGTTTAGCGCATTAAATTTAAACATTGTTTTCGTTTCAGCTTACAGATTTACTCTGTGGATTTACTACGTAGTGGCAGCTTGTGGGTCGCTGTATACACGTACATGGATAGGAATTATCTCTGTCCGCACGCAATATTGACATTCCCTTTTTTGCGTTCTCCACAAAACATATAGGACATCACGGTTCTCATTAGCCTCCCACATTTTTCCTCATAAAACCACGGGAGCGAAATTTCAGTATATTTACATCAAGGATAAAATATTTAAACCCTTCAATTTGTTTTCGTAAGCGAAGTATAATATGCACAAGGAAAGAATCCTGCGCTGGTTTTAATTTTTAAAATAGGCAAAAGTAAAGGGAGTAGTAGGTCATAGATATGCGTTTGTATAGTAAAACGGCAGGCAACCGCAGTACTGTGCCTCTCTCCCGGCTATTCGTATCGAAGGCAGGTGGCGGCTCGTTTTGCATTTTGCATGAGAGCCATTGTTAGAATCATTCCCTACGCTAAAATAACGCTATGCGGTAAAGCCAGTCTACCCAATGCTTTTATTAGACCAACAAATTCGCAATCAAAATATTTGCTTATTTCAACAGAAGTTTAAAATAAATTAAATCAGAATGATAAAGGTCTCTTTTAACCAATATTTAACAGACTGAGAGATATTTTGAAAGGGTTAATTAACCCTTCCGAAACAATGAAATTCATTTTTCACTTTTACAATTTAATTTTGATTCGTAGAAACGAACGAAGCAGAAGCTTGAAATAGAATTTACTTTGTTTAGAAGTATCCGATTTCCATTTTTCGATACAGAAATATCGAAAAAAAAAAATAAACAACGAACGTTGGTTTTCATAATATGTACGGGTAATATCATGAGGTTTAACATACTATGGACTATTTTTGACAATATGTGTAATGGTGAATAGCTTACACCCTGCTCACTATCCTATTTCTTTCGTATTTATTTTTTATCAGGTCATATTTCGTATTAGTATAGGAATTGTAAATTCAGCTCTCCCTCGCTAAATATTCTGCATTCGCTTCCAACAGGAGCATACAATTTCTGTTTCAGAAAGTGAACATCCACAAAGGTAAACATAATAATCGGGGCAGCAGCGGCGGCGGTGATGTATATGTTCCAGATCGTAGCAATGCGCGTCTGTGAATCTCACCATTACTTAAAATCACGACACCTTATCGTGATCGTGAGTAAAAGTAGCCTTCTTCACATCGTAGACTACCGCTTTAGCAAATTTAATTTGATCGATAAAAACATTTTGTCCAAATCAATGATTTAAATGCTATATGTTGACGACAGGTCACTTTACGAATAGACAAAGTAAACCGAGCACTATAAAACGCGGCCCTTATACACATTGTTTGCTTCTTTAATATCCATACCTTTTTTCATGCACTCTCGCCGGTTCCTTGGACTCGTGACATCACCTTCAAGTAAAACACTACCAATTTGCTCGTGGTAGAAGAGTCCTTCCTCAGCTCCTACATCCTTCCAATTTGACATTGTATATTATCTCTTTCGTATTTCTTTCATCCTATGTTATTTCTACATGCTAGAGTCAACGGAGCATGCCTTTTCTTATTATTGAACCGACATTCTCTTTCACATCAACTCTCTTACATCATCGTTACAAAATTTGTGTATGCTCGCATCTCGACCGCATTTACATTCATGCTCTCTCTACCATAAGTTATCACAGCTTTCACTTCCATAAGTTAACGATGAGATTAACACCGCCTATGTAAAGCGAGCTATGTCTTCTGGCTTAAATTTTGGCTGCATAGAAATTTACTTTACATTTAGTTCCCTGCACTCTCTCGTTTCTCCACATGATACACAATTGAAAATCCCGAGGTCTCAAGCTATTCCAGCAGATCTACTGAACCTATTGAAATGAAATTTGATATCTAAGTCAGACAATAAAAAAGTTCCATTGAATTTGGCCGAGCCGTTTCCCCGTGAGGCAGACACCAATTTTAAAGAAAATTGTTTTAGATTCTATTCGATGCATTCTGGCCCCGAACAGAGCTTTTTCGATAAATATTCAATTTACGGACTTGGCACTGTACAACCCATATACGTTTTACATACACAAGATAAGTTTTAATCAGTGCCCAAATTTTGGGGAGCCATATTGCCCGTGGGTGTATACTGACGTAACTTAGACTTAATTAGATTTTTAGCTTAATCGAACCATTAGTTAGTTATTAATTTATGAAAATATGCCATCTTTACACTCTCTACTCTGTATGTCATTATTTGCCAATAAGCAAAATTTCACCACGCCTAATGTTTATCCATTTTAAAGTTGCTCCCATATGAACAGATATATGTCTTATCTAGTACCGACCTTTAAATGTTGACTAAATTAATACCCAGTGTATATCCAGGGTGATTGATTAGAGAATAATTATCTTAGAACAGAATCGAACCGAACTGACGAGCTCGGTGGCGCAGTGGTGAAACGCGCTGTTACGCTACTTTGACACCAACGCTCGTGGGTTCGATTCCCACACAGTACAAACATTTGTGTGCATGAACATGTCTGTTTGTCTTGGTCTGGGTATTTTCTATGTATAATAAGTATGTATTTATATAAAAAAATGTATTTACGTATGTTTATCAGTTGTCTAGTACCCATAACACAAGCTTCGCTTACTTTGGGGCTAGGTGGCGCTGTGTAATTTGTCCGACAATATTAAAAAAATATATTATTAAATAGAATAGCATACCAAACTCGAATGGAATGTCATGAAATAGAATTGAGTTAAATAGATATTTACTTGAAATGTTGAATGTGCTAACAGGTGTTATTATCTAGGTATAAGCTTAGATTAGCTTACTCGTCCCTATAAGGTGTATAATATTGTGTAAATTTCTTTACACATTCCATACACACGTCCCTATAATAAGACAGTAAGCGGTATTAAAATACAAACATTTAATGATATAATTACTGTTAGTGAGTAGCAACATCACCGGTACCGAGTGCTCCATAATTTCGTCCATAAGAAGGTCCGCAAAACTGTCAGTTCTGACTTGCCTTCGTTGACCGTCCAGAGAGAAGTCGATAGAGAAATATGCTCCAGAGGTGTGTATTTTGTTTAAAGTGCTAATTTACTTTATGTTCGTAAATTTGTATAGTGTCTAGTAACCTTAAAGTCTGACGCTCAACATGAGACCAGACGTATAGACGACGTCAAGATTCAGTGCTACAACTGCTTTCGTGGCGTCAGAATAATCAGCTACGAATAACTTCAGCGATTTGTTCAGAATTTTTGTTTGTTAATGTCTTATATACCTATAGATAAAAAATAATGTTCCTATTCAGGCTTTTAAAATTTTAAATATAAATATCATATTTCCGTAATATCTTCGACCGCCGGAAACATATAACTTTTTTTAATGCAAACTATGGAAAAATTCAAGGATGAAAGGCATTAATGTTTTTAATTAGATTAAGACTAAAGTTACGTTTATTGTCACGACCACCTTTAACCGTACATTTGTCTAATTGGGAAGTCTTTATTCAAAAATTAACCAACACAAAGTGTACATAGCGAATCATAATTCTCTTCGTCGGCTCTCTACGTATTTTCCGCGGTATCAAATTCACCAGCAAATTTCCCCTAAATCTTTCATGGAAATGGGACATGAAGCATAATTTTACAATAAAACATTTCTATTTCGTGTAATGACTCGACAACTGTAATGAGACAGCTGCTAGCCAGCGACTCTGCTACTAGACTGTGTGGCAGCCCACGAGGAGGGGGCGAAGGTATTTATTTTTGGGGTTCAACGAGCTGCCTTCTGTAACGACTATAACTCAAAAGATTATCAACATAATCTCTTTATTTATACCATGTTCATTCAAGTAAACGCTTGAGGTCAGGTGGGTTGGCTGTTTGATAACCCCTCAAGCAGTGTACAAAAAGTAAAGAAATCCGAACAGTAAACTAATATAGCACACGTTTGCATGTGTATTTTCTATACAAAGTATTACTAGCTTTTTTTTTACCTGGAGCTTCACCCGTACGTTATCTCACAAATATGCGAAAATGTAACCTGTTACTCGCACTTTCCCGCCCTTCACCATCCTGTGTACAAAAATCGTGTCTACTGTGGATTATTGCCCCTTTACGTCTGAAAAGAATTGCAATCAAGCAATTAAATAAAATCGTTTATATTTATAAAATGTATATGAATGTCTTTTAACAAATTCTACAATAGGTAGTATAACGCAGCGGCACAGATTCAAATTATTTAAGGTGCTTCTACTCGTACAATACAGGTTAAATGTAATGACCAAACTACCGTATAAAGTGTGATGATTCATGAATTCAGTGACTTGGTCTTGGTATGTACTTGGTAGTACCGACGCACACTACTCGAACGAGTAGCCTTCACATGTTCCAGCTACACGTGTATAGGAACTTTTAAACAAAATACATTTCAAATGTCTAGTGTGCCTCTTTAAAATTTTAAAAATAACATGAATAGTAAGTTCTCCTTGTAACAACTGTCCCTCTATAATCTACGTGACCCGAGTTCTATAAAATAACAAACTACGAGTACAATAAAGTTAGAGAGTAAGGTTCCGCGACCCTCAGTCTGTGAAATTTAGAGGTCAGCCAATACGCATTATTTCTTGGTTTCTCTTCGGAACTGGATAACTGCTCTTCCAAAGTACAAACTTTTTTGTGCGAGCCATTACATATTACATTACGTACATTATTACGTTTACTGAAGATGGTCAACTGCTTACACTCACCGACATTTATCTATCCTACACGTAGTGGTTCTTGACAATTATCAAAAACGAAACTTTTCGGGAAGAAAGGTAGGACACAATAATACTACGAGACTTTTCGGGAAGAAAGGTAGGACACAGTAATACTACGAGACTTTTCGGGAAGAAAGGTGTATGTATGTGTGTATATCTTCACGCCAAGTCCCTTGCGAGGTAGGCAGAGAGAACCGAGCGCCATAAGACGCGGTCCTTGCATACTTCACTCGCTTCTGTGACATTCATAGCTCTTTTCATGCACGCTCGCCGGTTCCTGGGACTTCTGACATCACCTTCTGATAAAACACGACCAATTTGGTCATGGTTCCACTTTTGCATTGTATATCTGTTTCGTCATTCTTTCGTCCCGCATTCTTTCTACATGTCCGAACCAACGGAGCATGCCCTTTCTTCTCTTAACACCGACACTCTCTTTTAGACCAACTCTTTCTCTCACGTGTTCATTACGAACACGGTCAGCAAGCGTTATGCCACAAATTTTGCGCAATGCTCGCATCTCGACCGCATTTATTCTACTTTCATGCTCTCTCTGTCATACCCAGCTGTCACTTCCATAAGTTAGCGTTGGAATTAGCACCGCGTTGTGTACAGCGAGCTGTGCCTTCTGGCTTAGATTTCGGCTGCCTAGAAGTTTACCCAACGCTCCATTCACCCTATTCCCGGCACTCACTCGTCTCTCCACATCAGCGGTGTACCTTCCATTGCTGCTAAAAGCACTTCCAAGATATACAATCTCAATTTTTAACGGAAGTATCGCGTATTTTATTTATATATAAATAATATAAATAAAATACGCGATACTTCCGTTAAAAATTGTTTAATTCAATGTGTAACAATCGCGAAAACCTAAGACAATACTATATACAATCTCATTCACTTGCTCCAACACTACATCATCAACCATAATTCTAGTGTTCGTTCTGGTTGTCTCTCTTTCAAATACCATTATCTTGGTTTTCTTCGCATTCAATTGTAAGCCTTTCTTCATACAATCATCTTTCATTGTTGTAACTAGTGTTTGCAGTTCGGATGGTGATTCTGCTATTAATGCCGCATCGTCTGCATAAAGCAGGTGGTTGACCACTGAGTCACCCATTCGCATTCCGGGAAGAAAGGTAGGACACAGTAATACTCAATCAGAAGCAACCTGACCAGGAAACTTACCCCACTTTTCATAAAACCGTAGCAAAATAACTTGAAAATCTGCGATGACCAATGAATCCCCAACAAGAAATACGAAATAATTAATAAGTAATTAATGTGAGAATTACGAATAATTACAGAAGAAGTAAGACTTAACAAAAATTGCAATGGATGACTTAGTAGTAAAACTCCTATTTTCATTCCCTGCACTCATCGTCTCTCTACCGCAGATGTCGGGAGAGGACTGAGTGCAGGGATCGGCATGAGTGGAGCCTTGGACAAACTACTAGGTAGCCGAAACCTAAGCCAGAAGGCTCAGCTCCCTATACTCAACGCGGTACTAACGCTAAATTGTGGAAGTGAAGGCTGGGTATGGTACAGAGAGCATGAAAGTAGAATAAATGCGGTCGAGATGTGAGTATTGTGAAAAATTTGTGGTGTAACGCTTGCTGACCGCATTCGCAAAGATGTAAGAAAGAGAGTCAGAAAGAGAGTGTCGGTGTGTTGTGCTCCAAGTAGAATGACGAAACAGATATATATCCATATCCATCCTTCCATTTTCACATTGTATATATATATATATATATAATGTGAAAATGGAAGGATGTAGGAGCCGAGGAAGGCCAAGACTCAATATTAGGAGCCCTAATAATGGGTGTGCATGAAAAGAGCTATAAATGTTAAAGAAGCAATCAAGGTGTGTAAGGACCACATTATATGGCGCTCGGTCCTCTCAGCCTACATCGTAAGGGACTGGCATGAAGATATAAAAGATCGTAAAAGTTCGTTATTTATCCAATATATAAATCTACGATATTTCTTCTTCTTAGAGTTATTCCTTTTCTAATTCATTAGGATTGGCGGGGTCCGCTACCGAAGTCAAAGAACTTGGTGAAGGTACTGATTTTTATATGGAGCGTCTGACATAAGACCCGCACAACCCAGAGGAAAAACCAGACCTTTCTTCTTTCGAAATAAAATTTCTTGTCTTGTGAATAAGAAATCGGCCTATTGATCAACTGGTCCGTGGTTCGAATCCTGGCACGTACCACTAAATTCGTGTTTACGGATTTATGAACATATTTCTAGTTCTCACTTGCTCGGCGGTAATGGAATCCCGCACTTCCAAACAATTATATTTCGAAAAACGTGTGACGAGATCTGACGGCAGTCGCTCCATGTCAAAATTGGTATCATCGCCAAATCCTTAGCCTTAGGTAGCGGACCCCGCCAATAGTAATGGATACGGAGATAACGCTAAAAAGAAGATTTTCTTTAATAAAATCCATGATATTAAGATAATTCTTTTATTCTTCTTTAAAACTAGTACGTAGGGACGTGTGTTTTGTGGTGAGTTTATGAGTAAAATAATGATTTTAATAATCATTCCGTTATTCTCATATAATGAAATATAAACGTAATTTTTCATCAATTGAATAATAACAAAGTTTATTTACTTATAATTCGATGAAGCAAGGACAAAAATATACAATAAACATTATTATGTTGACTCGAGCGAATGAAATTGAAAATTTATAGCTGGCAAACGTTGTAAGTCAAATGTAGCGCGACGGGCTGCTATTTCTTTTTATACAACATCTAGAGGCAAACAGGTATATACCTCATCTCATGTAATGTGGTTACAGTAGCCTATGAACGCTTACAATACAAGATATTGCGTTGCCACCCTCACTGTATATACAGCAACTCCTTAGAAGTTTACTGGTAACCTCACTCACTCGCAGGAACCCAGCCCATCTGGGGAAGTACCTCCACCTCACAGAAAACCGCCGCCAAATAACCACTCCTTGGAGGGTTGCTGTGTTCCTACGAGTCAGTTAGTTCACCTTCTGGTGACCTCTTACTTGGAAGGAGTTGATTTAGCAGCAGTGGTGGCATCGCTTAGCGTATGCTAGTATACGTCCTGATATTGTTTAAAAAAATGATGATAATGAGCCCCACCTGTCAGCCCCGAAATGATGGATGTGGCAAGCGCGAAATGTGGTAGTGAGCGAGTCAGCGTCATACAACCCGTCTATTTACTGCAGTTCCTCAGTTACGGAACACGCTTCTTATTATCACCAATTGAATTAAGATATTCGGCGTCGGAATCTTCAGTGGGATCAATTCCTAGGATCCAATAACCTTGGTGAGTCAAAAGAACGAAGTTCAACCAGGGGCAAAAACTTATTTTATTCATTTCTCAAGTCAAACCGCCCTTGTAGTCACATTTGAGCGGAAACGTTCGGATGCAAGTTAGGACCTTGTGATTTCAGAGATGAGCTTTGAGAATTGTCGACGATCCTAAACTTACACACGGTATTGAGCCCTTAAGTTTAAGGCGAGACTTCGCCTCCTTTTGTGTGTTCTACCGACCAATGGGTTAACGCAAATTTGTGAGTTTTTAAGAGACGAATGGCACATCGCAACAACCCGTCTGCGGAAGTACCTCCACCTCATAGAAAACCGCAGCCAATAATTCCCTAGAGAGTCATTGCGTGTTAGTGAGGACATCAGTAAGCTCCTAAGGAGTTGCTATATTTGCAGCAGAAGTGCCATCGCACGAGTGATACTTAATGATTGCAAGCGTTCATAGGTTGCGGTAACCGTTTCAGGTGAGCCGTATGTTTGTATGTCTTCCAACATCGTATCCAAAAAATAATAAAGAATGTGAGAATTACAGGTATTAACAGAAGAAGTAAGCCTTAACAGATGATCTTTCTATAATTTGTACTACGGTAACTTCTTTTTAAGATCTGTAACACATTTGCAATTATTACATGTGTGAACTTTTTAACCCATAGTTTCTAATTTTTTAACACAGAGTATCACGGAAAACCCGCAGCCAAATAACAAATCTCTGGATGGTTGTTATCTCATGCGAGTGAGTGAGGCTACTACCCCGACAATATTTTTTTTTATACGAGTACTACGTCGGGAGGTACACAAGCATACGGCCTAACTGATGTAAGGCGGGTACCGTAGCCTATTAACGCTTATATATTAAGTATCACTCACGCAATGAACTCCTCTGCTGCTGACACAGCAACTCCTTGGAAGCTTACTGGTGACCTCATTCATTCATTCTGCGGTTTTCTCTGAGATGGAGGTACTTCCCCAGACGGGCTACTCTGATGCGCCCTACCTCTCTTAAAACATCCAGACTAAGACAAACGGACATGTTCAGGCACACAAATGTTTGCCTTGTGTGGGAATCGAACCCACAAGCGTTGGTGTGTGTCAAAGTCGCGTCATTCACCACTGAGCCACCGGACTCGTCAATTGTAACAGAAAAGGAAACGGGGTAATACTAAGAAGATATTACATAGCGACCAATTCAAATTAAACTGAGCGTATGCTATAGGTCCTAGACCTAAATACTAAACACCGTTTTACATGCTAATACATAGAAAATACTCAGACCGATACAGATAGACAAGTTCGACACGCAAATGATTGTCTTTTGCGAGAATAGAATCTGCGACCCTTGGTGTTCGAATAAGCTATTGATAACCAATCGGCCACCTACTCAACAAATACAATGTACGTGTTATGGATTCGCCCACAGTAAACAACACGTTGCGCCCATACAATAAACAACCACAGTGTGACACGACCGGTGCGCAATAAAGCTCTAGTTACACGCGACCGAAACGGGCGCCAGATGTGCTGCGTCTAGAAAATAGTATCAAATTAGTTTTACAAACATAAGGCGCATCGAAGCGGTCTGATTAGAGTAGTAACCCCACCTCATAGAAACGTAGCCAAATAACAAATCTCTCAAGAGTTTATATATATATGGCAATAGTGTTGCTACTTTATGCAAATACAAAATACTATCGACACTGTCACATTAAACTAATTTTATACTGAATTGTAAAAAATTTAAGTATAACAACAATGTCACTCGTCAAAAGCGCGGGAAGAAGACTCCTCTCAAGGGTTATTTTTTATATACATTTTTTTGGTTCTTTTTATCCCCGAAGGGAAAGGCAATATGGGATCCTTCAAACGAAGCGTGAAGAAGCATTTTGCGGGTCAGTATGGCAGCGTCAACTGACAGGATGCGGGATGTAGTATGCTGTCAGTTGCAGTTGCGATTTGGGCTCCTCTTTCGCTTACCATCAGGCAAAGAGGGGCCACTATGCTGAACTAATATATAAATAATAAAAAAATAAAAAAAAAAGGCAAAGGGATCTAGCCCATACAGCCAAGTCTTCAGTATAGAACCATGTGAAAATCTTAATTCTATGTTCCAGCTTCAGGAACTGTGCTGAAAAAATACTTGGGAAGGGTATCTAGACCCAATCAATCCGATTTAAATTGCACCCGTAAAACGATAGTGATTTTTACAAGGTTTTCTTGATGAACTTATTCACGTCTCGCAAAAAGTGCATAAACTTGTTATATTTGAGTTTTTTCATTACTGTATAATTTCACTAGCACTTATGTTACAAAATACTATCGAAATTGTCACACAAATCTATTTTTATACTGAATTGTAAAAATTTCAAGTAAAACAACAATGTCACTCGTCAAAAGCGCGGGAAGAAGTCTCTTTTATATACATACTAGCTTATACACGCGGCTTCGCACGCGTAGTTTTTGGAATTTCGACAATTTTACTTATTTTTATTTTACTTCTTATTTTTTGGTACAGTCCGCATTATATAGTTAGTAAAAGTACCAAATTATTCGTATTTGTGTAGTAATGAAGATATGTCACGATCTGTTCGGTTTTCATTAACTATTTGATATTGACTGAATACACTCAAAGCACCTCTCTGTTAAATACACAACATTGCCTATTTTAAACACATAACTGTACAAAGTCACTAACTTCAAAAGATATTTCTACTCCATACAAAGTGTCAACCCCCTTTTCAGCCACCTAAGGGTTTGAAAAATGCTGAAATTACTTTTTTGGTGTTTTGGTTGAGAATATATTTACCAAGCCTAAAGTAGCTCACTTTAAAAAAATCAATCCCTTAACAGTTCAACTTTTAATTCAAGAAATACTTTTGACCCCCATTATACACTTTAAGACGTGGAATTTTTGAAAACGCTGAAACTATTTTTTTTCTTATTCTAATAGAGAGTATCTGTACAAAGTTTCAAGTTACGAACTTCAAAACATATTTCTACTCCATACAAACTGTCAACCCCCTTTTCAGCCCTCTAAGGGTGGAATTTTGAAAAACGCTGAAATCACTTTTTTGACGCCTTGATTGAAAGTATATTTACAAAGTCTAAAGTAGCTCACTTTAAAAAAATCAATCCCTTAACAGTTCAACTTTTAATTCAAGAAATACTTTTGACCCTCATTATACACTTTATTTTTGAAAACGCTGAAACTACTTTTTTTCTTATTCTAATAGAGAGTATCTGTACAAAGTTTCAAGTTACGAACTTCAAAACATATTTCTACTCCATACAAACTGTCAACCGCCTTTTCAGCCCTCTAAGGGTGGAATTTAGAAAAACGCTGAAATCACTTTTTTGACGTCTTGATTGAAAGTATAGTTACAAAGTCTAAAGTAGTTCACTTAAAAAAAAAAATTTAACAGTTCAACTTTTAATTCAAGAAATACTTTTGACCCCTATTACATCATTTAAGGGGTAGAATTTTTGAAAACGCGGAAATTATTATTTTTTTGATTCAAATAAAGAATATCTGTACAAAGTTTCAAGTCACTAGGTTCAAAAAATATTTCTGCTCCATACAAACTGTCAACCCCTTTTCAGCCCTCTAAAGGTGGAATTTTGAAAAACGCTGAAATTACTTTTTTAATTCCTTGATTGAGAGTATACTTACAAAGTCTAAAGCAGCTCACTTTAAATAAAAACAATTTCTTAACAATTCAACTTTTAGTTCAAGAAATACTTTTGACCCCCTTTAAGGGGTGGAATTTTTGAAAACGCTGAAATTACTTTTACATTTGGTTCATGACTTTCAGTGAAACACCTTAAAAAACGTAAAGTTTCATACTAACTTTGCATCCCCGTTTTACCCGTTTTTAAGGGATGATTTTGGAGAAAAATATTTTACTCGTTTCATGCCTTTCAATAAAGAACCTTCATGCTGAATTTCATGCGAATAATTTCAAAAACGGCAAAGTTTCATACTAACTTTGCGCCCCCGTTTAACCCCCTAAGGGATGAATTTTGAAAAAAAAAATTTACTCATGTTTCATGCCTTTCAGTAAAGAACCTTCATGACGAATTTCATTCGAATAACTTCAAAAACGGCAAAGTTTCATACTAAATTTGCACCCCCGTTTTACCCCCTTAGGGGATGAATTTCCAAAAATCCTTTCTTAGTGTTCCCCTACATTATAAAAGGAACCCCTGTGCAAAATTTCAAGTTTCTAACCCTTATAGTTTAGGCCCTGCGTTGATATGTCAGTCAGTCAGCTTCTCCTTTTATATATATAGATGGCAATAGTGTTGCTACTTTATGCCAGTGTCAAAGTCTTCAGTTTAGAACATTTGAAAATCTTAATTCTATGCTCCAGCTTCAGGAACTGTGCTGAAAAAATAGTTGGGAAGGGTACCTAGACCCTATCAACCCACTTTAAATACTACCCGTAAAACGATAGTGATTTTTACAAGGTTTTCTTGATGAACTTTTTCATGTCTTCCAAAAAGTGCATAAACGTGTTATATTTGAGTTTTTTAATCACTATATAATTTCACTAGCACTTATGTCACAAAGACTATCGAAATTGTTGTATAAACCTAATTTTATACTGAATTGTAAAAATTTCAAGTATAACAACAATGTCACTAGTCAAAAGCGAGGGAAGAAGACCCCTCTCAAGGGTTGGTGTGATTCAGCGAGGAGTGGTGTTACCAGTAAACTCCTAAAGAGCCGCTATGGTTGCAGTATTGCAAGCGTTCGCTATGGTAACGACTTTACTTAACAGGTGAGTCGTATTATTTATGCATTTTTTCATATCTACCGAGTATTTATGGAACTAAACACAGACTAATTATTATAAATGTATATTTATATATATATAGAAACACCGTTCCCATATGAAATCTATATATTTGTCTGTGCGTTTGTCTGTGTGTGCGTTTTTATCGAATATTCGAATTTTGACTTCAGATTCGGATTCAGCATAAAAAAGTAGAATAGGAATGTTCAGGAACACCGTTCCTGTCTCTTAAGGAACATGGTCAAAATGGTCAACAAATAAAAAAAATGAATTGTCATATAATTGACGAGCCAAGTGTTCCTCTGGCCTCGCATTCTCAACTGGTTTTTGTTCGTTTCGGAGTAGAGATCCTTGGTCCGTGGGGTCCAAGCGCGCAGTCGCTTTTTCAAGAACTAGCGAGACGTCTAATCGACGTCACTGGCGACCAAAGAGCTGGTAGCTTTCTCGCTCAGCGCATTAGTATTGCCATTCAGCACGGGAATGCTGCCAGCATCGTTGGTACGAGTACAATGCCGCGGGGGCAAATATACCGTGCTTATATTCTATTTATACATGGTAACAAAAAGTTATATAACTGTTATTGGAATTCAGAAGTCGTGGTGTATTGAAATTAAACAATTTTTAACGGAAGTATCGCGTGGTGTATCGTGTATCGTGGTGTACCCTTTTTTTTATATAACGTCGGGAATGCCTCGCGATGTTGTATAAAAATAATGTATGCTTGTATGCATACGGTCACCTGATAGAAAGCTGTTGCCGTAGCCAATGAACCCTAGCAATACCGTACTCATGCGATGCCACCTTTGCTGCTAGCACAGCAACTGCTTAGGAGCATACTGGTGACCTCACTCATACACAGGAACATAACAGCCTACCAGGGAGGTGTTATTTGGCTACGATTTTCTGTGAGGTGGAGGTACTCCCGCAGACGGGCTGCTTTGTGCAATAGAATTTATTGTGAGCTGTGTGAGAAATTGAAAAATAAATGCGTAACGTACTCGACAAGTATGTACAATATTTATTTATAAATTCAGTTATGGAATTCGTTATGGTTATATATAAATCATTTAATTTCGACTCTTAAATGATTCATGATAGAACATCATCTCGATTGAAGAAGTGAGATTGTTCTTCTCTGCACTTTTTGATAGTGATAAGTCTTGCTATTCTAAATAAGCAATATTTGTTCATTCTATACACAACAAAAAACAACACAAAAAAGATATATATTTTGTTCATAAACATCACCTGATAAACGTGGATTAGCAATAGTAAGCCAGCATAAGGCGCGGCTAATGAGACGTTATTATTGTTACTAATGAATGCCAGCTATACAAAGCATCGCTAGTACGTTGTTATACCCGGCATTCGCGTTGCAACTCCCGGGAGGTTTCTAGTAATCGTACTCACTAGCACCTTCAGTGAATTGTTATTTGACTAGAGTTTTTAAGGCGGTGGTACTTTAAGAAAGGTAGCATCAAAGCAGCCCGTCTGGGAAACTATCTCCATTTCACAAAAAACCGCAGCCAAATAACTCCCTGGCGGGTTGTTGTGTTCCTGCGAGTGAGGTTACCTATAGAGTGCTTGTGTTAGCAGCAGAGGCAAAACGTAATGTATTGCAAGCATTCATAGGATACGATAACCACTTTTACATCAGGAGGGGCGTATGCTCGTATGGCTCCCGACGTATAAAAAAAAAGTCCCAGATGGGCTGTTTCATATCTGATAATGCTGTGCCCACCTCTCTTTTGCCAAAGCCTTGTTCGCTAGCCGACAGTCTGCATCACATGCTTTAAACTTCAAAAATGATATTGAGAAACTACTACGCCATTTGTATTTTGCTTCGACTTTGCACGGAGGTTTAAAAACAGCTAGTATTATCAATAACCTGTTTCTTTTCAAAGTTTTTTCATTCAGCACACAGTGCAAGGACACGTGCGACTAGCGACCTTAATTGATATTACAAACTGCTCATAAAGAGCACATGACTCGAAACAAGAAACTTTCTCTAGCTTCGAAATACAAGTTCTGCAGTTCTATCTTATGCGCTGTGAACCTTGTTATATGGTAGTTATTATAAAATGGAATAAACTTGTGTGCTCGTAAATCAAGCAAAGGAACAATGTTTGCTTGTAATATATTTATAGCTGAATGTTCTGCATGCATAAAGTAGTAACATTTAAATGTATTTCTATAGAACTTATCTATGTGAAGATGATGTTAGGAGCCCTAGGAGTTGTATGATAAGAGCTAAGAATGTTAAACATGCTAGTGAAGTGTGTAAGGACGGAGTCTTGTGACACTACACTGCGTAATGCAGTGAATAACTACAGTAAACATATCACATTCCACTGGAACTATACGGGTCTCACATACAAATGATTGTCCTATGTTGGAATCCACTAGACTTGGTTTTAAAATAACCATTGGTGACCTCGACCACTGGGTTTAATTACTAATGTAATAACTTTTAAGATAAAATGCTAGACGGATATAGGTATTTATTGGTGTTCGTGTTTTAATATATATAATTATATAACAGTTTTTGGTTCATAATTTATTAGTTATGCAATGTTCATCAAAATTACGCAGAAGCATCAAAACAATACACTGGCGAAAGAAAAGTCAAAATCGGATCAAACAAAACACACACAGTTTAAATTTTTCATGAACTTTTATCACTAACTAGCTACCCACCCTGGCTTCGCACGGGTGATCCGATCGCCACATAACATCACAGGAACACCCGCTGGACTGATCTGAAGATTCTCTGAAAATTTCATCAAAATCTGCCCAGCCGTTTTCGAGTCCATAGAGGACATACAGACAAACATTCATTTTTATATATATAGATTCTTCGTCGATTTTTCGAAACCAAATTTGAATCTACCATAATAGAACAGAGTATAACTATTGAAATACGTTGTGTCAATTCCGACGGTGAACATACAACAAGCACAACCTTACGTATTTAGCAGTAGATTGTGTATCATAGAGGCTATTTAGAAACCTGAGGATTTTGAACTTTTACGGCTTTAAAATTGCTAACCTGTCCTTGTTCCACACGATGTTTTTCACATATGCCAAGAAATATATGAAAATATAACATGTGAAATCCTTTTTCCGTTTCCTAATCCATTAGGATTGGTGGAATTCGCTACTTAAGCCTAAGGATTTGGCGAAGATACTGATTTTAACTGAAGAGGATTTTTTCCGGCGATCCGCATTTGAGCAGCATGGTGGAGTATGCTCTAAACCCCTTCGGTTGATGGAAGACCCGTATCCCTGCATTAAGATGAGTAAGGGTTGATGTGATGATGATTGATTTTGTCGACATGGAAAATCAAACCTTTCTTTGTGTAGGTTCACACGTCTTTCGGGATATAATTTCTTGGACGTGCGGGTGTCCTCACAATAGTTTTCTTCAGCGCCGAGCAAATAATAATTACAAATAGAACGTATATCCAAAAACACTAATTTAACATCATCCCCGGTTCAAATCATGGCACATACCAGGATTTGAACTAGAGACTGTCAGATAATACGCCACGCCCGTTCGTTGTCCACTGGACTATCACTGGTCTAAAAATATAAGCGATTTCATTATGTGAGTGTATATTTATATATAATAAAATGTACGTACATAGCGAAGCTGATCAAACTGATGGCCCTGTAGTTGGCACAGTCCATACGTGAACCCTTGCCTATAAGGGCACGATCACTGCGCGTCTCCAATCGGTCGGGACCCTTTCGGTTCTTCAGCATAATTTGCTCAAAAACCAGAAGGCGTCCCTAATGTAGATGCAACCTAGTTTGATTATCTCAACTGTAATCTATCGATTCGCGCTGACTTTCTATTTTTCAAACTTCGTATCGACCATTCAATCTCATCCATGTTAATGTATTCATGATACGCTAGCACTGCTGAGACACAGAATCTTTCACAGTGCCTGCATCCTGAACATAATCATACATTTCTCTAAAATATTCTCTCCACCGTTCTAACACTTCCTGAGTGTTAGCAAGAATGCCACCAGGTTTAATGTTTATCTTGTCCATTCTTGATGCTGACAGACCACTTCGAGACTTCTTTACCACTCTACAGAAGAGTTTAGTATTATCCTCGAAGTTCTTCGTCATCGTTATTCATAAGTAGTCTTTCACGCTTTTCTTTCACTAAAGCTTTGGTTTAATTCTTGCAACGACGGTATATTTTTTTCTTCTTCTCTTTCATATCATCACTCTGATGCAAAGATGATAGGTAATCCAGCCACGCTTTCCTTTTTTTTCCACGGAATATTCAACCTCCGCCTCCCACCAGGCATCTCCTCTCAGTGTTCTCTCTCTCCACCATACTTTCTTTCAAAACTTTCCAACATTCGTCTACATCGGAGTCGGAAAGACTCGCGTTTGCAAGTCTTTTGCTGACTAGACGTACGTACTCCTCACACTTTCATCTTCCAATTTTTCACTTCTTATTCTTTCATGATCTCCGAATGAAATGCCCACTTGCCAGTGCCTTCACTTCTTAAAAAGGTCCAAAAACGGGCTTATCACCAGATAGTGGTCCGTTTCAAGAATGGGACCTCTGAAGGCTCTTGTTTCCATTAACGACTTTCAGAGACCTCCATCTATCAAAATCAAATCAATCACACTTTTCTATTCATTCCGTCTCCATGTGTACGTGTGAATATCCTTGTGATGGAAGAACGTGTTCGACACAAGGAGGTTTCATTCCATACATAAAGTAACTTACCGGCATCGTTCACTCTCTTATGTCCGTATGGACCAAGCACAGCCTCATAACTGCATCGCTTGATCCCAACCACATAATTATCCGCTCATTCGCATCAGCCAAATCCAGAACACCCCTTACGGTCTCCCAAACTTCTCGAGCTCCTGGGGATTAGTAGAGCTTACAGGAGCATATGCTGCAACCAAGAAGACTCGCGTAATCCCCCAGTTTTGTTCGCGTTTGTGCGTCGCGTAAAACCCAGAGAAGTTTGGGCCTACTAAATCGTATCTTTCACACCAGCGGCCAAGAGAGATGAAAGCACGACACCTACGCCAGCACTGGCATGGTCGTCCTGGTTTACCCGGTACCACAGGGCCATCATGCCACCGGGCAAATCTGATTTCTCTTCCCTTTCGCTTGTCTCCGACATACACAAAGCACCCAGGCATTTCTCGTTCATTATATCTATCAACTCATTCATCTTATCTTGTAAGCCACCTCTCACATTCCATGTGTCTATACGACACTCAGCTCTCCTTCTTTACTTTTTCGATAATATATAACAGTGAAATGTGATATTCTTCCGGCATCCCAGTTCTGATAACAACAGATGCTTACTTCGGCCAAATCGCATACATTGTGGGCACTCGTGGGTTTCGTGTAATGCGTGCATACTGTTGAGGTATGTGGTTCAAAATAAAACTCCATTGTCATCTCAGCGCTACCGGCTCAGGCATTTAATGAACAGCCAAGGTAAAGCGCCTACGAAACATATCGTTTAATCATGTTATGAAAGGCACTAACACTTTCTAAGTAACATCGTCCTAGAAAGTATTAGTGCTGTCGGAGCTTGAGCACTATAAAACTTAACAAGTAACTGTCTGGTTCTCAGAATAAATGAATAACTCCGCTGAGTTGGCTAGACTGCTGAACTAAATAACTCTGCGCGACGTCTTATGACAACATTCAGCAGTCAGCGGCGGTGGGAAGAAACCAGATATTGCCTGCTTGGCAATATATTAGTATTTTATCATATTACTCGATGATATAATGACTATCGTCATATATGAGTAATGTTATTATTCAGTGAAAAGATTAGGTATCTTCCGGGAAATTGTTGCTTTACCAAGTTGTTGCTTTTTTCTCTCTTAGGTAAATATTATATTTCTTCTTTTTCCTAGTGTTTTCTCGTTTCAATCTAATAGGATTGGTGGAGTCCGCTACCTGAGCCTAAAGAAGTTTGACAAAGAAACTGATTTTGATATTTGAGTGAGGTGGAGGTACTTCCCCAGAGGGGCTGCTTTGATGCGCCCTACCTCTCTCAAAATTACTATTTGTTGTATGTCACCACAACGCTTTATCGACATAATGAAGCTTTCAGCAATTAAAGTCATCATACTCGTATATATGGTATACATGACCTGTACCAAGCTGCTATTTTGTACTGAAAAGAAATTTGTCTATGTAATGGAACAGTAGAGTAAAAATGAAATCACATCATTTGTCTTTCGTAGAAATCGTAAATCATAACAAAAAACTTAATTAACTAAAAAGCCACTGCAGAAGAAAGCAACAACTCAATAAATGAAGCACCCAATGACGATTACCGATACCCAGAAAAGATCTTCAGTACTAATGACCAATATATAAAGATAATTTAAACACGTTCCCCAATTTACTCCAAAAGGGTTATTATTATCACAAATTCCATTGAGGATAAAACTGAATAAAACATTTAAACTAGGCACTCATTTACTAAACGACTAATTTAATATTCTAGCTGCGCGGCGATAATACATAATGTGGACACGGACGCCGTAAAGCACGACTCACTTAATTGTTCACTAATTCAGGTGACTGTTATCATTTTCCACCAGTCAGTGCACCGGAAATGACAGGAGATAATGAATATTCATAAGTGTGTAGAATTGAATGAATATTTATGTTGCTATTTACCCTACTCTTCAATGCTGGATTGCTACAACCAACCAGTGTATGCCGATAGTTGACGATTTTTTCTATTGTACCGACTGAGAAGACATGAAATAGAATCATCTGAAAAAAACTGGTGGTAACAAATTTTATGGGATACAGTTTGGTGTTGTAGCTACATATCTATAGTTTACCTAGTCCGGCCATAAGTTCTGTTACGAATAATTATGCATTTATTTTTTTATATGCACAAATGTAATCTTAATAAAACTTATCTATACAGATAAATAAAATTGGAGTGTCTGTTTGTAATATTAAAATAACCGCTTTTTACTGAATGCATATGGATATATACACGGTACATATACCAAAATGAATATTTTTACAATTTTTGTCTGTCTGTCTGTCAGTTTGTTCTGGCTAATCTCTGAAACGGCTGGACCGATTTTGACGGGACTTTCACTGGTAGGTAGACGACTGTTCAGAGCACAATATAGGGTACTTTTTATCCCGTAAATATTTAGTGTTCCTACGTAAAATATGAAAAACTGTTAAAATTAGGGGGAAATATCTTCCCCTTCGGGGGTGCGATTCACATAATAGAAGAATTTCCATGGGAAATGAGAATGCCAATTCATGGTTTCAAGTTGTCACTTAAGATTAACGTTAAAAATCAAATCATTATTTTTTACTACGTCTCCCAAAAAATTACACCATAAGTTCTCCAGAGAATAAATTACATAAAATTAAAAATACTTTTTCAACACACTTGCTCATAAAGTGGCTCTAATTTCACCGCAATTGGGCACATAATGATGTTGTACCTGTAATCAAACTGTGACTTTTTCATTACTATTATTCACAAGTGAGTTATAAATTTTTTATTTTATTTTATTGGTTCTTTTTATCCCCGAGGGGAAAGGCAAAGGGATCTAGCCCATACAGCCAAGTCTACAGTTTAGAACCATTTGAAAATCTTAATTCTATGTTCCAGCTTCAGGAACTGTGCTCAAAAAATACTTGGGAAGGGTACCTAGACCCAATCAACGCAATTTAAATACCACCCGTAAAACGATATTGATTTTTACAAGGTTTTCTTGATGAACTTATTCACGTCTTTCACAAAGTGCATAAACGTGTTATATTTGAGTTTTTTCATTAGGTACTGTATAATTTCACTAGCACTTATGTTACAAAATACTATCGAAATTGTCACACAAAACTAATTTTATACTGAATTGTAAAAATTTCAAGTAAAACACCAATGTCACTCGTCAAAAGCGCGGGAAGAAGTCTTATATTATTGGTTGAGTTGCTTTGTTCTTAAAAAAGTTTCGATACAAAAAAGATCGTGTTCAATAGTACAAATAATGTATCTATTGCTTGCTCATTTCATGCAACTTCGTATTTACATAGATAATTTCAACTTGTACGTGTTTAATTAATAAAACTTTCACTAAAATATAACTTTTGTTTTCTCTGTAATAAAAAAAACTTTTAATTCCCCATTTTGTGCTTGGCTAAAACGCTATCCGCGAAAAGCCAACAAAAAAGAAACCTCATTCTTTTAGTCTATGGCCGATCCCTTTGTTAGATGTGCGCGCATAGGAAAACTGATTAATTTTTCCCGCCATTGCGAAAAATATTTCACAACTCGTTTTCACTGTTGAAATTATAGTTATTTATTAATCAAAATGTCTACAAGTACTAGTTATGAAGAAAATGATTTATGTTGTACGCTGCCCGATATAAGATGTGAAGCCCTTAACGTTATGGAAAGTTTACTACCTGAAAACACCCAGGAAAAATACCTATTAGCGTACCAAAATTTCATACAATGGCACAACAACAAGAATACGCATTCTTTTTCAGAAAATGTGTTCATGGCGTACTTTAAACATACACATAGTTACAGAAGAACTTCAGCTACATTGCTGGCTAATTCAGGAGCTGATATAATGACTTTGCGTCATGGTGGGTGGCGTTCTAGCAATGTAGCAGAATCATAAGTAGAAGATTCCATACAAAACAAGAAGAAATTTTGTGCAAAAATCACATAAAGAATTAGACCTGATTCTGAGGCGCGTCCTACTGGCGAAACACCAAGTACATCCAATGATTGGATTTCACCTACACCTTCACGAATAATGAACCATCTCAAATAACAATAGAACATGAAAGTATTTCAGTAAATAATCTATCTGATGAGACCGCTATGCCATCAAAAATAATTAATTATAATTTTACTAACTGGACATTTACTAATTCTTTCTCTAAATAAACTTTTTATCTACTATGTAAAATGTTTTTTTAGTATTATTTTCTTCACAAGTGTGTTGAAAAACGTCGTATGATACACGTGTGTATTGATGATTACCGTCCTCGGCTCTCTTAAGACCCTCACCTAACGGCTCGGGTCTCAATGGCGCCTCAGCGGTAATCACCAACATTACACACTTGTACCATAATGTACTATAATATCATAACGTAACTCACAAGTTCTAGTTCGCCAATTGAATTATTGCCAGTACTCAAAAGTATATTTATTTACGCGACTGAATAAAAGCAGTCAATTGAAAATAATTGTAACATAATACTACCATATAATGCGCAAAGGTTATACATATTATGCATATATTTCGATAATTGATAACTCTTGTATGTATATTTTCACTACTTACGTGTATTTATAAAAAGATGTTTCAAAATATATTATTGATTAACAAACTCGTTTGAATGATACGGCAACATTGATGGGAGACTTAAATTGACAATAAATGTAAAATATGTATGTTTGATGTTTCCGCTTCTGTTCTACACGATAGTATACCTACCAGTTGGTTTCGCCGGCCGGTGTTTCCGTGTTCTGGCTAATCTCTGAAAGGTATATATATGTAGATATATAATATCATTTCATATATCTTGTTGTAATAAATGTCGAGTTGATCTTCTCAAAGTATAACGATAATATATTAAATAATTATATGGCTATATACATAATATGACTGAATTATGAGGACGATTGTTGATGATCTCGGAAAAATCATGCTGAGTGGGAGCTACGTAGGTATACAAACTGCTACTCGTGTCAAGCACGAAGAAGAAAATATTTACCTATTTATGCCTCAAATATATTTTATCTAGCAGCTACCTTTAATCCAACCGAAAAATTTAGGTGATGAAGAAATTTATCAGCGTTTTTCTTGTAAATCCGGAGCTATTTATAAACAATGTTACCTTTATTCGAGTATGTATTTGAAGCCCTACAGAATGCAGCCGGTTTCATTTCTGCACAACAAAAATAATATTGAAACTAAACTCCATTGAATAATGCGCATTCTCCTTTAGCCACTGCTTGCTCCAGACTATGACACATCCTGCGTGGTGAGGGGGGAAAGCGCTGCTTTTTTGAGATCATTACACTGCATCATATTATTTCTTTTTAGTAGTTTACTTCCTTTTACCCGTTACGAAGACGTATTCGCGCAAATTTTAATTTTACTTAATATTTACTCGATCTGCTTCAACTAAATAAAAATACTATTTTTATTTCAGTAGCTACTGCCCGCGGCTTCGCCCGCGTAAGCTTCCTCTCGTCGTGAGAACGGGATTGCCACATGCTAAATTTCATGATTGTAGATCAACAAGAAGTACCTTACCTTTGTTGATTTTTGACCGACATACAGACTGTCAAATGGATGTTTTTCCGGGATAAGCAATAATTAGTGAAAACAAAAAACCAATTTTTGTTCAGTACCAGAGATTACCATCAATCTAGTTATATCTCTTTACAATCCTAGTGTAGATATATGACTGCTAAATTGTAATGAATTTTATGCAGTCTGAAACAAAAATAAAACTTTTTTTTTTGTTACATGAATGCTTTCGCAATTATATAGTGCAATTATAAACTTATAAAGTATTATGCAACAAATTAAGATAAAGTGCCCTCTGGATTTATATTGTACTCAATTTTCCAGTCAGTTAATACTAAAATTTACAGTAGGTACAACTGAATAATATTTCTGTGAAACAGAAAAATTTCGAAATACTTTATAGTGAACAGCGAGTTCGGGTGGGCACTCACCCTACCTGGGTGGCGGTAGTCGACAAACGGAATAATTAATCTGTCATGAGGTGTCTGTGCTCATTGGTGGGCGCCGTCCTCAACTTGTCCGAAGCAACGCCACTAATAAACACATCAGTAAATACATAGCGACAGTATAATTTGCTCTTTACGCTCATCGTATAATGGGATCCATCCCGAAGGTTCTTTGTTTTAATTTTATCCGGCGTTTATTCGTCGTTTATGAATAAATTGTACGGGAGCGAATAATTTTTACGAATACCCGCGAATTCTTGAAAGCTGATTGGGATTCCCGTTTTGATTGGAATTTTTATTTTGTCTCTTATGTCTACATCAATCGCTGTCATAATATTTACATTGTTTAATGTTATATATATAATAATATACTGTATACAAATTTCTGCACCCGGCTTCCCCAACCCATCCCCAACCTGTGTTTTCCAACATTGAAATAAAAACAAAGATACTTTTGTTTTTATTTCAATATTGGATACCAGTCAGACAAGCATACGGCCCACCTGATTTAAAGCGGGTACCGTAGCCTATTAACGCTCTAGATATATTAAGTATCACTCGCGCGACGCCTCCTCTGCTGCTAACACAGCAACTCCTTAGGAGCTTACTGGTGACCTCACTCACACACATGAACACAACAACCCTCTAGGGAGTTGTTATTTGGCTGCGATTTTCTGTGAGATGGAGGTACTTCCCCAGATGGGCTGCTTTGATGCGCCCTACCTCTCTTAAAATACTGTTTTCCATGTCCCTGGCTACTTCTATACCAAATGTTAGTTTAGAGATTTCTGTTCCACAAAATATCTATCTAATAGTTGTCTAAATAAGTATTCCAATATTTTTATGGAACGACACCTTTCTGGAACGGGATCATACTGGCGTTCTAATCTCATCTTTGGCCGCTTCGATTCCGTTATCCTTTAAAAATGTTTATGTTCATTTCTAAAAAACCAGAATATATTTTTCCTCTATAAAATATTCTCTGCTGTAAAAAGCTAATACAAGAAAATTGTGTGCTTTGCCAACACGATTTATTTTGAATATCGACCTTTAGCGAGAGGTCAATGTAACAAAAAAACACTTTAATGGAGAGGACAAGAGTATCGTGAGCGAGAATTTTAAACTCTTCCACGTAAGAGTGTTTTTAAATAGGAGATTACTATATTTTTTTGTCCTTAGAATAAATTTCGTTTATAATTCCACATGCTGCCCTTCTCGATTTTATAAAACCGAGGAGTCCCAGTATACCGACAAACCTTGCGAATCTTAATACTGTTCAACTAAAAAATACCGGAGTAATAATGTTCCCTGTAAATAATGTCTATTAAGATCTTTTATTAGCTACTAAGAAAAGTTTGTGACTCTTCCATAATGGAAATAACTCATATTATACTTTTGTCAGCTAATAAAACTTTGCCATTAAAAGTTCGACCGCGAATTCATATTCTTTGGTATATATTTGTCATTAATCTGTAAAGCAACTTACTAACTGACTGGCATATCAAATTCCTTAAAGATTCCAGATCTAATTACGAGGACAAAGTTGGGGTTAATTTTGGTGTATTAATAAAACCTCTTAATCCGACATAGAAGGAGATGTGTAAGTTCTGTATCTCGTTAATTACGTACAGAGAATGAAATCTACGAAAGTAGAATTGGGAATGTATGTCTTAGTGGTAAATTGTCTGCTTCATGCAGAGGATGTCATATTCTTAACAGAAATATCATCTGAACTATAAGCACTAGTCACAATAATGGAAGACAGTCATAGGAAACAGGGCATACAGCTAAACGCGAATAAAACAAAAAAGGGAGGCAATACAAAAATTGCCATCAGTCATATACGGATAGAAGATACGCCACTGATTTCGGAGATTTAGAATTTATTTACATATTGTATTCATCACTTGTTCGGCGATGAAGGAAAACATCGTGAGGTAACACGCAGATCAAAGAAATTATATTTCAAAAGACGTGTGACCTAACCTAGTAAAGGTCTGGTTTTTCTCTCTGATTTGTGGAGGCCTGATAGCTGTCGCTCTATGTCAAAATTAGTATCTTCACCAAATCCTTAGGTAGCGGACTCCGCCAATTCTAATGGATTTGGAAATGAGATAATGCTAGGAAGAAGAAAAAGGTACACCGCTGATATGAAAAGGTGAGTAAGAATAGCTGGAAATAATGTGAATGCAGCATTGGAAAAACTTCTGGCCAGCTTGAGCCAGGAGAGATAAATCGCTGTACACAACGTGGTGCAGGTTCCAAAGCTGATTTGTGTAACGGAGAACTAGTTATGGCAGAGAGAGCAGAATAAACACAGCCGAAATGCGAGTGTTGACGAAATTTGTGGTGTAATGTTAGCATACCACGTTCACAATGATGATGTACCTAATAAATAATAAGAGTTTGTTTGAAAGAGAGTATAGGTGTTGGTTGTATTTTATAAGTAGGTGATTTCAAGAGCCCGCGTCAGTTAAAGTAGCGGCCGGAATGCGCAAGGACCGAGTAATGTGGCGCTCACGTTCCTCTGCCAACCCCGCAAAGGACTCGGTGCACAGATACAGATAGATTGATAAACCGTTACTGTAACAGTAGGATGATGACTTTTTTCGATGTTTTTCACGTTGCGCAAAGCCAATTAATTCAGAAATAACAACCACATAATTACGTGAATAAAATGCAGCATTGTATTGAGAAAGAGTTGGTCTAAAAGAGAGTGTCGGTGTTAAGATAAGAAAGGGCATGCTTCGTTGGTTCGGACATGTAGAAAGAATACGGGACGAAAGAATAACGAAACAGATATACAATGCAAAAGTGGAAGGATGTAGGAGCCGAGGAAGGCCGAGACTAACCTACCATGACCAAATTGGTCGTGTTTTATCAGAAGGCGCTGTCAGGAGCCCCAGGAACCGGCAAGCGTGCATGAAAACAGCTATGAATGTCACAGAAGCGAGTGAAGTATACAAGTACCGCGTCTTATGACGCTCGGTTCTCTCAGCCTACCCCGCAAGGACTTGGCGTGAAGATATACATACATACTTATGTTTATATCTAATTAAAATTATAAAAACGCAAACTGCTTATTCTAAAGACATTCATACAGCTTACAGGATTATCACCACAAATTGCTACATAATAAACGTAAAAAGACCTATAACCTATTTCAAAGACTGATGTCAGATCGAAGTGTATCTGACTGTTATTCCAAATAAATACGTCAATATATATGTATATATATATATGTGTGATTTGTTCATTCTCATTCTCATCACCCGCCGCCCAGTATACTTAAGGGGTTGTCATGTACGAGTATATACAAGATACAGGAGCCGGTGTTTCGCCATTCAGCTCCAGCAAAGTGAATATAGGTTTAAAACAAATCGAAGAAGAAGAGAAGTGCGAGTCGGACTCGCGCACGAAGGGTTCCGTACCGTTATCTATAAAAACAGCAAAAAAAAAAACACGTTTGTTGTATGGGAGCCCTCCTTAAATATTTGTTTTATTTTAATTTAATTATTTATTCTTAAAGTGAATATATAACTAAATAGTCTGTCAATATTTCAAGCGTCTACCTGTTGCCGTTATCAATATCAAGCAAAAATGAGCAAGAGCATGAGCATGAGAGTTTGTTGTATGGAAGCCCCTTTAAATATTTATTTTATTCTATTTGTAGTATTTGTTGTTATAGCGGCAACAGAAATACATCATCTGTGAAAATTTCAACTGTCTAACTATCACGGTTCCAGAGATACAGCCTGATGACAGACGGACGGACGAACAGCGGAGCATCAGTAATAGGGTTCCGTTTTACCCTTTGGGTACGGAACCCTAAAAAGGAAACTGTTTTCTCTATAATAATGTTATAGCTAAAAAGAGAAACATTTGATTTTTTGATTGATCGTTATGGATAAACTCAAAAAAACAGATTTTATAAAAATTTTCACCAATATTTAGAATGAGTTTTCAAGAGTGATATGTGCAGGCGGGTGGAACGGCAGGGCACTGCTATTTCATAACATTTTCCGACGTTTCAGTGATTATTGCACATTTACATAAAACATTTTATATGGATTTATGTTTTTATTAATCAACTACAGCTTTATTCTAATACAAGATACAAAACATGTTTTACGTGTTACAAAACTAGCCTTTAGGCCGATTCTATTAAAAATCTCTAACTCCACTGCGGCATGTGTCAAAATGCGTACATTTTGACGTTATTATTTATTTATTTATTTCGCCAATAAAATGTATTAAACGTCATACAGTTTTATGACAATGGTAATGCCAATTTCCACACTCTAAAACTTTTTACTTGTGGAGTTAATGCAATACAGTCACGCAGGCCGTTTCGAGACGTTCTAGTTCCAAACAAATACCTCTGGCATCGCATATAACAGCTCTCTTCTTTTATTTGTCATTTTTGATGGAGAGAGCATGATGCTTTGTGGATTTCATCCCATGATTTGCGTATAATTTTGTACGAGCTGTGCACGAGCTGACCAACGAGTGTTGATCGAGTCGTCAAACGTCAGACGGTGAAATGGGTTTGAAGGTGTTCCCAACGCTGAGTTGGGGCTGTAAAGAAAATTTTGATCTATTTAGGTAGGGAACGCTTTTACGTTATAATGTAATATTTACTTACGAGTCATTTGACGAGCTCGGTGGCTCAGTCGTGAATGACGCGACTTTGACACCAACGCTCGTGGGTTCGATTCCCATACAGGGCAGGCATTTGTGTGCATGAACATGTCTGTTTGTCTTGGTCTGGGTATTTTCTATGTATAATAAGTATGTATTTACAAAAAAAAATGTATTTACGTATGTTTATCAGTTGTCTAGTGCCCATAACACAAGCTTCGCTTACTTTGGGGCTAGATGGCGCTGTGTAATTTGTCCGACAATATTTATTATTTATTTATTTATTTGTTTTTATCATCAGTGCATTTTTGCCGCTCGATTCGCCTCTAATATCTGGTCGCCCTAGGCCGGGGTCTACTGGGCTTTAAGACAAATCCGCCACTGCCTGCAAAGGATTTGGCGTGAAGTTATAGATAGACTGATAGATATATAATATCTGTGTGATTTTCCATAATTATCAACTTACCAACATAGCGAATACTTTCAAAACATACGGGATGCATAATAATATAATAATAGCACAACGCAGTGGTTTGTTACCACGATGTAGTGTCTATAAATTCAAATAAAAGTACCCCTGTACAAATTGTACTTGGAGGCCAGTGCAAACAACATTACAGAGGGTGTGCGGTTCGTTTTCCCACTAGTTTTCGTTTGCGCAATCAGGAAATTAAATAAAGTTCCCGAAACGACGTCGTGGCGACGGCGGAGGAATCTTGATCTCAATGTCTACTAGACTGCATGTATCGGATATATGTGGTTCGCCATCAGCTTTAAGGTCAAAGCCATTTAGCTGAACGGGGTGTACCCTGCAAAATAGCAAAGAAGACTCTGTTGAAAGAGAGGTAAAATAAAACCGTGTATTGTGTCTGACTTGAAAGTATCTTTTTGTAGACTGAACTCCTCACATAACAAAGCCGTGGAAAGCAGCAGGAGGAGGACAACAGGCTCAGGCAACAGGCAATACTCGTTGTATTCCAGTGTAATCGATCGAATCTGAGCATACGACCCACCTAATGTAAAGCGGTTATCGTAGTCTTCGCTTGCAACACATGAAGTATTATTCGCGCGTTGCCACCCCTGCTCATAATACAGCACCTCCTTAGAAGCATACTAGTAACCACACTCACTTGCAGGAACATATCAATCTACCAGTATGTTATTATTTGTCTGCAGTGGCCTGTGAGGTGGAAGTTACTTCCCCAGTCGAGCTGATTTGATGCAGCCTACCTCTCTTGAAAATATCCAGACCAAGATAAACAGATATGTTGATGCACACAAATATTGGTACTGTGTGCGAATCGAACCCACGAGTGTTGGTGTCAAAGTACTCGTAGCATGGCTAACGTTCGTCAAAATGATATGGTATATGTATTATCGATGATATAATATCGATATTTGCGATAAATCTTTTACTTTTTAAGATAAGAGTAAACACAGAACCTTTATACTTTTGGCATGTTTATTTATCTGTCTACTCGATTGTATGTACCTACCAGTGTAAGTACCTACGGGGAAAATTACTTATGCCCTCCCTAATAACTAAAATGGTGTATTTTGATTCATGACTTATGGTTTCATGACTAATAAATATAACTAATTTAAAAGGATTATTAATCAGGGGGATTAGGCTTTACTAGTTTAATAATCCACCAACTTATAGCGTATTTGGTTACTACCGAGTTTAATACTTATATCATAAAAATCGTCTTCATAACACATATTATAATCATCTAATCTTTACCACCCACGGTTGTGTAAACCTTTCCAAAGGTAAGTACCTAGTAAGCACACAATACTAACATAAGATGAAAATTACAGGTGCATATCGATAATAAGGGGCTATAAAGAGTATAATCGTTAAGTAAGGGCACTAATATGTACCTAAATATAAACTACATCTAAGTGCATTACCTAATCAGTAGTAATGATATACACTCACTTGCAAAAAATCACGGGCATTAATGATTTCCTCCATACATTTTCGTACTAATTTTGGATTACACATCTTTATAGCGCAATAAGAAAGAATCACGAAAAGAATGCAAACCGCGAAAATATAAAGGAAAAGTATGTAGGAACCGGGAAAGGCCAAGACCTACCTACCATAACCAAATTGATCGCATTTTATCAGAAGGAGCTTTATAAAACGGCGAGCGTACATGAGAAGTGAAACTATAAATGTTAAAGAAGCGAGTGACGTATGTATGGACCGAGCCATGTGGCGCTCGTTTCTATCGGCCTAGGAATATGGCGTGAAGTTATAGATAGATAGATATATCATTATTTTTCTTACAAGCAACTTACAAGTTAGATCATTTTATGTTGTTAACACTGTCATTGTGAAATCGATTACTTAGGTTTATATAAGTTTAGATTTATATAGAATGTAGCCAGAGACGCCAAGGTTTTGTATTAATGCACAAAATGAGAATTTGAATTACGATTCATTCAATCATTTGGAAATGTGATAAATGCAAGTAAAATGTAATGATAATATGCGAATATGTAAATAAAAGTAAAATTAAATCCACGAACTCACTCATCTTACTCCCTCTAAAAAACACAACAAGCCTCCAGTAAATTGTTGGTAGGAATCTTCTGCTGAACTCTACAACATTGAATCTTCGCCAGAACTTTGCTTGCAACACAGGATGTATCGTGCGTTGCCAATGCCACCCCTGCTGCTAACACTAAACTCCTTAGTAACTTACTGATAGCCTCCCTCACTCGCAAGAACAAAAGAATTATCCAAGTGTTCTCTACCTCTCTTAGGTTAGCTAGAAGGCTGTCTTACCCTTCGAAGTTCGAAGAAACTGTTGACGATGAAACCTATTCATAAACTGTTGTTGATGGACGCCATCGAGCGGCAATAAATCACTCTAGCTTACAGACTACCATATTATCACCATGTATATTATTATTCTGTATAGCATAGATCAAAAAGTTCGACTTAAAACCAATCATAGATAGATCTCAATCCCGCAAGCGGAAAAGACTCTGGTGGCGGAGAGTCATAAAGTGGTAGTCGGGAGTAAATCGACGAAGTGCTAACCTTTTGGATTTAGTTTGAGTGATACCCTCTCTCGTCTAGAAAGACCGATGACCCTAAAACAAGTGGCTGGTAGTTGCTGAATGAATGCGGAAAGCAAGGGATGGCGTATGGTAGAAAGCTTACCTACCCACTGTATACAGACCTGTGTAAATACAGCAGGTAGATAAAAAATGATGATTAAGATATTAATGGTTTGGTTTTTGAAACAGGTCTATGTCAAATACTAGGGGTCGATGCCGACAGACAAGGAGCCTATGTGACACATATATTTGAAAATCTCTGATCTATCTCACTGCGCTAACCGCATTGCATCAGTCGAGGCCTTCTTGCCACTCATGCGGAATGAAAATTAATTATTGTATAGTAATATACTTCAAACAAAAACAAATAGATATTAAACAAAAAAAAATTAAACATTTATAATGCCGCTTTTGGAGTTATATTTTACATACAAAAATATAGTTCTAGAAAGCTGTAGAGTTAAATGTTAATATTATACAGATTTAATCCTGCCGTCTCTACACTGCGATCGTAAAAATCTTGTAAAAATTTCTTTATAACGTCGTAGTAGGTGTAGGCATAACAGGAGTGAGCGCGGGAAACAAATAAAATCTATGAATTTTATGGCTGCCACATATTTTACGAGAAAGCTTTGATATTTTTTTACAGAATGTCTGTAACTTTAATCTGGTGTTTAAATTTTAAAGAGCTCGCAGTATGAACGAGTGTGGCACTTTCGGGCGCGCCGTGCTAGGGTCGAGTAGCACGGGGCGCCGCCGCCGCCGCCACCGCCGCCGCCGCCGCCGCCGCGCCGTCGCCGCTTCCACCGCCCCTTCACTTCTCCGGCACCATCCCGAAAACCCTTCCTGAAAGTGTTAAATTTGTAAGCGAATCCGCTCTTAGGAGCACAGCCGAGAGCTGTGTTTGTAATGACGACCATAATGCTCTCTATTTACGACGTTTGCTCACATTTTCCATTTCATACGTACGTTTTAGTTCCGCAGAACCTCGTAAATAATGCACTATACATCCTCCGTAGCCGCTGAAAGACATTTTTTCATCGTACGTAGCATTTTCTTGGCAAACGGAGTGATTACCTTGTCCTTAATAATTTATTTCAGCCTCTACCAAGTAACACAAAGGCCAGTGTTATTCCTTGAATAAAACATCCTCTCTCTAGAACTGTGAGGGAATAGCTATAGGTTTTATTTACACTTTCATGGGTGGGTTCTTTATACCCCCATGTGTGCACTCGTCTGAATGGCGCCGGCGTCCATCTAAATATCAATAAATCTGTAGGGTCAGCAACGCAAGAGTGACACCCCTGTTTTGCAAATTTCCATAGGCTACGACAACTACTTAGGATCAGGCAGGGCGTAAGCTTGTTTGATTGTATTTATACCACTAAGGTATAAATAAATAAGTACTTTCTAATTAAATGAAATACACCTATTGTTCCCGAATTTTTCTTGTATAGTATGCAGTACGAGTATGGCTACTTACTACTTATGTTTGCATCAGAACTAATTCTTAAAAAGACCAAAAGAACAAGCAGTTGCACACACTACTATTTCTTTTTTTTATATACTACGTCGGGAGGTATACAAGCATACAGCTCACCTGATGTAAAGCGGGTACCGAAGCCTTTTAACGCTTGCAATATATTAAGTATCATTCGCGCGATGCCTCCTCTGCTGCTTACACAGCAACTCCTTGGGAGTTTACTGGTGACCTCACTCACACGCAGGAACACAACAACCCTCTAGGGAGCTGTTATTTGGCTGCGGTTTTCTGTGAGGTAGAGGTACTTCCCCAGACGGGCTACTTTGATGCCCTACCTACCAGCTACCAGCCCTACCTCTCTTAAAACCATATCCATACCAAGACAAACCGACATGTTCATGCACACAAATGTTTGCCTTGTGTGGGAATCGAACCCACGAGCGTTGGTTTCAAAGTCGCGTCATTCACGACTGAGCCACCGAGCTCGTCAAATATATATATACATAATACTATATTTTTCGTTACCAAAAGCTTTACAATTTAACCTGTAAAACAATTTAGTAAATACGTTTTGTTATAAAAGTTCGCAGATATTTATACCTTTTACGAATCCGGATGTAATTTCATTGTTTTTGGAATATAGTATAATAGTTACCATGCACCTGGATACCAGCTTGAACTGGACTGTGAGAATTATCGACGATCCTAAACTTACTCATGGTATTCTTCCCTTCAGTTCAAGGAGAGATTTTGCCTCCCTTTGTATGTTCTACCGATTGTACAATGGGTTGTGTCCTGAAGAATTGTTCGATATGATGCCAACAGCTTCTTTTTATAACCGCACTGCTCGCGGACGGCGGCGGAGAGTTCATCCTAATACGCAGGAACCGCAATTTTCCAAGGGAACACAGCATGGGGTTCTTCAAGGAAGGCGTGAAGAGCTTTTTAGGGGGTCGGGAACGCATGAGCGACACCGCTGGTGTTGCAAATATCCATAGACTGCGGTGATCTTTTACCATCAGGCAGGACGTAGACTTGTTGGCCACCTTAGTGGTATATAAAAAAATGCCCGCTACCAACGTAGCAACTCTGTGGAAGTTTAGTTGTGACATACTTTATCACAGGAATACAACGACTAGGGTAGACCGATGTGAATCGGAGCAATGGGTGAATCGGATCAAAATATGCAATCCGTTGATATTTTGAATAACGTGTTGACACGAAATGCAAGCGACTGGCGTCTTACGACCCCCTACCGCCCCGCACCACCCGCTACCGGTAGTGTTACTAGTGTTTCGCCTCTCGCCAGCGAGTTGGGTATTTGTGTACGTTACAACTTTTAGCGCTCATGTAAGGTAGGTACTTACCATTTCTTTGTGTCATTCTAAGGATTTGTGTTAAAACTTGGAATTATATGGTTCATATTGATTGCGAAGTGGCCTATTTTAGAAAACATTTTAGTTTCAAAGCACAATATTTTAGCAATTGAACTACTAACATAGCACCTCAATGATTATCTGTAAAACAATTATTTCAAAAATCTTTTATGAGGTTATTCGGATTACGCTATCGGGGGTGGATTGAATCACTTTTTTTAATGATTTATTTTATATTTGAGGTTAATGATTCATTTTTATTTCATTGTAGATGGTACGCATATACGTATAATATATATACGTATAAAGTTTAGGCCAAACCTTACATAGGGCTGCTGGCTGCGATTTACGAATTACTATAAACTAGTCTACAAAGAAGAGTCTCTTTCTCCAGCGGTGTCATTATGACACGTGGCCGACAGCTAGTCTTAGATGAAAATGCTGAAAATTTTAGCAGACCGTTTACTGCACTTACTAGAGTCGTGGTTTCGGAATTACGCCCAAGGTGGCTCGTCAATATGCATGTGAATTCGCAGAACGCCAAAAAAATTAAACACAAATTTAACAGAGAAGTAGGAATAGATGGTCAGGACTAGTTTCATCGCTTTATAGAAAGACATAAGGCGTTAACTATTCAGAAATCAGAAGGTGTGCCAAGAACAAAGATTGATGACATGAAAAGAGAAAAGGTGGCCGAATTCTTCTAGACTTTCACTTTTATCCATTATTGAAATTTATTAATGATTCCAAAGCTCATAGTGTTAAGAAACTTTCAAATTAGGTATATATTATGTACGATCCCGTTCGCCCCAAGAATTGGGGCAATTAGGATATTTCTGTCTTTCAAGTTTTTGGTTAAAATTTTAGAGAATTTATGAACAATTTAAGGTATGAAACGTTTATTGCGTAGCTGGATTGTTACTGATTACCATTTCGTCAATAAAAGTTACATATATTACGCTTTACTGTTGTTTCGGCGGACGCCTAGTGTTTATAACATTTAATTCATGCAAAAGTTCGTGGACTTGCCACTCTAAGTAACCAAGGCGTTTGTAACAATTATAAAATACTCTTCCCTACAATGGTGCATTAACACCATTCGCACGATCGTTAGCAGTTTGTCAAATAAATACATTTCAATGTAAATTAAACGTATTATCCAAGTTTTTGGGTTTAATTATAAGCTCCATAGTGTTCGCTAAGACAACTGTGATTTTCATATTCTCAAAACATGATGATCCCACACAAAAATGATCCGATTCGCCTCGGTTTACCCTACTATACCCATTTTGCTTCGCCATTCTGTGATATACCTCACCTGTCGAGCCGTATCTTATTAAATGTCGCTGTGCCCAATCTCTCTTTAGCCAGAGCCTCGGTTGCATGGTGCACCCCGTGCATGTGAGATTGATGTAGCTTAAGATAATGGGGAGCATAACATGTCGTTAACTTTTCGCCGGTTCTACTTTTGTGATGCGCGTGAATGTAGTTTTTGTGCATTAAAATTAACAAACAAGGCTCTTTAGCGAAAGAGACGTAGGACGCATCTCGGTAACCCGACTGGAAAAGCTCCGCCACATTGCATAAGATAAATAACAACTCTCTAGAGGGTAGTTTTGTCTATGCGAATGACTGAAGTTACAAGTAAGCTTTTACAAAGTTGTTGTGTTAGCAGCGGGGTGGCAATGTGTAAGCTATACTTCTTGTATTGCAAGCATTTATATTCCACGGTAAATACTTCATATAAGGTGGGTCGTGTGCTTGTTTGCCTCCAGATGTTGTATGAAGCTTTTAATACCCTTTGATAGATAAACGATCTTTCCCTAAAGTAAATATTTTCTTATAATAAGCAATTTTAAGCAAAGCGAGTAAGTGTATAAGGACCGCGCTCTTCTATGGCGCACGGTTCTCTCTGCCTACCTCGCAACGGACCTAACGTGAAGATATATATAAATACATACGCAATTTCAGCTTCAAAGGGTTCCAAAATCTACATTGCTTTTTATAGTATTGTCTTAGGTTTTCGCGATTGTTATACATTGAATTAAATAATCTTCCTGCGACCACGGACGCTGCAAAGCATTCGAAACGTCAGGTTGAACAAAAATAAATAAAACACGCGATACTTGCGTTAAAATTTGTTTAATTGCTTTTTATCTTTATATATATATATGTTACTGTAAAAGCCCAAACTTCTTTATCTCTAACTCCTTCTATCTATATAAAATCTTCATAGCATGATGTAAAGTTGATTTCGAGTGTAAAGCTGCTTTCGTACTCCAATTTTGGTACCAAGTTGGTAAAAGTCGTTTACATCTACCACAACTCAAAATCATTTTTTTTTACTAGGTACGTCGGGAGGCATACAAGCATACGGCCCACCTGATGTAAAGCAGGTACCGTAGCCTATAAACGCTTGAGATATATTAAGTATCACTCGCGCGATGCCTCCTCTGCTGCTTACGTATTACGTTTGGAGAGGAGATTGCTTATGAACACGCCGAGCATTTTTGGTTTAAACGGTTTCGTAATGGAAGCTTCGACTTGAAGAACGAACCACGTGGAAGACCGCCCACACAGGTGGATAACGCTGAATTGAAGGAGATGGTGGAAGCCGATTCGAGTCAAACTGTTACGGCGCAAATCTACTCAATGTTATTGCAAATGTCGGTACTACCAGCGTCATCTGTTAACCCGTAAATACATTAAATCGATCGCTTTCGGTCTCGCTAAGTGCCACCTTCTAGTCGAGCTTTGCTTTTCACTAATTTAATTTTTCTTGTTGTTGCAGCAGTTCTAAAATTCTGCGGTCTCAATGTTTGTTTATTTTCTTTGTTTTCCACAAATGTCCTTTATTATGGATATGAAATTGTAGGACGGAATTTAAAAAAAAAGATTAATTCATCATAATGACAAGCACGTAGCTGTCAACAGATAACATTTTGCTTGACAGATAGATGCCGGCTTGAAGTAGAGTCCACGTTTTTTCTCAGACCTCTTTGAAAATATTTGTGTGTGACACAATTTCTTTGAATCGTAATAGACTCAGCCATCTAAATATGACGAGCTCGGTGGCTCAGTCGGGAATGGCGCGACTTTGACACCAACGCTCGTGGGTTCGATTCCCACACAAGGCAAACATTTGTGTGCATGAACACGTCTGTTTGTCTGGGTCTGGATGTTTTAAGAGAGGTAGGGCGCATCAAAGCAGCCCGTCTGGGGAAGTACCTCCACCTCACAGAAAACAACAGCCAAATAACAACTCCCTAGAGGATTGTTGCGTTCCTGCGTGTGAGTGTCACCAGTAAGCTCCCAAGGAGTTGCTGTGTAAGCAGCAGAGGAGGCATCGCGCGAGTTATACTTAATATATCGCAAGCGTTAATTGGCTACGGTACCCGTTTTACATTAGGTGGGCCGTATGCTTGTATACCTCCCGACGTAGTATAAAAAAAATGGCTTTTAAACTAATAAGTTAACAAAGGCTAATAATTACTTGAATACATTATCTTTCTATAAGTTTGTACATTACTTTATCGTACCTTCCTGATAGGTTTAGGTTAAATCAGGTAGGCTCCATTCTTTATTTTGTCTATTGTCTTTGAAGCAGACTAATTATTGACTTTCCTGGTTGTGGCCAGCAAAACTACTCGAACCCACGCCTTGCACGCAGCCTAGCCGCTAATCACCTTGCCTAGAGTCTCCCACGCCCTCTGCTCTGCCACCACACACGTACAAAACTATCCAGAAATTAGCGGCATGGTTTAACGTTACCTTACCTACAATATCGACTCATTTGTATCAAATCAATAAGATAAAAAAATATGAAACATGGGTGCCCTATGATTTGACTGATCTGCAGAAAGAAACGCGTATTGAAACTTGTGTTGCCTTGTTGAATCGGTACAGAAATGAAGGAATATTGGATCGAATTGTGACATGTGACGAAAAGTGAATTCTTTACGATAATCGTAAGCAAAAAATACAATGGCTGACCCCAGATCAAACACCGCAACAGTGCCTTAAAGTAAAGCTTACCAATAAAAAGGTAATGGTAACTGTTTGGTGGTCTCTTCATGACGTTATTCACTATAGCTTTCTTGGCTCTGGTAAGGCAATAACAGCAGATGTTTACTGTGCCGAACTTCAAACAATGATGTCGAAACTGACAGTGAAACAGCCCCGACTCGTGAATCGATCTTCACCATTATTGCACCATGATAACGCAAGACCTCACATTAGAACTCTACAGGAGATGCAGTTAGAAACCATACGTCATCCTCCGTACTCGCCAGACCTTGCTCTAACTGACTGCCATTCTTTTCCGTGACAATTTTCTACGTGGTAAAAAAATTTCTTGCCAGGAGACAGTACAAAATGTTTTCACACAGTTTGTCGAATCTAGATCCCCAGAGTTCTATCGCAAAGGCAGAAATAAATTTGCGCTTAAATGGCAGCAATGTATAGATAATGAGGGTAAATATTTTGATTAAATAAATATGTTACATCTTAGAAAAAAACGGCAACACCGGTGTAAGTGAGTCAGGGGTTACTAGCATCGTTATTATATTTCAATACTTTTATTTATATTATTATCTTCTAGTTTTTATTTATTTACTTAATATTTCTCATTCCATTTATTTCATTTAGTCCCTCATTATTAAAGATAGAGACAAAAAGGATAAAATAAATTTTATTTCCCATTGGACCCTCGCGGGCACTTAGATGAGTCTTACATTTTTTGTAATATAACCTTATTGTATCTTATTTAATTGTCTTATGTAATTATTTTTTTTTTATCTGTTATTACTGTCAGTTTGTACAATGTAACTCCTCAATACATAATTAGGCACCCTAATGCCAGTGGACCGCTAAAATTGTCCCTATTTTTATACGGATACGGCGTCTAGAACTAAATAAGTTAGAAATTTGCAATGTCTATATACCATACTCTATCATGTCGTATTTGAACAACAAATAGTGGAAACGTTCGTCATAACGCCAAATCTCGTCCTCCTAGCGTTATCCCGGGTCTTAATAGATTAGGATTGGCAGGGTCTGACACCTAACCGTGTGGCGTTTTACCACAGACAGAGAACCCACCCACAGAGAATATTAGAACTTTTTTAGATTATATCACACGTCAAGTAATTTTTTAGACGTGCAGGTTTTGTGACAGGGTTTTCCTTCACCGCCTTATTATCACTCGATAATTGCAATATGTATATAATTTCAAAAACCCGAATTTAGTGGTAAATGATCAATCCAGGATTCGAACCAGGGATCTGTGGTTAATGTTGTAACGGGCCACAATGAAATAACATTGTTGCCGTCACAAATAAAAATAATCTTGCAAACATATGGATATATGTAGTCGAATTATGTTTAAATTAACGAATAGGAATGTACTCGTAGATGCATCGTTCACTACTCTATTTAATAGGTCATTTTCGTTCGTACTTGGATTGAAGGACGCATCACATAGTGTTCGATTCTCGCTGCCTGCCTCGCGGACGAGCAGGTGTGATAATATACTATTTAAGGTATCACAGTCGTATGCTCAGGAAAATGTTAACTTATGAGGGTAGGCGATACCAGATGAAGTGGCGTGATTTCTTGAACTACCAATCAGCGTGCAGTTGCTAGCTGGAGATAAAAAAGTGTGTCGTGACTCGTAAACAGTAGAAGCTACTTAAATGGAACGAAATAGAATCGAATATTAAATAACGAGTCACTATAGAATTTTCTCGATCTTTTGACAAACAAAGACAGAAATATGATGTGAGTAGAAAAAAATTCTCGTTGGTAGATGTATGTTATAAAAACAAATCAAATCAATATTTGATTTTACACAAGTATCTTAGATTAGGTTAGGGTATGGTACACATTTTATTAAGTTCTAACTAGGAGTTAGGTAGGTAGTTGCTACGAATATGCGGGTGAACTAACATACAGCGTTGTAGGTGCGACAAACGAAATGTATAGGGATAGTAGGTACTATTACTAATTGTTTTTTTGGTTTCCGAATCTAATCGCGACGTACGTGATAGGTAGCCGGCGGTTACGATAAGCGGTCGAATCGAGAGTTTTGTTCGTTAAAACGTTTGGGTGATTATATTACCCTACGGCGTGACGTTAGTACCGTACGGTGAGAATAAAATTAGTACGAGGGCAGGCGCGTAGCGTGAATAGGCTAGTATTTTAATGGTGGTAGAGTCACGGTGTTGGCAATAAAGAATAGGTTGCATTGTGTCCAGCCATGCAATTCTGTAAGAGCAAACGTCCTTACATCCTCGGAAACATCGGCTGTTACAGCCTTGAACACAAAATTGCAATTCTTTGGTGTCGCTTTTCATGGTTGTGCGACACTAGCGCCGCAAGGCTGCGTTTGGAATTGGAATTCTACAAGGCAAACAGCCTCGCGTACGCTTACAGCCTTATAGAATATCAAATAATTTAGCCGTGATCGCAGTAGACAATGTCAAAGCTGTGACATCTGTGATCACAGCGACGCACACAGCCATTACGAGTCGCTTAGAGAATTGCATGGCAGGTAAAGCATAGCCTTGGGGCCTGCAACTTAATTATAACATAGATATGCATGTAGACTGATTCTATGCACATTACATACTTAAAAATATTAATTTACCTCCTGACTGTGGTTATGAGTCGAAAGACATTTGGCTTAGAGATAAATAGTCGAATCTTTGTGTGGGTTACATGTCCAGAGCTCAAAGGTGCTTTATTCTGGTCAGCCGATAAGTTTTATACGCGATTGTTAAATGAAAGTAGTACATTCGCCAGAATTCAATACCCTCACTCATGTGTCATTGACGAGCGGCAATGAGTTAACACACCTCGAGTCTCCAGGACTAGTTAATGCACCCAGCGGCTTTCATTAACGCTTTACCGTGAAACTATGTAGTTCCTTGAGGAAATGCAATGTCTGCGTCCGACGGGGGCGCCTGGGTGTCTATAGAATGCCGAGCGAAACAGGACGGGCTGTCGTGTCGGGCACCTCAGTATGGCGAAGACTTGTAGTTCCTGGGGAAAATTGCAATACCTGCGTCCCCCTCTTGGACGTCCAAGTCCAAGCGTCTGGTGATGCTGAACGAAACAGGATAGGCTGTCGTGCCGGGTACCTCAGTACAAGGGTTTTCTCACCTGAAGCCTTATAAGCCTTGTAGATACTTCCTTGCGGTCGTTTAAGACAACCAAAGGTTGGACGGTTCGGTCACAGTCAGAGTACCTATTTATTAATCAACAAAACCAGCTTAATGCATGACAATCAATAGTAAAGTAGTGTAAACATTTAAATGAATTCCATACTTCTTCTAGCCCAACCTAAGTGAACACATTGTAGATTTATAAATATTAATCTTATTAATACATATACCTAAACTATGTGTTTTTGAGAATCTGTTCTGTTACATGAGCGTTTGAAAAACAAATATCCCTCACGCGTTGCCACACCCTCTTCTACAAGAGAACTACTTCTCAGGATTTTACTGTGACCTCGATAAGGTCCAAAAACACTAGATCCCTCTGGAGAATTGTTATTTGTCTCACTCAGTATTCTGTAAGGTGCAGGTACTCGCCCAGCAGGATACCGTACCTATTTAATATTGATTTTAATTGTACCACGTATGTTACACTTAGATTCCGAACTGCTATATATTACTAGTAATGAAAGGTTTGCATTAGAAAAGTATTTATTTTCATTTGTTACTTTCACAACCCTCATAAAAAAGCCTTGAAGAATACACGAACTACAAATATATCGGGTGACTTTATCGCGCAATCAATGGAGACATATTCGGGAACTATCCCGACTTTACGAGAGGGTAGACAACGTTGTGTTTTCCCACATACTCGATGTAAACATTACATAGACATAAGGTAACCAAACAGGTCACGTACTGCCACATTTATCTTACGTGAATACCGAAGATAAATCTGTAAACGTTGCGTGTGTCTGCTATCATGCCATAACATGAGCAACGGTGTGCGGAATATAGAACGAGGAAATTACCAATATTTGTACATTTTGACACTAGATTTATAGTATTCATTATTTAATCCTCCTGTCCCCTTCTATCTAATAATCATTGTTAGTCGTTATTAAACTAGTACAAAATCGTAAATACTTACATCATTAGGTTTGGCAAGGATGGTAGGTCCTCTTAATGCTAAAGTAATAGAACAGTTTGAAGTGTAATCGCTCACGATCATTTTGAGAGCCAAAATGCCTCACCGGCACGTGGTGTACCCTGCTGATTAGCAGGTTCTAGGTTAATCAGCAGCCCGACTAGACCTTACAGAATACCGTGTCAAAATAACAATTTCATAGAAGGTTGTTACTGTTGTTACTAAGTGGAAATGAATCCACCAGAAGGTTTCTGATCAGCGATCAGTTAATTTATACCCAGTATCCATATGCTGACAGTCTTTATTTCAGGCAAGCTATATGCGTGTGTGCCGCCGAACTTGATATGATGTACGTATCGTATATACGTCCAGACCAACTGACAGAAGCGCAGTTCTTTTTCAAAGACTAATTTAACTAACGTTCATTAATTTAAACATATATATAATTAATAAATGATATAAATTCCAAAAAACTATATTAATGTTAAATTCTATAATAAAAGTTAATTTCGTATTGTATATATACACGAACATACATATCATAATATACGTATCTCGAAAACGGCTCTAACAATTTAGATCAAATTTTGTATTTAGATAAGGTAGCCCAAGTATTGCACATAAATCCGAATACATGAACCTAATGGCTTATGCCCATAACACAACACAATAAATTGGTGCTTTATACACTAGGCTAGTGAAACTTGTATTCTTATTGTATTAATTTACATTTAATTTTATAGGACTACAAGGAGGACAACTTCATTGTACACATAGCCTAAAGGACGTTTTGTGAACGGTCCGGTCGGACGCGGAGAGAAATGCCCGGATGTAGTTCGCTTGGCTCCCGGCCACTATGACAACAGTAGAGAGATATGAACAGTATATTAACTACTAGAATTAGGCCTTTTTTGACATAACTGTCAAAACATGCGTTCCAGAGCCTCCGTTTTTCAAAACCATGAAGAGTGAACAGCCCACTAAACTCAACAGAGTAAATCGTGGCCTGCCGCTTCGAAGATTTATGCTGTAATTCGACTGCAAACTTCACTTAAAATCGTAATCGTAAAAAGTTAGTTTCGATTAAGAAAGTTTCTTTATAGTTATCCTACTGCTTGGTTGGGGCTTTTATTTATACTGTGGTACTGTGCGGTGACTGCGCGCTGCCTTCCTCCTACAAATATTTTACAAGGATTCTATTGTCATCAAATGTATTGTATGTAGTTATGCTAAAAGACAAAATGTAATACTTGTTATTCCTAACTGTATCTAATTTATATGCAAGTATGTTTAACTTTACGCCAGGTCCCTTGCGAGGTAGGCAGAGTGAACGAGGGCCACATAACTCGGTCCTAACACACCTCACTCGCCTCTCCAAAAGTAATACCTAGCTCTTTTCATGCACATTCACCGATTCCTATGGCTCCTTACGTCACCTTCTGATAAAACACAGCCTATTAGGTTATGGTAGGTGAGTCTTGGTCTTTCTCGTCTCCTACATCCTTTTACTTTCGCATTGTAGGTATATCTGTTTCGTCATTCTTTAATCCTCCATTATTTTTACAAGTACGAACCAACAGAGCATGTCTTTTCTTATCTTAACACCGACACTCTCTCAGACCAGCTCTCTTTCTTACATCATTATTGCGAACGCAGTCAGCAAGTGTTACGCCATATATTTTGCATGACGCTCGCATCTTGATCTCATTTATTCTACTTTCACGCTCTCTCTGTCATACCCAGCTTTCACTTTCATAATCTAATCTATACAGATTATTATAACAAGAAGCTAGATTTTCAACGGTGAATGTATCCTGATAAAACTTAAACGTTTAAATTTTTAGCTCAATCAACTCAGTAGTAGTTTTTAATTAATAAACTATAGATATTATTATGACATTTTATACCTAGACTAGACTCTATAGGCTGGAACATTGTAGATATAAAGCCAAGTCCAAACTTAAAAAATCCCCTAGTGAAAATCATCTCTTGGAATATAAAAAACTGCGGAACATCTGCAATAGAATGTGTAGGGATGCAAAACGCCAATATATTCATTCCTCTTTAGAAAATATGCCTCAGGCAAACATCTGGAAATTTCTACGTTCACTGGGTGTAGGTAAATCTTCCAAGAATGTAAATTGTTCTTTGGACTTAAATACATTAAATAAACATTTCTGTACTCCCCCGATTTCGGTAAATCAGACCATTAAAAATGGTACTTTATCTTCGATTTCTCAACCTGCAACACCCGCACGTGACGCATTCTCATTTCGCTGCACTACCGAGGACGAAGTTAAAAAGAGCATTCTCTCCATTACCACCAAAGCTGTGGGTAGTGATGGCTTGAGTCGTGACATGTTGATTCCAATTTTGGACTACGTAGTTCCAGTAATTACGCACATAATAAACTTTTCTCTCTCTACAAACGTTTTTCCAAAAGCTTGGAAGATGGATCAAGTCATTCCGATCCCTAACACTTACAACCCTACATCCTTCTCCGAGTATCGGCCAATTTCTATTCTTCTACTATTATCTAAAATCCTCGAAAGTGTTGTTCACAAACAACTAAATTCATATCTCAGACATCATAATCTTCTCAGCCCCTTTCAGTCGGGTTTCCGTCCTCATCACAGCACAACGAGTGCGTTATTGAATGTCACAGAAGATATACGACATGCTATGGACAATAAAAACTTACCCTTGTTATTCTGTTGGACTTCAGTAACGCATTCAATTCTGTCGATTTTGACATTCTCCTTGGAATTCTTCGCTCTTTGAACTTGTCCTCCTCTGTGATCGAGTGGTTCATCTTCGTGGACGCTGGCAATGTACTAAAGTTGATGAATATTCATCAGATTGGGCTCTATTGACTGCTGGTGTACCACAAGGCGGTGTTTTATCTCCACTACTTTTCTCGATCTTCATCAACGAATTATCTAAAGTAATCACTTCTCCTTACCATCTTTATGCGGATGATTTGCAAATATACAGTCATTTTTCCTACTCTGATGCATCCAGGGCTATTTCAGCCATGAATGATGTACTTTGTGCAGTCTGGGGGTGGGCTGATAGCTTTGGACTCCTAATCAACCCATCAAAATCTCAAGCCATTGTTATCGGTAGTCGCCAGATGAAAAAGAAAGTTAAATTTAGTGATTTGCCACAAGTTTCCTACAACGGCCTACCGATTGCTTTTACAAGCAAAACAAAAAACTTGGGTTTGATCATTGATGAAACTTTATCGTGGACAGCGCAGGTCAATGACGTCAGTAAACGTATGCATTACAATTTTCATTCACTCAAGCGGCTTCAGATTTTTTTACCATTCAAAACTAAAGTTATGCTTGCTCAGTCTCTTTTACTCCCTATTCTTGACTACGCTGATGTTTGCTATTTAGATGCAACTGAGGAGCTATTTAACAAACTAGAACGCCTACAAAACCTGGCTATTCGTTATATTTACGGTTTGCGAAAATATGACCATATTTCCGAATTTCGTACAAGATTGAAGTGGCTCCCTATCCGCCTTCGCAGAAATGTAAATGCACATATTATGCTATCTGTACAAAATCCTAAATAACCCTGAGACTCCCCAATACCTCCGATCCCGGTTTTCACTTAAATCAACTCCTATCCGTTCCCAACGACCTTGTCTAACCAAAACTTTGAATTATCCATCATCCAACACTATCTTCTACTTTCGTTCTTTCACTGTTAATGCTGCACAGTTGTGGAATAAATTACCGCTACAAATACGAGACAGTTGCACTTTAGTTACTTTCAGGAATAGGTTGAGAGAGTACTATCTTACTCACAATAAGTGATATTATATGTATAGTACTTATAAATTTATATGTGTAGTTATTTATATGTATTGATATTATTATTAAAGACTATGTATGTATTTTATATACTTATATATTGTATACTTAATTTCGCATAACTTTTTAAATCCCAGCCAAAATAAAATTACTGCACACACGCTACGGCTAGCTGGAAGAGATCTCTTAAAGAGATAAGCTCACCATTGTACACTATTTTTAATGTAACAAAATCTATGTATAATGTTATGCAATAAAGGATACATAATATATATCAGACGGCCTCAAAAGTGTACCTGGTTTACAATATGTTTGTAAGACGGCTACAGAAGTATATCTTTTAATGCAAGTACTTATATAAATGTGATATGCCACGTCAGGATATTAAAACAGTCAGGAAAGTAATACCCACAGGTAGTACTCTATTCCTGGCTTACACAGTGTATAAGGTGTATATGCGTTAGAACTTACATGATACGAGCACTTATTTCGCTGTTTACAACCTGTACAAAATGCGTATAATAAGTCCTTTCATATAATATTCATATGACGTTTTAGGTCATCAGGATAGTGTACAGAAGGGGATCCAAAGGACCGGTGGGATTTTAATACATAAATAATGACTATCTAATAATACTTGGACTGATACAAACGTTTTCTTTTGGTGGGAGAGGTGAATTGTTCCGTTGTAAAAATAATTAATAATTTACTACCGATAATATTTTGGTGCTATAAGAATTAGCCAAAATTGGCGGACTAACTCATTAAAGAGATGAATAAGTAAGAAATATTATTTCTAGCACAGATACGATAATACACTGGATATATTTTTATACAACATAATGCATTAAGTATCAGTCGCGCGGTGCCACCTCTACTGCTAACACAGAAACACTATAGGAGTTTACCGGCGACGGTCCGGTTACACGCAGATTTCATTGCTTAGACTCGTATTGGTTTAATATACTTGTTACTTACAAAACATTGATTCTTTCGATCTAACATAAAAATACATTTGTGTGTTGTTGTTGGGTTCGATTCCAGGTTAAGGCAAGCGATTTATTAAATCAGTAATTGTATGTACAGTTATTTTAAAAATTAAATAAAATGTTCTTAGACTAAAACATCCTCCTATTTTTAACATTCTGAAGTGCGTAAAAACCTTGCCACCGTTTAGCATAGTCGTATAATGCAACCATCCTCACCGAATTTGTCATTATTACGATAGACTTTTGGTTTCATTTTTTATAACTCGAAGCAGTTCATTGCAGCTTTTTTGTTTTTTAAATATTTAACAGTTAAACCCCGATTTAAGGGTATTATGGCTAAGGTCATTAAGCTCTTTAAAAAAATTACCTACCAGGTAATTTTTATAATCATTGAAATTATAGATACTTACAGCCCTTTTAAGGTAGGATTGACAAACGGAACCCTTCATGTATGAAATTCTAGATGTAGACTAAATATTATACATACATATATACATAACATCACGCCTGTCTCCCATTGGGGTAGGCAGTGACTATAGAACGCCAGGTGCACCGATCCAAACATACCGCTCTCCCTTGGTGATACATTCTTTCGTAGCTCTTTTGTCATTCATTCTTTCTAAATGAATAAATATTATCTTCGCTCGAATACCGACAAATGATGAAAAGATATCTCCAAATGAAACTTCAATGAATCCGTAGCGACAAAAGGAACGATCCAAACTCATCCAAACTATCTAGTGCAACAGATTCAATTAATCAGGTGGCAGTTCTCATAGACAAAGTTCAAATTGATAGAACGAACGTGCGAGAGGTCTCACTTTGCAAAGCCTTGCCTACAATTTCCAACCTGCCTACTTCACCTAATAACTAAAGGTGCCAACAAACTTGATACAGTTGGTACTTTAACTTGGTACACTTCCACATATCGGGGGGCACGGCAGTGCCCCCGCCAAGTCGAGCGCGAAGCAAACACTGCCGTACCATCCTTTACTGAAACCATTTCTCCGCATTTTCACGCCCCTATTTAAGAACCTCTGGATAAGACCAGAACGCAAGAATTTTTGTCATCCAGTAAGCTATAATCACATACTTAAAATCCAAAATTTTAAATCTGTAGGTCATTTAGTTCCGAAGTTAAGCAAAAGCAAAGTTTCGCATTTATGACACTCACTCACTCATGATCATCAGAATAGAACTAGTACTTCCCATAAACTCCGAGAGCTGAAATTTGGTACAGAGTTAGGGTTTAATGGCCACATAAAGGGAAAACTATAAAAACTAGGATAATCGAAGATGTTGAGTACCTGGTGACCCTGATTAGAAAACACAAGAGCCCAACCAAACTATTAGAGATCGACATACCGCCTTTACAAAAAATTTAACGTGGTGGGCCGCTTCATTTAATGTCAAAAATCGAAAGTCTGAAGTATCTGATGAAGAACCCTCAGCTGGTATCAGCTGTATTAGAGATATGGTAATGCCCCCTTCTACTATGAGAAAAAAACTGTGTCAAATAAGAAAATCTAATAAAATAAATCAATACGTTTCTACAAAAAGAAGTGAAATCCCACCAAAACATTCTGTAAAAATCTAGTCAAGTCTCGATGGAGCTGCTTGTTTATCTCTAAAAAGTAATGAAATCTAGACAAAGTCGTGGCAAGTCTAAGGTTCCTTACTGCGATTTCTTTATTATTGTAGTTAATGTTGTGTGAAAAGGGTACAAAACCAGGTGCTCCATGACACCATTGCACCAATCTGTCGCCAGAACCGCTACCCATTAACGATGGAAAAATGCCACTTGGAAAACGTTGATTCAATAACCAGTCAATTGTAGGCTTGATAAAGCTGCGGATTTCAATAATACTTATGTATAGGCGAGCCTGAAACAAACAATATAAAAAAATATTTCCAGTACAGACGGACTTCTAATCATTGATAGAAGTCCGTCTGTACGTCTATTTTATGTTAGATCGGTGGTCGATTTGACGCTCCAAAAAGAAGAGAGCAGAAGTCAGCATTGTCAATGCTGAATGCATGTGTTGCACAATCAACAACAGCTTAAAATGAGACACTAGCGTCCAATTACCAATACCAGTATGGGCTATTATCTCGCTTAATAAGCATAGGTAGTTACAACAGATATAACGTTACGTGTAAACAAAATTGACTTGTACCCACTAACGTATAAAGAATGTTCAACGGCCAAGTCACACAACATTAACTATAATAATAAAGAAATCGCAGTGAGGAACCTTAGACTTGGCACGACTTTGTCTAGATTTCATTGCTTTTTAGAGATAAACAAGCAGCTCCATCGAGACTTGGCTAGTTTTTTACAGAATGTTTTTGGTGGGATAAGTACTTACTACTAATACACTCGAAATAACTAAACGTTCAAATGTGTTTGTACATACAGCCTGCAAATGTATCGTTGTAGATATTGTTAATAAAGAAGTTCGACTTGTATGTAGCGTAACAATAATTAGTAATTTCAACAAATCAAAGAGTGCTAAAAAGAATAATTTGTTACAATTTTAACTAGCCCTATATTAAAAGTCTTTGTCTACCCGTGGGTAGACGTGATAGGCGATAACTTGATTCTTCTTATTGGAAATCATGTTATTGAACGTTATGTACGAATGTTATGCAATTTTTTGTATGGATATTCAAATTCTCATCGACGTCTCTATCGGTTTCGATAAAACAAAGACAAGAATTGTGATATAATTAGGATTGTACTGTACTACTACCATAGTAAAAACAAACAAGTAGGCCAACTCGATCCCCGAGCCATAGTATAATCAAACAAGTAGGCCGACTCGACCCCCGAGCGAAGTATAATAGCCTAAACACGTAGGGATGTCGCTTATAGTTTATACAATCGTCAAAAATGCATAGTCTATCTATATACAAAACAATTTTCCCTTGTAGGTAAATCATCAGGGATCTATAATACAAAGTTTTACTTAATTTTTTGTACATAGACCAGGAGCTGACTATTGTATTGAAGTTATATACTCCTTTAGGCCCGTTATGAAAAAATGATGATTGAAAATTTAAGATACTGTAACACAAAAGTAACAGGTTGAAGCTACCCGCTAAAGCGTTCATTAAGTCACGAAAAATATGCACAAAACTGCAACCAAATAACAATTCCCTGGAGGGTTGTTGTGTTCATGCGAGTGAGTGACGTTACTACCTCACAGAAAACTGCGGCCAAATAACAAATCCCTGGAGGGTTGTTGTGTTCATGCGAGTGAGTGAGGTAGTAGCGTCACTCACTCGCATGAATACAACATACCTCCAGGGATTTGTTATTTAATGATGCCAGAGAAGTATAACTTCTCACGCGCGTACTTAAGTACACGCACCCATTTTTTTTTTACAATAAACTATTTTTTACATTTTCATTTACTACACATCAAAACTTATAATCTTTATATTCGGAAATTTAATATTTTTACAGTAACCTAAAATTATAGGCATTAAAAGTACTTTTTTGTGTAGGAAATATGTGATTTTTTAACAAAATTACACATTTGATACAGAAAAAAAGAACTATTTACTTTTTAGCCATCTTTACGAATTTGTAGTTAAAGTAGGTAGGTAGGTACAAATTATTACGAGCGGGAGCGTAGCGGGGCGGTGCGTGCGTGGACGCTGACGGTATTACTCACGGCGTAGCCACGACTCGCGCACCTTTAGCAGCGATAAATATTGTCAGTGCGAGCGTGCGACGACGCATACGGCATACGTACGGGCGCGCGCACATACAAACCGCGTTCGGTGCGTATGTATGAAGATATCGTACTTGTTTGTTTTTACTATGCTTTAACGGTTTTCATATTTTCATTAATCCATACAAACACACTTATGTTAAAATTATATTTTAATAAAACATCCGTTTAGTAGAGCAGATAGAGTAGTGTATTATCAACAATCATAACCAAATAATAATTTTTAATTAGTTTCGTTAAATAGGTAAAATGAATACCTAAGATGTTGGTCTGTCGTCCCTCCGAAGTTTATAAAGCGATATTATAATTACAGTCGATAAAGGTACATGTAAATATTACAAGAAAAATGAATAACGTGTTTCACTAGCATAGCTTTATCGAAATTATCAAAAATCATTAAAGATATCATATAATTCTACCTACATTGTCTCAAAGTTTGTATCGTGAAAAATGTGAAATAACTAAAGTTAATGATGATTTATAGTTTATACACATATTACTGAAAATATTGCGTATTGTCTCTAACACAGTTCTACAGAAATCTATATTCGTACATATATAACCCTGTTTTGTTTTGTTAGAATAACGTGGTAGAAATGACAATTAACTGAATTATTCTAATGACTAACTTCTACAAGGACTCGCGCAGAGGCGAATCTCGTGTCGCAGAGACGACAGCGCATCCATGGCAACAGCAGCGGCGGGTGTGTATGCATTGCCGACATGTGAATTTGACTTTCGCAAAATAACGCCTAAATTTATTAACTCTAAAAAAACTTTACAAGAATATTGGATAATATTGGATATTATCCAAAATTCTTGCAACCTTTTTTCACAAACAACTTCATTGACATCTCCGTCGGCACATTTATATCAGTTCCCTTTTCAGTGGGTTTCAGCAACAGCAACGAGTGCATTATTGACGATGAGTGGAGATGGTATACGATATGCTGTAGAATAAGAAAGTTGCGGTGTTATTCTGTTCAACTTCAGTAACGCATTCAATTCTGTCGATTATGACATTCTTCTGAGAATTTATCGCTATTCGAACTTGTTTCCTTCTGTGATTGAGTGTTTCAATTATTATCTTCGTAGGCGACGACAATGCATTCATCTGTTTGAACTTTACTGATTGCTGGTGTTGTACAAAATGGTGTTTTGTCATCATTACTTTTCTCGATCTTCGTCAATGAAATATCCAAAGTTTATCATAATTTTTTGGTATTATCTATACGCCAGTGATCTACAAATTTCGTATTGCGCATTGCGCAAACGTCACCGTTTAGGAAACCGAACCAGTTCTTTTCTACTGCATGCCGTAAGTCGCCTAGAGCAAAGAAACCGGCAAGAAAAACAAACCTGGACTTTCGCCATCACTCGTCGTAACGTAGGTATCTTTAGCGCTGTTTTGAACGATTACATAGAAGAGAATATTTTACACCTAATAGTAAGGAGTTCCACAGTTTAGCAACAATAATTTTGAACGGTTTGGCATTACGTGTGATTGTTATAGTAAAAGTATGTTGCAGAAGAGTGAACGATTCTCAACAAGATCGCAGACGGTCTTCTGCATGACGAATATAAAAGATCTCTCTCAAATATAAGTCGGGCTTAGATAAGACAGATTGGGCAGGATATTGTACCGCACATCTCAATACGTGATTTAAAAAAAAGAGTGTGCTTTAGACCACACGACTGAACTAAAACTTCTTTAGCTCCATCTATAGGCCTGCACTGTAAATTAGCTTAGATATACGAAACGTAACTGGCTATGAGAGAAAGAGAGAAAGAAAAGGTGTGCTCCCACCTCTCTCTCTTGCCCCTACAGTAATATACGAAACATAACTCTCTCTCTCTCTCTCTTTCTATCTTTACTAACGTATAATCTCCCTCTCAACTTCCGTTCGCCTCGCCCGACCACACTTATTGTAACGCTCTCGTCACGCATCCAAGCGTGCGTAAAGAAGTTTTACTTCAAAAATCTAAATTAATCTCCGAAAACCAAAAACGTTTTTGCTAACGTTATTTCATTTAAGTTCATTAAAAATGGATTGTGTGCCGTGGAAGATTTACTTAAGGCGTTAAGCTTCCCATTTTATTTTCACTACTGATGTAACAAATAAACGCACAGCCTGCCTAATAGTACGCAGTTGGATGTTATCTCTCTGGACACTTGGAAAACCAGAGATAAAGTAGTCAGAGAATCTCCACGGCGTAATCTGTTTCGAACACTACAATCGAGCAGTTTTCTCCTGAATGGCACAGTATGCTGCCATTGTGGTTCCATGATGTTAGGATAAATTCTATGACAATAGCAAATTTCAGCTCTACGACAGTGTTCACCCCGGAAGAAGTGAAATCGTGGATTTGCTCTTGAAAGTCGACAATTACGATATAGCAATGTTCTTTAACCGACAACATTTTATATCAAAGAATATTTTTATTTTATTTATTTATATCAAAGAGTGGGGTCTAACAGACAAGCTAAAATTCAATGCTTGACTAAAAAATTCAAGGTGGCAACTGTTCGGCTTATTACTAATTAGTCAATTGTGATTTCTAATTTTAAATTTCGTTAATTCTAATCGGTGATATTCCCTTAGCATCATTTGAAAAAGATAAGAAATTATTTTAGCTTTGTCTTAATAACAAACCCTTGAAAATTGCATGACCAATGCCCTTGTATAATGAAAGTGTACTTAGTCAACTGTTATGGAACGCGGCCAAACTTTTCGGCACAACTATTTCTGTGTATAGCTTCTAATTACTAATTGAATCCTAAATGTTCCATAGTAGTATCTATTTTAAAACGCTAGATAGGTATATTGATGTTTTTCCGTTCGTTCCCTTCAATTTCTATAATATTTTTGCTCTCTCTTCATTTAGGTGCGAGATGTGTGAACAAAGAAGAAGCAAAAGTAGATTGTCAATAAATCTATTTTTCTTTGACTTTGGTTATTTTTAATTTCCATCAATACTTCTAATTTGGACGTTTCCTCAATGTTTGGTTCCTTCAACTTGTATCACATTTACATGCAAAATCGCAGGTTTCATGGCACCACACTGACTACTTGGCGACCCGTTAAATATTATGCCACCACCTTTCAAAAAAGTAAAGAATCTTTATTTGTACTATAAAAGCCCTTCAATGCACTTATTTCTATTTTTGGTATTTTAAGCAAGTTTTAGGTGAAGATTTTGTGTTTTAAAACTTGTATTTGTTTTTCTAATACGCTAATAATTAAATCTATGGGTATGGGTAGTTTTGTGTGCCTGTGACCTCGCTCAGTTTCGCTGCTGGTTCTAATATATACACTGTTCATAACCTCATACTTGCTTGTTCACATTAACTCTTACGCATCCCACTGCAGGGATACGGGTCATCCTTCAACCGAAGGGGTTTAGAGCATACTCCACCACGCTGCTCAAATGCAGATTGACGGTGGCCAGTGCTTTCAAGCCGCCCGAGGACCACTGACTTAACTTAACGACTGTAATATATCGACAACAGCCGGGACCGACGGCTTAACGTGCTCTCCACGGAGAAACTCAAGATAGATAAAACCATCCATAGACAGGACGCGGTCGAAGTTGCTTAACCTGCAATATTGTTCGGTTAGAATGCCACGCGCAACAACGCCATCGAGCTCTCTTGCTTGTTATTATGCATATATATATATATATATATATATATATATATATATATATATATATATATATATATGTATATGTATATGTATATGTAAATATATAGTTGTGTGTATTGTACTCGTATATTACAATATATATACAATACGTATCAATGCATAAATGTAGGTATACCATAACATTTTGAAAAAAAAAATCATTTCATGAACTAGGGAATTATAGACCCATATCTATTTTGCCAGTATTGAGTAAAATATTCGAAAAGATAATGCTTGATCAATAACAACTCTATTTTAAGACCAATGAAATTTTTCATAGTGCACAATACGGATTTACAGCAAGTAAATCCACTACAGATGCGGGGGTGGCATTGGTCAAGCATGTTCTTAGCGCATGGGAGAGATCCCAGGATGCTATTGGGGTATTCTGTGATCTCTCCAAAGCTTTTGATTGTGTCGACCATCGGACATTATTGCTCAAGCTGTGCCATTATGGAGTTAGAGCCCATGATTTGATCGCAACTTACTTATACAATAGAATACAAACTGTTGACATAAATGGGGTCAAATCTGAAGGCAGTAATGTTAATATTGGGGTGCCCCAGGGCTCTATATTGGGACCCTTTTTATTTTTAGTATATATAAATGATCTGCCCTACATGGTGCAGAAAACGGCGGATATACTACTGTTTGCCGATGACACTTCTTTAATTTTTAATGTTGCTCGCCGGTGCGAAAATATTGACAAGGTAAATAGTGTTCGATCTGCTATTCTAAATTGGTTCACATGCAATAATCTTTTATTAAATTCAACTAAAACCAAATGTATAAAATTTAGTCTTCCAAATGTGGCGTCTTCCAATACACAAGTTTTCATTGACAATAATATACTAGAATTTATTAATGATACTGTATTTCTTGGAATTACGATAGACGCAAAATTGCAGTGGGGCCCCCACATAAATAAACTGGCCAGTAAGCTCAGCTCTGCCGCATATGCCGTTAGGAGAATTAGACAATTGACGGATGTGGCTACCGCTCGCTTAGTCTATTTCAGCTAATTTCAAAGCATACGGTATACTGTTGTGGGGAAGAGCGACTGATATTGAAACTATTTTCATATTACAAAAGAGAGTCATCCGCTCTGTTTACAACATGGGCTCCAGGGAATCACTTAGAGAACTATTTAAAGAAATAAATATCCTCACGGTTACCTCTCAATATATTTATGAGAACATAATGTATGCTCGTAAAAATATAAATTCGTTTTTAAAATGTATTGAAAATCTTAGCAGCAGGAATAGATTGCGTATGCCAGTACATCTGCTTGCTAAGACTAATAGATTTTTTGTGGTAAATTGCATTCGATTCTATAATAAATTACCTGAAACAGTTCTGTCCTTGCCTGACAATATATTCAAAACACACATCAAAAATACTCTATGTAAGATGGGTTATTATAGAATCGATGAATATCTAACTGACAGAGATGTATGGAAATGATTCAGCACCTGAATTAATATAACTTTAATTGTACCACTTGATATCACTATATGTACACTCATTATATTTATTGTAATATGTATAAGATGATTTGGAAAAAAAAGACCTATATTGGCAAGTTTCTTTTGGCATTTCTTCTTCGCCAATGGTCATTTGAAATGCCGGTAGATTAAAAAAGAGAAAAACTAAAAAAAAATGATAAGATATAATATTGTAAATGTAAGACGTGTCTAAGTGCCCGTGAGGGTCTAAAGGCAAATAAAGAATTTTTATCTTATCTTTTATCTTTATGCGCGCATTTTTATTGTTATTTTCTTGCACTACAACATACTCTTTTTCTTATGACATTTCAACTAGCTGCCAAGTACCTATAAGCTTCCCACTCGTGACTTTCACCAACAACAATAATTATCATATTACTATCCTCTGAAAACAAGATCACGACAAATAAAATCCTTGGCAAATACGGAGATTTTTCCAATGACGTCTTTGGATTACTCATAACAAGGAAAAAGATCCTATTTGGAGCTTTTTACGAGTACGTTGCATAGTGACTGTCAGACGGGTTGAACTAATTTAAGATTCTTTACAACATATCTGTTACAATATAGCTACAACTTGGTGAATAAAAAAATAAAAAAATAAACTGACATCCTTGAAGTCAAAGGAAAAACAAGGATGTGAAGTCGACTTACTTGTTATTTGAAATATGTATTTCATAACTTTTTAATTTACTTATCATCATATCTTCACCAAAGGTGTCATTCGTTATCAAATCAGAAGGCCTATCGCCTAACAATTAAACGATTCAGATTTCATTTAATCTATATACCGAAGTTAGATTTTCGTCTATATAATTATAGACGAAAATATAACTTCGGTTTAGATTAATGGTAATCGTGTTCGGCTAAGTGGGCAGGGACCCCTAAAACTGTTGTTTTTAAGAAGTAATTAAAAAACAATTTGAATTGTCTTCACATTACGAGATAGGCCATCAGATCTATAGCATATTATTGAGTTAATATCGGAACTAAGTATTTTGACGACCTCAGTGCGGGTGTGCAAGTTTGACGCCAAGGCTCGTGGGGTCCCACACAGGACAAACAATTGAGTGCATCTATATATGTTTATATTGATCTGGGGGTTTTAGACAGGTAGGGCACATCAAAAGAAGTACCTCAACTCACAGAAATTCGCAGTTAAATAACAACTACCAGGTTGTTGCGTTCTTGCTAGTGAGTGTTAGTAGCAGCGGCATCGCGCGAGCTTTACTTATTGTCTTGCAAGCGTTCCTAGACTAACGACTTTACATCCGATGGACCGTACGCTTATATGTCTCCCGACGTTGTATAGAAAAATATATATTCGATTGCATTGAAAAACAATCAGAAAAGTTTATATTCGGTTTGCTGGATTTAATTACAGGTAAGGAAGAAAATTATATAGGCAAGTTCTTTTCTCTTGTTCCAAATCTTAAAACACTTCAATATTTAATAGAGCTGCAAATTGAGAATACGATAATATAGTAACATGGTGGAGGATCAGATACGGAATGAAGTCATGTCACTTAATGTATGGCGTCACTAATTCACTACCTATAGACATAAGTGTATTAAAGTGCTCAGGAAGCACCCGCTCATCGCCTGTGTATGTGTGACGATTTTACTCATAAAATATAGACCAAACACTACATTTTCACTGTTACCGCAAGAGAAGCGAACATTGCTTCATGAGATAAAAGCACTGTAAGCCCTTTGAGTTCGTACTTACTTTACTTCTCTACATGAATACTTTAACCAATAGAATTTTGTTCTTCAGAAATAGTTTTAGTTCATCGTATATGTACATCTTCTTAGCGTTAGGATTGGCGGGGTCTGCTTCCTAAGCCTAAGGATTTGCGAAGATACTGATTTTTACATGAAGCGATTGCCGTCTGACCTCCGCCACCCAGAGGGAAAACCAAATCATTCTTAGGTAAGGACACACATCATTCGAAATACAATTTCTTGGACGTGCGGGTTTTCTCATGATGTTTTCCTTCACCGCTGAGTAAGTGATGATAACCAATATGTAAAAATCCGAAAACGCGAATATAGTGGTACATGCCAGGATTAGAACCGGAGACCTGTTGGTCACAAGGTCGGTTCTTATTCACTAGGCTCCTCGTAAAGGTACTTATTCCTTCAAATATATTATATACACACAAATATAATATGTAAGTAGGTACACGACTTTCTTAAAGTGGGCGATGAGGCCCCCTTTTGGTTTTTGGCCTCCTGCTAGAGACGTTTAGAAGGTAGGCGGTAAGGTTGTTGTGTTGGTTAACCGATGACCGATTAAAACAAGAAGGAAATATGTGTTTTGCGGTACTTTGACACCAACGTCCGTGGGTTCGCTTCCCACACATGATAAACATATGTGTGCATGAATATGTCTGTTTGTCATGGCATGAGTAATTTAAGAGAGGTAGTGCGCATCAAAGCTGCGCGTCTGGGAAAGTACCTCCACATCATGGAAAACCACAGTCAAATAACAACTCCCTGAAGGGTTCTTATCCTCCAGCGTGTGAGTGAGGACACCAATAAGCTCCTAAGGAGCTGTGTTAGCTAGCAGCAGAAGTGGCATCGCGCGAGTGAAACTTGCTCGTAATGTTACTACGGTAACCGGTTTACATGAGATGGGCCGTATGCTTGTATGTCTAACAACATTGTATAAAAAAAATATTATCGAGATCGAAAAAGTAGGTAAATTGGTGGACAAGTAGAATTTTAAGTTTGAGTCGGAATGAGGACTTCAACTCTATGAATCAGAAAATGGTGATATCCGCTTGAATAGCATGGTAAGTGAACCGAGAAAGCGGCTCCTACATTTTACCAGAGGGAGACTTTGTACAAAAGTCGTCTGCGAAAATGACAGAGGTATCCACCTCTGTCATTTCTACCGCCAAGCAGCTATATTTATATGGCTGTGTTTCGGTTTGAAGGGTGAGATATGGTAGAGAAATTACTGGGTACTGTGACGAAACAACCTTAGGTCACAATATTGACAACGCACGAGTAACATCCCCGTGGTGTTGCGAGCGTCAATAGGCTGCGGTGACCGCTTACCATCGAATGCGGGCCGCATGCATGTTTGCCAATCTAGTTGTATAAAAGAAATCCTTCCACTTTCGCATTGTGATATCTGTTAATTATTCAATATGGATTTGAAAAATATGTTATAAGGTGGTTAGTAGATGGTACTGCCTACCTGATAGTAAGCATTTACCGTAGTCTATGCACACTTACAACATTAGGGGCATCTCTAGTGCGTTCCTTATCTTGTAAATCACTCTTCATAACTATTCTAAAGAATCTTGTACTGTCCACAACCTATGCGTTCTTCTAGCACCGTGACGACCACATTGGTTTAATATATTTGAGGATGGATTCCCCATAGATGGCAAGCGGCGTGATTGCAGGAGGAAGAAGGATGTGGGCACCATATGAAACAACTCCTTTGACTAAGTCAAACTTTACTAAAACCTAAAGATTCAATACCATGTGTAAACTTGGGCTCCACTGTAATTTTCACAGCTTGTCTCTAAACCGAATCACAAGTGAGGTACTCCCGCCTAAAGGTGAGAACATATTCCATGTGTGATCGCACATGAGATTTACATAAAAATATGCACGGTTTCTTAGACACCAGGAACCCAGGTGACTTTTAAAGTGTAGTTCGCTGGGGATGTCGACTCCTATCAGTGGTTTGCTATCAATAATTTGATATTTCCTAGCTCATTAAAAATAATAATTTCATAAAACTCCTGTATTTAGGAGTAGGTGTGGGCGTAGATAAGACAACAACAGATACGATGGTATTTAATTCATTCTTGTAGAAATAGCGACTAAATCTTGAGTGGGAGCGATATAGATAATTTTACTCCCACCCAAAATTTATTGTGCGTAACTGCTAAATATCTGACTAACCTTACTATCTTAAGGTACCAACACGAAAAAAAAGCCGTCTAGTTCGAGTCCGACTCGCGCTCCGAGGGGTCCGTAAAACAATATTTTCACAAATTATTGTCGCAAAAATAGTTCTTTTTTTGTGATGGAACTACAAATTTATGGTTTTCGGGTTTTTTCGTTTACTTGTGCTACATGACATTGCTTCTTACCAAATTACATAATTCTCTGTCAACGGGGAGTGCACTATAGGTTTTGATTCTTGCGAGTGTCAAAATATGCGCTTAAACGAGGCATAGCCGTATTACGTTAACTTAGAAGTTTGATTTTTTTCACTGTTCGAAGGGATTACAGACAGTATTTGATATTAATTTAGCTTGATAACTCCACCCGTTCCTGAGAAAAAGGTCTTGACAGACAGACAGACGGACAACAATCATGATGATCCTGTAAGTAGAGATTCTCAAATTTGTTTCATCTACCGCCCACTTACCACTTATAAATCAAATATTTTTAAGCCCATCCGATTTTTTTACATTTCTAAAACTATAAAACAACAATGACATTCATTGCTTTAATTAATTTAATTATAATGTGCTATATTTGTCTGGTCTGGAGTTTAAACTTACATTCTAAACGGGACTTTTTACCAATGAAAGCAATTAAAACGCAACTTTATATTTGATATGTAATACTTATTACTTATCAACGATGGCGGATGACGGCACTGCGATGGATTTGTCACTCATAGCATGTTATTCTTACGATTAACGTCTTCAACGCCTGATGATGCCTCGTGGAGAGGCGAAACACGTGTCGCAGCGACGACCAGGCCAGTCGTGGCAGCGACGGTGGTGGTGAGGGCATGCGGATTCTGTTCCAGATAGCGGACGACCGCAGCAGCCGAGGCAGAGACTACCGGAGCAGCCATGGCAGCGTCGGCATGTTGCACGTACTAACAGTAGTGGGTGGATGCCGGCCGGCGCTAGGCCGCATGAACTAATTGGTGGCGGAAGCACACAAAGCAGGTTAGATCACATTACATGTAAATTTGAATTTCGCAAAATAACGCCTGAATCTATTAACAACTTTGTAATATTAAGAATATCTTTTATTCAAATTAAAAGAAACAATATACTCGTAGATTGGAAAACAATTTTAATTTTAAAACTAAACTAATGAAAAGGATGAATTTGGTGATTTTTAGCAAGTTTGTTGATATCAGGTTCGATTTTACTCAAAAACAGGCGTAAGTCGCCGCGTTCGGTAACATGCAAACGATTTCTCTTTTTAGTAAGCAGCGTTACTATAGCGCTAAATCCACGTTTACACAAATATGACGATGGGAATGCTATCAAAAATCATTGCACAATTGCGGGATTGGCTTTAGTAGCCAAAATTCTTGGTAGTCATTTTTGAATTTGATTCTTATTTCCTCGTTCGTTGTTAGTTCTATAAGTTCTTCTTCCAGCTAGGGTAAAATTGCTGTGTTAACATTTGAAAAATGATCCTACACCCAGTCTGGTATTTCCAATTGAAAATGTTCTGGAATCTTTCTATGAAATCACTGTGGAGGTTTTCCAAACGTTGGCAGTAAAAAGCAAGCCGTCGTTGTTGCAGGATACTGATAAATTGGAAAAATTGTGGAGCTCACATCTGCCGATATTCTTCCTGTGTAAGAGCCGCTTGGCTTCGAAAGCAGCAGCGACATTTTTTTTTTATTTAGGTTGAGACATCTCCTTGAATTTTTGTGAACTCCTTGAATTCATATCATTAGGCAATTTATAAAGGTATGTCAGGTACGCGATATCATTCTTTGATGTGATGAGGTTGTCGCGCAATTCTGTGTTTTTGTTTTCCAAGAACTCTATAACAGAGTCAATCAGATTGTAAAATCGAGTCAGACAATTTCCTTTTGATAGTCAACTTCTGTGTGAAAGATCAATCGGTTGAAATCTTCATCATTAGCAACACAAAGCTGATTAAATAATCTGTCATATAAATACTTCTTTCGGATTTTATTGACTATTTTGATGACATGTTTCAGTGTAGTGATGGGACTCGAGTGATTTTTTTTCACTCGAGTCACTCGGTACTGGTAACTTTCTCACTCGAATGCCACTCGAGTGAAGATAAAACTCGAGTGATTTTTATTGACTCGAGTCACTCGGAATATAAAACTCGAGTGACCAAAATTTTAAAACGATTTTTTTTTACATAGTAAATGTGTATTCATTTTCGCATTAATGTAAAAGCTACTCAAAAAAATCTAAACAAAATAGAATTTTCCTTCAAACTAAACCTGTCATATATAATCAAGAAATCTCTTATATCAACTATCAGTCAAATTGAAATATTATAATTTAATAACGGTTTTTGTTCTAAACAAAAAACCGTTATTAAATTATAATATTTAAATTTTTGTCAAAAAATGACCACGCAATTGCTTTTTTTATACGTTTACTCATTTTCACCACTTACTAATAACACACAGTCATAATTAACCAAAACATTAAACAGTAACAACTCACACAAACAGATTTCTACGTAATTAGAGAACCTACAGCGGGTAAACTTGTCACAACTTGAATTTCTCACTCGGCTCGGTATAAACCACTCGAGTGGTACGAGTCACTCGAAACTCGAGTTGTCAAAAATTTAACTCGAGTGCGAGTGATATAAAAACTACTCGAGTCACTCGAGTGAAAAGCAACTCGAATCCCATCACTATTTCAGTGATTGAAACACAGTCGTTCACTTAAATTTCTAGCAACCAAATGTTGCCTATAAATGGCGCAATGTACAGCGAGCACATTTGTAATTTTGTTTTTTAAGTACGCTATGAAGCCTTTTTGACATCCTGTCAAAGCCGGGGCGCCATCTGTAGTAGCTGATATAATATTCTTCAAGGGAATTCCTTTTTCATCACAAAACTTTCCAGTGTATTAAATATGGTTTCTCTTTTTGTGTCTAAATTTCTATCAAATAATAGTTCTTGACATATTTTTTCATCTTTAATAAATCTCACGTCACAATATTTCATTAGTTGGTAAAGTGGACTCATCCAACTGAATTGAAAATTCACTAGTCTTCAGATGATTGCACAATACCTCTTCGGTTTGTTTTCAGCCATTTCGTCAATTTGCCTTTGCACAGCACTATTGCTCAAAGGAATTTTTCGGATAATATCTGCCGTCGGATTATGGAGCACAGTAATTATAACTTCTTATATTGCCGGGAAAATTTACATTTCTCCGATAGTGTTTACCTGTTTGAGCAATTAAGAGGGTGCACAAAGCTAAGTGGCGCCCTCATTTTGTTTTTATTAATAACGCTGTATTTAAGACCAATTCCAAAAAAAAACGCTCTATAGGGCACTGAAGAACCATATTTATGTTTCTTGAGACATATTCTGTTTTTATTATTTATGTAGAATTAGTCATACTTTTGATTATTGCTATAAGTGGCCACAATAAGCAATAATTAAAATTTTGTTTACTTGTCATAGATAATAATACAAGATATATTTCAAAAAAACGTTAATATGGTTCTTCAGTGCCCTATAAAGCGTTTGTTTTGGAATTGGTCTTAAATTCAGCGTTATTAATAAAAACAAAATGAGGGCGCCACTTAGCTTTGTGCACCCTCTTAACAAAGATAATTTATATGAAGCTCAAAGTCCGTCATCGACTTGCTTAACTACCGCCGAAAAAAGTCATTTACGTATGAGATAATATACGAGTATTATGTAATATTCAGATAATCTTTTCGGAATACACCTATGTACATATAAACCTAACAAATTTGTCTTCCTTAAGCTTTATTAAACCTGGTCAAATTATGTATTGAATTGTCCTATACTTAAATATTTATTATCTTCGCGGCTAGTGATTAAATTATGATAATAAAATATTTATTTCTAGTTCACGATAAATAATGAAGCTAAATTTCCAAATTTATTGCAGAAAAGAACCTTTCAGTTAAAAATTCAGTATATTTTCTCGTACACAGGTGTTCTTTTTTGGAACTCTGCCACAATTTGACTGCGGTATTGCACCTCGTTAATTGTATTCCGGCACTGTTACATTTTTGCGAATCACTTATCTTATATTTTGTTACTTGGGTTTAATTATACTTAATTAAGAGTTGTATTATGCTTAATTAAGATATATAGTATCAAGTAAAAATATGTATTTCTTTTATTATATTATCTACCTACCTACATGTGTACTATGTACTCGTATGTATGTACAGTGTATATCTAATCGAAGAGGAAATTATTAATTTATTCCAAGATATTTAGCATATTTATTCACGTTATTTAGATTTATTTTAAGTCATTCTTTATTAGATTTAGAAGGTATTATTTAGGTTTTATTGTGTATTTATTTAATTTTAGTTTAGTTTTATTAGTTTTAGTATATTTGAATTGAAATTACGCTAAAACGATATTAAAGAAAAAAGATAAGAATAGCATTTTCTTACATTCTTCACCAATAAATGGTGTATTAGGATCAACTAACATCCCTCTGCACTTCGCAAAAAGCCACAGTTTTCCTTTGGCTGTCCCTAAGTAAAAATAGTAGGTAATTATATTAAATTAAAATAAGATTATGTTGACCAAACTTATTAATGGTGACTACGCCGGGTGACAAAAAAAAAGTGTACGGCCCGCTAGATGTCAAACGACAGTGTAACCCATGAACGCCTACAATTCGGGAAGAGTCGCTTGCACGCTGCCAACTCAGCAAATCCTCAGGGGGTAACTTGATCACTCGAAAGACACGAACTTATGGAACCAGACTTATGGAAGAATGCTATAGTTAGTAGTGAATACCATTTGTATGCAGACGACTTGCAGATTTATCAGAGTTTTGGGGCTGGAGACACATACTCCGCAGTTGAAAGAATCAATGAAGATTTGAAACGGGTGGCAGAATGGTCGGATGCAAATGGTCTAGTTCTGAATCCAAATAAAACAAAGTTTCTCGTTTTGGGCACAAGGGCTCAAATATCTGACGCCAATGCCCATACCCCAATTTTAAAATTAATAGACACTCATATTGAGCAGGTAAAAGAAACATTATGTACAGTAACCTTCAGTGTCAAAAACATGTTCTTGGAGTTGTCAAAAATTGCTATTATAGGTTAAAAGTCCTGTACCAAATACGAGATTACTTAAATGTGGAATCACGAGTTTACTTATGTGAAACACTTATATTGTTGAAACTTAATTATCCCGATGTAGTGATCGGAAACTGTCTATTAGCTCGCACTAAAAAACTGATACAACGAATACAGAATTCATGTGCTAGATATTGTTTCCCCATTCCTCGTAGAGCACAAATAACTCCTTATTTAAACAGGAGCGATTCTCGGCGTGCACTTCACTTTGCGGTACTTTTGTTCAGCAGAATTAAAAGCAAAGGTCCATGTTATTTGTACAATAAATTAAACTTTACCACTCGTGCAAGAGTACCGGATCGTCTTATGTGCCCTAGACATAAGTCTGCTGCTTTCCGTGGCAGTTTCAGATATGCTGCATCTAGATGTTGGAACAACATTCCTCCGCCCATTAGAAATTCGAGCTCCAGCTCTTTTAAGTATAAACTCAAGGAGCGTATTCTAAGTATTCAAAAAACACAGTCATTGCAGCATCATAAGCATTTATTGTATGAATAAGTGTGCTTGCTTTTCCTTTTTGTTTTTATATTAGGTACATAATCTTATGTTAATTACAATAATATCCCGCTCAATTTAAATTCAAATTTATGTTATGTACGTGTTAGCAGCTAAATATGACAAAAATATAATAATACGAGTATATTGTAAAATGTAAGTCATCTAATTTATCCAATTTTTATTTTTGAAATTATTTTCTAAATAGTTTACTGGTATCCGCGGAAGACCAGCGTTGTGGTCCACACCACGGGCCACGACATATGCTGAGCGGAGGCCGTTTTGGTGCATTGATGTATAATTAGTTGTAATTTAACAAGCATGTGAAATGTAACCAAATAAACAAATTTTTTTTAACTTCTAAAATGTTGTCCTATCACTTCAGTCCTCTGCAAGGTAAAAGTACACTACACATTATCTCCGCTGTATCTTCTGTATAGCCAGGGTAACAACAGTATATTTCGATATGACAACTCCGTGATTGTCAGTTCACCTAAAAACTTTGATTCCGTTATTATTCAGAACATTACGACTTCATCTATCTATAACTTCACACCAAATCCCTTGCGTGTTAGGCAGCGAGGACCGAGCGCCACATGACTCGATTCTTACACACCTCTTCTCATGCACGCTCGCCGGTTTCTAAGGCTCCTAACATCACCTTGTGATGAAACACGATCAATTTGGTCATGGTAGGTAAGTCTTGACCTTTCTCGGCTCCTACATCCTTCTACTTTCGCATTGTATATCTGTTTCGTAATTATTTCTTCCTGTGTTATTTCTGCATGTCCGATGTCAACGGATCATCCTCATCTTATTTTAACACCGACATTCTCTTTTTTTAGGGTTCCGTACCCAAAGGGTAAAACGGAACCCTATTACTGAGGCTCCGCTGTCCGTCCGTCCGTCCGTCCGTCCGTCTGTCACCAGGCTGTATCTCATGAACCGTGATAGTTAGACAGTTGAAATTTTCACAGATGATGTATTTCTGTTGCCGCTATAACAACAAATACTAAAAAATAGAATAAAATAAATATTTAAGGGGGCTCCCATACAACAAACGTGATTTTTTTGCCGTTTTTATAGATAATGGTACGGAACCCTTCGTGCGCGAGTCCGACTCGCACTTGGCCGATTTTTTTATACTACGGCGAGAGGCATACAAGCATACGGCCCACCTGATATAAAGCGGGTACCGTAGCCTATAAACGCTTGCGACATATTAAGTATCATTCGCGCGATACCTCCTCTGCTGCTTACACAGCAACTCCTTAGGAGTTTACTGGTGACCTCACTCACACGCAGGAACACAACAACCCTCTAGGGAGTTGTTATTTGGCTGCGGTTTTCTGTGAGGTGGAGGTACTTCCCCAGACGGACTGCTTTAATGCACCCTACCGCTCTTAAAACATCCGGACCAAGACAAACAGACATGTTCATGCACACAAATGTTTGCCTTGTGTGGGAATCGAACCCACGAGCGTTGGTGTCAAAGTCTTCTGCAGATGCACTGCTCTCACTCATATCTATTGCAGCTACATGTGATAGAAAAGCGGGTTCTACTAATACTGGTATTGTTGTACTTAAAAGGAGATCCCAGACACTTATGTATTAATTAAAATGACTGATTGAATAAATATTTTCGTATTTGTATTCAATTCATTAACATTTTTACCAACTGATGAAAAATAAATACAAAAATTGATACGAGCGTTGATTATACATACATAATACATATACATGTATACATAAGAGTGGAGACAGAGATCGAGTCAAGAACTACAGACCGCTGCTATAGACCTATGTCAATATTGTCAACTACGAGTATTGCCAAAATATGAGAGGGCCTAATGGATGACAGGTTGTCTATTTTTTTAGAAATTGTAACCATAATCTAATCTACGTCTCTGTGATCATGTGTGCCATGCACTTCATTTATTAAGCAGTTATCAGAAGAGACTCTTGAAGAAATATTGACATATACTCTTTGAATCTTTTGTCTTTTCTACAACGACGGCATCGGCTATCTACTACAGCTATCAAAGTGCTTGTATAACGTATTTATATTATACTTTAATGTAATACCAATATCGTTTAAATCGGGGAGGGGAGCCGAGTGCCGCATAGGCACGTGGAATGTGAGAGGTGGATTGAATGATAAAACGAACGAACTGATAGACGTAATGAATGATAGACGTTTGGATGCTTTGTGTGTGACAGAGACTAAGCGCAAGGGGAGCGACACCGATAATCTGCCCGGTGGGATGATGGCCCTATGGTCTGGAGTAGACCGGGACGATCATGCCAGTGCTGGTGTAGGTGTCGTACTCTCCTCTCGTCCTCTCGCTTAGCCACTGGTGTAAGAGATTACTGTTTGGTAGAGCCTACACTTCTCTAGGTTCATATTAAACTGGGCATCACGCGAGTATTTCTGGTTGCAGCATACGCTCCCGTAAGCTCAGCGTGTGCTCAAGAACTGGAGAAGTTTTGGGAGTCTGTGAAGGATGTTCTGGACTTAGCTGAAGGGAATAAAAGAGTGATTATGTGTGGAGATTTGAATGGATGGGTTGGGAACAAGCGATGCGCCTATGAAGCTGTTCTTGGTCCGTATGGAGATAAGAGAGTGAACGAAGCAGGTAAGTCAATACTAGATTTATGTATGGAACGAAACCTCCTCGTGTCGAATACTTTATTTCATCATAAGGATATTCACACGTATACATGGAGAAGGAATGACCAAAAAAGTGTGATTGATTTGATTTTAATAGATAGACGTCTCCGAAATGTTATAATGGATACAAGAGCCTTTAGAGGCCCCACTCTTGAGACGGACCACTACCTGGTGGTAAGCCGGTTTGTGGACCTTTTTAGGAAGTGGAGGCAGTGGCGAGTGCGTATCCCTTTCAGAGATCATGAAAGGATAAGAAGCGAAAAGTTACAAGATGAAAGTGTAAGGAGAACGTATGTGCATCTGGTAAGTGAGAGACTTGCAAATGCAAGCCTCTCCAACTCAGATGTGGATGATTGTTGGAAAGTTTTGAAAGTTTTGAAAGAAAGTATGGTGGATAGTGCAAAAGACGCTTGTGGATGCGCAAAGAGACGTAAAACAGCGAAAGGAGATGCCTGGTGGGATGCGGAGGTTGAAGCCTCCGTAGCAAGAAAGAGGAAGGCGTGGCTGGATTACATATCATCTTTGCCCTTAAATGAAAATATGAGAGAAAAGAAGAAAGTAATGTACCGTCTATGCAAGAATGAAACCAAGGCTTTAGTAAAAGAGAAGCGTGAAAAACAAATTATGATTGAGGAAGAGAGGCTGACGAAAAACTTCGAGGCAAATACCAAACTCTTTTGGAGAGAGGTAAAGAAGTCTCGGAGTGGTTCGTGGGCATACAGAATGGATAAGATAAAGTCTAAAGCTGGTGTCATTCTTGCGAACACTCAGGAAGTGTTAGAACGGTGGAGTGAATATTTTGAGGAAATGTATGATTATGCCTCAGACGCTGACAATGAGAGCGAGTCGGATGCATACTCCACGTTGACTGCGTCCGACGAAGGCATAACTATGGATGAGATTGAATGTTTGATACGAAGCTTGAAAAATGGAAAATCATGAGGAATTGATCTGATCACAGCTGAGATGTTCAAACTAACATCCGGGACGCCTTCTGGTACTTATGCAACCTATGCTGGAGAACTGGAAGGGTCCCAATGGGCTGGAGACACGTAGTCGTCCTGCCCTTGTATAAAGGCAAGGGGTCACGCATGGACTGCGCCAGCTATAGAGGCATCAGTTTGATCAGCTTAGCAGCAAAAGTATATGGAAAGGTGATTGAAAGGAGAATGAGGGTGAAATCCGATGAAATACTGTGGGACGCACAAGGAGGTTTCCGAAATGGAAGGGGGATGAACGGATCAAGTTTTCTTGCTCCGCAATATTGTGGAGAAGCATCTGGCCATAGACCAGAAGGTTTTCGGAGATTTTGTGGATCTTGAGAAAGCATTTGATAGGGTTGTGCGAAAGGAACTGTGGGACATATTGCCGAGATATGGGATTGACGGTTCACTGCTCCGTGCTGTGCAGTCCACTTACAAAGATTGCTCAGCATGTGTGTTAGACACTCTGGTTTGATGTCAAAATTGGTGTCAAACAGGGTTGCATGCTATCTGCTAGGCTGTTTATCCTGTATCTCGATAGTTGTCTGCAGAGAATAAGGTCAATGAATGTGGGATTGCGCATGGGTGACCTAGTGGTGAACTGTCTGCTGTATGCAGACGATGCCGTGCTATTAGCAGGTACACCATCTGAACTGCAAACACTGGTCACAACAATGAAAGACGAATGTATGGCGAAAGGCTTACTACTGAATGCGAAGAAAACGAAAAAGAAAAGATAATGGTATTTGAAACAGAAGAATCCAGAACTAATGTAAGCAATACGGTTGATGATGAAGTGTTGGACCAAGTGAATTAGTTTGTATATCTTGGATGCGCTTTCAGCAGGGATGGAAGGTACACTGCAGATGTGGAAAGACGAGTGAGTGCTGGGAATAGTGTGAATGGAACGTTGGGAAAACATCTTGGCAGTGAAAACCTGAGCCAGAAGGCACAACTCGCTATACACAATGCAGTGTTGGTCCCAACGCTAACTTATGGAAGCGAGAGTTGGTATGGCAGAAAGAGCATGAGAGTAGAATAAACGCGTTCGAAATGCGAACGCTGCGCAAAATTTGTGGTGTAAGGCTTGTAAACCGTATTCGCAATGATGATGTTAGAAACAGAGTTGGTCTGAAAGAGAGCGTCGGTGTTAAAATAAGAAGAGGCATGCTCCGTTGGTTCGGACATGTAGAAAGAATGCAAGATGAAAGAATGACGAAGCAGATGTACAATGCAAAAGTGAAAGGATGTAGGAGCCGGGGAAGGCCAAAACTTACCTTTTTTTTTTGTGACGCGGGGAATAATGCGTTACGCACACCACCGGTGAAGCCTGGGTGGCCACCGGCGGTAGTGTGGGACTCCCCGTCGGCTGCCCGACGGTATACCCACTAAATAACCCCGCGAATTGCCATCGGCCGCGTTGGTGTGGTGCCCCGGATCTGTCAGCAACAGGGCACCACTGCGACTGGCCAGCCCCTCAAAAGGGGCCGGACTTCTCTCTAGGGGCCATCCCGGCAAATTGGGACGGCCCCTCCGGCGGCGGGACCACTATGGGGCCAGGTTCCCATCCTGACCCCTAGTCCCACATAATAGGGAGGCGGCAATAGGTGCGCATAGCGCCTACGCCGCACTCCCGTCCGCCGTCTCCGGAGCGGGACAGCCTCGGGATCGTCCTCCCTGTCCCGCTCCGAGGCCTCCTTCTGGGACATGACCGTCTCACAGAAGGAGGCCATCGCCTGCCAGGCACTGTCGCTCCCGAGCATGGAGCGGACCACGCTCGGGAGCGAGAGGTCCGCGCTTCCAAGCGCGGACACCAGATCGTGACGCTCCCGAGACCACCTGGGACACTGCTCCAGAGTGTGCTGGGCAGTGTCCTCGGCCGCGCCACAATCGTGGCAGCCTGGCTGCTCCTCCCGCCTCGCGACCCGGTGCAGGTACTCACCGAAGCACCCATGCCCGGTGAGCACCTGCACCATGCGGAAGGTGAGGGGTTTGCGCCTGCGGCGCATCCACGCCTCCAGGACCGGGCACAGCGCATCCGCAACGCGTACTCCATACCGCGGCTGCGCCAGGTCCTCCCCCCACCTCCGCATCATCTCTGATTGCCCTCGCTGGCGACACCGCCCCACCTCCTATAACGTGGGGCGCTCGCCGAGGCTCCTCCTTTCCGCAACAGACACGTACACCTCGGCGAGCACCTCCGCCACTAACTCCCAAGGCGGGTCGCCAGCAAGGGCGGTCGCGGCCGTCCAAGCAACCGTTCGGTACCCCCTTATCGCTCTCTGCGCTATGACCCGCTGCGCTCTGCGCTATGACCCGCTGCGCTCTGCGCAGCTGAGCCTTGTTCCGAGCGCAGAGGGCGTCCGCCCATATGGGGGCACCGTACGTGGCCATACTCCGGCAGATACCGGAGTACAGCTGCCTGCACGCGGTGGTACATCATCTGGGCACTCACCCTGATCCTCTGTCCTCCTATTTGGAGGTGTGCTCCGGGGGGAGGGCCCCGTCTGCCGGTCCCGCGGAAGAGGAGGGCCTCGGTTTTCTCCAATCGGACCCGAAGCCCAAGCCTCTCTATACGGCTGATCACCAGTCCTACCCCGACTTCGGCCAGCCGCGCCGCCTCCACGAAGGTCTTACCCCGGGATGTGACAAGGGTGTCATCTGCGTAACAGATGACACTCATCCCGGGGAGGAGACGACCCCGCAGGACCCAGTCGTACGCGAGGTCCCACAGGATGGGGCCCAGAACGGACCCCTGTGGGACACCGCACCCGACGGGCCTCCTCACCATCTGGCCACTCGCGTCCTCGTACGGACTCCCTCCCCAAGTACGGAGGCACCCCAAAGTATTTGAGAGCCTCCATGATGGTACTGTGGGGGAGGCTGTTGAAGGCATTGGCGATGTCCAGCGACACCGCCACCACCACGTCTCCCTCGCGCTCCGCATCCTCCGTCACCGACCTTAGGCGCCTTATGGCGTCGACGGTCGACCGTCTGGCCCGGAACCCGAACTGGGCATCCGAGAGGCCCGGTCCCGGGCCATCCTCCAAATGCTGAGCGAGGCGGGAGGCAACAACCCTTTTCAGGGCTTTGCCCGCCTCGTTCAGCATAACGACTGGTCGAACCGCCGACCCCGAGTCCGGGGGCCGATCTCCCTTCAACAGAAGGCAGAGCCGGCCCAACCTGAAGGGTCCCGGGCAACACCCCGACCGCAAGCAGCAGTCACGGAGCTCCCGGAACCTGTCTCCGAGGTACACAAGGGCTAGGGCTAGCAACCTACCGTCTGGACCCGGCGCCCTCTTCTTGCTTCGGAGGCGGTCAATGACCGCCTCCATCTCCTGGTCGATGACGGGCGGCGGAGCGCCCTCTACCTCTCCTCTGGAGTCCGGTGATCGGGCCATCCTCGGGGGAGCGAAACCCCGTGAGGTGTCGGGGATGAGTTCCCCGACAACCCTCTCCAGCAAGGCCGGCTGGAGGGTCTCTGTCAGCGGGGCCGACTGAGCGCGGAACTTGTTCCGCGCTCCTTTGTACGGTCAGCCCCACGGGTCCCTGTCAAGGCCCTCCAGCAGCTCCTGCCACGCTCTTTCCTTGGCCCTACTTATAGCCGTCTGCAGGGCTCTCCTGCTCTCCACGTAGACGCCGTGCAGACAGCTATCCCTTCCTTCGTTCCGGGGGCGGCGACGCCTGCTCCGGGTGTACGCTCTGCGCGCCCCGTTGCAGGCGTCCCGGAGGTCGGCTATCTCCGCCGACCACCAGTAGACCGCCCGCGTTGGGGGCGGACGCCCAACGTTGGGCATGGCCGCCCTGCACACCGCCGTGAAGGCATCGCAGAGACGACCAGCCCTCTGCTCCGCCCCCAAATCCTCCATTGGCGGGAGGACCCAGCGGCCGACAATGGCCGCCTCCTCTGCCAGTTCCCGGTCGAGCCTGGTGAGTGCCCAACGCGGGAACCGGCTCCGCCACCGGGACGAAATCGCCAGACTCCCGGGGGCTCGGGACACCTCGAACCTGATGTACCGATGGTCCGAGAGTGTCTCTACCCCCGTCTCCACCCTCCAATCCTCAATTCGGCGTGCGGTGGACGCGATGGCGAAGGACAGATCCACCACCGACCCTCCATTCCACCGCACATACGTGCGTGGACCGTCCCCCTATTTAAGAGGGACAGTCCCGCGGCCAACGCCCACTCCTCCACCTTCCGCCCTTTGGCTTGCGTGGCCGGGTTGCCCCATGCCGTGGACTTGGCGTTGAAGTCCCCGGCCACGATAACCTGGGCAGGCCAAGACTTACCTACCATGACCAAATTAGTCGTGTTCTATCAGAAGGTGATGTCAGGAGCCCTAGAAACCGGCAAGCGTGCATGAGAAGAGCAATGAATGTTAAAGAAGCGAGTGAGATATGTAAGGATCGAGTCACGTGGCGCTCGGTTCTCTCTGCCTACCTCACAAGGGATTTGGAGTTATAGATAGATAGATAAATTTGGCACAAAAAGAAAATTTGATCTATTTCTGTGGCTATTGTCTCAAGCCAAAAATAATAATCCCTTTGCACATCTGTCATTGATCGTACATTACATGTAAACATTATAACCGTAGTAAATTGTAAACATTATAAAAGCTTGTCTAAAATTACGAAACTTGACGTATAAATGAAATAATAGAACACATTGAATAAAACATTACTACTAATATTATATTGAGGTATTTTGAATTTGGAAAAGTAACACGGACGTGTACAATATAAAACTTATAGAATCCCTCGATAGAAAGAGAGGGAGCGGTAAATACAAATACGTAAAAAATATGTTCGACCCGAAGCTTACCGTGCCGCTATAACGGAACCGTCCTCTGATATTTCGCCCTCTAGGTTACCTAGCTGAATTAAAAATAAGAGCTATATATATTATTTAGTATTGTATTAAATCCCATTTGTACTTGGTATAACTCGATTCATAATATAGGAATATGACGTTAACAATACCGCTACTGGCTTATTGTGTGATGGCATTATCGTTGTATTTGTCCATTTACGCTCACCGAGATCTCAGTACAGATACGTCGTCTTCGTCTACTTTTGAATTCACATGTCAATAAAATTAATTTATCAAAATTTATGGAGCCAAAATTTTGTGATTCCTATTCTATTACTTTACAAAGCATTGGCTCTTATATACTATAAAGTTGTTGTAGTTATTAAAATCATTTTGAGGAAAATTTGTGAGGAAACAGTTGATTGTGGCTCTCAGATTTTGAAGAAATTGGCTTGGTTTGTCGAAGATATAAAAAAAAATAACATTAACAACCCTAGAGGATGGCAACTACGATAGCAACCTAACAAAATAACCATTTTGTGCATTCATGTGGCATGCATGTCTGTCACTGCACATTTTTTTTTCTAATGATCGCTGTTTGCGTTAATACATACATTATGCCTAATAGAGCTCAAGTACGTTGGTTATTCTTAAGCATGGCTTGTTACAAACTAGGGATGAGCGGATTCTCGATTTCGACTTCGAAAGATCGAAACTTCCGATTAATTTTACATCTCCGACTCCGATTTCGGCTCCGATAATTTGGAATCGGATGACGGAGATCTAAATGCAGCAGCGTACAAGATTCCGCGTGTCTTGCATGCCAGCTGTGTACGCCCCATTCAGAGAATCCCGTGTCCTTTGTTTGTTTAGTTTTATCAATTGTGTAATAAATAATAAATCATTTATTGTTATACATTACTGACTACATGTTGGAATTACGAATTATTCAAGTGATAGATTTTTTTTAATAATGAAGTCAAAACGAGTGTTAAAGTTGACGCAAATACGGCAAAGTGTAAAATACTTCGTTAAAAAGGTCATTAAAAGTTTTTTTTTTTTTACAAATTATATAACGCTGTCCAGCCCCAAAGTAAGCGAAGCTTGTGTAATGGGTACTAGACAACTGATAAACATACGTAAATATTTTTTTTTGTAAATACATACATATTATACATAGAAAATTAAAACCAGACCAAGACAAACATACATGTTCATGCACACAAATGTTTGTACTGTGTGGGAATCGACCCCACGAGCATTGGTGTCAAAGTAGCGTAACAGCGTGTTTAACCACTGCGCCACCGAGCTCGTCAGTTTTTGTTTTTCTTTGTTTGTTACTGATTACGAATAATGTATTAAGCTTGAAATAGAAAAAAAACCAGCCCTCGATTTCACTTTATTTGTTTTATTGAACTCTTGTAGTGGACAAGAGGTTAAAAAAAACACTCTCAAAGACACTTTGATGAAAATCCAAGAGTGGACTTCTTCAAATCCTAATTCAATATAAATTGATCTCTCAGATGATTGCTCTGCAGGATCTCACCTTCAATTCTGTAGAAGGTATCGTATTTAGAATGCTGTTGTAATTCGTCGTGCCAAATTATCAGTTAAGGTGAAAACAGTTTTTCACGTCATTTATTTGTGATGAGTCGTATCCTAAACTAGCAAACAGGATAGTTGATTTGCTGTAAACTTTTACGAAAATCTCATCTACTACAGATATTTGGACTGAACCTAGTTCCAATATTTCCTTATCGAGTTTGACCGCGCGTGGCAACAGTGAAGATTTTAAGAGAATTAGACTTATTTTGAAATATCACCATTTAACTCGACATACAAGAGACGTAATTTATGAAAAAAATACTGAGATGCTTCTGGAATGGCAATAACCTGTGACAAAATTACTGTCTCATTCGTGATTGTGGGTCAAATATGATACTTGCCATGAAGCTAGCTGATTTCAATTGTACCGTACATCAATTACAACTTTGTGCGAAAACTATGTCATATTCTAATGGTGAAATCAAAAATTTGATAGTGAAATACAAAACAGTCGACATATTTTAATGCTCTCAAAAACCAAGTGGCTTTAGGCATTGTGCAAGAGTGCAGTACGCGGTATTTATTTCTTTATCTGTCAGTGACGATCCCTTGATAAGGTGGAAAGTAAATACAAGATTTCAAATATTGTACTCAATTGTTCGCCAACATAGATAACAGAAACACCGTTGTTTCTGTTATCTATGTTCGCCAATATGTATTGCTTATGTCCACCAGTATCAGTGGCAAGTGAGCAACTTTTTAATGGCGCCGATATTATATTTGATCCGGTATCATAGAGAAATCGATAGAACGTCACGAAAACTGCAAAGCTTTTGTTTAATAAATACAATTTCCTACTTCTAGAGTCACTTCATTTCATTTAAATAAAATTAATCATTATTTTATTATATTTCTATTATTTTATTAGGCTTACACTTACATTGACAGTTAATACATCTTTCTTGTACATACTTCGCTTCCAAACTAGGGATGAAACGATACCTCCAAGGTATCGATACTTTTACTCGATTCAGTATCGATACCAAAAGTACTTGGTATCGGAAGGAAAGTATCGAGTATGTATGTATGTATATCTTCACGCCAGGTCCCTTGCGGGGTAGGCAGAGAGAACCGAGCGCCATAAGACGCGGTCCTTGCACACTTCACTCGCTTCTTTCACATTCATAGCTCTTTTCATGCACGCTCGCCGGTTCCTAAGGCTCCTGACATCACCTTCTGATAAAACACGACCAATTTGGTCATGGTAGGTTAGTCTTGGTCTTCCTCGGCTCCTACATCCTTCCACTTTCGCATTGTATATCTGTTTCGTCATTCTTTCATCTTACATTATTTCTACATGTCCGAACCAACGGAGCATGCCCTTTCTTATCTTAACACCGACACTCTCTTTCAGTCCAACTCTCTTTCGTACGTCATCATTTCGAACGCGGTCAGCAAGCGTTATGCCACAAATTTTTCGCAGTGCTCGCATCTCGATCGCATTTATTCTACTTTCATGCTCTCTCTGCCATACCCAGCTCTCACTTCCATAAGTTAGCGTTGGGATTAACACCGTACTTGTATTTACTAGTATCGTTTTATCCCTAGTGAGGGGTGTTCAAAAGTTCAGTATGTTTTCACGCGAAAAAGATGCATTTTTTTATATACATTACTGTCAACATAGACAAGTCACAGGCTCACAGAAGGCTCTTCAACCTGTTTAAATAAAATCGTGACATTGGCATACCGAAACGAGGGCATACTTTTCAAAATTTTGAACGATACCTACTCGATACTCAATTTCAAAGTATCGATGCCAAAAGTACTTAGTATCGGAAGGAAAGTATCGAGTAAGTACTTGTATTTACTCGTATCGTTTTATCCCTATTCCAAACTCCGGCTCCGATTCCGACTCCGATGAATCAAATAAAAACTTCGATTCCGTTGAACTCACCTCCGCACGTCCCTATTATATTAAACATAATAACATAACCTCAACCTCATGTCATCATAACCTAAATTAGTACCTAGCGGTTTCGTTTTTTGTGTTAAATAAATAGTATCTCTTTACGTTCCATTGCAATGGTTTCCGTAAAACAGTCTCTACCAAAACAGACTAAATTGGAAAAGAAACAAAAGTCTGGAAAAGTTAGTAAAAAGAAAATTAAGTCCAAGGAACCAATAAGTGTGAACGTTGCAACTTCAGTAAAAGTATCACCTAAAAAAATTGCTCTAGAAACGATTAAGAAATGCAAAGAAGAATTTGTTATGCCATCACAATTTATTACTGAAGAACTCGTAGAAAAGTGTTTACAGGCTTTGGAAGAGGTAACTGTGGCGACAAAAAAGAAAAATGCCATTTTTGATGAAGAAACGCAAATATTTATGACACTCAACTGCATTAAAATACAAAACTCAAAAGGAAACATTCAATTGTTAGTATTGACACCACAAATCACCGTTTTAGTAGTAACTAAAAACTGAAATTACACTGTTCCTCTACCGGTTAAACTGACGATGATTTCCACTTTCCAATTTTGCATTTCAAAATCATACTTCCGTATTGGTTTATAGCTGGTTACCTAAGACTCCATGAGCCCTTCTGCATAAGATAATATCCAATAGCTGAAATCTAAAATTGATCTGGAAGCAGCTTTAATTAAAGTGAAACAGCTTACGGTTCCAACATTATTGAGTATTGATATTTCTAACTGCAACCACAGCTTCCATGATGAAGAAACTTTAAAAATTAAAATGGCATTTTATTGAAAGAATATGGCTTAAAATAAAGAGGAGGTTTAAAGTTATCTCTGTACAAATTTAATCAAAATATTTTTTAAAAGGGAGTCATTTATTTACAGGTTTATGAAACTATGTTTGTTGTATGTGTCTCTAATCTTATAAATAAAATTCAATGTGTGTGTATATTTCTTGTGCACAAAACGGCTGGACCAATTATGATGACAATTTCATGAAATCTTTAGGTCAGCCCAGTGCGTAATCTTGTGAAGTATAGTAGTGATGGGATTCAAAGCAGAGGCAGGTTGTTAGTTTTAAACAAAACAAAATAGATAAATTTTAACAAAATGGATATTTAACTTGTGAGTAATTTAGATAGAACTAAAAATGAGTGCCAATTTTGATTTTTATACTCCATCATGTGGCAACTAACCATAGAGCAGGTCTACTTATGAAGTGATTCATCAGCAGCTTACTTCTTATAAGTAGTTCTTCAGTAACAAAGAACCCTTTAAATTTTTTTTCATTTATTTAATTGCTAATTTCAAATGTATTTTGGACCATAAGTAGACCATTTGCTTTTGCAAATGGTCAATTTTTTCACTAGGCATTGTCTATCTGCAATATGGTCATATCACCCCGCTCAATACAATTGTTATATTTCAAGGTCTTAGGTAATGAATATTCCCATGTTCTCATTCCATACACATTGTTATGCTTAGGAAGTACTTACAAAGGTAGGGTACTAATACATAATGAATGTTCTGAAATTATAAATTAAATTACTTTATCTCCAACTTTAATAATCTGTAAAAAATTTAATAATCCTTTATAGGTAATTATGCAGAACAATAATTTTAAATATTCTTAACTATAGATTATATATATCATATAGATGTTTTAAAGGTACAAGTAACTATTTATTCCATAATTTATCAATATATCTGCAAGAGAGTATGCAGTTTCCAATTGAACTTATTATCTATATACTCTTAAATAAGGTGAAGACAATCGTGGCAATAGATTTTTTTTTATACTATGTTGGGAGGCATACAAGCTACTCATCATGGCATACAATTTCCTATAATATCCCGATAAAAACATTCCATGTGGAATGTTTTGGGAAAATGCAAGAATAAATTGTTACATATACCCAAAATAATACAATTCGGGATATTATGTGATTGGAATATTTTATTATTAGAATATTTTACTTATTTTTTTACTATTCCCAAAATACTACCCGTGATTCACAAGACTGTACAGTTTGATTAAATATACCTGCTTCAAAATTAATTGTGGTATGTTTTGGGAATCGTAAATAAAATATTAATTTATTATTGCATAATATGAATGGGGGATTAAGGTGGGAGCTTTTAGGAATATACAACAATTTATTTTTGCACTTTCCCAAAACAGCCCACATGGGGTGTTTTTACTGGGATATTATGGGAACAGGTGTTATTTATATTATTTTTATATAATACCACAGGGTTTTTCTGCTAGGTGTAGGTACTTCCCTAGACAGATTGTTTTGATGCGCCCTACCTCTCTTAAAATAATATCCTTTAAGTAATATAATTGGTGTTGTAGTACATTTTATGCATGGCAAATAAATATGCATCAATTTAGTTTACCAGCCTGCTGAAGCTTTTATATAGCATGTTGTAAATAAGCAGATTGAAAGCTTTGCTGAAATTGATTAAAACAGCAAGGACATATTTTGTTTTCATTTAAGTTAACTGTTAACCTCATTGCTGAATTGTGATAATAGTTCTGTTATATTTTTACTCATGAAAACAAATTGTTTGTAATTAATCATTTTCTTACCAGATAGGTATTGATTTATTTGCTGACCATAAAATTGCTCTATTATTTTATTTATACTTGGTACTATAGTAATTGCCCTGTAGTTATTAATATCCATAGTGCTACCTTTTTTATGTATTGGCTTAATAATATCCATTTTTAACTCATCTGGATGCTGTTATTTTTTGATTATTCTATTTATAAGATTGGTTAAAATTCGAGAGATAAGTTTGTTTATGTACTGCAATTACGACCCTTTTACTGTCTAATCCAGGGCTTCAGTTACAATTTTAGATTGTTTATAATTTTGGAAATTTGGAAAATAGTTGCATATTGCTTCTCGTAGTCAAATCAGGAGTATGTAATTATGTGTTGTCTTGTAGATTTTTACTCAAGAATACATTAGCAAATTTGTTGCATAAATTAATTATTAAATAATTACATACTCCTGTGCACACTATTCTTTTACCATATTATTGAAAATTAGAGCAGGTGCTCTAATCTGCTAAAACAATAGCCCCTAATGTTTACATTGTTATATGTTGTCATCAGTGTGCTACCACACAGTACTGCGGCTTCTACTGGGGAAATTTGTTTGATAACTCGTGATTTGAAAAAGGGCAAGCGACCAGATCATGAACCAACAATAGACTATTGGGAAGAAATTTTAAGAAAGGCTAATGTAACATCTGTAAGTATTATAGCACCTAAGTGCCTACAAATAATTTAAGTATATATAGCTAATTCTATGAAATTAGGATATCTTTTGTTTTAACAATGTTGAAGATATGGGATTCACAAACATGAATATGATGAATGGTAGGTTCCCAACAGGGCCTGCCACTTGAGCATGGTATAAATCATCACTAACAATTAATACATTATTGAGTATTGAATTACAATTAGCATCATCTGCAATAATTATATATTATATACAACTAGCTGTGCCCGCGACTTCGTCCGTGCGGAATAGTCACAAATATTTAAGTTTATAATATTGTATAAATTTTAAGTTAAGGTATGTTTATCCATGAACCTATGTTGTAAAACCTGTTGTCTGAAATAAAATTATTTGTATTGTATTGTAACCACTATAACTGAGGTGGGCCAAATACGTGTATGCCTTCTAACGTCATATACAATGACATACAATCAGACAGATGGAAAACACGAATTTAGTGGTACATGCCAGGATTTGACCCGGGGACCTTTTGTTCAATACGCTGGTTCCTTATCCACTGACCTATTTATTACACATACATATGATATACATATCAGTCAATTCCAATACTCCTACAAATTTCTTCTGATTAAATTCTTTGTGAGTTCCAAAGCAGCTGTAGTTTAACCCCCGGGACAGGAACCGGAACAGTGAAGTTCATTGCCTTTTTGGTGGTCGCCACTGTTAATTCTGGCTACACAGGAGACACAGTGGTGGGAATGAGAGGTGGGCCTGTCCCATTAAAAAAACATATCAGTTGTATTGTATAGCTCATGAGGTTTTTACTATTAAATATATTTATATAAATGTAAATATATGTGTGTGTGCATGACTGTATTGTATATATATTATTTTTAATTTATAGGTGAAGACTGTACTTCCTATGAGGCAATTGCGTGTAGAATATGATCAATTTGAATTGAAACGCAGATTAATGACCCAACATGACTTTATTATGGTGGACACCAGGGTAATAAGTCATGTCTCACACGTTTTGGGAAAGATGTTTTTCAAGAAACATAACATGGTCATACCTGTAAGATTAGATGAAAAAAAAAATGTAAAGAAGAGTATTGATGTTGCGCTACGTTCAGTTATGTTACGTTTGAATGAAGGCCACACTTGTAATGTGGTTGTTGGACATACGGGCATGTCTCGCGGACAATTGAAGGAGAATGTGCTCTCTTGTGTCCAGCAGTTGCGCCGAAAATATCCAGGAGGCGAGGCAAACATCAGATTTCTGGGATTAAAACTGCCATTGTCTTTATCAGTACCTCTTTATTTAACATTGCGTAAGTATTCTTTGTGAAGACTATTATTTTATGGGATGTGATAAGCACTATCATCAATGGCTGATCTCGCCTCTACATGATTGATTTGCAATAAGCAACCAAGCCACTGGCAAAAGCGAGATAGGGCGCATCAAAACCTGACTGAAGAAGTACCTTCACCTCACAGAACACCGCAGCCAAATAACAACTCCCTGGAGGCTTGTTGTATCTCTACTGGGTAAGGTTGTCAGGAAGCTCCTGTGGAAGTGATGCATTAGTGAGGTGTCTGCCAGCAGTAAATCTTGTATCCATAGCCTTCATATGTTATGGTAACTTCATCTTCCATAAGCCATAGTACATCTTCCCCATCAGGCAGACTGTATGCTTGTCGCCTGACGTACAAATAATATAAAATGACAGTAATCTACTTCCCGTCGATTTATACTTGGACTTGTCCAGTTGGCAGAGTTAGCAGTTGCAGAGGAACCATTTTTTCTGTTTATTAACTCTCCTATGTTGATGTTCATCTATTTGGTTTCTTTTATACAACGTCGTCATCATACGGCCCACGTGATGTTTATCATACCCATGAACAGTTGCAATACATTTAGTATCACTCGTGCGATGCCACCTCTGCTGGTAACACAGCAACTCCTAAGGAGCTTACTGGTAACCCCACTCATTTGCAGGACTATAACAACCCTTTAAAATGTTGTTGTTTGGCTGCGGTCTTCTGTGAGGTACTTCCCCAGACAAGCTGATTAATATGCCGTACGTCTCTTACGTCAAAGTCTTCTTAGTTAATTATCAAAGTGCCGGTATCAAAGTGGGGTTTAACTCTAAAAATTAACGGTGGTCAAGTGGTTAACAACATTACTATAACCAATGCTCCTGGATTCAACTCCCACACTGAGAATGGATCTGGATGTTTTTAAGAGAGGTAGAGCGCATCAAAGTAGCCCGATTGGGGTAGTGCCTTCACCTCGCAGAAAAATTGCAGCTAAATAACAACTTTTTGAAGAGTTGTGTTCCTGTCAGTGGGCAAGGTTAGTAATAAAATTCCCGAGCAGTCGATGTTAGCAGCACGGATGTCAACGCGATACTTCATATATTGCAGGCGTTCATATGCTGACCACATCAGGTGGGCGATATGCTCCTGACGTTGTATAAAAATAAACTATACTTTTGTGTGGTGGTGTTTTGGGCGGTGTTGTATTGCTCGGAGGGTTGGTGAATTTTTGTTGGATTAAAATGAAAAGATTTGTTCATACAAAAGACCAGTACAAATACTATAGACGTCATTACAGATGTCAAGTACAAGTATTATACATTTTTATTTTGCAATGCCGTGAGACCATTTCATGTCAATATCTAGTGCAAAGTAGGCAGTTGGTTAAAACGCCACAAATTATTAAGACAGAGAGCACTGAAATGGATTTTGTCCAGTCTGCTTTTATTAAATGTTAATAAACTTCTTACCTATGTACAGAGCAGTGGATAAGGAACCAGCCTATTGAGCAAATGGTCCACGGTTCGAATCCAGGCGGAGGCATGTACCACTAAATTCGTGTTTTCGGATTTATGTACATATTTATCACTTGCTCGGCGGTGAAGGAAAACCTCGTGAGTTTCCCACACGTCCAAGAAAATATATTTCGAAAGACGTGTGACTAACCTAAGAAAGATCTGGTTTTCCCTCGAAGTTGTGGTCTGACGGCAGTCGCTCCATGTAAAAATCAGTGTCTTCGCCAAATCTTTAGGCTTAGGCAGCGGATTAGCCAACCCTAATGGATTAGGAAACGGGACAACGCGAAGAAGAAACTTCTTACCTATCTATAAATTGGCGCAAATCCTACCTTTCATTCAGTTCTAAAGTCCGCAACTGACGATATGTCTCTACAAACTGTATTTACCAAATATTGTGACTTTTTTATTTATATGTGCAATAAAAGATAATATACCTTTATTCAATTTATGTTTCTACGCCCTTTGAAAATTGTTATACTTGATATAAAATGTATCTTATTACAGGGTCATCCAATGTGATTCAGCCCCCGAAACTGAAACAAAATATACCAAAAGAATTTGCTGACGTAGAAGATGAGCTGTCTACAATTCCAGGCACCAGAGTTAAAGTAGCTCCGGGTGGTATCGTCCGTGTAATAAAGCCAAAAGTGATGAAATCAAAGTAAGAATGTGTAAACTAATTATAATCAATTAAATAAAAATATATTAAGAATGGAGATATCGACGAGCTCGGTAGCGCAACGATTTTGCGCGACTTTGACACTGACGCTCGTGGGTTTGATTCCCACACAAGACAAACATGCTGTGGGCTGTGTTTTTAAGAGATGTCGGGCGCATGAAAGGAGACCGTCTGGGGAAGTACCTCCACTTCCCAGAAAACCGCAGTCAAAATAACAACTTTATGGAGGGTTGTTGGGTTCCAGCGCGTGAGTAAGGTCACCACTTTTTTGCTTGGAGTTGCTGTGTTATCAGCAGAGGTGGCATCGCGCGAATGATACATAATATATTACAGCGTTCATAGGCTACAGTAACCGCTTTACATCAGGTAGGCCGTATGCTTGTGTGTCTCCCGACGTTATATAAACTACATGGTTGATTTAAAAAAAATAAGATAGACACAGAGGGCACTCTTATATCTAACTACTTTGTGGTGGTGTGGTCTGTTTCTGCTCTGGCATGTAACTCGAAACATTGCCCAAACACAATCGGAAATGGTCTGACAATTAATCATTGTACTATTTGATGCAACTTCTAGACCCCTGTATTTATGCTAATAGAATAATTGAACCGTTGAGTGCCGAGCGGTTTGATCAAACCTTGCGCGTTACGGCAAGAAGTATATAACGGCATTTGACGGGTTAATAAGTTTTATTTTTTTAAATATCTATGGCATAATGGTTACAGACCGCGTTTGCAATGATGATCTAAAAAAGATAGTTGGTCTGAAAGAGATGTCGGTGTTAAGATAAGAAAAGGCATGCTCCGTTTGTTCGGACATATAGAAAGAATGCAAGATGAAAGAATGACAAATAGATATACAATGCGAAAGTAGAAGAATGTAGGAGCCGAGGAAAACCCAAGGACTCGCCTACTATGACCAAATAGGTCATGTTTTATCAGGAAGTGATGTCAGGTGCGCTAGGAACCGGCAAGCGTACATGAAAAGAGCTACGAATGTTAAAGATGCGAGTAATGTGTGTAAGGAACGTGCATTGTGACGCCCTGTTCTCTCTGCCTACCCCGAAAAAAATTTGACGTGAAGATGTACATACATTTCTACTTGTATCCTAATGGGTACGGAACCCTATTACTGAGACTACGCTGTCCGTCCGTCTGTCACCAGGCTGTATCTCATGAACCGTGATAGTAAGACAGTTGAAATTTTCACAGATGATGTATTTTGTTGCCGCTATAACAACAAATACTAAAAAAATAGAATAAAATAAATATTTAGTCCCACTCGCACTTGGCCGATTTTTTTTAATACACTGCTTACCAGTAAGCTCCTGAGAAGTTGCTGTGTCAACAGTGGGCTTTACAAAACGGAAGCGATGTGATGATGACTATGATGTATTACAAGCTTTCTTCTGTTACAGTAATTGGTTTACCTCAGATGGGCTAAATTTAGCTAAATGTGGGATGCAAAAGAACAATTGCTTTTTTGCACCTTACATATTAAAAAAAAAACGGCAAAGTGCGAGTCGAACTCGCGCACAAAGGGTTCCGTACCATTATCTAAAAACAGGAAAAAAATCACGTTTGTTGTATGGGAGCCCCCCCTTAAATATTTGTTTTATTTTAATTTAATTATTTATTCTTAAAGTGAATATATAACTAAATATTCCGTGAATATTTCAAGCGTCTACCTGTTGCCGTTATCAATATCAAGCAAAACTGAAGTTGCAAAAAAATCACGTTTGTTGTATGGGAGTCCCATTAAATATTTATTTTATTAAATTTTTTAGTATTTGTTGTTATAGCGGCAATAGAAATACATCATCTGTGAAAATTTCAACTGTCTAACTATCACGGTTCAAGAGATACAGCCTGGTGTCTGACGGACGGACGGACAGCGGAGCCTCAGTAATAGGGTTCCGTTTTACCCTTTGGGTACGGAACCCTAAAAAAACTAGCTAATTGCAAGTCCGACTCAAAGGATTTTGTACCACCTTGGAAAAATAACACGTTACTTGTATTGGACCGCCGGAAATTCTATAATCGTCATGATATTTTAATGGGGCATGGCTAAAAACGGAACTATAGTATGAAACTATGAATTTAACCTTGTTGTATATTTAGCCAATGGTCTGATTAGTTACATTTGATAATATTAATGCTTGCAACAATTTGGGTTGAGAAAAGTTTATGTACCGAAACTATTAATATCATAGTAATGCTTTATTAAACAAACTTGATTTTCCGGTGATTAGAAAGTACGGTAAGTAGACTCACACTTGACCTTAGTTACGATGTGGAGTAAATATTGTACATAGCGAAAGCCGTAGACTTGTTGTAATGGTGTAAATAAGGCCTAATAAATTATTATTACGCCATTAGGCGTCAAACCATTTATCAAGCCCGATTTTCAGCTAATCCCAAACCCCCTGTATATTTTAATTCTATGTTTTCTTGTGAAGTAATTTTTATGTGTATTTCTATAATACATTATATATATTTACCTGTACCTGTAGTACCTGCTGTTGTCGATTCGTTAAGCCACGTCTAATGGCAGATATTAGAGCTATAAGACCCTATTTATCAACAGACAAGGCTCTGTCGAAAGAGAGGTAGGGCACGACGTTAGCCCAAATGGGGAAGTACCTCCACCTCACGGAAGACGGCAGCCAAATAACAACTCCCTGGAGGGTTGTTGTGTACCTGCAAGTGGAGTGAGGTCACCAGAAAATGAGGAGTTGCTTTGTTAACAGTGGGGGTGGCAACGCAATAGCGACATTCTTTTTGTTAACTACTAGCTAATTAACAACAAAAAGAATGTCGCTATTGCGACATATATAAGCCGAAGATAAAAAATAATAATGCTATAATAATGTGGGTAAGGTTGAGGTCACCGACAACCTCCATAGCATTTCTCTGAATTAAATCTAGAATGCAAGCTGGTCTCTAGGTGCTCACGCCCAAATGTATAATAGTATTCCAGTGGCAACAGCACAATACAAATATTCATATGCGTTTTTATTACTTTTATTGTCTATATAGGCCCATATATATATATATATATATATATTTGGCAGAGCTGCGATAGCCAGCGGAGCCACATTACCCTCAAAATTGCCGTTTGGGGTAGACTGATGTCATCCAGCTAGCGTTTAGACGGTAATAGTGAGAAACTCCAAAATCGACACACTAATAGCTAACATATTGTAGTTTTGTATCCTTTAATTTGAAATTTAAATGTTCGTTGGTGAGGAAGAACGGTCCAAAATCGTTCCAATTAGAAAAAAAAACATATGGGAAAACGTATGGCCGGCCACTCTGCAGTGCAGAGTCTGCACTGCACTCCCATCAACAGAAAAAGTAACAGCACTCGTCGCTAGATGTCGTACAGGGTTCCATATATTTTTAAAAAATTAAAAATAAAATATTTAAATATTTTTTAAATTTAAAAAATATCAGCTCTGCCTACACAGCTTGCTGTTATTTACTAGTTATTATATATATATATATATATATATATATATATATATATATATATATATATATATATATATGAAAATGCAAAGTGAACCACGTGCAGGTGAGTTTAGCTTTGCCTATAAAAGATGATAAATATGTAGCTGAACCATCTACACATCATAATTTTTAATTTTTTAAATTATTTGTAATACACCTGACGAGTTCGGTGGCGCAGTGGTGAAACGCGTTGTTACACTACTTTGACACCAACGCTCGTGGGTTCGATTCCCACACAGTACAAACATTTGTGTGCATGAACATGCCTGTTTGTCTTGGTCTGGGTATTTTCTATGTATGATAAGTATGTATTTACAAAAAAAAATGTATTTACGTATGTTTATCAGTTGTCTAGTACCCATAACACAAGCTTCGCTTACTTTGGGGCTAGATGGCGCTGTGTAATTTGTCCGACAATATTTATTATTATTATTATTTGATAGAACCTACGAATCATAATATAGGTAGATACTTAAATTTTCACAATGTATTACTATAGCCGCTATAACAATAATTAATAAAAATAATATCAACTTAAAAATTCATGAAAAGGGTTTTTTCGGCGTTTTGTCACAGCGGTATGGAACTCTTTTAAGAGAAGTAGGATGCATCAAAGCAGCCTGTCTGGGGAAGTACCTCCACCTCCAGCCAAATAACGAAACTCTCTAGAGGGGTGTTGTGTGCCTGCGTGTGCGCAAGTGATACCCAATGTATTACAAGCGTTCATAGGTTACAGTAACCGCTTTGACTCCCGACGTTCTACAAAAAAAAAGACTAGCACTGTACACTTTTATTTTTTTATACAAATTTGTATGGCAAACAAAAATTCATTATAATTGTTATGTAATTTTAAGATGTATTCTTGTTTTTTCCGAATTTTTTATATGGTTTATTTTTTGTATGATAGCTCCACAATATTCAAGTTCTATAATAAATTTCAGATCTAAAAGTACCTACATAACGACCTAGATATTTACAAAACAAAGTTTAATTAAAACCTAATTCCATGAAGTTTTTTCATTGGTTCATCAATACCCCATCATCATCTTCAATCAATGAAAGTGAAACTATAAAGTGTTCCTCCGTAAGGTATAACTGCATCTGTATATTTGTTTTAACATATACCATTCCCTCACTCTTTATCCCCCAATAAGTAAAATTAAATTAAATTTTATAAATGACTAGCTACTCGCCACGGCTTCGCACGAGTGATCTGATCGCTACCAAACTTCACAGGATCACCTGCTGGACTGATCTGAAGATTCCCTGAAAATTTTATCAAAATCTGCCCAGCCGTTTTTGAGTCCATAGAGGACATACAGACAAACATTCATTTTTATATAAATAGATTATATACTGTAAATTTTACAAGAATAATTAAAAAGTCCTTTGCAAATATATTTATTAGATATGCGAAGTGATGTCTACAAGATTTCTGTGATTTGATGCCTCTAGCCTCATCCATTGTTGGGAATTTAGGATCATAATACATGGAAGCAAAGATGTTCAAAACTGTACAATTTCTAGATGGGTTTTCTTATATCAAACATTTTAGTTGTGTTTAACCCTCTGCATGGTTTTCCCATAAATTATGAAGTTTTTGAAAAGGGCATGAAGAGGTTTTTACAAGCCTGAAGCATCTTTAGGTTATGGTACGAGTATGGTCACCTTTAGGCAGTAACATCTGGATGCTAGTTTGGGCCTAGGCACAGCGGTTCATAAACTGACTGTGAACTTAAAGACAGTATTAAACACTTAACACTGATGAGAAACTGCCTGCCTTTACATGTTTTATAGGTTGCGTTCAGTTGTCTGCACATCGATCAACTCCAAACACAACCAATACTTACAATCTCACTACTCACCATCAAGAGAATTAATCCTCACTTTAAAAATAAAATGACCTCACATACACAGTACACAATACAGTACAGCTTAGTATGCAACTAAGCTGTACTTTTTCTGTGTATCTGATGCCAAATGGATAAAACAGACGTTATCATGCAAGCGACAATAGACCATAAGAAAACCTCTTGGACACAACTTTTTTCTATTGACATCTATCTGTATATACATAGTATAAATTGTTATGAATATAAATAGTCTTAAGAAGTTTACAAGCCTATAATTCCGATAAAATCAGTAAGCAAAATTTTCAATATGTAATTTTTTTACAGGTCTTCAGATGAGGAATCCCAGAGTGAAATAGAAGAAGCTCAAGATGGATTATCTGACAAAGACAGTGATTAATTATTAAATATATTGTAAAATATCTTTATATTTAATGAAACAAGTTAATATGATTGAATAAAACCAAATTGTTTAATTTCAACTTATATGGAATAACAAAATGCAAAATGTAAACTAGGCGTATAATATTATTATCCAGCATAATATTTTAGATTAACTTCAGTCACTGTTGAATTTCATCATAGCTTTGTGAACATGTTTCACTTTCATGCACTGTGTTTTGCTTAACTGAACTTGACAAATTGGAAACAACTGTGACTTGCATTTTTATTGGCCACACTTTTTTAAATTTCTTAAAGTTCTTTGCTTGTATATTATTGGATTCTACAACAAGAGGTTCTTTTTTGACGATTAAATCAGGTTTAACAGAAACAATAGTAGTTCCCAAATCTAAATTACTCATTTTCTCATCCAACTCATCTTGGGCTTCCTTCTTGACTTTGAGAATATTTGTATTATTTGTCTCCAAGTTCCTCTTCATCAATTCCTCAAGTTTACTCCCCCTTAGTGCAGTAATATCTATAACTTTATCGGCAACAATTTTTTTAACAGGAACAGAAATCTCTTCTTCTGTTTCTTCATTTGCATGGGTACGGGACATTTTAGAACTGAAAATGCTGCCCTTCGATAAATCTCCTGTGGTTTGTTTTGATTTATCTTGAACAAAATTAAATAAGTCATCATCATCATTTTCTGAAATGTCATATTTTCTTTTCATGGGTTTTGACAAATTCAATCTCTTTGTAGGTTTATTTTCATCACTGCCGTTATTCAAGGCAGGAGTAACAAAGTTGAAGATGTCATCATCTTCATCATTACCCATTGCAGTGGTTGCAAGCTTTTTATTTGGATTTAATTCTGCATCCATTGTACTTTCATAGGATTTTCTTTTCATGCTTCTATTATTATTTGTAGCTACGTTACCAGTAGCTAATTTCTTGTTCACACTTTCCTGAATATCATTACTCTCTTCACTTATCTTTCTTTTAGAAATATTACTTGGAGCGGTATCTGACACCAAACTTTCATTAATAACTACATTTTTTCTGCCAGCTTGTAGATCATGCTTCATATCTTGGGATTCTTCTACTAGAACATTTGAAGGTTTCTGTTGTGTTTGATTAACTGTTTGCCTTACAACCTCAGTAGAGAAATTGAAATCAGGATTGCAATACTTTTCTATGCTGCAATATAATATAGCCAAACCAATTTCAGCATCAGCGACAACCCGCTTACTATTACTTTTCAAATGTTCCACAATTTCATTGATCTGGTTACGTGTAACCTGAGTCTCTGGATTAGACACATTATACTGTATTACTATTACATCAGCCTTGCAAAGCATAGATTTTGTCATTTTTGATTCACTTAAGAGCAACGGAATGCCTGAGCCTTTACTGAGTACCATTTTATACATGTCAAATTGTTTTCTTGAAAAAAATATGATTGTCTTGCCATTAAATAATGTTTTTCTTGATGTATTAGGGAGAAATGAAACAATTTCTTTATTGAGAGTGGATTCTACGATTTGAGGTGTGAAATCTTTTGTTTCTGGTAACTTGGCATTACTGTCAATTGCTGCAATGCACTTGTTCCAATAATCCATAGTTACGATTTGAGATCCCTGAACCAACGCTAATACAACTTTAATAGTCAAAGTGATAGCAGGCATAGTTAAAAATATACAGGTGTCATCCCATTCATTTTTCAATGTTCCGCCTAACTTAGCAAGACATTCTTTCAAGTTATTAAGATTTTCTCCTTTCAAAGTTGATGTGCATGTCACAAAATTGACTACATTAACTTTCCACACGCTGTTTATTTTGCCAAACTTTACTACATCATTTTCGTTCAACTTTATCGGTGTATTGCTATCTATTTTGTCTACCATATTGTTAACAAACGTGCCATACCTGGATCCTAAATCCTGGATCATTAAACCCGAAATTGTAACAGATAGATTTGCATGCTTTCTGCTAATGGAAGCATCGTCAGGAATGGCAAAGTCGCACGTATGACCATCGATACTTCTGCCTATTGTGATTACCTTATTTTGTAGAACATAAATAACTTTGTCACTTTCTGATGTTAGGTACCACATTTTTCAACTATTCATTAAATTAGTCTAATTCTGTTTCTATAAAATTAAAAACTAAACGATAGGTATTTCAGAAGCGGCGGTACAGGAAAAGAGTGAATGAAGAAATTCAACAGAGAAAAAAGAACATAGACCACTTAGCAGTAGCGGAAACGAATGAATGATAGGCTTGGGTATAAATATAATTTAGCAAAATATCGATATTTTTTATAAAAATTATCGATACATTTATTATCGATATTCGATATTTAATTCAGAGTATCAAATTCGATTTTTTAAGACTTCTGTACATACGACACATGTATGCAACAGCGGACAATACTTAATAAGTATTACGATGTCCTCCTGGAAAAAATATCGATATTTTTATTGTACGTGCATCGATATTTTTGAAAATATCTATTTCGATATATATTTTTGATTTGCTCATCCCTAATGAATGAGATAAAATGTTTGTATATTGTAATTGTAGTTTATGGACCAATTATTAGTACTGTGGGCCGATTCTACTAAAAACTGCAACTGCACTGCAGCGCGGCGTGTGTCAAAATGCGTACATTTTGACGTTTCGGTATTCTGTTAAACGATCTGACAGCAGCGACGTTGCAGGAATGTTGCAGTAAATGAATCGCTATTCTGTTAAAAAAACCTGTGGGCCGATTCTACTAAAAACTGCAACTGCACTGCAGCGTGGCGTGTGTCAAAATGCGTACATTTTAACGTTTCGGTATTCTGTTAAACAATCTAACAGCAGCGACGTTGCAGGAATGTTGCAGTAAATGAATCGCTATTCTGTTAAAAAACCTGCACTGCAGCTGCACGTTTCCTGCAATATAATCGTATTCTGATAAATTGTTTTGACATTTGTATACCGGTGACAGATGTTTTGAAGGAGTTTATTTGCAGTTTTGTTAACGTTACTCTTGAGCAACTTTTGCGAAGTGAAATTAATATTCTGAGGCGGTGAATTATATTTGCTTTGTTTTGGGAGATGTTTGTGGATAAATATAATTAAGTAAAGCTTCTTTTCGGTTAGAAATACCTCCACTCCGGCAACCAAGGTTAGTAGTGAAACTATAGGAGTCAACATTAAATAAAAATTTTATTAGATTGAAATATGGCAACATTTCAGATTTTAAGTAGTTTACTTGCAAGATACGCACAGTTGCAGCGTAGTTGCAGTGCCGTTGCAGTGCAGGATATTTTAGTAGAATACACCTATCGGCACTGCACTATTCCTGCACGACTCAAGTGATAGGCGTAAACGTGCAGTTGCAGTTATTTAGCAGAATTGGCCCACTGAGCGCCAGTATGCCGTCCCGTTTGAAAGTTGGACAGGATGTGCTCCGTGAAACGATGCACTTGATTATCTGCCGAGTGTTTGGGACGGAACCCAAACTGCTCATCGATGAGGATGCCTCTAATGCCGTCAGCTCCGGGAGTTTCCCGGCTCCGAAGATCTCTCATGATCGTTTGGACCTCGAGGGGGGCGATGGGAGGGGTCGTCAGTGGGTTCTAGACGAGGAGAGCATTGGCTCTTCAGGCTGTCGGCAAACCATTCAGCCGGACCGGTCAGGTCAGGGGAGAACATGGGGTGATTTGGTCGGAAAGGAGAATTTTAGCCACTCGCCAGTCCTCCGTGTGCGAGGGTGCCCATATCCCGCCGTATGTCCCGGTGTCAATCTTATTGTGCACCGGTTGTGTACCTAACCACTTAACTACCTAACTGATAACTGGGGTTGGCGAGGGTATCCCCTATGACCAGTGGTTCCAGTCGAAGTCGACTATCTTGCCGTTCCCAGAGAGGGAATGGCTAGCGTCCGGGTCTACGCTACGACGCTCGTTGGCACGGTTACGTATCCACAAGCCGACCACTACTAAAAGCACTGATTTGCAGACCGCCACTAAGAAACTTTTTCTACCGAGATAAGTTCTGAAAAGAAGTTGAACCTCATTGGGGGCAACGAAAATTTGCGCGGGCTAACATCGTTGAGCCGGGCCGGGGCCACAGCGGGTCTTAAGAAAACCTTATATCACCATGGGGGCAGGGGTTGCAGCGGGTCTTAAGAAAAAAACCATACAACGCCACGTACATACATCAGGCGAACCCCGAACTGAGAATGGACAGAGTAACGCACAGATCAGAATCGGTAATCGGGAGCGAACGGTGACCCTCAGTTACTTGGTCACAAATGAAAAAAATATAGCGTTCTTACTGTTTTATCAACAAAATTCCGTGAGGACGAAAACTTTGACACCAAAAGTATACGAAAAGAGACAAACAATCTCATGCTGTGTCTTGCTCATGCGTGTTTCACGATGATACCATCTCTCTTCGCGTAGTATTTTCTTTTAGTGACCCGTCTTTATCTACAGTGCGACAAGGCTTTTCAGGCGGGTGGGCGAAATCTGAATAATGCGTCCGTCTCGTGAAGATTACCTAAGTGTGCAAGAGACGGTTATTCTTCTGTCAATATCACTCAGAAGCCATAAGTCTTGTGGCATTGTACATTCAAGTCTACGAGTATTGTTTAAAAAAATTGACATACGAACGAACGAATGCATGAAATGCTCAATTATAAAATTTATAAGGAAACTTTTGACATCGTTGTCATTGGCGAGAACACCAAGAACGCCACAAAGAAGAAATCATAATAAACTTTTGACAATTGTGATTGTTTTGTTAATCATCATCATTAACAAAACAAATGTATGTTATTTACTCAGAGGAAGGTATACTTCCTCTGAGTTTATTTACTATAGTGTATAGAACCATAGGAACAAACCAATCACAAACAAACAGGCTGATTAACGTATAATGATAATACCTACCTCCCTTGCTCCGTTACCATGGTGACAATTAAAACAACGAAGATTTATTGAAAATTAAAGCAATTTTACTATTCAATTTGGAGATGACGCTTTACATTGACACAAAGTTAAATTTTACTGATAACAATGTAGTGTGTACAGTAGGATCATGGCACGCATCAATACCGCTTCTCGCTGTTGGATCATATAATCAAGAAAAAGGAGGCTTTGTAACAATATTTCAAGAAAATGTATGTAACCAAGGAGATTAACCCGCAAGGGATTTGGCGTGAAGTTATAGATAGATAGCATGTAACCAAGGAATTGGCTTTATTATAAGTCTTAAGTAAGGTCAGTCGGGGCAAGCGCGTTATACTTTTCGCAAAATTTCATTGTAAATGTTTTTATTTTCAGTAATTCTCGGTAATCAAAATATTTATTTTAAGATAGGATATTTCATTAACATTTATAACTGTAGTTTTTACAAATTGGACAACTGCTGTAAAATATATTTTCTTAAAGTAAACTACAACCTAACGACGCACTTACCTGCAAATGGTGCAAGTGCGGCGTACATTTATAAACCTTACATATTTATTAACAAGTTACACTACTTGACGTGAAAGCCTAAATCTTCTATGATTTGTTTCTCTGTTTCTTCTAATAGGATTATTGGGGTTTCAAGTGTTAACAATTGCTGCCCTCTGCGACTAGTTACAATGATAGTTGTTCGGGGGATATTATATGGTTTAGTGGCTACATAGACTGACATGTTATTAAATAAAACCTCTTGCCCTATATGGGCCTTCATTTTTCTTTTATAATTACAAACTACATTAAAATGCATATACATACTCTCATACCCACATGCCCATACAGAATATAGTATATGTATTATTAAAAATGAACTTTAATTTAAATTACAAATGAATGAAAAAGTTTGAGAATCTTTGAGTTGGGGTAATTGCATCATAGTAATGCACTTGCCCCATAATGTCAAGATGCACTTTCCCTTTTACAAAGTTTCTAAGTGAAATCTAATCACTAAGTCATATGATATTTCACTAAACATCCACGAAAGAAGTATTGATATGCATAATAGAACATTTGTAGAGTACACTTACCTTGTCTTTAATATATAGCATGTGAAATATTAATCATTTTTCGACAATATACTGTACAACGGTGAACTCAATATTCAAGTACAAACCACACTAATATTAAAATGGCATTATGATGCCACATCATGATTAGTAAACAATTTCTACTTTATACTAAGATGAATACAGACTTTAACGTTATATGACTGTACATATTTCTAAATATATTTCTAGTTTTCGAAATTTTTATGGCACTTCCCCCATAGAGCCACTTACCCAGATTGACCTTAACTCCATCAAAATTAAACTTATTCTTACGATGTTAATTAAACCATAGATTTTGTAAATGTTTAATATTTTCAGGGATTGGCCTTAGAAGGTTGTGAGTGGCCTGTATTATTATCTAATCAAGTAACTGCTCTTGCTTGGCATCCTACTAGACGGTTACTAGTTGTTGGATGGGATGGTGGAGAACTTTATATTTGGTTGGAATACTCATGGGCCCGTTTAGAAGCACCTCATAATGCTGCTCTAACTACGGTTGCTTTTAGTCTTGGAGGAGGCAGGCTTCTTGCATCAGATGCAGCTGGGTCACTGTCTGGCTGGCAGTCGGCGTCAGGAGCGCCTCTGACTTCTTTTCATCATCAACTGGGTGATATCATAACTCATGTCACATACTGCTCTCCTCGACCTAACAGTGAATCCTCTATAAGAGGTCTGGCTCGAGCAGCCGTTGCTGGTGATGAAAATGCATTAGATGCTCTTGCTGCTTGGCGACCTCGCACAACAGCCAGAATGAGGGAAGGTACACAGCCTGATAACCATGCTTGCTATGCAGCACAGGACAATGGAGTCATATTGTATATAGATCAGTCAGGAGCATGTTCTGAAGTTCTTAATGCTCCTGGTAATATTAAGTTTATGAATGTTATGAACAACATTTATCTACTTGTTGCATGGGAGTCAGGTGGGGCTCTCAGCTTAACCAGATTCATCACAGCTGATGATGGGTCCTTAACAACGGACACTCATGTTAGGATGGCAGCGAGGAACAGTCAATGCATTGTTCTCTCTGGAAACTATAATGTTGCTGTTATAACAGGGGACAATTTGATCAGAGTTTGGGATAGCGAAACTGGTGACAATGATGCTTTGCCAAATGAGAGAGAAGAAATTGCATCAGGTGATATTTTTACTAGTATCAGTTATTGCAATTTAAGTGATACACTTTGTTGTGGGACATCGCAAGGTAATTTATACTTGTGGCGGAGAGACCATAGAAGTCAATGGAAACTTATAAGTAGCACAGCTATCAAGGGTACAGTGAAACAAGTGAGCTGGGGCTCTGAAGGATTGATGAACCCGTTACTACATGTTAATTGTATAACCAGCGCTTTCATACTACGCGAGCAACCGGTGTGCTGGGGATACTCTACAAATGTTTCTATGGTTCAAAAATCTGCCAACGAAATTGGTCTTACTAATAAACATAATTTTACTTCAAATATTGATACAACAATCACTATAAGAGCTTTTGTTTTCAAGGATCAATATGTTGCATTAAGCGATGGGAAAGAAGTACAGGTAAATATTCCTAATTGCCCAACACTGTCTAAAATGTACCTATAATAATAATAAATATTTCCAATTATATATGTATAAAACATTAATCTGAGACTAACAGGTTTCTCCATGCACACAAATGTTTGTCTTGTGTCAGAATAGCAATAACAAGCGTATTGTCTATCTGTTGTAAAGTAAGTTAATGTAACATAATTTTGAAATCTTGCATTGCATTCAATATACATTACCACCCTGCTGCTAACACAGCAACTCCCAGCAGCTTACTGGTAACCTCACTCGCAATAACACTACAATCATCCAGGGAATTGTTATTTCACTGTTATTTCTATGACGTGAAGGTACTTTACCAGTTAGGCTACTTTAATGCCATTTAGTGCTGCTTGCGTTATGTGTCTGATTAAAGTAATGCGCATCTATGCCATTGACTCCTCAAAAAGATTCTTATTAAAGTTTCCATTGCTAGCTAGTCAAACACTGGGCAAGTCCTTGAATACTATGCAATAAGTATTCATTATAGGTTCTATATTCAAATAGCAAAATGGAAATTCTAATGCTGTCACTCCTATCTGTTCTTCTATATACGAGTATCATTGGCCAATGACTTATGAAATATTGAAACATATATACATGAAATGGGATCAAATTTTTGAACTTATACTTTTGGTGCGTTCGGGGTGTGAATTTTTATGACACTGACATTTAAAATCGACACCTTGAAATTAGTCGCACACCGACATCTAAACTACGCCATGAAGTTGATTGGTAAATGTGTCTCAAGTTTTGTTTGTGACTATATAAAGTTTGTAGTCATTTAAATACTTAATATGAATCTACAACTCTTGTTTTATATCACTACAGATAAAATATATTTATGTATATGTTTGTGTCTCTTAAAATTATATACGTTGGTGAATGGTGACAATTTATTATATTGTAGTTTTGTTTTACAAATGTAGAGTACTGGCATGCGAAATGAACTTTTTGGACTTATTTTTGTTTGGTTATCCGAAAGAAGTATAACTTCTTAAGTGCATACATAAGTACATATACCTATTTTTTTGTATTACACTGGTGTTATTATTTAAAACTATATGGCTTTCTTACTATATTGCAAATGACGGTAAGACAATACCTATTCATATTTCATTCTATTTTATAGATTTGGATGTGCAGCAAAGACAGTGACATAAAGTTTTCACTTATAAGATCATTTTTATGGAAAACTGATGTTCTGATAATATACAACGATGTTCTCGTTGGTGTTGTTAATCCTCATATTGAATGTTATACTGTGACTGGCAATAGTCTAGGAATACTGCCCAGCACTGAGGGTGAAGGCGAACCTATTGGAATCACCAATACAAATAAATTTATAGTTATTGCAACAATGGACGGCACTCTAAAACTAGCAGAGATAACAAAGAAAGGACTCAGAATGCCTTATCCTCCTAAAAATTGTTACCAAATGATTGAAGATTTTGGAGAAGTAATGAGAGCATCGGTGAACTCCTCTGGACGATACATTTGCTTAAGCATTGCCAATGCCGGCTTGGCCCCTGATCCTAGACTTTATCTTTGGGATGTGGCTAATGACGTCATTACAAATACTCTTTTGTCTGATAATTCATCTCCACCTTATCAATGTGTACCCATATCTATTGTATGGGATAATAATGATCCCAGAATTGTTGCTGTTCACATGAGGTCGGCAGACGTGGACAGGATTCATTTGTTTTTCTGTCATGAAGGGAAATTATACGAGTACAAAAATTGGTGTCCATTATCTGAAGAATATTATATGTCAGATTTTATGTTATGTACGCTACATGCACCTCATGTCGTCGTTTTATCGCAACAAAATCTTAAAAAAATACTTATGCTGGAATTTGAAAACTATCATGATCATGATCCCGGTAATACACGACAGGTGTTAGATTTCCTTTATTATGTGACTACTGGTCACTTGGAAAAAGCGGTAGTTGTGGGAACCAGCATAACGGGGGGTAAAGGCTCGGTAATTTGGGACAGCTTAGCGAAGGTATGTGTGACCCGCAACCGTCCTGATGTTGGTGCAGTGTGCTTGGGTAAAATGGGCAACATTAAAGGGGCTCTTATGATGCGTAAGGTGATGAATAATAACGATATAGATGATACTTGTAAAATTGGTGTTCTTGCCGTTAATCTTGGAATGATTGAGGAAGCCGAGAAATTGTTCCGACAAGCTGAACGTCCAGATTTAATAACTCGGCTCATTTCTGCTAAAGAAGGCGGACTTAGTGAATTAACAAACGGAACAAATGAAGGAGAAAATATTCTGCTTATAAAGAGCGCTCAACATAAATTAGCTAAAGTTCTCTGGGCAAATGGAGAGACAGGACCAGCTTTGAAATTATTCGAAAGCGCTGGTACTCTGGTGCCTCACGTTCCCCGTATGCTCATAGCACAGGGTCAAGCTGCTGTATTAGCACAATACGTCGCAAATTCTAATGACACAAGTCTAATAACGTGGTGGGGTCATTATCTCGAGAGCATCGGTGACATGGACGGCGCTTTAGAGGCATATGCTCGGGCCAATGATTATGGAGAACAAACAAGACTGTTATGCCATATGGACAGATTAGACGAGGCTGAGAAATTGTGTCAAAAGAATCCATCTTCATTATATCAAATGGCAAGACATTTGGAAATGCAAGCAGACAAAACTGAAAGTGCTGTGAAAGTAAGTACCAAGTAGTCATATATACTTTACGTACTTTGAATGTGGGAATGCGAATGGGTGACTCAGTGGTCAACTGCATGCTTTATGCAGACGATGCGGCATTAATAGCAGAATCACCATCCGAACTGCAGACACTAGTTACAACAATGAAAGATGATTGTATGAAGAAAGGCTTACAATTGAATGCGAAGAAAACCAAGATAATGGTATTTGAAAGAGAGACAACCAGAACGAACACTAGGATTATGGTTGATGATGTAGTGTTGGAGCAAGTGAATGAGATTGTAATCTTGGAAGTGCTTTTAGCAGCAATGGAAGGTACACCGGTGATGTGAAGAGACGAGTGAGTGCCGGGAATAGGGTGAATGGAGCGTTGGGTAAACTTCTAGGCAGCCGAAATCTAAGCCAGAAGGCACAGCTCGCCGTACACAACGCGGTGCTAATTCCAATGCTAACTTATGGAAGTGAGAGCTGGGTGTGGCAGAGAGAGCATGAAATTAGAATAAATGCGGTCGAGATGAGACCATTGCGCATTGCGTAATGAAGACGTGAGAGAAAGAGTTGGTCTAAAAGAGAGTGTCGGTGTTAAGATAAGAAAGGACATGCTCCGCTGGTTCGGACATGTAGAAAGAATGCGGGACGAAAGAATGACGAAACAGATATACAATGCAAAAGTGGAAGGATGTAGGAGCCGAGGAAGGCCGAGACTAACCTACCATGACCAAATTGGTCGTTTTTTATCAGAAGGTGATGTCAGAAGCCCCAGGAACCGGCGAGCGTCCATGAAAAGAGCTATGAATGTCACAGAAACGAGTGAAGTATGCAAGGACCGCGTCTTATGGCGCTCGGTTCTCTCTGCCTACCCCGCAAGGGACTTGGCGTGAAGATATACATATATAACACTTTAAGCTAATTTTGTTAATTTAAAGTTGTCTCACTCCAGATGTACATTAAGTGTGGCGCTATATCGTCGGCCATCAGAGTAGCAGCGGAGGGGAATGCTTGGAATCTCGTTTGGCGGGCTGGATCTGCGTCCCCCACACATGCTCTTCACGCCGCGTCAATTCTTGAAAATGCCGGTCAGGCAGAACAAGCCATTGCCTTATATCAAAAAGCTGGTAGGTATGACACATTTTCATCAACGAGATCATCAACAAACGAGTTAATAATTACTTCATTCAATCAATATAAGAAAAACACATACAGTTGAAATGATAAGAATTGAAAACGGTTGCTCTTTACGTATTGGCTTTATGATACACCGAATATCGGACGTTTATTGAACACACTCAACAACACACCATAGGTAAAAATGGGTTTCTTACCTAGGTGGCCAATACGATAAATATTACGGCATGAGCCCTTTTTTTTCACTGTTTACTCCCCATGAATGGGGTTGAACTGCTATGTAGCCGCAAATGGGCTGTACCATTACCCGTTAAGGTTACAACTTGTCAGGGCTCTCGGGCGCCTGAGACACGATTATGCGTCAACTGCAAATTCCGAAGTTGACAGCATCCACCATTTGGCGGGGTGATTTAAATCAGCTCACCCCACCGTACAACTGACACACTGCGTAGAAACGGACTCCCCACGGCATGAGCCCTGCGATAGTGGCTTAATATACATATTCATAGCTATAAGGATTTAACAGTAGTATCAGTAAGATAATTTTGCTTCAGTTAGTGTTCGGTTCAGAGTTTCAAAGACAAAACTTTAAAATAATTTGAAAATAATATATTCTTACGAAGACTGAGAGGATCCGGCAGACGAATCGTTCCAGGACAGAACCTACGACTCTGGCGGCCAACACCAATCTTTTTCTGAGTCTGAAACTGGAAAACGAGTTTTGTTCGCAGATTTTATAACCCATTTATGCGGTTATGTGGGAACTACGTAAGCACGTGATGAGTGAACTTTTCAACTTCTTAAATTTCCATCAAACTTATTTCCAAGTAGTATAGACAAATCACTCACCGTCGACGAACTTGCAATATTCAAAGGAATAAAAGGACGCTGCACTGGGGTGCGCTCTAATACGTTTATAGGTATATTAATAGACGGCGATAGAAAATTTACAAGAATGAAATGATATTTCGACATATTGGGTTACAGCTTAATATCACATTAACAAATTTAGCTATTGCCGGTAATAACAACATACATATGTTAACTTTCTCAGCAATACCTAAACTTTTATATGCTTAATAGATTCAGGCGTTATTTTGCGAAAGTAAAATTTAACCTGCTTTGTGTGCTTTCGCCACCAATTAGTTCATGCGGACTAACGCAGGTCGGCACCCACCCAATACCGTTAGTAGATGCAACATGCCGTCGCTGCTATGGCTCCTGTAGTCTCTGCTTCGGCTGCTGCTGTCGTCCTCGCAATTGTCCGCCATCTGGAACAGAAACCGTATGCACCCGCCACCGTTGCTGCCATGACTGCCCTGGTCGTCGCTGCGATATGTGTTTCTCCTCCTCAGGCACTGTAGATGATAGTCGTTAGAATAACATGCTACAAGTAGCATGTCATTGCAGCAACCGTGGCGGGTGCATGCGGTTTCTGTTCCAGTTGGTGACGGCATATTGCATCTATTAACGGTGGCGGGTGGGGCCGGCCGTCGCTAGTCCGCATGAACTTGCATGTAGATTATTACAAGTAAAACATTAATGCAAGTTAAGTAGCAAGATTCAAGGTCCTCGTATTTGCCTCCTACTAAGGAATTTTGTATCATCTCCTATGTGCTTGTTACAGGTAAACCTCATATGGCTCTTAAACTAGCTCTTAGCTCCGGAGATACCAATGCAATGGTGGCAGCAGTTGAATCTCTAGGTGACCGTGTGGATCCAGAAGTCGCTCAAACACTTGCAGCCCACTTACGACGTGCGGATCGTCACTCTCATGCCGCTGCCTTGCTGGCAACAGCTGGAAAGGTGAAATAAAACGTTATGGTCATTACAAACGATGGATAGCCTCTGACAATGGTCTGGCTCACGACCTTATTGCTATGACATTAAGGTCGTACTTTACTTAACATCTAAATACACAATCTTATTATTATGGCAAGTAAAATTTATGCTTTCCATTGTAACGTAGACAAGCATATGGGACATGTGTTGTAAAGTGGTTAGCGTAGCCTATGGATATAATTCGTACGTAGCCACTCCCGCCGTTAAGACAACAACTCCTCAGGAACTTACTGTGTATAGTCTTCTGTGATAGCACCAGCTTCTTTCTACGTCCGCACTACTCGCCGACGGCAGATAATTCATTCTCATGCGGTTTCCCACAATGATCCCTTACTGTGCGGTTACAGAGAAGTTTTTCTCGAGAATTTTTCAAATTGTGAAATTCCCATCCGAGCTTTTTCCAAGAGACGGTGCCATGGCTGCTCCGGTAGTCTCTGCCTCGGCCGCTGCGGTCATCCTCGCTATTGCCCGCCATTTGGAACAGAAACCGTATGCACCCGCCACCTTTCAACATGCCGGCTGGCGCTAGTTTGCATTATGTATTTGGTAGCGAAAGCATTTAAAGCAGGTTAAATCAAATTGCACATGTAATTTCAGCATAACTCAAATTAAACTATGATTAACATGAAGCCTTTTAGATTAAAAGTTTATAGTTGACGCTCACTTCTCTTCATTGTTAGGTTTTTAACTTTCGACCAACAAAACCATTAGTGTAATCCAGATTTTAAATAAATTTCTTTCACTTTCATACAAAAATTCATAACTTCAGACTAGAATACCTAGTATTAGATTACTTAAGTATATACTTTGTAGTATATATGATTTCGCATATCTGAGAGATATCTCTTCTACTATCGAATCGCTTGATTTCACACATTTTCAGTAGTATATTTATATGGTTAATTTGTTATTTATAGTATGAAGAAGCTTTAGACATAGTGGAGCAATCATCAGCACCTTTATCGGAAGAGCTAAGTGAACGTTTGGCAGCGCCAGCGGGCACAAGTGGCAGGGACGCGCTGTTGCGGCGACTGGCGGACGTGCTTGGTGCGAGGGGACTCTACCACCAGGCGGCCAAGAGATTAGCACACGCCGGAGACAAGGTAAAACTTAAGAACAGGAGGGACAAGTGACTGCAAATAGATCCGCTTGTACTGAAGGTGGGAACTCAGTGAACTCACTGTTGCGATGGCCGATGCACGTGCTTAGCACTAGAATCTACCTATCAGTAGGGACAAGCGTACGCCTGGCATGCACAAGATGCGTGGACGCACTATTGCACATGGTCGTCGGTCTTTATCACCATGCGGTCATATATGGGGACCAAATCTTACGCAGTAACAGGGAATAAGCTAACAAATTCTAGGGGACAATAAAATGCAGTATATTGACCTACTATGTTGTACTTGTTAACGAAACTTATTTTGCCTCATACCATAGATTTGGTTTTAGTAGGTCGTGGCTGTACTGCTATATGCGTGTACATGCAGCTCTGACCTGCCATAGTACTGTTCATTCCATTCAAATGCTGCCTTATTAAATGCCATTATTAGCTGTAATGAAAACAGTGCGACAGAATGTGGTCACAGTTTCGCCAATGAATGTATTTACGTGTGAGATGTTACTATCAGGCAGGTGCAATGAGGTGGCTGATGCGGTCTGGCGATGCAGATCGAATCGCGACATTCGCGGCGGCAAGCCGTGACCGCAGTGCGCAGCTAATGGCCGCCGACTACCTGCGGCGGCGCGCCGACTGGCGCACCCGTCCCGATCTCGCGCGGCACGTGCTGCACTTCTACACTAGGGCCAAGGCTTATGGTAAACTAGCTGCCTTCTATGCTGAGTGTGCCAAAATGGAAGTCGACGAATATGATGTAAGTTTAAAATCTTTAATCGATCGAAGTTTTGGTGTCTGTAGAATTTAGTGTTTATCGGCTGAAAATCGGCACTACTGGTGCCACATAGTAGTGCTTAGAGAGAAAGAGGGATGTTTATCACTCGATCAAAATTTTATGCATGGCTTATTAATAAGGGAACTAAAATTGAAATCCTGGTTAAAGAAAGTAAACAACAAAATGTTTATAGAGATGTATTAGAGAATAAAGTGAAGAGTTTCATAAATGTCGAAAATCTTCGCATATTGAAATAAAACAAATGAAGATAAAATCTTTGACGGGGCTGCGTTATCACACCTAATATATACTGGTATTGATTATGAGACATTAAGATGGGAATGAGAGCCATACTATTGTACCGGAATTCTGGTTTATTATTTCTATGAAAGCTATTCTATTGAATCGGCCAGAAATTACAATAAACGATAATCTTAATCAGTTAGCCAGTGAGCGGTTGTAATGGTCCTGTTGAACTAAAAGCATCAAGAGTGGTAGATTGCATTGAAGCAGCTCGGCCGGGAAGTACCTCTACCGCACAGAAAACCGCAGCCAAATATCAACTTACTTTGTCGCAATTTTAATTAATTCATGGTTTTACTAAGAAAATTTAAACTAGTATCTTGGAAGCCCATATTTTTTGCCTATAACAAGTGCATCTGCGACACGATCCAGTACTTGGTAACTGGCAATAGAGTTAAGTGACTCTCGTTGAAAGTAATCGTGCAACTTCACAATTAATTCGCGCGATTGGCTATTTATGTTACGCCCTCCCTTCGACATGTTAAAAGAGTCCGTCAAATACAACAAAACAAGTCCAAATCACTATGCTCAATCAAAGTCCAGTAAAAAAACTAAAGTCAATGTGATTGTAAATAGAAACAGTCCAGAAACAAAGGCAAGTCACAAGATAAATCCACTGAATACAAATGCGCGCACAGCTAACTCCGAAGATGACGACGCAACTGTTTTTCAGACGTTATGTAGTAATTACATTTTACTTCGAAAATTACGTGAAAACAAATACTTGAAATATGTTTTACATATTATTTAACGCGACAAATAACAAAAAATGGTTTTCGACCCAAAAAAAAGTAATAATTTTTATTATTTTCTTGTTTTTATCATAAGTTACATTCTATTGTCACGACTAGCTGTCAGAACGGGCCTATTATTTCTCTACAACTTTTTTTTTTATTAATAACAGTGAATCGTTTGTCAAATGTTTTTATCACACATTGCAGTTCGCCGTCCGTAGTAAAATCATATTAACTAGAAAAGTCTGCATTCAACTGTAACCACGCACCGATGAAATCTCGTAGGTACTGTTATGCGATTTTTTTAGAAACCCGGCGCATCACCTAAGTGGCGATTCAAGAACATTTGGGGATCGATATGAGCGAAGTTAAAAAATGAACATTTAAGTCTTATAATTTTTAATACGAAGAAATCTTAGCGTTATCCCAAATTAAGATTAGCAGGGTCCGCTACCGAAACATAAGGATTTGGCGAAGATACTGATTTTTACATTTTTTTACACAACCCAGGAGAAAAACCAGACTTTTCTTAGGTTAGATCACAATGAAGTCTTTCGAAGTAATAATTAAGTAGTCTTTCGAAATTACAATTTCTTGTTCATGCGGGTTTCCTCGCAATGTTTTCCTTCACCGCCAATCAAGTGATAATTAAAAGTATGTACATAAATCAGAAAACTTAGCAGTGCCTGAATTCGACCCAGGGACTGTCGAATAGATCTCTAGATAGAATCTTAATATACGACGAAGTATACAGGAAAAGGACATGTATTGCGAGGTCTGCCGTCGAACTGTTTACACAAATTCTACATGTAACAAAAAGAAGAAAAGGTCGTGTAAATATATATAATAATAATATTCATATAAATGTAGACAACCGTACGTTGACCTAACTAAACAATACGTTCTCTTTCAGAATTATGAAAAGGCTTTGGATGCTCTCAAAGAAGCTGCAAAATATATTTCCAAAACATCGGATCCTGAATCTGGTAACATTAAAATGATTATCATCTCATACTCATTGGAGGCATATCTTTTTTTTATACAACGTCGGGAGGCATCCAACGGCCCACCTGGTGTAAAGCGGTTACGGTAGCCTATGAAAGCTTGCAATACATTCAAGTGTCACTAGCACGATGCTATCTCTGTAGCTAACACAGCTACTCTTTAGGACCTTACTGCTGATCTCACTGCCACGCAGGAATACAACCCTCTAAGGAGTTGTTATTTGTCTTCAGTTTTCTGCAAGGTGCAGGTACTTCTCCAGACGGGCTGCTTTGATGCGCCCTATCTCTCTTAAAAACACCCAGACCAAGAGAAACAGACATGTTCATGCACACATGTTTGTCCTGTATGGGAATCGAACCCACGAGCGTTGGTGTCAAAGGAATGTAACAGCGCGTTTCACCACTGCACCACCGAACTAGTAAACATATTTTTTACCCTAATGACACTTCCAACACCACAGACGTCACTCGTGTATTGCAGACTCTGTAAACACCTCTTCACACCTTATTTGAGAATCTCATGTTTGTGAAAACTTCGGCATGGATTGATACCACAACTTAAGAACTCTCGAAAGAACAATCTCGGGAATTGCTAAGTACACGACCATTGCGGATTGTGTGACTGAAAATGAAATTCCCGCCGACAGCAACATATACGGTTGTAGAAGGAAGCTGCCGCCATCCAGTTGAATAACTCCTTGGAACACATTCCATTGTTCAGTCGGTAGAACACAAAAAGAGAAGGCAAAGACTGATTTAATTAAAATATTAAGTTAATTTTGTCATCATAGAACTAATAGCAGAATTATGATAGATAGATAGATAGGTATTTATTCCCAAGAACATATACAAGGTATATACACAAAAATATCATATTGATATAGTTTTATTCATTGTTTCAGGGGCTCAGGCGGTTGCTCTCCAAGAACAAAGTACGCTTGTCAAGCGATTCGTAGATGTAAAAAAGACTTTAGAAGCTGGAGAAATCAATACGGGTAAAAATCCACGGTTACTAGCTGCTTTTAAGGTGCGCTTATACGGGCAATTTTTTGATCAATAATTGCTCGGCAACACGAATGGATCAATCTGGAGTAATTAGTGGAGCAATTACAACAAAATGCGGCAATTGTTTCAGCAATATTGCTTCTAATCGCTCCATATATTTCATATTGCTCAATGTCGCTGATACGAATTGCCGAATATCCAGTGAGTATGGAAATTCAAGTCAATTTGTTTACTATCTCGTATGCACTTATTTATTCTGCGGCTTCTACGTCTCGCTACAAAGGGATATTTTTATGTGTTGTATTTAGCAGCATAAAATTTTCTCTTTTTTACTTATTTTGTTTTCTTAGCAGTCGGGTTTTTGTTTTTTCCCCAGAGCCTTTTTTTAAACAACATTATAATAAAGTCAAAATAACTTACCTTTATATATTTACGAAGAACTTGTGCAATAGCTCTGCATACAGTGGGGATGAATAGTGCGATACAACTATCAGAAATTCTAAACAGATACATTAAACTTTTGTATGAATCCCCAGTAGCTAGGAATCGAAGGGTTAAGGCAAGTTTTGTTGATGCAGGAATTGGTTCTCTCATATTGGTCGTCTGTTTCGTAATTAATGGGCTAACTTTATTCAAAACAAATTCAAAATCACTTCGAGGCATTCTAGTATAGTTTTTGAATAAAATATCATCTAATTCACAACACAATGAAGTTTGCTTCCGTCTTGCTAAAAACGATCGCACCCAGATACGCCTATTCCTTTTCTTTCTTTTTTGCTTTTGACTCATGATAATAAAAGTGCTACAAGCCGCCGCTGCAAGAAAAATGTCATCCATGGCGAGCGTAGTTTTCCAACTGAATTGCTCATGTATGAAAGTATTGTCTAGTTTCTTGGAGTTGCTCCTTATCGCTCAATATTGTAGTTGCAAAACATTTTACCAAATTGCTGCTTGTTGTCGTTGTCGTAAATTGCTTGATATTTTGTCACGTCGCAATCGACTATCATTGCTCATGATTGAGCAATTTTTGTTGCCCGTATAAGCGCACCTTTAGGAACTACTGTAGGGTTTTCTTGTAATTCATTACATAGTACGAAAATTGCCTGAAAATATACAATTTCCGAAACACAGCAACTCTTTGACGCACCCTACTCATTACTACTAGGGCTCAGTTATATTTTATGTACACTAGTAGTTCTAATTTTATAATAGTTTCTAGTCCTTATTTTTATTATTGCCTGGTTATTGACGATGCCAGCGAACTACATGGAGTTTAATTTCTGTATGTAGTTCGTCCATAATCAGGGAAAATCTGCAATAAGGCAGAAGGGTGGCGGAGTTGCGTTTTAACTCGTTCGACTTATTCTTATAAATTGAAATGCAAGTTTAAACGTGACATTAAACATGTTATGAACTATGAACGTTCAAGAAGCGAGTGAAGTGTGTAAGGACCGCGTCTTATGGCGCTCGGTTCTCCCTGCCTATCCCGCAAGGGACCTGGCGTGAAGATATATATTCATATATTAAACATGTTTTTCAAATCTTTTTACAAAAGTGTTAGTAGTATTGTTTATTTATTTATTAAGGTTTGCCAACAGGTTTGTGGTAAATGTATATTTAAATATCTCTGTAAACGTCTTCAAAAGTGTCATAAAAGTTAATAATTTATGTAAGCCTATTTTTATACATGGACAATTTTACCTGTAGAGTCAGACATTAAATTGGTCCTTTGCAAGTATATTAATTGATAAAATACTAATTAACAGTGTTGTTAAGAAAAGAAGAATAGTTAATTAACAATTTTTTATTAATCTACTTATGTTAATTATATTTTAATCGTTTACGTATAGTTGCGGTATATTATATATAGGTTGCCATATCTTTTTTTATCTATATCACTACAACTTCATAACAGGTAAAATTGACTTGAAATTGATTTTTAGTAAAATGTAGCATTTGTGAGGATATATATGCATTTAATTTCTCAAAAAAAAAGTAAGCCATTATGTTATATTATAAAGCTGTTTACGACCAAACGTGACAAAATTGTTCATTTTGTTCAGGCATTACCAGCGGGCAACAATTGCTCCGCGCTCTGGCTGGTCGTCCCGGACTCGTCACCGAGATCAAAGTATTAAAATTGCTCATACAACATACACCTGGTCATCCTGATGCTGCACGTAAGTGAAAGGAAATTTAGTTCTTCAGATGTAACTCTTTTAGAAGACTGCAACAAAATAATGATTCCTTGGATAGGTTTTTGTGTTACTGGGAGTAAATAAGGTCACTAAGAAGTTGGTGAGAAATTGATATTCATCATTAGGCATGCCGTATGACAATTGTTTAATTGGAGCTGTTTAAAAAATTATGGAATGGAAGCGAGAGCTGGGTATGGCAGAGAGGGCATGAAAGTAGAATAAACGTGTTAGAAATGCGAGTGTTGCGCAAAATTTGTAGCATAACGCTGGTAGACCGTATTCGCAATGATCAGGTTAGAAACAGAGCTGGTCTGAAAGAGTGTCAGTGTTAAAATAGAAGAGGCATGCTCGGACCTGTAGAAAGGAATATAACGTAACAACAGGGAGAAAGAATAAATTACGAAACAGATATACAACGCGAAAGTAGAAGGGTATTGGAACCGAGGCAAGCCTAGACTTACCTACCATGACCAAATTGATCGTGTTTTATCAGAAGGTGATGTCAGGAGTCTTACAAACCGTCGAGCGTGCATAAGAAGAGCAATGAATGTTAAAGAAGCGAGTGAGGTTTGAAAGGATCGAGTAATTTGGCGCTCAGTTCTCTGGTAGCAGTACCCCGCAATTAATTTGACCTGAAGTTATAGATAAATAAAAAATGTTTAATTAAAATATATATTTATAGGGTTTCAACAGCAACTGAAAGAATTACAAAAGCAACCGGAAGAAGACAGCCAATCAGTTGACTCTACAGACCAGATTATTGAAGAAATAATATAAAAATTACCTCTTTTGCTATATGCATACAGACAGTAAATATTCCCTTTGGATATAAAAAAGTGTAAAGGGAACGCGGTAACGATGTATATCTATCTGAAATCAGCATTCCTTGGGTTTATTTTTAAATATTTAAACCCGCGAGGGCAAGATCGAGGAGAAAAGGGACTTTGTTTTACACAGACTTGGTTTAGTTTTTACCTTGTCTATGAAATAGAAATTTCTACCGAACTAAAAGATATGTACTACTTAACACAAGGCCAATGGATCGAAAATCTTACATAATAATCCCACCTGAATGTTTATAATGCAGAAGTTCCATTACAAAGAACATCGCGTCATAGAAATAATATTAAGACCAATTGGGAAATTAGTGCTGGCAAACGGAGCGAGTCTTATAGTGTAGAACGTGTATGGGAACATACTTTCTTCAGCATTCCTCGTATAGATAGCCATTTAGATGAGTAATGCTCCCATACAAGGACTGAAAAAAGGTGATCGAAATTAGTTGGACGCGGAAAGCGAAGGAATATAATGTTCTTAGAAGGATATAATTGATACATACAGATAGTATGCCACTGCGTTGAAGAAAGGTATACCTACTGAGATCAAATCTGCCTCGCATATATTTAGATATATATCTGTTAGATCGATATCTTACAGTTTTTGAGTTTATGTGGATACTAATTGTAATGGTAAAAGCCAAAACTCACAGGGACGCAAAAATCGGGCGCAATCCGGTGCGATACGATCGCTTTTTGTCGCTTGTTATGTTGTATACAATCACGAATGTTACAAAAAGTTCCGGATCGCAGCCGCTTCCCCCACACTCCTGTGGGTTTTAACTTTAGTTATTCGTATAAAATCAATTTTATGCGTATATTACTAGATCCCTACTGAATCAAGACTTAAAAGAATGATGTACTAAAGAGTTTTTTATCAAATAAATATGAAAATCAAGCTACCTCTTTTACTGAAAAAAGTTGTGAAGGTTAATGAAGCGAATGGGGTGTGTAAGAACAGAGCCACGTGGCGAACACTTCTCTCTGCCTATCCTGCGGCGGACTTGTGTGAAAATGTAGATAGATGTCTTTATCGTACATATCAACCATATCCTTCTCGGAAACAGTGATCTGCTAGGTGTAGAAACATTGGCGGAACGTGGTATGTGTGTGTGGTGTGGTAAGGCACATATCCAGTAAATCAGGCCTGGTAATTATAGCTTTAAACGTAATAAACTCCGTCCTTTACTTATTATTTTATTATGTGAAAGTTTTTAAGGAATAAAATGTTGAAAATGTTTTGTGTGTCATTATTTTTCTTGTTGAAAGTTCTAATATCGTGAATCTGTGGACATTCGCGGAACGATACAGCACTAATGCATATTTTTTTTTATACAACGTAAAGTGGTTTCCGTAACCGCTTTACGGTGTGCCGTATACTTATATCCCTCCCGACGTTGTATTAAAAAGTTTATAAAATTGGCAACCGACTCCGCCACACCGCACCACGCCGACGTCGAACAACGGCGTACTCGAGCAGCCTCTGAAAGAAGATAAGTGTATCGAGAGCAAATATCACACAGCTGACAATCACTAACTATACCTACTGAAAGAGATCGTCTTATACTTATCGTCAGACTTCCCCAACTCGGAGAAAAACTAGCCCTTTCTTAGATCAGGTCAAACGTTTTTCGAAATATAACTCCTTGGCTGTGTGGGTTTCCTTACGAGTTTACCATTGGGCTATCACTGCCCTCAATATATCGAAAGAAACGGGAGTTTTCTTCATAGCATTATTAGGATTGCCGGAGTTCACTACCTATGCCTAAGGTTTTGGCGCAGATATTGATATTAACAAGGCACGACTGTCGTCAGACCTCCACAACCCAGAGGGGAAATCAGACAAATAGTCAAACGTCTTTCGAAACATAATTTCTTGGTAGTGCTGGTTTTCTCACGGTGTGTTCCTTCACCGCTGATAATTATAAATATGTACCTACATAAATCCGAAAACAAAGCAGTACACGCCCGCACCAGGATTGAAAAAACCGTGTAAATTAATTGTCTATATCTTCGTACCAAGTTCCTTAAGTATGTAGGAACTTGTCGTGTCGATATGGACGATGTATAGATGATAAATTGTGGCGATATGAGATTGACTGTCGGGTTACGAAATAGCAACTGCAAGCTCGATCGTTGGGAGTCGTGTGATATTGCCTTGTCTCGCGGGCGTGACAGACGCTGGCGCCACCGCTGCTATAACACCATCGCCACTTTCTTACACTTGGTTCAGTTCAACCCTTCAGATAACGCTGTATAACACAGTTAAGAAAACTCCATTCGCTGTGATTCCTCATCAAAACTCAAAACACACTTCTTGACATAGCTAAAATCATTGGGATTGTTGAGATTTCATTGACTTAGAATTGAGTCTTGGACAGTTCATTTCCGTAGTCGTCTGAAAGAAAAGGTCTCACTTCGTGTGCTAAACAGAGCGATAAAGTAATTCAACTCGGTGGTAAAGGCTTACGTTATGAAGTCTCGATCAGATCAGGTAGTCACTTTTGGGCGGTAGCACCTGTATATAGCTGAAACCTTCTTATTCAGTGTGAAGACAAACTGTGAGAATTGTCAATAACGCTAAGCTCACAGGGTATTGAACCCTTGAATTTAAGAAAATTCTGCGTTTACATTGGGTTGCTTGGAGGAGTTGTTCGATATGATGCCAGCAGCTTCCTTCTACAACCACACTGCACACCGACGGCAGGGAATTTATCCTCACAAATCGAAATCGCAATGGTCACGTACATACAATGCAGTTCCAGAAAAGATTCCGAAAGCCCTTAATTTGTTGAATTGACTCCCTACCAAAATGCGTTCAATGGACTACGGCATGAGATTATTCAAAAAAGATGTAGGTAAAGATAAGGTAACCAACGCAGGATACCTCTGGTGCTGCATGTGTTCGAAGGCTACGGTACTGCTTGCTATCAGGCAGGCAGGTGCTTGCTTGTAATTTCAGTAAAAAAAATCTGCCTCAAATTGAAGGAGTAAAGGCGTATTTAAATTTTAGATGCCTTTAATCAGCTTATTGTGATTACTGAATTTACAAGTGATTTTAGAAAGAAAAAAAATTGTTTATTTGGTTACATTTCACATGCTTGTTAAATTAAAACTAATTATACATAAATGCACCAAAACGGCCTCCATTTCAAGAGATTGCTCCTGTTTAAATAAGGAGTTACATGTGCTCTACGAGGAATGGGGAAACAAAATCTAGCACATGAATTCTGTATTCGTTGTATCAATTTTTTAGTGCGAGCTAATAGACAGTTTCCGATCACTACATCGCCATAATTAAGTTTCGACAATATAAGTGTTTCACATAAGTAAATTCATGATTCCACATTTAAGTACTCTCGTATTTGGTACAGGACTTTTAACCTATAATAGCAATTGTTGACAACTCCAAGAACATGTTTTTCAAACTGAAGGTCCATAGTGACGCCTAAATTTTTTGTTTCCTTTACCTTTTAGTTCGGTAGTTGATTGATTATTGGTCGTGTAATACGGAGGAAACATCGGTTAATATTTACATACAATGTAAATGTAGTTTTTAAAATCACAACACATTAAGAGAGGTAGGGCACATGAAAGCAGCCCGTCTGGGGAAGTACCTCCACCACAGAAGACCGCAGCCAAATAACAACTCTCTGGAGTGTTGTTGTGTTCCTGCGTGTGAACTAATTTCATTCCAGACCAGTAAGCTCCTATGGAGTTTTTTGTATGATAGCAGCAGAGGTGCCATCACGCGAGTGATACTTAATGTGTTGCAAGCGTTTGTAGGCTGCGGTCACCGCTTTATATCAGGTGGGACGTATGCTTGCATGCCTCCCAACATTGTATAAAAAAATACATTAATTTCTTTGTTCATTTGTATGTCCCGTAAATACTTAGACCTTAAGCGTAAATACGAACCATTTCGCATTACATAGAAAATTCGTTTATTTAAAAAAAAACCACTATCGTCTTCGTACGAGATTTTGACTACTGAGGGAGTCGATTAAGTGCTCAAATATACATGCTAGTCTCTTCTAGTTCTTGATCATGATAGAAAGGGCTTCGAGGGCAGGACCCGGTGCCATTAAATTAAAGTTAGAAGAATAAAATTCGTAGCGTCATGTTTCCATGTCGAATGTCATATAGTGAAAATAGCTAATGTCAAAACCAGCTGATTTTAGACTGCAAAGAATTTAAAATAATTTAAATTTTGTGATTGAGTGAATACTATCATGTTTTGTAGTGTACATACAAAGATAGTTTTAATGCTTTTATGTTTAGAATATTCATTAGAACATCGTATTGAATATACGCATTGTATTTTCTAAGTCTTTATATTAGGTTTCTTGTCATATATTTATACACAAAATGATCAAAATTGTGAATAGTATGAACTATGTTCACAGGTTGTACTTTTTGCACATGATAAAAAACCATCAAAGGTACTTATCCCTTGTAATGACTACAAAATAACTTTAATAATGTTACTATTATTTTGCAGTGTAGTGTTGACTTTTTTTTTCAAATATCTCGTATGTTTATAGATGTTTAATAAAAAGGATGTGCAGTTCAGATGGTAAAAACAACAGTCCAGACTTAAAAAGGATTAGGAATTTTAGTATTGTGGCCCATGTAGACCACGGAAAAAGTACTCTTGCCGATCGGTTGCTAGAAATAACTGGTGTTATAAAACCGGGAGCGGAACATGCACAAGTTCTAGACAAACTACAGGTGTGTATAAATAAGAAGTTAAAACATAACATTATACATTTTTATATATTTTGTCAACTGCAAGTTATTTTTCACATTTATCAGAATAAACTATATTTCAGTGCTTCAATAACATATTTTTTTAGTTTTATATTTATTGGAAATGAATTCTTTTCTTTGCTGCCTGATGAAGTGTCAGTCTGCGATGAATGTAGCTAGCCTTCATTCAGGAAGCACTTTAGATTAAGTAACACCGTAAAAGGGGAGGGGAGTGGGGAGGGGGGTGAGGGGGAGAGAAGAGGAACCCCCAGAGGAGGGAACTATAACACGGAAACGCATAGTTTTAAAGTTATTAACATTCTAATTTTTTGAGGTTATGTCACCTACAATCTTTTTATAATGACACTTTTCAAAATGGCAAAGATTCGCTTCTGGCACTTCGCCGGCCGCTGCCGCGGCACGCTCGCTTCGCTCGCTCAGCTCGTGCGTTGTTTGTCATACTCTAACCTAACCAACTGAGATTTCTGTTGCTATACTTATTACAAAATTTTTATTTGTTTGAAAGATTTGACAAATAATAAATGCCCAAACGTTTTGTGTCATAATAATAATCATCTTAACAATAATTCTACCAAATGAAACAAAATGGCGGACGAGCGATATTGACTTGACAAATACGATGTTTATAAACAAATCTCCATTTCACTGTTTATTCTTGTATTTTCAGTCACAAATGCACTTGACATCTACATTGTTACGTTGAGTTTGACGTTTCTAATGCTTATAATGAAACGTTTTGATAATTTATATCAAACATGGCGATTTTATTACGATTCTTTGAAAAAACATTGTAAATTTCAATAAATTCTAGCGTAAAAACTATGCATCTCCGTGCCTTAAAATTTTAGTGATTTAATTTTCTTTAGTAAAGCTATCCATAAAAAAAATATGGTGCTGATATCAGGTGTTACTTAATCTAAAGCTGAGCCTTCATTCATGTTAGCTTGTATGCTGTTGGCATTGTGGTAGTCATTTATATTACAATTGTGTATAAAGCCGAAATTAGATGGTTTATTTTTGCTTTCATTTTCGATGCTTCATCAATGAAAGACCGAAAATGAAATGTCTAAATTGACATTCATCAGAATGTGGATTCACAAAAAAAAATATCGCAAAAGCTTCTGGCTCCCGATTGTTTTCACTAGCATCTGTCATCATTCAGCACCATGCAAAGCTAATAAAGAAGCTACTTATAAAACTTAATTAAACTTGTACATTTAGAAACATAACATAGTTTCATTGTTATTTTATACATACTTACATTAAAATTACAAATAAATACATTAAATGCAAAAGTTACAAATTTTGTGTTCTGATTTTTGAACATACATTATAGGTATTATATGTTAAACTGCTGAAATCATTCACAAACAGTTAATGTTTTAGGTAGAAAGAGAAAGAGGTATCACCGTGAAAGCTGTCACTGCATCACTTAATTACACATACAATGAAGAGCCATACTTACTAAATCTCATAGACACACCTGGGCATGTGGATTTTTCTAATGAGGTAATTAATGTAAATTAGATGACAGTTATGTTAAGTGACCAAGTTAGTGGCCTTAGAGTGACTTGAAAAAATAAACTCTAATTTCTTTCAATTCATGGTGAAGCAGAGTGCTAGCATGGCTGTGCCAGGTGGTATACTCTGAACCCCTGAAACAAAACAGCTAGCAGTGAGGTGAGTTGGGGGTTTGTTGTTGATGATGTATTGTCACATTTTACACACAGAATTCGACTTAAATAAATAAATGTAATGAAGACGAAAGCGATGGTGTTTGAAAGTAATGAAAGTGTAAACCGATTGCCAGATAATGATTGAAGATAAAAAAGTGGAACAAGTGAATGAATTTGTTTATCTAGGTTCTATGTTTACGAGAGATGGAAAATGCAAGGGCGATATTAAAAGAAGAGTGCACCTGGCGTTCCATAGACTCTGCCTACCCCTTTGGGAGAAATGGGAGTCAGGCGTGATATGTATGTGTGGAATTTGACTTTTAATATTAGAGCATTATACAATTACAATACATCTGATTGGATATTGTGTTAGAAAGTTGTAATAATCAGTTACTTGGTCTATACCTTAACAATGTTCAGTGGTTGAGAGATTTTTGTTTGCCCTCATATATTTGTTTCTTGATTATATTTCTTTTTTAAAACAGGTTGTTCGAAGTGTAACAGCATGTCAAGGAGTTATATTATTAGTTGATGCCAATGAAGGTATTCAAGCTCAAACTGTGGCCGTATATTCCTTGGCAAAAAGGAATAATTTACTAATAATACCTACATTAAACAAAGTGGATCTTCCTCGAGCTGATCCAGAAAAAGTAAAATCTCAACTAAACTCAGTGTTTGGTATTGAGCCAGATACGGTTTTGAGTATATCGGCAAAAAAAGGATGGGGTGTCAAGGAGCTGTTAGAAGCTGTTATACAGAGGATCCCGCCACCAGCTGTAGAAACAACTGGTAACTTTAAAGCGAATGTTATAGATACTTGGCATGATAAGTACAGAGGGGTACTTTGCCTTGTTTATATACATTCTGGCAAGGTGCAACTGGGCCAAGCTGTCAAGTGGAGATCCGAGCCTAAACAACAGTTGGTGAAGTATTTGGCTTTATTACGTCCTGATGAGGAGCCGATACAGGAAGCTGTGGCGGGTCAAGTAGTGATGGTGGGTAAGTTTATGAAATTGCCATTTGATATATACATTATTCTAAACTTTAGAATCTAGAAAGATAGGGCCCAGCAAAGCAGCTCGACAAGCGAAATACGTCACAGAAATCCGTAGGCGTGTTACATCTCCTTATGGGATTGGAGTGTTCGTCTGAGTGGTTGATGTTACCAGTATCTTTCTGAGCGTTTTTTTTCAACGGAAGTGATCAATGCTAAACCGTGTTAACTATGTACGTATGCTATTATCCACATCCGCATTATGTTTAGGTACTTTGTCCATACACGTCGTTTCTGTTGTGTACAGTGCTGCGTTGGTTCCACGAGAGCACTCGTATTTAAAAATAACGCAAAATTTCGTTTTTCCACGGTGACAGAAACACCTGTATGAAAGAAAAATTGAACAACAGATTTTTAGAAGAAATGTCATATTTATTTTTAAATTTAATTTGTATATGGAATTCTATAAAAGTCAGATACCCATTTTCTAAATGCCGCTTTTTTATACTGACTGAGTATAAAACGTAAATAAACGATTGAAATAAAGCTTGTTACGTGGACGGCCTGATCATTCCTGCGTTTAAAAAGTTCTTAATCGCATTCGCAAAGGTTCGTGAAAGGTAGTTCGTAAGTAACCACGCTAAACCTATTATTTCTATTTTTTCAGGTTGCGGCCCAAAGGGAGGTGGGTCTGTCGGGGATCAGTTAGTATCAATTGATTGTGCGGAGAGTGGAGATGTATCAGCAATGCCCCCGGTGCGCCACATGGTTTACGCTGGTGTCTTCCCCGCTGACCAATCCCAACACATGGTACTCAGTGATGCTATAAAGAAACTAGCGTTAAACGATTCAGCAGTATCTGTCATGCCAGATTCTAGGTAATTAGACAGACAGTAATTAGAACAGAATATAAGCTAAATTTGAGTTTGTTTTATCGTAGGTACGAGTATATAAATTTTTTATCACACACGGGAAGCAAGCCTATGGTCCAATACTTGGCGAAATATTTTAAATTTAAAATATTTATTGCTGAACTAAATCTACCTAATACTCCCTATAAATGCGTAAATGGATCAGTTAGTACTCCACTTTTTTAACGATAACGATATTGATGTAAGCTTAAGTTCAACTTAAGTTTCAAGCTTCAATATATTGTTTGTATAAATACCGTATATATTTTTAGTACAGTTAAGGTATGTATGAAGTTGAGTCGATTTGGTTGCTCGCGAGTGTAGATAAAACGTGCTTATGTCGATCTCGTTCTGGTTTTCATTTTTCACGCTATTAAACGAAACATTACATTATCTTTACGATAATATTGCCGCATTCAAATAATATAATCATATATTAAGTTATATTAAGTGTATACTGTATTAAGTGTGTACTTAGCTTATAATTAATTAGATTATTAAAAGCATTTGGCCTTAATAATACTATAATTGCGTTCATACCACCGTTAATACATACTTATAGCAGGCTAAAATACTTATTATTAACTTAATTTGTAGTTGGAATTTTCTTTTTTATTTTTTATTTTAATTTTTAATTTTAATTACGCAGGTGTGAAAGTTCCTAAGCTTCCATAGAAGGTATTATGACATATTTGTATACGTTATAGTATTATTAGACGTAAGTAATATATTTCTGTTTCAGTCCAGCACTGGGACAAGGATGGCGAATTGGCTTCTTGGGTTTATTACATCTCGATGTTTTTACTCAAAGATTGCTACAAGAGTACAAAGCGGAAGCCATACTCACAGCCCCCTCAGTTCCTTATAAGATTAAGTAAGACTTATTTATTACTGTTCAACAATGTTCTTGATACAAGGTCCATGACCATATTTCCTTACCAAAAAACAAAGTCTAAATTAATTGGACCGGGTCATACAATTGCCCCGACAAGCGCTACATTCTCGCTTTAAAAACCTGAACCTGCCCTTAAGTTTAATGTTGACATTACTAAAATGATTAAAGATGCATTACGACCTTTTTGAAATTTATGCAACAGGCGACGAGTAATGGTAACTATTTCATTTTGAATGTACAAAAACTAATAAAGTATGTATTTTTTTAGAGTTAAAGGAGCCAAATTAATAAAACACTTTAAAGGCGAAGAAGCTATGATCACAAACCCGTTGCAACTGCCAGAAGATCCTCGTACTATAACAGAGTTTTGCGAACCATTTGTGATAGGTAAGGAAGCATTAGTTAACAAAATGTACAGACAGCTGCCCGCGTTCCCTTCGTAGTACATAGAAGAGTAAATGAAATTGTTTATTGTGGATTATATAACAATTGCAAAGCGAACAGATCGATGTATTCGTTACGCTCATTGATTTAATCGAAAATACAAGTAAACCTAGGCGATTAATTGAACGAGGTGTTATGTTTTTTAAATTTCGTTTCACTGAGGCGCCTAGCATCCTTCTCATAGTGTATTATCGAGTGTACAATTGTTGTTAACAACTAATTATAAGACCCAAATTCAATTTCTTTAAATATCATCAATATTTTAATTACAGTGATAAAAAAAGCATTTGAATAACACAATTTGTACAGTTGTAAAAGTACAAATTGGATTTGTGATATCCTTACGGTTATGTGGGTTCAGGCCAGTCAAGATTGAAGCGAGTAAGCTCTCTAGAAAGGAGCCTATGCTCAGCAGTGGCCGAATCGAATACAGACTGAAATGATGATGATGATTTGATTGCTATTAGTATATGATAATGTTCCTTAAAGCACAACCTATACTATTCCATTTACGGTGTTCACTTATACGCGTTAGATACATCTAATTCGGGAGATATTAGAAGTTATGGAGGAATTTAGACTTACATACAGTAAATAGATACGATCGAATGGACAGCCGTGTAAAAATAAAATACGCCTTTTCATTGTGAAAAAAGAGGCAAATTAAGTATTTTCTTAGACATGTAAAGCTGTATGTAAATTTGGGTTCAACAATTCTCACAGATCAGCTCTTAACAGAGTCACAAGCTGGTATCTACGTACTTCAGCAAAGGTGGCAACAATACTCCATTGTGCGATCGGACTTTATTTAGATATTTGGGCAGCAAATGGCCCGAGCTGAAGTACCGCTTCGCTGTGATTAGCTAGCTCTACTTCCGCTCCTTGGACATAGATTACAATTAGGTGAGGTTGAGGTTCAGGGAAACCTTTTAGGCCCTATATTATCCTCATTTATATAAATGAGCTAACAAACGTCAATATTGTAGGTGGGCGTGGTTTACATGGTTTAGTTTAGCATGTTTATAACAAAAAGTACTTATTACTGACCAAAGATTACAAAATCGTTGTAATTTCTCAAACATATATAATCACTGTTGCTTTATGTATGTCTCACATTTAAAAATGTTTTATTTGAGTATTGCCCACTTACATTTAAAGTGCTAAAAATATCTAAAAACAAAAGCATCTATTGACGAGTGGAATGGAAAAATCAAGTAAATCCTTGAACGATCTGACACAGATTTTTAAATTTATTTGACTTTTACAAATTTAACAAAAACTGACACTAACAGCTTTATAAATCTATTAGAGAACAGATTATCGTTTTGATTTATACGAGTATATTAGGGATAAAAATCCATGTCTTACGTAATTTATATTTATCTATATACAGTTATTACTGACGTAGCAATAAATAATGTATTAAATTGACACACTTACGGATGCCGTGACCCAAAACAAATGACCTTCTAATATATTAATCATTATATTTTAGGTACCATAATAACTCCCGTGGAATACATAGGCGCAGTAACTACTTTATGCATGGATAGACGTGGCACTGCGCTCCCCCCCAATGCCGTGGACGACAAAATGACAATGCTGCAGTTCATACTACCTTTGTCGGAGGTTGTAGTGGACTTCCATGATACCCTCAAGAGTATTACTTCAGGATTTGCTAGTTTTGATTACCGGGATTATGGATTCCACTCTAGTTCATTAGTAAGGGTAAGTTGTATGGCATAGTATTAAATAGATATCTCTTCACATATTAATATCTTAAATGTCTCCGATCGTACTGTCATTCATAAGCTTTAAAAACCAGTTAAAGACCATGTTCGAAATTGTATGGGTTCTCTCTCCACCTGCAAACTCGCCTTGTAATATACAAAATATTTTCATAACAATTCACAAAAAGACATTACAATTTTCGATTTACTAATCAATGGGAATTATTTTAAAAATTTAAACATAAATCAATATATTTCGCTTTTATATTTCCGTATCTTTTAAAATTAAAGCATACTAATGACAGAGAATTCATATTTTTGTCTCAAAGATATCGGATTTGAAACAGAGGCGTCAGTAACCAACAGAATGGGAGCACCTTGTAACTTTCGACATTTTACATTAATTCGACATTTTGCGTTTTTCTTATTATGTTCTACGAAAAAGCTGAAAAGTACAAGGTGAAGAGGCCTGTACAGGATTCCTTACGCAGGATCTGCCCTAGTGTTTAATCTGATCCTAATTTGTTTATTTTTAACATTGTGTTTTAAAATTATATTCTCCCGTACATTCCAACAACAAATGCAAGTTTCTGCGTAGAATATTGAGAAATTTCCCAAAGTAAATAATTGGTAAAAAACAATATTTTGTGAGTATTGTTTTGTATTGGAGAATTCTTTCTAAAGATAATTTTAATTCGTCTGCTTTTGACGAGACGAGAAGCAAAGGTTCTTAATTGTGAAAGTATACAGGTTGAATCGTAGAGTCAGAAGGGGAAACTCTGAAACTATTTCCTCCTTACACATTTGACGAGCTCAGTGGCACAT